>CM035840.1:385248991-386448991 GCA_020510985.1 Pholidichthys leucotaenia | reverse complement strand
GCACATGTAGTCTGGAATTGGTTTGTGTTGTCCAATCTTCAGACGATTATAGTTCCGAAGAATGGGATGACAATGAAGAATCTGGGTGCATCAAACCGTATAGGTTTGAGCCATGCCAAGCAGGCATTGTGCCTAGCAAGTTAGACTCAGTGACAGTCAGCTGTTCATGTTTTGTGTGCATCATCTGCCGTGTTGTCAGCCAGCCAATATTGCCAACACTATCACGACATGTTAGCCAGTCCACACAGCCGTGGTTCTGTCGTGCCCCTTGTAGCGATGTCGGATCTGGAGCACAACCGTGGTTAGCACGTCTCCTCTCCATGTTCACTGGGCGATGTCAGCCCCGAACACCTACTGTTTGTGTTTCTGTGTATTTTTGTAAGTCTTCACCTTTTGGGATCAGTATTTATGTTCAATACATGTGCTGTGGTGAATCCTACGTGTAAACCCTTGTGTAAATCCTCGTTATTTATGCATAAATCCTCCCTCTCTGTGCGCTCTTACACAGGGCACGGAGAGGGAGCATGAAATAACAAGGATTTACGTGCAGGGTTCACCACAGCACATTTAATATAGAACGACAGACAATTCCCAAAAAGGTGAAGACGTACAAAAAACACAAACACACTTACTGATGGCATTCGGGGGACGGCATCGCCCAGAGAACAAATGAGAGGAGACGTGTTTGCCACAGGTGCGCCCCAGAGCCAACATCGCTTCAAGGACGCACGAGAACCACGGCGAACATGGAGTGACTGATGTTGTAAGAGTGCTGAAAATACTGGCAGACTAACAGCACAGATGACAATACTATTGACCAGCAGTGCGTTACTTACAAACAGCCGCTAATATGTACACGCACTGCTGGTGATGGTGTGATGAGAAGCACCTGGGCGAGGACCGGGAAACATGATCAGCAGGAGTTTGAATCAGCTGGTGATAATGAGAGAGGGGACGTGGCCGGACCAGTGAGATGTCAGCATGAGATCACAGAAAGTAGGTCAAAGCTGCGCGTAAATCCATTAATCCTTCCCTTCCTCATGTGCTCCTCCTGCCTAAAAGTGCACGAGAAGCGCACGAGGAGGCTTATGACAGTTGGAGCTGAAGCGTGTGATGTGGTCTTTCATGGCCTGCTGTTTATCTAAGCCTGCAACACAACGCGAAGGCATAGCCGTAAAATTAAAACAAGAAACCAGAGAAACTGTAAGCTACAAAGCTGCTGTCATTCTAGTTAACAACACCGTAGTTCGTTCTGTCGATTACTTCATTGGGGTGGTGCCCTTAATTTGGTGGGCGGCACCACAGTCCAGTCAGTGGCTGCAGGTTTTTGATGATAACTAGTTTATGCAGGCGCAGTTGTAAATATTATATTGATCATCGACAATGACTTGGGTTTACACAACATCCTAAAAAATGTCAAAAACGTGTCATCAGCACTTTAATTGCTTTAAGTAGGAGTGTCAAGGTTTGGGTGGTGAAGGACTCAGATGCAGGCAGAAGTATGGTGCAAAAAACAATATTTTATTAACAAAAAACTGGAAAAAATAGATAACAGCACATGGGCTGAAAACAGAACAAAACTAAGCAGGCAAAACTTAAAAGGAACAGGAACACTACTGGGTGCAGGCTAGAAATATTACAGGAACATCACGGGTCACAGGCAGAAACATAAACACAGAACAGGGCTGAAACATTAATGATGCCACACTGGACACAGACTGACACCGGTATATATAGACAGGGGGTTATCAAGACAACACAGGACAGATGGGAACAGATAACTGACGTGACATAAGACAGCTGGGACTAATTAGGAGACAACAGGGGAGCAGCTACAAAACAGGATGGGCAGGGCTGTACAGACAATCAGACAGGGGATGTACATAAAACCTAACCATGAACATACAGGACAACAATGCAGGAGTAATATAAAGAGGGCAGTGGCTAGGGGTACGGAAAACATGAGGAGCTTAAACAAAAGGTAAACACAAGACATGAATACAGGGCCAGGGAAAACATAACTCAATACTAAGTACAGAGAATAGTAAAAATAAACTTAAAGGGTGAGCATGGTCCTCAGACTATGCCCAGATTGTGACAAGGAGTCTATTTTTTTCCTCTTCAGCCTTGCATTGATGCCCTTCACATTCAAAGAGACAAAATGAACCTCATGTTGTTGATAGTTATTACCAGCTGAAGTCATTTGAGATATCAGTTTAATAGAAATCTGGCCTGGAGTAAACTGTGGAACGACCCTCAAAAATCTCCAATGGATTATCAGGGATGAGCAGGGCCTGAAGGGGAATATCAGTATATTGGGAGTCTGGACCAGTTGAAAGAGAAAAACAAAAAAGAAAAGGGAAAAAATAATAAATAAATAATAAATTAGGTCTCTTCTTGAGGACTCCGACCCCCGGAAAGAGAGATGGCCCTTTTCCCAGCGCTTGTCTTGGCTATAGTTTGCTCAAAACTATATAAATAAGCCAAAGACGTTTTGTGATTCTGTTCTGTGGAGTGATGAAACACAACTGGAACTTTTGGGCCGATGGATTAGCAGTATGTCTGGAGGAGAAAAAAAAATGAAGCATACACTGAAAAGAACACCCTGCCTACAGTGAAGCATGATGGTGACACACTGATGCTCTGGGCTGTTTCATTTCCTCTGACACTGGAAACCTGCAGCCTGTGGCGGGAAAGATGGATTCAATCAAGTATCAGGAAATCCTGGGAGAAAATGTCATGCCGTCTGTGTTGGGAAGCTGAAGCTTGGACTTCACTGGACCTTCCAATAGGACAATGATCCAAAGCATATCTCAAAGTCCACCAAGGCTTGCTTTCAGAAGTAGTCCTGGAAGATACTAGTGTGGCCATCACAGTCACTCGACTTCACCCCCATTGAAAATTTTCGGTGGGATTTGAAAAAGGTGGTTGCAGCACGCACACTGTTTTTCACTGAAGCGTTCCGTTAATACTTACTGTAAACACGGAAGTGAACACGATGTATCGATGCATTTAATTGGTTAGACTGAGCGTTTCTGTGCCACTCAGCTAAAATTTGATTGGTGAAATTGGCGGAAGTTGACGAGGATTGGCCAAAATTGCGGGAACGTTGTGGTGATTGGATAAAGTTGCAAGGTCGCGCAATAGTTGCGCTGATTTTGCGTGAATTGACACAATCACAACATCGCGAAATCCTGGAGGGACTGACTCTTGTAAGTCACCCAATGTTCCTCTCGCTTCTTGAAATATCTGTTCATCTGTCATTTTTTTTGTATACTTTTATTAATTCCAGAGGAAAATTGAGGGCATCCACGATACCAATCCCTTCACACACAGATTCACACCTAGGGCCACTTTTAGAGTTTCCAATTAACCTAACTTGCATGTTTTTTTGGCCTGTGGGAGGAAACCGGGGTAAACCCACTCAGACATGGGAAGAACATGCAAACTCCACACTAAAGGGTCACCGATGATATCAATCCCATGACCTTCTTACTGTGCTGCTGCAGTGCTAACCATTGCGCCACCGAGCTGCCCTTTATCAAAATCTACAACCATCTGTCCCTCCAAATTTCTCTCCGTAAAACCCAGTACACAGTACCCACCCAGGTCCTCCTCATCACCTCTGTTCCCTTCACCTACATGCCCATTAAAGTCCGCTCCAATCACCACTCTCTCCTCCTGGGAACACTCTTTACCACTTCAACTTACTCCAGAATTCTTCTTTCTCTTCTACCTGACACCCAACTTGTGGGGCCTACGCACTGACAACATTCAACATCACACATTTGACGATCCTGTCTGACTCGTTCTTTCCCGCCTGGAGACTCTTCATATACTCTTCCTTCAAGATTACCCCATTCCATTTCTTTTCCTATCTATACCATGCTAGAAGAGTTTGAATCCACCTCCAGTGCTCATTGCTTCCAATTCCACCTGGTTTCTTGTACAGACATGGACAAAATTGTTGGTATCCCTCTGTTAATGAAAGAAAAACCCACAATGGTCACAGAAATAACTTGAATCTGACAAAAGTGGTAATAAATAAAAATTCTATGAAAATTAACCAATGAAAATCAGACAATGCTTTTGAATTGTGGTTCAACAGAATTATTTTAAAAAACAAACTCATGAAACAGGCCTGGACAAAAATGATGGTACCCCTAGAAAAGATTGAAAATGATGTGACCATAGGGACATGTTCAACCAAGACGTGTCCTCTAATTAACATCACAGGTGTCTACAAACTTGTAATCAGTCAGTCGGCCTATTTAAAGGGTGACAAGTAGTCACTGTGCTGTTTGTTGACATGGTGTGTACCACACTAAACATGGACCAGAGGAAGCAAAGGAGAGAGTTGTCTCAGGAGATTAGAAAGAAAATTATAGACAAGCATGTTAAAGGTAAAGGCTATAAGACCATCTCCAAGCAGTTTGACGTTCCTGTGACTGCAGTTGCACATATTATTCAGAAATTCAAGACCCACGGAACTGTAGCCAACCTCCCTGGACGTGGCCACAGGAGGAGATGGATAATACGAATGGTAACAAAAGAGCCCAGAACAACCTCTAAACACATTCATGGTGAACTCCAAGGTCAAGGTACATCAGTGTCAGATCGCACCATCTGTCGTTGTTTGAGCCAAAGTGAACTTCATGGGAGATGACCAAGGAGGACACCACTGTTGAAAACAAATCATAAAAAAGCCAGACTGGAATTTGCCAAACTGCATGTTGACAAGCCACAAAGCTTCTGGGAGAATGTCCTATGGACAGACGAGACAAAACTGGAACTTTTTGGCAAGGCACATCAGCTCTATATTCACAGATGCAAAAATGAAGCATACCAAGAAAAGAACACTGTCCGTACTGTGAAACATGGATGAGGTTCTGTTATGTTCTGGGGCTGCTTTGCTGCATCTGGCATAGGGTGTCTTGAATCTGTGCAGGGTACAATGAAATCTCAAGACTATCAAGGTATTCTAGAGAGAAATGTGCTGGCCAGTGTCAGACAGCTTGGTCTCAGTCCCAGGTCATGTCTCTTGCAACAGGATAATGACCCAAAACACACAGCTAAAAACACCCAAGAATGGCTAAGAGTGAAACATTGGACTATTCTAAAGTGGCCTTCTATGAGCCCTGATCTAAATCCTATTGAACATCTGTGGAAGGAGCTGAAACATGCCGTCTGGAGAAGGCACCCTTCAAACCTGAGACAACTGGATCAGTTTGCTCATGAGGAGTGGGCCAAAATACCTGCTGAGAGGTGCAGAAGTCTCACTGACAGTTACAGAAATGGTTTGGTTGCAGTGATTGCCTCAAAAGGTTGTGCAACAAAATATTAAGTTAAGGGTACCATCATTTTTGTCCAGGCCTGTTTCATGAGTTTGTTTTTTAAAATAATTCTGTTGAACCACAATTCAAAAGCATTGTCTGATTTTCATTGGTTAATTTTCATAGAATTTTTATTTATTACCACTTTTGTCAGATTCAATTTATTTCTGTGACCATTGTGGGTTTTTCTTTCATTAACAGAGGGGTACCAACAATTTTGTCCACGCCTGTATATCTACCTTTCTTCTCTCCATCATATCAGCCAGCTTTCTCTCTTTCCCAGTCATCATCCTCATATTTAAAGTCCCTTCTCTAACTTCAACACTTCTGCCTTTCCTTTTCTTGCTCTGCCTTTGGAAGACTGAGGAGAGGTGGAAGCTCCTGAAAATGTGGTTTCAAAGTTAGTGTTGTGGAGGAAATAGAACAGGCGAGATGCGACGAGCTGGAAGGGTGCAAGGTTTTATTTCCTCCAACATAATGAACCACGCTTTGTAGCTTGGTGAGCTACCACGCTGCTGAGGCATTTATAACAAGCTCTTTTATAAAGTTATACAGACAGAGAGAATGCATGGCACATTAGCATAGTGACTGTCATCTCATACATATCAGTCAATACATACCATTAGCATGACATCAGCTGGCGCCTGGATGTCCTCTCCTTCCTCGGGGGACGCATACATAACAGTCCAGTCTGATTGCCCCCCGGGGCTCTCTGTCCGTATGTCCATTGTCCCCCATTCTTCCAGCCCTGATGAATATGAGATAATGTCCCTCCGCAGCGTGCTGGGTCACTACACGGCTCCCCCCAGAACACTCAGAAGGGGCTGTGACCCCCCCACCCCCTGGTCATTTGGGCTCCGGTAGAACTGTCCTGCTGTAGAGGAGTGTCGGAAGGCATGTCAGACCGTGGGGGGGACGGGGGTGGGGTGGAAAAAACAGTGTGCTCCGCTCCGAGTTCCAGCACGTTGAACGGCCGTGGATCGTGGGCGCACGGGGCCGGTGCACATCGTGCGTAATGGAACAAACCGGCTATCGTCTGGCTTTAGGGAGTGAGGTGCTGGAAGAACGATGTGGAGGGGGAGGGGGATGGGAAAAGTGAGTGCCGGCCCGGGACGTCAAAAGTGTCTGGGCCACGCAAAAATTGCGTGTGGATCCGCGATGGTGAGGGACTTTCCCTGTAAACCTGGCGGTGATCCGCAGCGGCTGTGAAAAAAAAAATGAAGTCTCTGACTCCTCTTGCGGCTCAGTCCTGCGAGGATGTCGGGACGGGGAACGGCCAAATTCCCCAAGGATGCATAGCGGCTGTGAAAAAAACTGAAGCTGTGTGAGGGACTTGGTGGTTTGGCTTTAGGTGTGGTAGCAGCCCTAAAGTCATCGGGGAAAGCAATCGGCTAAATTCCCGTTGTGCGCCATGGCTAAGAAACCCATACAAAGTCCCGTGTGCGGGCTGCATGTCTGCTTCAGGTGCGTGGGCAGCCCTAAAGGTTCGGAGGATGGCGATCGGCCGTGTTTCTCGGGCATGTGCAGCGGCGGAGGATGATGTATAAGTCTGTGGAGCCAGTTTGTCCCTGGTGTGTGGCGCGCGCTGCGGCCACGTAGCTGGAAGTTGCACTGTCCTTATAATCCTGCGGTGTGCGCACGGGGCTTCTGTGTGCTGAAAGTCCGCTGTAGGGAGGTGAGTCAGGGTCAGGGAGCTTGATGGAAATCAACGCAGACGTTTCCGATGATCTTCCCCGTTCAGGCTGTTTCCTTCGGTTCGCTCGTGTCGCCGTTCATGGTGTGTTTCAGTCCCAGCGCTGCCCGCTCCAGAGAGCACGCTCCGGTGTGGATGAAGAGGATGTAGATTTCCAGATTTCTCTGGTCCTCTGGAATCCACAGTGCGGTGAGAAGGAGTAGACGGTCATTCTCTCTCATCAGGTCACCAGTGTGGAGAAAATTGAATAGTCGAGAGACGCACCATGCACGTCCAGGGTCACCAATGTGGAGGTAATAGAACAGGCGAGATGCGACGAGCTGGAAGGGTGCAAGGTTTTATTTCCTCCAACATAATGAAACACGCTTAGCTACCGCGCTGCTGAGGCATGTATAACAAGCTCTTCTATACAGTTATACAGACAGAGAGAATGCATGGCACATTAGCATAGTGATTGTCATCTCATACATATCAGTCAATACATATCATTAGCATGACATCAGCTGGCGCCTGGATGTCCTCTCCTTCCTCGGGGGACGCATACATAACAGTCCAGTCTGATTGCTCCCCGGGGCTGTCTGTCCGTATGTCCATTGTCCCCCCTTCCTCCAGCCCTGATGAGTGTGAGATAATGTCCGTCTGCAGCGTGCTGGGTCACTACAGTATTCCATAATCCTTCCCTAAATTCAATAACATATACTATTAAATTAAATGTTTTCAGAATATGTGTCTTTGACAATTGATCTATTTCCTGTCAGTAAAAAACAAAAGTAAACATCTGCTTTTTCCCATTTCCTTAATGGTTACTTGTCATAATTCATGTCCTACACACACCTGTAGTTCTGTGATGTTGTGCAGTTATACAATGAAGACTTGCATTAATATAATTTAGATAAGCAATTACATTAATGAAGTCAGTGTTTATGACACAATGCCCATTAAGGCTTTGCAGTTGAGTTCACTGAAATCCCAGCTAAAACCCACAAATACAGTTACTTAAACTGTCAAAGTCAGAGTAGAATTGGAGGCATTTTCTGGAGCTGCCATTATTCAGCCTTTTTAATTAATAGACATCCTGTCCATTGGCTCGCTTTTAAAAGAGGAAAGGCTGTAGTGAGGAGGCAGAACAGACTAAAGACAATGTAATTAGTTATTGAGTGGGTTGTGTGCCTGCTGCAATGGACGGCGTCAGTCAGTGTAACATGAGGTTCACTGAGTAGCCAACATTAGAGTATTTACTTTCTGTCGCCTCTCAAGACACCCATGGCAGTTTGAGATAATGTCAGGCTGTCTGGCTTTGCTGTCAATCAACAGCATGTTCAAAATCGCGTGGAAGAAAGAGCTTATCTAATCAGAATATGCATAACACCTACAGTGATAACAAATCAATAGTAGCACTTTTGTGTGGTATGAACTTTCACCTCAAAAACACAATGACATCTTACTTTATACTTCATGATGTCTGCCATATATAAAATATATATGCCTCACAATGCCAGATAGAGTGTGATAAGCATGATCCAGGAGAAGAGCACCATGTCTTCTGTTAAATGAATCTAAATACCTGCAATATTGCACACAATGAAGTAGCAATGTGACTAGGCGAACATTTTGGCAGCCATGCCTGTTATACAGAGAGGGATATGGGAGCTCAGTGTGCTTGAGCAGTGGAAACAGGTGGAAGGCTTGTATGCATCCATGCATGTGCACATGTTTATGCACCCAGCTTGTGTATTTGTGCATGTAGACGCATTTGTATACTGGCCCCTATGGTGCACAAGTGCAAAAGAGAGAGAGATGCTGTGCTGGCAGAATGAATGTGGCTAATGTCTGATGTGACTTACACTCCTGTGCACCGTTATCCCTCTAGCTCAATGCTGGACAGTAATCACGGGGAAGAAAAGCAGATAATCCATGACCACTGAAAAATAAGATTTAGAGATATAGTTGTCGCATGTCCTGTGACACCTAGTATTTATAGCTTTGCTGTGCTCATGGCCCACCCACTGGATTTTCTTTGTGCGAGTTCAATGATTTTGACTCTACAAATCAAGATCCCTTCATCCCTATACTATAAATCACAGCATGCAGCCTAAAACCTATAGTTTGGCATTTCTGGAAATATCTTTTTTGTTGTTTTTTAGAAAAATCAGAGAAGATGATTTGTACCGTTCTCAATAGTTACAAGATTCTCTCACTTGGAGTCTTTTCAATAATAGTTTGCATTTACTCTGTATATAGTGCCTTTCAAGAAACCCAAAGTGCTTTACAATGAAAATCCATTATTCATTCACTCCACAGAAGAGACAATGGTAAGCTACTATTGTAGCCACAGCTGCCCTGGGGCAGACTAATGAAAACGTGGCTGCCAATCCACACCAACAGCTTCTCTGACCACTACCAAACATTTATGCACATTCATACCCAGTCTCATGGACACTGGAGTCAAGGTGAGTGAAGTGTCTTGCCCAGGGACACAACAGCAGGACGGCTGGGGAGAACGTGATTTCAACCGCCAACCTTCTGGTTATTGGACGACCCACTCTACTTCCTGAGCCACTGCCACCCACATTTCCCTCCCCTCTTCCATTTTCCTGAAAACCAAGCTGGACGGCAGGAAGTCCCACTTTTATATGGTCTTTGGCATGACCCGACCGGGACTTGAACCTCGACCTCTCGGTTGTGGGGTGGATGCTCTACTCCTAGGCCACTCCAGTAAATGTTATAAACATGTATAAATAATAATTAGCAGCATTTGTAGGGGTTCTGTGCAAACAGTTTCTTGTCCATAAAGTTTTGCAAGGCAAAATTACAGGTACAATTACAGGTACAAGATTTCACAAAGTTACAGCTCGGGTAAAATGTAAGCATATTGACATATTCAACTTTATGTCAAATACATCAATGTATTTATAAAGAAATGAATTGCATTGATTTCTCCATGTCAGCACACATGGCATAGAAAAATATTAGCTAAAGTTCGCTCAAAAGTAACAGAAGACTCAAAGGTCAGCTGGAAGATTTTAATATGAGCTTTCTTCAACAGTGACTTTCTCTCCACTACTTTCCCATAAAACTTTGACTGGCGAAGAACCCAGGCAAAAGTTGTCATATGCAGAGTCTCTCCCATGTCATCTACTGAAGCTTTGAACTCTTTCAGAGTAGTCATAGTTGTCATGGTGGCCTCCATCACTGCACATCACCATCCTTACACTGTCACTCAGTTTGAGTCTGGTGTTGACAGATTTACACATGTGCCATATTCCTTCCATTTCTTGATGATGGATTTAACTGACCTCCTGGGGATGTTGAGTGACTTTTTTTCATAACCAACCTCTGACTTATACTTACTGGGAACCTTTTTTCTAAGTTGCTTGGAGTGTTCTTTCATCTTCATGATGAAACTGTAGCAAGGAATACTGATTAAACACTGACTGCAAGTTAGGTTAATTGGCATCAAAACTGGGGATTCTAAATTGTCCTTCAGTATGACTGTGAGAGTGAATGGTTGTCTGTCTGTCTGTGTTGGCCCTGCAATGGACTGGCGATCTGTCCAAGGTGTACCCTGCCTCTTGTCCAATGATGCTGGGATAGGCTCCAGCCCCCCCCCCCCACCACCACCCGAAAAGGATTAAGTGGAAGAAGATGAATGAATGAATGAATGGATCTGTAGTGAACCGGTAAGCATTCACATCATTGTTGTCATAGATCTATGTTGTTGTATAACCTCTCTCCTCAGTGCCAAGGAGGGCTGATTGTCTGTAGCTGGCTGTCTGTCCACACCTGCGGATAATCAATGGTCCACAGTATAAGAAGTTTCAGTCGGGATTGACTCTCTACAGGACTGTCACATGGTAAATCCAGTTCTCGTGGTCAACAAGCTTTGTGTTTCATGTTCTTTCAGTCCTGCTCACCTTTTTCCCTACTCCTTCATTCCCAGTCTCTCTGCCAGCTTGCTGACTCACCCTCC
The DNA here is from genome assembly GCA_020510985.1 of Pholidichthys leucotaenia. Lineage (NCBI taxonomy): Eukaryota > Metazoa > Chordata > Actinopteri > Cichliformes > Pholidichthyidae > Pholidichthys > Pholidichthys leucotaenia. Next base: position 386,437,995 of record CM035840.1, on the reverse strand, counting down.
TTGGTTCATGCACACTCACCTGGTAGCAAACATCTTACTCCTCTGGTCCGGAACTCTCACCTGGATATCTTACCACTCTCTGGAAGAAGTCAAGGACCCACATAAGACCCATACAGTCAGCCATCCCAAACCTCCTCTTAGTTCCAGAATCTGCTGCCTTGTGTACCTCACCTGGAAACTATCTCTGTCTGGACTTGGAAACTCTGTTTGGTCTCAAACCTTACATAAAGTCCTGTGTGTGGTGTTGTGAAACCACAGCTTTGGTCAGCGTCAGCGTGATGGCGCAGCAGTTTGGTAATGTCATCATGCTGAGCATATAACTGTAGGTGACAGCCAATTTATAGTCTCTTTTACAGCTCTCTCTTAGCCCGGCCTCCCAACAACAATACTCTGTACCACCAGTATAGAGTTTGTGTAATAAAGTTCGTGTTCCTAGCAAGACGCTCTCTGTCGGGTCCTTCCAGTTTTCCAGACATAACAAATGGCAATGAGGAGAAAAATGGGCCTTCTCGAGGAAAATATACCATTTTTCCTGAAGAAGGATGCACATCTGGAAGAATACCCCTTATTTCTTAAACTGTTCCTCAAGACCCCAGGTGAGTCACCCATTCCATGGCCATGTTGGATTGAAGAATTTCAGTCATTTGTGTCGGCTGAGGGTCTGGCTAATGCTAGCAAGCATCATCTGCAGGCTATGGTGAATTATTGCTTTGGCACCGAGGGGTGGCATGTGTTGGAAGCACTGGGTCCTTTGGAGACTTTCAACGAGTGTGTCACCTTGATGGCCAAGCACTTCACTGCCCCACGGGACGTGATGACCCAGAGGTTTGTGTTTTACCAGCGCCAACAGACAGAAGACAAGTCGTTCTTATAGTACGTAAATGCCCTTCACTGTTTGGCTAGTACGTGCAAGTTCAGACACACGGAGGACAGATTGATAATGTCACAGTTGAAGTAGTACGCCGAGAGTTCGGCGATGCAAGCCGTGCTGAAAGTGGGACTGGATGACCAGACAGTGGCAGACATGATGAAATAGCTGCAGGAGACACTGCCAGAGATGGCGCACTATCTATCGGAGATGGAAGCAATGGAATTGGTGTTCCAGCTGGAGATGACGGCTCAGGTGGCACCATGGCTGGTGGGACCACACCTGTGTTCCCCGTAGCTAGCTTAGCTGGTGCAGACAGTTGCCCTGGTTGCTGAGCCCACTGACTCCACACCATTTCAGGAGGGCCCCAGCACTGCAGGACAGCAGGGCACCACAGAGCAATAACCCAGTGATGAACTCACCTTAGAAGACGAGCTAATCTGTGACAAGCTAGTCAAAGAGCACAGCACAGAGAGTGACTACAGCAAAGAGAGAGAACACGGCACAGAGAGCGAACATAGCACGGAGAGAGAGCAGCAACCAGACTCACCTCAGATCCTCGCCCAGAATAAGCTCTAGGGAGCCAATGCAGAGCTGCAGGAGAGGGAGCCCACGTCTATCGAGAACCCCGGGAGACAACAACCTGACACAGGTTCTACAAATGGCAACAGCAACATATCACCACGACCAGACTTCCCAGGAGAGGGGGAGAAGAAACCGAATCACTTCCGAATCCATGACCAGCACCAGCCTCCAGGAGCTGCCGCTGATCTGCAGGATGAAGAGTCCGTGACCCAACAAAACACAGTAGAGCCACCGGACGTCTTCCGAGTCCATGACCGGTATCAGCTTCCAGGAGCCACTGCTGAGCCACAGGATGAAGAATCTGTGACCCAACAGGAGTGGCAGAATCACCACAACCTGGTGGATGCCCCACAGCAGACATGAGAGTCACACCATCACAACCACGACATCGAATGCAGTCTAATAGAGCGCCACTCGCAGTGTTGGACTGGGTCCGGGTCCTCAGAATCGAGTGACCGGACCCGCAGTCAATAACACCAAAGCCAACACCATCTCCACCACTACTGACACCCATGAAGATCGCCGAGCAGCTGAGACCAGCCGCCATCCAGATAGCTGATGGGTTGAGATGGCCACCCATCTGCGAAAGGTAAGAGCAGCTGCTGCGGCTCAAGACGCAGTGTTGGAGCTGACCCAGCGGGTGTGGGATCCTGGCTGGAGCGTTGCTGACGAGCAAGCCGTGATTCTAGCAGGATGGCCCCCAGGTCCGCTGCAGCCGGCGCGTCCACCACGGGCTCGCCTCAGGGCCCCTTGAACTGAACTGCTTTCCTCAATATAAAAAATCAAGGACTGTGTGTAGCTAGGGGCGTGGCTGCCAACAGAAGTGGCATAATAAACCACTCGGCCACGCTGGGCCCCGCGGCAGTCCACCTGTTATCTCTAGCTAGTTTTGGGGTTCCTTGTGTACCAAATTGGGAAGGGTTAATTCATTCATGTGTGTTTTCTGCTTTTTCAAGGGGGAGGGGTTAATGTGGTGTTGTGAAACCATAGGTTTGGTCAGCGTCATCATGATAACATAACATTTTTTTTTTCCGGTTCCGGTTCCGCTGGACCGGCGGCGCCACACGAGTTGGCTGCCGTTTGCAACTGCCCTTTTCTTATCTACCTTCTTCTTTCTACACCTTTCACTCTATATATATATCATGGACACACAGATCGCCCCAAGGGTCTCCCGAGTCGGCGGACGGAGCCACTGTTTGCAGCGGGGGACAAATACAGCAGGGAAGAGCTAGCTAGCTGGCTAGCTAGCTCCAACCGCCACCTGGTGCTAACGGAGAAGCTCGACATGCCAAGGAACTGTGGCGAAAACGACGCGGGTGCCGGGCTGGAGTTTAGGCGGCGTGCAAGAAATATAAGACAGAATAATAAAGAGCGATGGCAAGAACCAAGCAGACCGCCCGTAAATCTACTGGAGGAAAATGCCCCCCAGGAAGCAGCTAGCCACCAAGGCTGCTCGAAAAAAAGCGCTCCGGCCACCGGCGGAGTGAAGAAGCCTCACCGTTACAGGCCTGGTACCGTGGCTCTGAGAGAGATCCGTCGCTACCAGAAATCCACGGAGCTGCTCATCCGTAGGCTGCCCTTCCAGCGCCTGGTGAGGGAGATTGCTCAGGACTTCAAGACCGACCTGCGCTTCCAGAGCTCCGCCGTCATGGCTCTGCAGGAGGCCAGCAAGGCCTACCTGGTGGGTCTCTTCGTGGACACCAACCTGTATGCCATCCACGCCAAGAGGGTCACCACCATCATGCCCAAAGACATCCAGCTGGCCCGTCGCACCCGCGGAGGGAGAGAGAGCTTAGACTTTCTGCTGCACATTCACCAACCATAATGCTCTGCACTGTGTGTGTATATATATATACTGTATATATATATATATACTGTATATATATATATATATATACACACATTTATAGTAATATGTACATATGTATACTAGCTGTTCTTGTTTTTTTCTTGCCTTCTGATTGTTGCTCTGAGTGTTGCTATCCCTGTGCTGTTGCAATCCTGGAATTTCCCCATTGTGGGACTAATAAAGGCTTATCTTATCTTAACATGGCCGCTTGATGGCGTCATCACACCAAGCATATAACTGTAGGGGATGGCCATTTTACAGTCTCTTTCACCGCGCTCTCTTAGCCCGGCCTCCTAACAACAATACTCTGTACCACCAGCGTAGAGTTTGTGTAATAAAGTTTGTGTTCCCAGCAAGACACTCTCTGCCGGTTCCTTCCAGCTTTCCAGACATAACATCGTGCCCTACCCCCCTGGCTCACTATCCACCTGTTGGGAACCCTCACCTGCAGAACACTTAGCTAAATACTTATAATATTTAATTACAATTATCACCTTTTGGGCTCCATTTATTCATCCTCTCCTTTTACTTCTCCCCTCCAGGCTAAAACCTCATAGTGTGGGTCTCTCTTTAACACAACTTACCTGTTTAATAAAAATAACTTCTTTGCCTTGATTCCTGCCACTGTGTGTTTGTGTCCTGCATTTGGGTCCCTGTCTAGTGTAAATATGACAGGACCTCCCAGACATAAATGTCTTTATACTCCAATCATCTGAGACACTTCACTGCATTCTGGTGACCTCCATGTCACAAATTATGAGCCTACTGGCACCACTAGGCTAGACCTCTGAATTTGGTCAGTCACTTTAAATGGGGTAAATATTTATGCAATCACTCATTATGTACAGAGAGGCATTAAAAATGCAACATTTTATCAATTTTAGTAAATGGTGTAAGTTGTCACTGAATAAAAAACAAATTAAGGTACATTTCACAATGTTTATTAGCTAATGATTATAAGTGCACAAATTCAGGCCATTTGGACATGTAGATATCCAATAAAACTTTAATCCTTAATCATTTCTCTTGATTTTTATCTTTCATCAACATGTTTGTGACCTCCATTTGCTTCCAGCAAAGCTTCAATTCTGCGTGGGACTGATGCCACTAAGGGTGCTTTCGACACCTAAATTTGTTTACTTTGGTCTGAATCAGTTGATAAGTTTGTTACTTTGCATCATTTTCTCCTTAATTCGGTTCTCTTTCACACAGACAAAAATTCAAGCGGCCCAGATTCCATCACATTAAAACCTGCAAGACTTCCATCAGAACATTCTCTGTTCTTATTGGTCAGATATTTTTGCTGCAAGAACAGGAAAGGTAAATAAGGAAGTAAGATAACTACTGTGCATTTATGCATTTCTGGGGAGAAAATATAGCGTAATCTACTGGGGGTTCCATCGCTCTAGTTATCGTTTATTACATTACGTGTGTGGCAGGGTGGTGAAATTTTTAAACAGGAAGCACAACAATGTCACCTGGAGAATTTTGCCCCAGGAAATTGTTTTCTATATACCAAAACCATTAAGGTCACACAGGTTTGTCACACACACAGAGCAGTAAACATGATTCCATTAATAGCAGATTATTTTATTGAACAATTAAAAAATCAATCATTTAGTTTGTAATTAAAACCACAACACTTGCTTGTTGCCTACAATGAGTTCAGCTTACAATCACAATCTCAGTTAGGCAAGGGCATGCCTCGGATCAGGGCTGGGGCTTACCGGGAGGCTAGCCAGAGAAGGAGAAGAAGGGATCTTAAATTAAACACCACGTGAACTGCACACCAACCATATGGACACCCTGTGTGCACTTCGGAGGGAGTTGTGAAGGAAAACCATCACCAAGGGAATCGGCTGCTGCACACCTCAGGCCCACAGCTGCTGTCCTGCAACAAAAGAAATGTATTCAGTATTGCACAATTAAATAAATGACTAACACTAGGGGCAATTAAAGCAAGGTTGTCAATAATAAAAAAGACAGATGCAAAAGAAAAATTATAAACAAAATGAAATACACAAAATCCAAAATATTCCCCAAAATAAACACAAATCCCAAACTAAACTGAATTTGTACAACAGGATGGAGTAAACTTAAAACAAATAACAGAAAATTATAAAGCAACAGAACAAACAATAATGAATAAACAAAACAAAAAAACACAGCTATACTAAAAACAGTAAATCATTAGGTAAAGTGGAAAAATTAAAAACAATTAATGGGATAAAATGAAGCACTGTGTAGAAGCACTGGGTCGTCACAGGCCCCCTGATGGACCCACTGCAGTTTGCCTACCAGTCAAACAGGTCAGTGGATGATGCAGTGAATATGGGACTACACTACATCCTGTAACACCTTGACTCCCCAGGGACATACGCCAGGATCCTGTTTGTCGACTTCAGCTCAGCGTTCAACACCATCATCCCAGGCATTCTTCATCAGAAACTCCTCCAGCTCAAGGTGCCCCCCTCCACCTGCCAGTGGATCTCCAGCTTTCTGACTGACAGGTGGCAACAGGTGAAGCTAGGGAGATTTACATCCAGCTCCCGAAAAATTAGTACTGGCGCCCCCCCAAGGATGTGTCCTTTCCCCACTGCTCTTCTCCCTCTACTCCAACAACTGCACCTCAGAGGACCCTTCGGTGAAGCTCATGAAGTTTGCGGACGACACCACAGTCATCGGTTTGATCCGGGATGGTGATGAGTCTGCATACAGGCGGGAGGTGGAGCAGCTGATCCTCTGGTGCGGCCAGAACCATCTTGAACTTAACCCAGCCAAAACGGTGGAGATGACTGTGGATTTCAGGCGGCACTCTCCTTCATTCCCCCCACTCACCATCCTCAACAGCACAGTGTCCACTGTGGACTCCTTCAAGTTTCTGGGTACCACAATCTCCCGGAACCTGAAGTGGTCCTCCCATATAGACACTGTCCGGAAAAAGGCCCAGCAGAGGTTGTTTTTTCTGTGTCAGCTCAAGAAGTTTGATTTGCCTCAGGAGCTGCTGGTTGTCTTCTACACCGCCATCATCCAATCTGTCCTCTGCTTTTACATCACTGTCTGGTTTGGATCTGCCACTAAACAGGACAAGACCAGACTGCAGCGGATCATTAAGTCTGCGGAGAGGATCATTGGTACCGACCTACCCTCCATTGAGAACTTATATCGGTCCATAACCAGGAAACGGGGGGGAAACATCTGTGCTGACCCGTCACACCCCGGCCACAAACTGTTTGAACTTCTATCTTCTGGTCGTAGTTACAGATCACTGAGGGTCAAAACCACCCGTCACAGGAACAGTTTCTTTCCTCAAGCCATCACTCTGATGAACTCCTAACATTCACCTAGTCCTACCTGTTGCTGTAATCATGACTTTTCATCCATTCTTACATTGCACATAACTCTCACACTGCTTTTTACTTCATTCACATTATATCACTGAATCTGAGTTCACATTGAAATACTGTGTGATTGTATATTTTTTCATATATTTCTGCAAAGTGTGGATAGTCTGAGTAAATAAGCTGCATATATTCCTGTATATATTTGCATCCTTTTATAGAAACGTGGACAGACTGTAATTTACTGTACATACTCTGTTGTCATTGAATCCTTATTTAAATCTTATTTAAATCCTCCACCTGAACAACGAGAGCAAGTTTTTAGCCAAAGTCAAATTCCTTGTATGTGTTGTGCATATTTGGCCAATAAAGCTGATTCTGATTCTGATTCTGATTCTGATCTGTAAAACCCCATGATAGCAGATAAAACAAGATGAGACTAGATGAGACAAGACAAGATCAGACAAAGCCAAACAAGACAAGACAAGACAACAGTCTGAGAGCGAGTGGTCGCTGTGGTGTAGTGAGTGTGCCGTGTGTGTGTGTGCTGCCGTACCCGCCCCTGGCGTGACGTCAGGAGGGCACGGCCCTTGTGTATAAATAGTTCGGTTCTCTATAATAAAGGGTTGTTGTTGTTGTTGTTGGCTGCATGAAGACCGACTCTGACACTTTCATTATTCATGCATAACATTTTGGCGAAGAGGATGGGATCTATGGAAGCGTATGAGCTACCTCAACCCCTGATACCATTCCTAGAGTACACGGGAGAGCCGGTGATCCTGTTGCCGCAGTGGCGGGCCATGTTTGAGGGTTACATCGGGGCACTGGGCCTAAGCGGACTCGACAGAAGACAACAACGAGCGCTTTTGGCTTACCATCTCAGCGCGGAGGGCTGAAAAATTCTCGGTACATTGGGTGTGATGGAGTTGTATGAGGATGCTGTCGAGCGGCTGGCCGAATTCTTCGTGGGGCAGACGAGGACCACGAAACTGTGGGTGGCGGGAGTATTGGCACCAAGAGCGGCTAGGCTAGTTAGCTTGGAGAAGCTAACAGCCCATTTGGTGCCTATGGGCAGGTTAGCCACAAAGCTAACTGTGTGCCAAATGAGAGCTCCAAGCTGCCAGCTAGACTTTGTGGTGGGACTGGGACTGTGAGAGGGAGAGTCCCCGGTCAATGAAGATGGTGGGCCAGCCACAAAGCGCAGGAAGGTGGAGGACCAGAGCGCTGATGAGTTCGACGGCACGGTGTGCAACGATAGCAGAGCGGGAGAGCAGCAGGAGTCATCCCCGCAGCTGGAGGCTAGGCAGTGAGTGAGTGGGACCATGGAGGCTGAGAGCCCCGGGGAAGAGCAGTGCCAGTCGGGCCAGAGCAAAGCTGAGAGCCCTGGGAGAGAGCAGTTACGACCGGGCATGGAGACAACGTAGTGGAGCACCTGGAATGAGGGTGCTGGGAGCAGAGGCGAGGTGCCTGGGTCAGGAAACGACGCTGGCGAAAGCGATGCTGTGAGCCCTGAGAGACAGCAGCGGCGAGATGCCCGGGTCAGCGAGCGGCGCTGACGGGCAGGCTTCGGGTTTCCCCGGAGTTCGGCCACGGGGGGCCGGAGTAGCTGGAGCCACGACGGCGGTGTTGAAGGCAGTCAGGGGCGGACCAACGAGCACGGAGGGAGGGCGTGCCAAACAGCAGCACTGCGGGTCCCGGAAAAAGGAGCAGGCGATGGTGAAGAGGGACACTGTCGTGGGAGAGATTGTTTTTGATACCGGGAGCAGACGGCAGCCAGGGGCGCACACGTAGTGGGGCTGCCCGGGGCCTCCGAGCCTGGCTTATCTTCAGCGGCCAAAGGAATGGATGGTTTGGGGCTGTCCTGGGCCTCCGGGACAGTTTTACCCCTGGCTGCCAATGGACATCGGTATAACTTAAACGTTAGAATGTAAATATGTACATATATATTACTGGTGTGCATAAGAGCATGTATGTGGTGATATGGTTTTTTTTTTTTATACATTTTAAGAGACTTGGTCCAATTTTGTTATTCTTTTGGATGAGTGTGTTAGGATATTATATTACAGTTAATTATTCCTTGTTCTCTTAGTGCGTGATTCAGGTCCTAAATTGGGGAGGGTCTCAATTGTGTGTGTGGTCTTACACTTTTGTAAGGGGGAGGGGAATTGTGGTGTAGTGAGTGTGGCATGTGTGTGTGTTAGTGTACAAGCCCCTGGCGCGACGTCAAGCGGGCACAGCCCTTGTGTATAAATAGTTTGGTTCTCTATAATAAAGGGTTGTTGTTGTTGTTGTTGGCTGCATGAAGATCGACTCTGACTCCCTCATTATTCATACATAGCAGTCGTCGCTGAAGACAAGCCACACACTGTGGCGCTGATGCCTAAAAACAATTTCCATTAGCGCAATATAAATAAGACCGCTAATGAGTGCTAATTGGGAGCAGCGTACATACCGAAGGTACAGTAAGTGGTTCCATTTGCACGGGTGAGCTACCGCAGTTCAACCGCAAAGGTACAAAAGCTAGTGAGAGCAGAAAAATCACTTAACACGCATACACAGTAAAAAAAAAAAAAAAAAAGGCAGCGGCTAGGCAACTCAAACTTGCCTACCTTAGCAAGGAGAGCTGTGTGAGCCAGACCCGAGTGGAGCAGAGCAGACCACTGCATGACAGGGCTCACAGCCAAAGTACTGCAAACACAGCAACAATGTCAACCCCAACACCCGTACTCGGCAGAGCATAGCACCGGTAATCAGCAGGGAACAGAACGTGAAAACTCACCATTATTCTTGTTTAAAACAGCACACCAGTACACTGAGGCCTCACATGCCAAACCATGCACCACACCAACAAACAAATAGCCTAGGGAGAAGAAGGAAGTGGTTTGCAAGTGAGGGCTGGCACATATATATGCTATGTTTGCCCACAGCGCCACCTATCAGTTAAGGTGCCACAACAGATGGGGCATAGAGAGGTGAATAAGTAGAGAGGAGGTCCATCCTGCTACATGTGTATATACCACTTTCGACAAATCATACAGTTTGAAAAAGAAGCGTTAACATGTTAACGTTCATTAATCCTTCAGAACCGTGACATGCTCAGCCACTGATATTTTTGAAGATTCATCAACTATGTGCAGTGGCATGAAATGTTTTACCATTTGCCGCTGGTCCTGTTTTAGTACAGTCCCCTTCTCACGTGCAGGCTGCACCAGAGTTCGCCAGTTGATTCGAATCTCGGCACGGTTGCTTTAGTGCGCACCTGAGTGCGATTACCGTGTTCTCACCAGACAAAACGAACCACACTAATGGAGAAAATGAACTCGAGTTCAGCTGAAATGAACTAAAGCCTGCAGGTGTGAAAGCACCCTAAGTTGATCCTGAGGAATGTGGTCCAACTCAGCGAGCAGTGGCGCCTCAAGCTCAGCATGATTTGTTGCCGTAGGATCCCAGCTGCGTATACATTGAGCCAGATCATCCCATAAATGTTCTGATGGGGAGTTTTATGCATTGAGATGACAGGGATTATTTTTCTGTACATGTCTTAACATTGTAAAATATTAAGTTTTAATGCACATAACCATTATAAAGGTAAATAGGATTATTATTGCTTTGTATGTTGTGTCTTTAATGCCTTTCAGTATGTTTTGATTTAATTGACATTACTTTGTAGAAATCTCCTCTGTGAATGGCTATGAATTGTGGTGGAGGGATTTGCATGCCTTACTGATCCCAAGAAAAATGCTGGTGGCGATAACATGGCCCTGGCAGGGTCTCACAGTGGTACAGTGATTAGCAATGTTGCCTGACAGCTAGAGGGTTCCAGATTTGATTCCCCAGGTTTGCAGGAGTGGGAACCCTTCTGTGCGGAGTTTGCATGTTCATCCTATGCTGCATGAGTTTACTCTGGGTGCTCTGGATTCCTCCTGCAATCCAATTTTAGGTTAATTGGTGACTCTGAATTGTCCCTAGGTATCTATCTCTGATAGGCCCTTAGAATAGAGGGTTAGTTCACCTACTAGTTAAGTGTTTTGAGTGGTCTTTGTGTCTTTGTGACACAGCTTGGTGGTCCAGTGGTTAGCATTGAGGCAGCACAGCAAGAAGGTCACAGGATCGACTTCCGGTTATGGCTGCCACGTAAGACGGACGTGTCTCGCTCTGCTCTGCTCCTGGAGAAAAAAAATCGGCAAATAACTCTCTCATTTGGGACAGAACGTATCCCAGCATTTGGGCGAGGATATGTCGGCGAAGCCTAAGGCTGGAAAACTAGGAAAAGGAAAAAGCGAGCCGCCGAAACAGTCCAAATTAACGGACTTTCAGGTCTGTGACGCAGCAAACAAAACTCCATATATGGCGGAGGAGGCTGGCAACGGTGCGATATCTGCGGGGAATGGCGCAGATGCGCTGATGGCTGCCATGAGTTCAATGAGAGCGGACTTTTCCTCTAGATTTGATGGGATTATGACAGCGTTGGAAGGAATAAGAAAGGAATTGGGTGACTGTGTAGAACGAACGGTGCAGATGGAGCTCCGTCTCGCTAGTGCTGAAGATGACGTCACCCGTCTTCAATTAAAGGTGCGCACTTTGGAAAAAAAAAAATAAATCTCTGGAAGATAATATTTTGGATTTGGAATCTCGGTCGAGACAGAATAATTTGAGGCTGGTGGGTCTTCCAGAGGAATCAGAAGGTCGGGACGTATGTTCCTTTCTGGAAAAGTGGATTCCGGAGGTGCTGGGCAGCGAGGAGTTGCAATCAGCAGTGGTTCTGGAAAAAGCACATCGCATTGGCCCACGGAGAGATAAGGGACCGCCGAGGACCTTAATTATGAAGTTTCTTAGCAACAGAGACAGGATGAAGATCTTCAGCGCTGCACGAGCTAAGGGGGAGATTAAACACCAGGACCAGCAGGTGCGGTTCTACCCAGATTTGGCCACAGGAATCCAGCAATTGAGGAAGCAGTTTGATCCCGTACGTGAGGAGCTGCGCAACCTTGGGATTCGTCATGGTGTGATCTATCCTGCGAGACTGCTGACCACGTATGAGGGCAGAACCCACATCTTCAAGACCCCAGAGGAGGCGCAGGAGTTCATCAAGAAGATCAAAGAAGAAGAAGAGACTGGTGGGAGCTAAGCATGAACAAAATATAAGGTAGAATAATTAAGCATTTGCACAGGCATCTGACTGACTTGAAGTAAATAGTAAGGTTACAAAATATAGATTGTATTATATATTAAAAAAACAAAACAAAAACAAAACAAACAAAAAAAAAAAAAACTATGATGTACAAAGTTGTTAAAAATTTTGGAGTTAAGTTGGAAAACTACAGAGGAGAGTTAATGTTACGTCATTAAAAGCAGTAGAGTTAGGGTGATTGGGAGGATGAAGAAGGAGTGGCTTAGGCTGTTCCCCGTGGGTGTGGAACGGTCGATGGCTATATCGGGAGACAGAATTTTTCTTTTGATTTTGGGGGGTTTGCCACAAGTGTGGGAAGGGGAAATTTGTTTGTGTGTAGTTTGTAGGATGAATGTTCAACCACTCATGTTTTTGCTTCTCTGTATGAGCATGTTTACACTGCAAGGTAATCCCAAACTCTCTATTGATCATGGACCAAAGTGTTAATCTTAATTTAACTTCATGGAATTGCAGAGGTCTACAAAATTTAAAAAAACTTAAACAAGCTATGAATAAAATAAAGGACATGGGTTCAAGAATTGTGTTTTTACAAGAAACTCATCTGATAGAGGAGGATGTTAAAAGAATTAGGAGTAGATGGCAGGGAAGTGTATTCACCTCTTCATTTTCATCCCGAGCCAGGGGAGTTATGACTCTCATACATAAATCAGTTCCTTTTCAAGTGAAAAATGTAATTGGAGACAAATTTGGAAGATATGTAATCATTCAAGGTTCTTTGCTATTAGAAAATATAAATCTTGTGAACTTATATGGTCCCAATATAGATGATCAGAAGTTCTTTGCTAATTTATTTCTCATCTTATCATCACTTACAGGGCAACATATAATAGCAGGGGATTTTAATTGTACATTGAATCCAGGTGTGGATAGATCAACAGGACTGGATTGTACGCACATTGGATGTAGGATGACTATTAATCATTTTATGAAAGAATTGAGATTGTTAGATATATGGAGAGAAATGAAACCACAAGTTAAAGCCTATTCTTGTTATTCCAGTACCTACAAGACATTCTCACGTATTGATTATTTTTTGATTTCCACAGAATTAAGGTCCAAGATTCAAAACTGCTTTTATGATAACATCGTGATCTCTGATCATGCACCCTGTTGTCTAATATATGTAGATAAAAAATTGACAAAGGAATCAGGTAGATGGCAATTTCAGCATAAATGGCTTCAGGATGAGGAATTTGTCAAGTATATAGAAAAACAGATAGACGAGTACTTTGACATCAATACTACACAAACATCAGCATGTGTAAAGTGGGAGGCTTTCAAAGCTTTTATTAGGGGACATATTATTAGTTATACAGGATCAAAATCTAAGAAGACTCGAGAGGAGAGAGCTAAATTGGAACATAAAATAAAAAGTCTTCAGGAAAAAGTGTATGCAGGAAGTGACCCAAGGTTGGAGAATGAATTACTGATTTTGAGAGCTGAATACAACAAAAAATCAGCGAATAGAGCTGCCTCGAGTCTTCTAAGATTGAAACAATCTTTTTATGAACAAGGTGAAAAATCAGGAAAATTATTAGCATGGCAGATTAAACAATTGGAAATTAAAACACCAATTACCAGTATTATAAGTAACGGACAGGTAGTTATAGATCCTTTAGAAATTAATAGAGCCTTTAGAGATTACTATGAAAAATTATATGATACCAAAAATGAACCTGATTTAACAAAACTAAATGGGTTTTTGAACGAACTATCTATACCGTGTATTCCAAATGAAAACAGGGAGATATTGGAGTCTAAAATTAGTCAAGAAGAAGTTGGGCTAGCCATTGATAATATGAAATCAGGAAAAAGTGCAGGACCAGATGGTCTTCCAGTTGACCTTTATAAAAAATTTAAGAATAAATTAATAAAACCTTTTTTGGAAATGGTTTTAGAAGCATTTCAAAATAATAATTTACCATCATACATAAATAATGCCTTAATTATACTGCTGCCAAAACCAGGTAAGCCCTCTAATAAATGTGAAAATATGAGACCAATAAGCCTATTAAACGCCGACCTTAAGATAATCTGTAAAATTTTAGCAAGACGAATACAAGAAATTTTACCAAATATTATTAATCGAGATCAGAATGGCTTTATAAAGGGTAGACAAGGCTTCCATAATGTAAGAAGACTATTTAATATTATTTATTTTAATAAAGAAGCACCGGATACAGCTCTCCTATCATTGGACGCCGAAAAGGCCTTTGATAGAGTTGAATGGCCCTTTCTTTTTGAAGTCCTACAAAGGTTTGGACTTGGAAATAATTTCATAAAATGGGTTCAAATAATATACAATAATGCTACAGCAGAAATCCTAACAAATAACAATATTTCAAAACCAATAAAAATCAATAGAGGATGTCGACAAGGCTGTCCACTTTCACCTTTACTGTTTACTATGGCAATTGAACCTTTAGCGATAGCGATACGTTTACATTCACAAATATATGGAATTAAAGTTGGACCAACAGAACATAAAATCTCCCTGTACGCCGATGATATAATTTTGTTTATGTCGAATCTAAAAAAATCAATTCCAACCTTGTTGAATTTAATAAAGAATTTTGGGGAAATATCAGGATATAAAATAAATAAAACTAAATCTTCAATATTAATGCTAAATGAGACCCAGAGAAATTACCCAGCCCCTGAGGTAAATCAATTCAATGTTGTAAATCAGTTTAAATATTTAGGAATCCAAATTATGCCTAAGCTAGAATCAGTCGCCAGTGTCAACTATGAAGCCTTAATGTCAGATATCAATGAGTTAACTCAGAGATGGATGTCACTACCAATGTCGATGATCGGGAGAATCAATATACTTAAAAGTAATATTTTACCTAAAATACTTTATTTATTTCAATACATTCCCTTATCACCACCTTTAGATCTATTCTCAAGAATAAAAAAAAAGTTAGTGGAATTTATATGGAACAACAGGAGGGCTAGATTACGTTTGTCTTTATTATATTTACCATTTGATCGTGGAGGTCTGAAATGTCCAAATTTTATGTTGTATTATTGGTCGGCACAACTGAGGTCTATGACATATTATTTTTCATCAAATGATCTCCCTCACTGGACTGAAATGGAATCATACAATTTACCTTTACCTCTTCCCATATTCATATACTCAGATTCGGCAAAAAAATTACAAAAACAAGTTAAAAATCCATTTGTAAAGCATATGATCAAAATATGGTGTGAAGCTAAAAACTATTTAAAAGAACCACAGTTATTGTCACAATTTAGTCCAATATGGGGTAATCAATATTTTAAACCAGGGAGAGCGGACGCTGTATTTAAAGTATGGAATTTAAAAGGGATACAAAAGATTCAGGATTTATATTTGCCATGTGCAGACAACATAATGTCTTTTGAAGAGCTGAGGATCAAATTTAATCTCAATAGAACACATTTTTTTAAATATCTTCAACTTAGAAACTTTATTCGATCAAATCAAAATAAAGCTCTCACTCGACCTATTTATTCATCCTTGGAAAAAATGATGATGAAAGATAGTAAAAGAAAGGGTATTATTTCAGAGTTTTATAACTCATTGACACTATCTTCAAGTGAAAATTCACTGAAAAGATTAAACTACTGGAAAGAAGATCTGCAAATTGAAATTTCAGAGGAACAATGGGAATTGGCTTGTACAGAAGCTCAAACCAAATCAATAAATGCACGCCTTAAATTGATACATTTCAAATGGTTAATGCGGATGTATGTTACACCGGAGGAGTTAAATAGATATAACAAAAATATACCAGATACATGCACAAAATGCATGGAAAGTAAAGGAACCCTATTTCATTGTTTATGGGAATGTAGATTAATAAGAATGTTTTGGGAAGAGGTGAGGGTAACAATTGAAAAAATAATCTCAAAACAAATCATATTGAATCCTAAACTGTTTTTGTTGGGTCTGTACCCAGAAAAGCATAATTTTAATAAAAGTGAAAGAACATTCATAGACCTCAGTTTGCTTAATGCCAAAAAATGTATTGCACTATTATGGAAAAAGACTCATAGACCAGATGTGACTCAGTGGTTAAGACAGATGTTAACAAACCTTCCATTAAAAAGAATAACATATATACTGAAATCAAAGGAAATTGTGTTTGAGAATATATGGAGACCTTTTATTGATTATGTAAAAAATTTAAACATAACTCTTGAAGAAGAAGGTGACTGATGTGTGTGGACCTTGTAAATTCCAAACTGGTGAACATAATATGTATACTTATGTATTGGATTGTCTAGACTAAACAGAGGAGCATTGTTAAAGACTTGATTTTGTTGGTGGTTGTTGGTGTTTTTAGTGCATTTTTTTCTTTTTTTGTAGTACTTTAGTGTTAATGTTTGATTGTTTGTATCATGTTTGTTAAAAAAAAAAAAAAAAGGTTCAATAAAGATATTGTGGAAAAAAAAAAAGAAGGTCACAGGATCGATTCCACCCCTGACCATCGTGGGCTTGATCCCACCCTTGACGATCGGTGACCCTTCTGTGTGGAGTTTGCATGTTCTCTCCGTGTCTGCGTGGGTTTACTCTGGGTACTCCAGTTTCCTCCTAAAGGCCAAAAACATGCAAGTTAGGTTAATTGGAGATCTAAAGTAGCTCTAGATGTGAATGTGTGTGTGAATGATGAAGGGACGCTGCACCTTGACTGCTTCATCCATTCAGGTGGATGCCATGAATTTCCCTCTGGGATTAATAAACTATACTAAAAAAACTATACTAAAAAAAAACTATAAACTAAAAAAACTATACTAAAAAATGCATTATATAATTACAGGTCCTTATCCCCTGTCTCCTAAGGCAAATTGGCCCCAGACCTCTGTCTCTGGGACCTGTGTGATACATGGGCCACATCTATCCTCATCTGTGGCACAGGGGAGGCTCCCACCATCTGACTAGCTCCCACTCCGGAGGCCCATGTTCAATAGATGCCTGAAAGAACTCTCGAGAGACCCACAGACTAAAAACTAGAGATGGCAGAGGCCTGAGCAAGCCAGCTCCCTATGCTGTGTAGAGAATGTGACAGTCACCAAACACAACCAGGTCTTTCCAAACCAGAAACCCTGGATGACCAATGAGGTCCCGGCTCTGATCAGAGCCCGTAATTCAGCCTTCAGGCAGAGGGACAGCTCTCTGTACAGCACTGCTAGAGCCAACCTAAGAAGAGGCATAAAACTCACCAAGAATGCATACAGGAGGAAGATGGAGGGCTTCCTCACAAACAACATCCCCTGACAGATGTGGAGAGGCATCCAGGCCCTCACCAACTACAGGGGTCAGTGCCCCCCAACATCAGACAGCAGCCTCACTCTGGCAGAGGAGCTTAATAGCTTCTCTGCCCGGTTTGAGCACACCTCGTCCCTACCCTCCTCCCCTCTCACCCCATCATCCTCCCCTCCCCTCCTCCCATCTCTCTCCCCACCCTCCCCTCTCTCTCTACAGGTGCACAAGGTGAGGAAGAGACTGAAAGCAGTGAACCCCTGCAGAGCCACTGGCCCCGATGGCATCCCAGGAGCGGTGGTCAAAGCATGTGCAGACCAGCTGGCAGAAATCCTCAACAAGCTGTTCAACCTCTCCCTGATGCATGCCACCATGCCCTCCTGCCTCAAGGCCTCCACCATCATCCCCATACCCAAAAAGTCCACAATTGACAGCCTGAATGACTACAGACCCATAGCACTCACGTCTGTCATCATCAACTGTTTTGAGCGACTGGTGTCCCAGCACATCAGAGTCTGTCTTTCCTCCTCCTTCGACCCCCACCAGTTCACTTGCAGGGAGAACCAGTCCACGGAAGACACCATCACCGCCACACTTCAAAGAGCGCTGAGCCACCTCAACAACCCAAGAAGCTAAATGGTGGAAGCGATGGAGGTACATGAATACAATGACAATCAAGACGAACAGGAGCTTTTGCTCTTTAGTAGCAGAGGAAGAAAACAGACGGGGAAAAAGATGGACATTTGTTCACCCACTTTTGGCGGATTGTTCAGTACTTCCCTGTGGTGGGAGTTTTCGTGCACATGCGCAGTTCACTGTGACCATTTGCGGGTGAGGAACAAGTTTTACTTTGTCCTTCTTCTGCAAAACTAAACAGCAAAACCAGTGTGAAAACAATCAATGTGATGAATAAATGGTGTACTTTCTGAATACGTTTTTTTTAGTAACCGCTATTTTATAACAGTTCAGCTAGAGATCAACTGTGACATGAAGTCATCCATGTCCTGTAAAAAAGTCGCACTGCAGCCTCTAGTGGCCCGGCATAATTATTACAATACCTTTTCCCTTGGCTTCATTGAAGGTGAGTTAAATTTGTGCTTATTTTGAAAACAAAGTGTTGGGAAAAATTGTATATACTGTATGCATATAAACAGTTATCATTTTATTAATAACTCATGAAATGAAGATTGATATTCGTATATGTATGATGCTTCTTATTAGTCATAAAATACAACTTGTGCCTCTTCTTATAATCACTGTTAGTGACTAAGTTGCATCACCCTTCTGTTATTCATCTGATGTGTGATAAAAGAGTGTTGACATATATGCTGTATCAAGACTTGTCCCCTGTACACCCTGTGTGTGCAGGGGACATTGCATGAACAGAGTGTTCATACAATTTATCTCCTACACACACTTGAAGACATACGGAGCGTACTTTTTGCTTATGTGGTAATTCTGTTTGTTCTGCTTTTGCTGAGTTTATCACATACTCCATGTATATAAAGAAAGCAACTGCGGATTGTCCGGCAGTATTCAGCTCACCCTGTATGTGTGTTGATGCTCCTTGTGCTGTACAAGTAAAAACTTCAAAGGCTCTGCGTGTCTTAAGTCTGATCTATGATTCAGTCTAATGCCTTTTTGTACTCTGTATTTGTGAGGTTATATTTCAGACTTCTGACATAGCTGGTGCCTGAAACCCGGGACAGCTGAGATCCAGGTGGAGCGGGAAGGGATGTGTGTCCTGCAGGTTGAAAATTGGAAACCCGTCTTGAGGGAACGCTGCCAGAGACTCTCCTTCTCCCGGCTCTAATCTGGTGACGGCTGTCCTTACTGATAGAGCCTAAAAAGTAAGTTACAAATTTTTCCCTTTTCAGATTGACTGTAGTAGACGTATATGAAGAATAACCGAGCCTCACAATTCACAATTTCCCATTTTTAAAGAACCACGGGTCAGCTGACGAGCAAGTAATGGTAGTACAAGCGGCGTTCTGTACTTTTCCTTGTGGTTAAAAACCGCTGCAGGAATGCAGTGGTCTTAGGAAGTAACGTGACGGCGATTCACGGTTACTGACCGGTCAGGTTTTGTTCTTATCTCGGAATTCTGGCAAATTAAAAGTCGAGAAAATATGGTAATACAATGAAACAAGCCTTTAGTTCCACTTAATTTTGACTGGGCGAGCTGAAACAGAGAGGTGATCAGACGGACAGATACACACATCCACACACAGACGCATTAACCGATTACCGCATGCCTCTCAGTTTCACTGAGGCAAAACAACAGATTCGCTGCACAGTACAGTCACTTACTCCCATCAGCCTTGTCAGCATGATGGCACTTGATGTCACTTAGCAAGGCAACAAAGGTAGACCAGATGTTTCAAAGGAAGGGCACAAGGAAAATGGGTAGCCAGAATAGCTGACGATTTCAGCTATTAATGCATTTTATATACAGTGGTGTGAAAAAGTGTTTGCCCCCTTCCTGATGTGCTTACTTGTGCTATCTTTGTCTAATATTTAAATTTGTTTGATGATCTGAAACATTTAAGTGTGACAAACATACAACAAAAATGAGAAATCAGGAAGGGGACAAACAATTTTGCACACCACCGTAGCAGTCAGTTCCAACCGAGCATTCTGATTGGACAACAAGGATTCCAAGAGTCACTATATTCCCTGATGATCACAGTTGGATATTTAACCGAATATGTAACACTTCACTTCAGCTGTGTTTTAATAACTTTTAAAGTTAATATCAGTGGTTTCTTGTATGTGAGAATTGTAATGCTGTGTTGGATACCTTAATTTCCACAGTAAGGCACTGCTTGAAAAGAGACTGTCATAAAATCTAGACTTCTGTGACTTGGATGTTCTGCCTTTGTAAACATCTGCTAGTCACATTTGATTACAACAAAACAGACAAGCTAGAGTTGGATTTACTGTCTTGACTAGCAAGTGATAATACCTTTGTGGTGATGGACTCTTTATTTCATTGACAATTCAAAGAAAAATTAAGTGAAGTGCACAGAAACTAACAGGGATATCCAAGCTAATAAGCTAACAACAATCTAGCCACCAGCAAGTCAACATGACAGGCAAAACCTACTCAACAGGTGACACATACGCACAGTATGTCAACACATTGACTTGTGGACAATATTTTATTTGGTCACGTGTGAAATGACAATAGGCCTATTCTTTTCTATATTAAGCTCATTAAGATGCTTAGCAAAACTTCATTCAGAAGGAACTATTTTTTCTTGGCAGAGCAAAATAAAGGGTTAAACAAACAAAATTTATAATATATTGTCCTCTATTGTTGTTTTATAAAAGCAATATTACACTCCACATTAAGTCCATCTCCTAGCCTGCCCGTGTGGTTTAGTCTCTAAGCCCGGCGGAACTGCTTTTACTAATAGGAGAATAGAAGGGGCAAGGGCGGATCTCTGGCGCCTTAAAACCAGATGCTTCGGGTAGATGGTGGCTCGTCAACCTGGGAAGGTAGCCCATCTAGGGGAAGGTAAACCCTGATTTCAAACCTCCGCTGCCTTGCGGCACACCCGGTCAAGGAAAAGGCTTTGGGAGTCAACCCTGAGGAAAAATCCGGAGTCGGAGCCCCTAAGGCAGTTCTCTGTTGTGCTCAACATCGTTCTGGCAGCTCCTGCGACGGCGCTGGTGCCAAACTATAGCAGCCCTGCTGTTCCTTTGGATTCATCAGTGACGTGGAGAGGGGGGACATGCTGCATGGGTAACATCTTGTCCTCCATATCTTCCTGCCCAGGCTTGAATCCTACCAACGCCCAACGCTGGAAGGTAGAACACCGGTGCGCATCGGCCTGTTCAGCCACAGGCGGTGCTGTTCCAGCAGAGTAGACGTTTAGGATTCTCTTCCATGGTCATCATAGACCAACGGAGGCCGACAACGAGATCACACTCCAGGTCATACAGTACACCTGCACCTAACTTACTGCACCTTTAACCTCTTGCACTCCGGGATACCGCGGGCAGTCACGTCCCTGCGTCTTAGCGTGCCCTCGTGCGCACTAGGACGCACACTATGCGTCTCAGAGCGCACTGAGAAAAAAAAAGCTGCATTTCCGTTCTTCCACTACAGACACAGCCGCGAACAGAAAGCCAAAGGAGTGCTTTGATTGGTTTAGATTTGATTGACCTCTCATTCGACTAATAAGAGCCTTGAATTGGGTTTCTGATCCCTTGAAGAACCAATGACTGAAAACCTAGCAAGAAGGACCCGCCTACCAACGGCTGCGAATACAGCGAGCCAATTGAAGCAGAGAAGTTTGACGATTGAAAGCATGCGTCCCGTGCGTAAAATCTGTTTTGTGTAAGCCGGTGGGTGACACACACGCGTTCGCCAGTCTTTTTTTCTTACTACTGTTCTTATTTGTTTTGAAAAATTGTTCGCCAAAACCGCAATCATGGAAGCGCAAAACCGCAATAATGGAATCATGGTTTGACCGGGTCGCGTGACCAGAACCATGAGTTGTAGCAAGCGGACCAGCATCATGTTCGTCTGACAATGAGGAAGAGAAGTTCGCCAGCGACACTGCTGTTGAGGACAGGTAAGTGTTATAAGCTAAATTATTCTTTATCCCTGAAAATTGTAATCAAAATGACTGCCACATGATGGACCGTGGCGCATGGGTGCGTGCGCCGCGTCCAGACTGTGAACGGTCCCCCCCCCCCCCCGCTACTCCTCTGTAGCGGATTGCAGATATTATTGCAGAAATTTTAGTACAACTGTGTGTAGTAGACCGCGGTCCGTCATGTGGCAATGGACGATGTCCGTCCTCTGTAGCGGGGGGGGGGGGAGTTGTTATCCTCTACATTACAGATATTTTAGTATAATTTTTATTGCACTGTAGGTTATTTTTCTTGTTAAAAAAAGCCACACATTTTTTACGTGGCATGCTTCTTTGTGTGTGGGGGCTTGTTTGTTTATTCATTCATTCATGAATGAATAAACAACCCCCCCCCCACACACACACACAGCCCTGAGTGTCACTTTTCATTAGAGCCCAAGATCAAGCTTCTATATTGAATCATTCAAAAGTTACAGACGTTTTTCCAAACTGTGCCATTTGGCACAATTTGGCACAGTTCAAAAACGCCTGGGAACAACCTGACAAAAAAGCTGTGTAATATATTCATTTTTTGTGGTATTGTTACAAAATTTTGACCTCAGCTGGATAACACTTGGTTCTACATTTTTGTTGCATTTTCCAGCCCGGATCTGACAGCTGTGTGTTATTTGCAAGCATTTGTATCCAAAAAAACATCCAGGCGAACTTTATTTTCTTCAAGTTCAGTATGTTTAGATGACTGTTACTCAGTGGCAGGAGCACTTAGAGAGATTATGACTGTTTTGCCAAAAAATTCAAAGTGTTTTCTTTTAAATGAGACCAACCCCATGAAGATGTAGCAAAGGGTTGAAGAACAGCTTTTGATTTACTTTGGGTACATTATTTTTAGGCGTTTTTAGGGAAATTGACCAGAGTGCAAGGGGTTAAACTACGGTCCTTGTGGCTCAGTCTCCTGGATGGATGGATGGATGGATGGATGGATAATTTGTAGATTTTTTAAAATAATTTTTGTCAAAAAATTAAATATCAGTGATCATGACTAAATTTATATAAGCAATAAAAAAATCCAAATACGTAAATACTTTTTATAGGGACTACATTTACAAACTTTGCATTCATCTTTGCAAAGGAGAGTTGAGAGAAATGATTATCCAGCTATTCATGAAGTTTTTTAGATTCTGTAGCCATCAAATCATCATTCAAAGTCCCTGTTCTTTTCCTAAAAGAGGCAGCCCAGGCCCACCCATATAAACCTGAGCTTCAGATGCACTTGATAAGCATTTTGCTCCAATAATGGACACACATGTTTGCCATGAGAAAATGGTGGTATGGGTGGTTGGTTCGAGATGTCAAAGCAACATTGATATTAATACTAACACCAAAGTTTTTCAATAAGTTACTCAGTTGTAACATAAAGATCAATGTTACTTTCTGCTCTGCTTGTCTGTATGAATTTATTTGCCACTTCTAGTTTTTAAATATAAGTATAAAAAAAGAATCCTCTGTAGATGTTCACGTATTTTCAATGTGGAGGCTATTTTTAGATCTGCATCTACATTAGAGAAAAGGGATTTGGAGACTAGAACATGGAGAGAGGCACAAAATCATTATGAAATTATAATCTAAAGAATTCCTCTTTCTCGGAGAACTCTTCTTATGTCCTTAAAGTAAATGTTTTCATTTTAAAATAATAAAATTCCCTTTCAATTCCCAGAGTGGTGAGCTGAAGCTTTCATTTCAGTCTATGACCGAGCAGGTGTGACTGCTATTCCTGGTCAACAAACCCTCACCCACTATCAAAGACTTGTTGGCTCGGACGTGCCACAAGGGAGGCTCTTTTTCAAATCTGAGGTCAATAAGAGGAACTCTAATTGAAAGAGTCCAAAAGATCTGGCCAAGGGAGAAGTGCAATGTTATTAACTGATCTGAAGATAGACTTGTTAGCTTTTAAACTGAGAGGGAACGGAGCAAACCTGATGCTAGATAATCCATTGTTCCCTCTGGACACAAAAACTGGCTGCTTGGCTATATCTGTTGCTAGAATATAGCCAGTGGGCCTTGTATCATCCAGGTGACCCAGATAGCAGGTGAAAATAAGATTGGAAAATGCTCCCAGAGACAGCTCAGTATTCCACACTAATGACTTCATAGCTTTAATAAACTAAAAACTGAGAGAAGCTCCTAAGGAGTGAAACCCTCAATGTTAACATGACAGTAAATAATATCTACCGGTATGAGGTATGCCTGTTTCCACTGTCAGTTTAGATCAGTTATTTACCAGTGTTAGACTGTACTGGCTTATTATGTGAGGAAAGGTTCTCTTATAAACCAGACCCTGAAGTTGGATTTCTCACCATAAATGTATTCCAACATACTGTCACAAAGTCGGAAAAGCAAGAGCAACATCTCACTTCTGTCAAAAGTGATAATAAAGAGTAACATTTTGCTTGAGCTTCCATTTAATATTGATGCTGGGGGGATCTAATGTGAATGTTTGCTCTCTACATGTCTGTTCTTTTCTTCTTCTCTATCCCCTCACCCCCCAGCCAGTCGCAGCAGATGACTGCCCCTCCCTGAGCCTGGTTCTGCTGGAGGTTTCTTCCTGTTAAAAGGGAGTTTTTCCTCTCCACCGTCGCCAAGTGCTTGCTCACAGGGGATCGCCTGATTGCTGGGGTCTTTCTGCAACTGTGGGGGTCCTCCCTACAGTTGATAGTGCTATGAGATGACTGTTGTTGTGAAATGGCGCTATATAAATAAAGTTGAATTGAATTGAATTGAATTGAATCCTTAACTCCTTGCAAACTTATGGTGCTGATTGTCCAACATCATATTGTTAGAAAACCAACTTTAAGGGACTTGGCATTTGGCAACCTTCTGGGACTGAGTGAGGAAATCAAACCTAGGACAATGCCTGAACCACATTGAGAAAAATAAGAGAAGTTAGAGTCAAGCATGCCAGAGGTGAGGTTTGAGTTCATCCAACACTAGACCTTTTCAACTTGAAGTTATAACTCCAGAAAAAAAAATCACTGCAAAACAATATCCAGACAGATGTACACAAGCTTAATTTCGTAGAGCTTAAATTTCTCTTCTTGTAAAGCAATAAGTAGAGGACATCACAGTGTTGTCAATATAATACTGAAATGTATCCAGGGTAAAATCAGAGTGTGAAATTAATCACTAACAAGCCAATATGCAAGTCCTTGATTCAGTTTTCTGTACATAAGGCACCATCAATCACTGCAAACCTCATTAAATGCCCAGCTAGCTTGAGGTAATTTCCCTGGGAGGCCTCCTGGCTCGAAGTCCTCATATTCACAAGACTTGTCTCTGGTTTTGGCAGGACCTAGTAATGCAGAGAAATAACAACAGACAGAGAGGCAGGTATGTACAGATTCAGAAAGAGTGATTGCTGGAGGGAGAGATGGATAGCTGCATGTTGAGTGATGAGCTCTCCTCTATATCTCTCCAGCCTGTGATAGTAACCCAGCAATGGGTGGACGTGTAGTGATCACACTCCGCTCCAGACTCTTCCTGTGTAATAAGTACTTCAGGCCTGAACTTGTACTATCAGCATATTACACAATGCATGATACTTCAATGCTGTGTTTTAGCATATTATTTTGCAAAACTATTATTTGTGCATTCCTTTGTTTCCTGTCAATTTGGATGTTTGTCATAATTCAATGTCCTGAAAAACCTTCCATCATCAAGACAGGAGATTTTACTCATTATTGTATTGCCCATTTTTGCTTGTTATAAAAGTCTTTATAAATGTTACATATGAAATGTTCAATGAAATGTTTCATAAGATAAGATAAGATAAGATAAGATAAGATAAGCCTTTATTAGTCCCACAATGGGGAAATCCCAGGATTGCAACAGCACAGGGATAGCAACACTCAGAGCAATAATTTAGAAGATAAGAAAATAAGAGCAGAGAATATACATATGTACACATAAATATATATACACAGTGCGGAGCATTGCAGCTAAATGGAATAAACAGCATAACCGTCTATTTAGTTACCCCACATAGTATGAATATGTACCCATTGTCACCATGGGTTGAGATGCCGTCTCGGCACTCAGCCCATGTTTTCCCTCATCCCTGCTTCCCATTGAGCAGCGTCTCAGCAGGCCCCCAGCTGGCAGCATTATGGACGGCTGGGGCCAATTAGTCTTCATCAGCTGGGGCGCTGCCAATGAGGATAAATAGGAGCAGCCTCGATGACTCGGGGCTGCGACATAAGCACTGCTAGGCTGAAGCCCCTTCGTCTGGTGTCAGCCTCTACTCCCCTTGCAGCATTCCTGTGTTTGTATCCCGCTGTGAGTATGCACGTCTTGTTACCCCCATGTCCGGTACGAGCTACCTACCCCTGCGCTGTGCAGCCTGAGAATGTACGTCTGTATGAGTGTCTGTGCTCTCCTCATCCCTTATCCTTTACCCAAAATAAAACATCTCGACTCACTGGCTTGTCCCTGGCTCTGATTGCCCGGCTCCCTAGAGCCGGGTATGACACCCATACATATTGTCACCCTCCGTAGCGATTGATATTGTTCTAGTTGTATACTGGAGGGGACCATTTTGTGTAAGTTTGTTGCGTCTTTTGCATTCAATACTATTAGATCGTAGCGTTTATTCTGCTATCTCTGCGAGCAGCCCTGCTTAGGTTATAAAGTCTGACAGCTGTAGGTAGGAAGGACCTGAGAAACCTCTCAGTCGCGCTCCTAGGATGATGTAGCCTACTGCTAAATGAGCTCCTCAGTGCGTTCAGTATGTCCTGCATAGGGTGGGACTCGGACTCCAGCAGAGATGACAGCTTAGCCCCCATCCTTCTCTCTCCTATCTCCTCCACTGGGTCAAGGCGTTGCCCCAGGACAGAGCTAGCTTTCTTGATCAGTTTGTTCAGTCTCTTCCTATCGGCTGCTGTAATGCCACTGCCCCAGCAGACCACTCCAAAAGTGATGGCAGATGCCACCACCGTGTCGTAGAATGTCTTCAAGAGCACCCCTTGTACACCAAAAGACCTGAGCCTCCTCAGTAGGAACAGCCTGCGCTGTCCCTTCTTGTAGAGTGCGTCAGTATTGTGTGACCAGTCTAGTTTATTGTTCAAATGAACACCCAGGTACTTGTAGGATGTCACCATCTCAATGTCTGCTCCCTGGATGTTTACTGGTGCTGTGAAGGGTTGTCCTTGCCTGCGGCAATCCACCACCTGTTCCTTAGTTTTTCTTGCATTGATCTGGAGGCAGTTCTGATGGCACCAGTTCACGAAGTCCTGGAGAAGTCCTCTGTACTCAACTTCATCTCCGTTGGAAGTGAGGCCGACAATCGCAGAGTCGTCAGAGAACTTCTGCAGATGGCAGCGTGTTGTGTTGTGCGAGAAGTCTGCAGTATAAACGGTGAACAGGAAGGGAGCCAAAACTGTTTCCTGGGGGGCCCCCGTACTGCCGATGATCATGTCGGACACACAATCCTGGGTTCTCACAAACTGTGGCCAGTTTGTGAGGTAGTCCAGGATCCACGATGACAGGTGCTGGTCCACCCCTGCGCACAGCAGCTTGTCCCTCAGGATCACCGGTTGGATGGTGTTGAAAGCACTGGAGAAGTCAAAGAACATGATCCTCACCGTGTTCCCGGGCTTCTACAGGTGGAACAGGGAACGGTGAAGGAGGAAGATCACTGCATCCTCCACCCCGATGTCATGCTGGTAGGCGAACTGGAGTGGATCCATTGCTGGTCCCACCAGGGGACGGAGGTGAGCCAATGGAGAATTTTTCTGATTTAAGGTCCCATATGCATCCATATGTGTGTGTGTGGGGGGGGGGGGAAGGTGACGTAGGCTCACTATATAACAGCATAGGAGTCAGTTGCATGGCATAGTAATGATGTTGACTCTGGTTTGACATCTTTCTGTGTTCCCGTGGAGCACGAATTTCATATGTTCATATGAATTTTTTTCATATAACAGCATTATTTTAATCAGTCATTCCTACAGTCATGAAAATTTAATAAAAACCCCTCATATAACTATAGGCATTATATTAGGTGCAGTGAAAAGGTATATGCTCTCAACGCAGGATTTTTCAATGCAGTGTCTGTAGTATTTTAAGTGGTACTGTTTAACATAATGGAATAAATAGCTCAGAAGACAGCAGCATCAAGATTAAAGCCTTAGCAGGTAATCCATTCTAGATGTAATTTTTGTGAAAAAAAAAAAAAAAGTCTAAATTATGGCTACTGCTGGGGGCTCTCAACAATTAAAATTTGTGAAAGAAATAAAATCACTCCTGTGGGGCAGTCACAGGATTGTAAAAACATCAGCCAATCATCATAGTTGGCCTTTTAACTCCCCGTCCCTTTGCCCTCATCCTGGCTGTGCATTTATTAGTATGTCTCCTCAGTCTACAGGTTATTAGGGAGTGAGAGCAACTAGCAGATAGCACGAAAGGAGCAGCCACATGTTTCAGCTCAAAGTAATCCAAAAAAAAAAAAAATGGATACAGAAAGATGTCTAACCAGAGTCAACATCATCACTATGCCATACAGCTAGCTCCTATGCTGTTATATAGTGAGCCTAAGTCACCCCACCCCCCACATATGGATGCATATGGGACCTTAAATCAGAAAAATTCTCCACTGAAATGAAGGCAAGAGTGAAATTATCTTTCGATCCCGATCGGATTTTGCCACGAGTTACACATATGGTGTTTGTCAATTTAAAAGATAATTTTCCACGTAAATAACAGTGTAACAGTCACACTGACAGCTCACGTCAATTTTCTCCACATTTTTTGATGATGCAGCACCACTTATAAGTATGCCATCAAAATTTTAAAAAACTATTCAGAACTTAACAACATTTGCTGGGGATCATTTTCCTGTGTAGGATTTTACGTTTATTATATGTAAAATCGTACCATTAGTGTAGGCTGTCCTGACAGCATTTTTACATGAATCCTACATGTTAATGGGCAATGATGGCCCCTACTATATTTTAAAAAGAATAAAAACAATTATAAAAACAGACTTACCAGCTGAACAACGTGCCCACTCATACTCACTGCAGCTCCTGGATAAATTGGAACTGCATCAGTCCTTAAAAGCACTTTCATACTTTGGCTCAAATTTTCCAAGCAGTTAAATTTTTAAAAATGCAAATCCATGCCCTCTCTGATATTTTAGCAGGGACACTGTAGTTATTTCAAATAAAATCAACCCGTTGCTGTTGTGTTTTCATGTCTTTTGGTAAGACATGAAAGCTAATAAAAGAGGATTTCTTGTTCGTACAGACAAAACCCAAACAGGTACTGTATAATCTGCCATCTTTCCCAAAAAGAAAAACACACAAAAAGTAATTTTTCCTACTGGCTTCTGTCACACTCCATCCAGCTTAGCTGCCTTTTCTGCTCTCCACCTGTCATGTATGGGAAATTACATGACACACTGTGCTGCAGATGCACGCAGGCACAGGTGGCGTCAGCACGTTACAGGGTATATTATGCACCTGCCCAGAGCCATCCCTCACTCTTGGCACCATACTGCCAGTTACCCACTGCCTGTATTCTTCTACTTATGCTAACGGCTAATAAAGTTCACCTCAACTCACAGTCGGCGTTCGCCTTATTTCCACATATAACATTTTGGCAACAAGGATGACCCACACAAAACTGAGAATAAAGAATCCAGTCACGAAAGCGCCGCTGTTGCTCGCTCTACCTGGTGAGCCACCAGTTCCTTGGTCTCGTTGGCACAAGTCATTTGAAACATTTGTGGCCACCACCAACTTAGCTAAAGTTAGCAAGGCTAGGCTACAAGCTGTGCTAATTCATAGCCTGGGCAATGAGGGACAGTGCATCTTCCGAACTCTTGGACCTGCAAACATGTACAGTGCTGTGAAAAAGTATTTGCCCCTTTTCTGATTTCTTATATTTTTGCATATTTGTCACAATGTTTCAGATCATCAAACAAATTTTAATGATAGACAAAGATAATTCAAATAAATACAAAATGCAATTTTCAGATGATGGCTTCATTTATTAAGGGAAAAAAGCTATCCAAACTTACCTGGCCCTATGTGAAAAAGTAATTGCCCCCTAAATGCCCTCTAAACCTAATAACTGGTTGTGCCACCCTTGGTGTCAACAACTGGCAATGAGCCTTTTAGATTAGATTATTTGTTTATTTGACAGGGACAGTGCAATAAACATAGACAATTAATCGAATGATAATCAGTCTGATGTGTTGCACAAAGAGTGTATAGCTATTAGCTAATTTGCAACTCTTGTCCCTGGATGGGCTTTAGAAAGGAGAAACAAGTAAAAAGAAAAAAGGATAAGGAAAAGAAAAAATGAAAACAGAATAAACAATAACCACATACATCAATGCAAAAAAGATTATAAATACACAATATAAAAACCTGGTCACCTTTGATCCCTCAGGCAGCACTGCATTAAAAATAGACATCATTCTGAAAAGGGCATTACCACGTCAGCTTGGGAACACCTCAGAAAACCATTGTCAGTTAACACAATTTGTCAGTACATCTACAAGAGCAAGTTAAAACTTTGCCATGCAAAGCCAAAGCCATATATCAGCAACACCCAGAAACAGCATTGGTTGGTCTGGGCTCAAGCTCATCTGAGATGGACTGACACAAAGTGGAAAATTGTGCTGTGGTCTGACAAGTCCACATTTCAAATTGTTTTTGAAAGTCATGGGCATCATGTCTTCCAGGCTAAAGAGGAAAAGGGCTATCCAGATTGTTATCATCGCAAAGCTCAAAAGCCAGTGTAGCACCCATTCATACTGCTACACCAGCATCTGTGTTGGTATGGGGGTGTGTTAGTCCCCATTCTATGAGTATCTTGCAAATCTGTGAAAGCACCATTAATGCTGAACGGTACATGCATGTTTTGGAGCAACATATGCTGCCATCCAAGCAACATCTTTTCCAAGGACGTCCCGGCTTATATCAGCAAGAGAGTGCCAAGCCACATTCTGTACGTGTTACAACAGCATGGCTTCATAGTAAAAGACTCCTGCTACAAGACTTACCTGTCGCCAGTCCAGACCTTTCTCCATTCAAAATGTGTGGTGCATTATGAAGCACAGAATACAACAACAGAGACCACGAAGTGTTGAGCAACTGAAGTGGTACATCAAGTAAGAATGGGAAAGAATTCCACCTTCAAAGCTTCTACAATTAGTGTCCTTAGTTCCTAAATGCTTATTGTTGTTAAGAGGAAAAATGATCTAACACAGAGGTAAACATGCCCCTGTCCCAGCTTTTTTGGAACGTGTTGCAGCCATCAAATCAAAATGAATGAATAACTGCAGAAAAAACAATAAAGTGTATCAGTTTGAACGTTGAATATCTTGTCTTTGTAGTATATTCAATTGGCTTAAGATTGAAAAGCTTTTTAAATCATTAAATTTTGTTTTCATTTACGTTTTAAACAACATTCCAACTTCACCAGAATTGGAGATGTAACTTCCATGCTTAATTTAGGAGAGGAAAAACCAAAATGTTCTTTAATCATGTAAGGTTATGGTTTCTTTCATACTTTCTACTGCAGAAAGGTGGAGGGAGATGGAGAGCTTCCTCTCAGACAACAACCCCCAACAGATGTGGAGAGGCATCCAGGCCCTCACCAACTACAGGGGCCAGGACCCCCCAGCATCAGACAACAGCCTCACTCTGGCAGAGGAGCTTCACTTCTTTATCTGATTTGAACACACCTCCCCCCCAAACCCGTCCCCACTAAAGACCCATAGCACTCACGTCTGTAGTCATGAAATGTTTTGAGCAACTGGTGTCTCAGCACATCAGGGACTGTCTTCCCCCCTCCTTTGACCCCCATCAGTTCGCCTACAGGGAGAACCAGTCTACGGAAGACACCATCGCCTCCACACTCCACAGAGTGCTGAGCCACCTGGAGAACCCAAGGAGCTATGTGATGATGCTCTTCATGGACTCAGCTTTTAACACCATCATCCCGGACATCCTAATCAACAAACTGCACCTCTTCTAGACCCCCCCCCCCCCCATACCTGCTCCTGGATAAAGAACTTTTTCACTAATTGCCCACAAACAGTCAGACTTGGCCTCCACCACTTCTCCACACTGTCCCTTAGCACCGGCTCCCCCCAAGGCTGTGTGCTAAGCCCTCTACTGTTCTCCCTGTGCACCTTTGACTGTATTCCAACCTACCCAACCACCGTCATCATGAAATATAAGGACAAAACCACCTTGGTTGGGCTCATCACTGACAACGATGAGAAGGCATACAGGGCGGAGGTAGAGAATCTGCTGCTGTGGTGCCAAGCAAACAACTTGAAACTGAATGTCCAAAAAAAACAAAGAACTCATTCTTGACTTCAGGAAGAACAGATAGGACCCCCCCCCCATAAATGGCGACCGCGTGGAAAACATCCCCGCCTTCAGATTCCTGGGCACCCACATTTCTTCTGGACTGTCAACACCAAGGCCCTGGTAAAGAAAGCCCTGCAGTGGCTGCACTTCCTCCGTGTCTTGAGGAAGAACAACCTGGACCAGAAGCTGCTGTTGGCCTTCTATCGCTGCTCAGTGGAGAGCGTGCTCACCTACTGTCTGGGTGTGTGGTACACCGGCTCCACGGCTGAGAACAGGAAGGCTGTGCAGAGGGTGATCAATACTGCCCAAAAAATTATTGGCAGCCCTCTGCCCTCCCTGGAAGACATCTCCAGAGCCTCCTGTCTCAGAAGGATCAAGGCCATCACAGGAGACCCCTCACACCCCACCCACCACCTGTTTGACCTGCTTCCCTGTGGACGACGGTTCAGATCGATCAGGTCCCACACTTCCAGACTGACAAATAGTTTCTTCCCCTGGGCCATCCGAACTGCAAACAGTCAGAGGCCCCACCCCCCTCCCTCTGAACACTCACATGCACAGAACTGAGTACCTTTTAATTATCACTATAACTCACCTGTCTTTGCACTTCTGACTTTCATGTATATTGACCCATCTTTGAAATCAATACTGTAATATTTTCCATAATTCTTGGACCATTTTACTCTATTATGTGTTCTGCACTCCACACTCTAATGTACATAGTTCCACCCACGAAGCCATTACCGTACCAGTGTATATACCACTGGGCTATTTGTTATTTTTACTTTTACGTTTACCTCACTCGTATGCTTAATCGTGTGTTCTGTAACTGTTTTATTTCAAATTCTTCTTACTTACTTTATTGCACAGTAGCCTGGTGGAGCACCCACAACTTCGTTGTGCTGTACAACTGTACAATGACAGTAAAGCCTATTCTATTCTATTCTATTCTATTTTAAACAGAATGAAATGGAACTGCTTTCAGCTTTATTTATAATGTGCCACATCACAACAAAAGCCGTCTCGTGGCGCCACAGTGCAGAAAAAAAATCACAGTCACAGAAAGACCCAGCAATCAGACGATCCCCTATGAGCAAACACTAAGCGACAGTGGAGAGGAAAAACTCCCATTTGGAAGGAAGAAACCTCTAGCAGAACCAGGCTCAGGGAGGGGCAGTCGTCTGCTGCAACTGGCTGGAGATGAGAGGATAGGGAAGATGGAAAGGACAGACATAAAGAACATAGCAGTAAGATGCCAAGTACAATATTGGAGGTCAACCAGCAGTATGGATCAGATAAAAATAGAACAAGAGTGGGGTTAAAAGACACAAAAACTCTCCTTAAACGAAAGCTATATTAAAAAGGAAGGATTTTACCCTGTTCTTAAAAACAGAGACCGAGTCTGACTCCCGGACCCAGAGTGGTAACTGGTTCCAGAGAGAAGGGGCTTGTTAGCAGAAGGCTCTGCCTCCCACTGTACTTTTGGAGATTCTGGGCACCACAAGTAAGCCAGCATTTTGGGAGCGTAATGCTCTTTTGGGGGACCAGATTGTTAAGAGCTTTGAAAGTAAGAAACAGAATAATGACAAAGTATTGCAAAAAGCAAAACTACCTGTTTTAGCCTAAAGTTAACTAAACCTAAGATACATCTTAATTTTGTTAATTTTATCTTGTTCTGAAAAGACATGGACATTATGTTTTGTTCTCCCATTTGAATAAAAATACTGTATATAGAATTACATTGACTTACAAAGTTTTGTTTGTTTGTTTGTTTGTTTGTTTTAATCCATTAAGACAGCAGGGATCAAGGGGCATCAACTCCCACATCGTTCTGTTAAATTATTATTCCAGCTAAGCGCAAGGGAAAAAAGATTCACAAACATGGAAACATCAGCAGCAAGTATTTGAACAGTGTTCCACCAGATACAGATTGTGGCTGCAGTGTGTAAAATCTATAATCCTGTTTTTCATTACTGTGTAAATCTCGATTTCTACTTTACTGTTTTTAATCTTAAATGTTTTTTCCCTCTTCTTTAATCCTGTTTTCTGCTCAGCTGCTGTAATATTAAATGCATGTGTTGAACTGCTGGATGTGCTTGCATGACATTCGTTCAACCAAACAACTTTTGCCAGGTTTCAATCTTTAAATCAGCAATCTCGTATTCATTTGTCGTGCATTTTACATGTAGTTATGATATCTCCCAAGGCTACAGAAGCAGACATAACAACAACTCTCAGCAACTGGATCTTTTATGCTAATCAAAGACAACAATAGCTGGGGACAAAACAAATTGTTTACAGTCAAGAAACAACCCAATCATAATATAAACGCCTTTGGGAATCATTTCAGTCGGACTTTCCGTTTTACAATCAGTCAACCTAAACCTGTATAAAGTTTCTTAAACTGCTGCTTGTTGTGAAGCACTCATTTCACAAGCGCAATTAGGACACCAAACGCTCTTTGTGAGTTTGCACATTTATTAACATAACCACAGACAAGAACATGAACAAACCAAAACTAAATCATGAAGTACATGGCACTGATAAACAAGAACACAAACATGGCAAATGCTGGAGGAGAGCGGGGCTCAACGTCCAGGGGACGCCTGGCCAGGGGCGGAATATAGCCGGATCTCTCCCGAAGGTTGCGGGGGGTTCACGGCTGGAAATAAGGGAAAACGTATCTGGACGGAGCTCTCCAACTCTCCTCGACAGTGACACCCACACATACTCAGGACAATGTCAGAGCTCCTAAGGACGGGTGCACATCAAAGAAAGACACAACAAACTCCAGAGGTTTGCTGTGCGCTATAAGCAGTCCATAATGAGTGACAGGTGTGGATTCATGAGTAACAGAATGGGCAGCAGCTGTGCAGCCCTGAACAGTTTGACAGCTGGAAGCTGAACAGCACTGTCAAAATAAAACAAACCGGTAACCATAAAAATACAACACAACAGAACCCAAAATGAACATAATAATACCAAACTGGGCACCCCCCCTCATGTCCCAGGATCATGACAGTGCCCCCCCCCCACCTCAAGGGAGGGAGCCCAGACACTCCCCGGGCAACATCAAAAAGAAGAACCCACACACACAGAAGACCCCCCCCCAACACACAAATGTCACACAGAAAACATGGCACTGAGACGTGACAAAAACCCAAACCAAAAACATGGCAACATTAATAAAGTAAAAGGGTAAACTTAATGAGAGGCATGGCCAGATTCAAATCTTAATAAACGGCAACCATAAATAAACCAAACCTAACCATAACTACGACACTAAAAAATAAAAGCTAACAAATAGGACTATAACGAATTAAACTAGGATTAAGATATAAACAAACTGAGGGTGTATGTTTGAAAAATGTAAAACAAAAAAGGAAAATAAACAAACATGAAACATAACAAAGGCCACTAATTTTCTCCAAATTTAAGATAATAACTGAAAACAAATTAGCAAATTAATTCTTTGAATAACTACAAAAACAAAAGAAACAAAAGGACTTAAACAGAAACGCTTTTAACAGCAAATAACCAAGCCATTTCCCAGAAAGTAAAGGAACAAAACAATTTCATGAATAACAATGCTGCCTGCTTTAAACACAAATGTGGTTCATGATATAGGCCCAGCAACACCTCCCAACGAAAAGAACAACCCACCCCAGGGGGGAGGAGGGGGAACCCAGGCTTGGAGGGACCGAAACAAACAACAAAAACAAACCAAATCCTGGCCGGGGCAGTTCGGGCAGCCTTCCTGAGTCCCAAGACCACCGGTGTCTGTGTTGGAACACGTCGGGTGGCCTCCCCATGTTCCACAACCAACAAAGCAGGAGGAGCAGCCCATCAAGCGAGCCTTCCGGCATCCATAAGTCAACAAGCCTCGGGAGCTAGGTGGCAGCATCCCCCAACGAAGGGCGGCCAGTCAGCGGGAACCTCCCATGATGTACCCATGGCATCCCCGGGCTGGGGCATAGTTGCACCTGCGACGGCCCTGAGCTGGGGTATAGCTGCACCCACAGTGACCCCGGGCTGGGACATAGCTGCACCCGTGGCAGCCCTGGACTGGGGCGTAGCTGCACCCGTGGCAACCCCAGGCTGGGCCGAAGCTGCACCTTTGGTGTCCCCGGGCTGGAGCATAGCTGCCACAGCGGCCCGGGACCAGAGCAAGGTCCCCAACACAACTAGGTTGACCAGTAAGAGCACCAGGTCAAGGAGGCGGTCAACCAATGGGGCCCCAGACTTGGGAGGCTCTGCACCCGCGGCAGCCCCGGACTGGGGCATAGCTGCACCCACGGAGACCATTGACAGCGGAACAGCAGCACCCTCGGAGACCATAGATGGCGGAGGAGCAGCACCCACAGAGATCTCGGACGGAGGGGGAGTAGCTCCCATGGAGATCTTGGACGGAGGGGGAGCAGCACCCACGATGACCTCGACCGGAGGGGGAGCAGCACCCACAGAGGCCTCGGTGACCCTGGACAGTGGCTTAGGCAAAGGCACAGAGACACACACACACACCAGGTCAGGGTCACCGGCAGCAGTGGAGCCTGGCGAGGAGGGCTCAAGTATGGCTGACGGCCCCACTTAAACCTCCCCACCAAGAGCCAGGCAAGATCTTTCAAGAACAGATAACGTGAAAACAAGAAAGAGCACTTGCCTGAGCTCGAGCTCCACCGTTGTCCAGGACTCTGGTGATCCAGGCTGGGATGTCCCGGCTGTCCCTTCCGGGGCGTCCATACCCGGCACAGCTACCTCAGATGGGGGGGCATCTCTGTCTCCTCCATCTGGACGCCCACTCCAGACACGACCACCTCAGACAGGGAGGAGAGAAAAAACACCGGAACAAGTTGCCGGCAGTGGTGGAGCTCGGCAAGGAAAATTCAGGAGCAGAGGACATCTGCAGCCGGTTCTCCTCACCATGAGCCAGACAAGAGTTCTCTCAAACTGTGTGTGTTTGAACAGAACAGAGTACTTGCCTGGACTCAAACTCCACCACCACCCAGGACTCCGGCGCCACAGTGATCACAGTGAGACATGAGACCGAGCAAGGTGCCACTCAATGTCATGGACTGGGTTTGAGTCCGCACCGGTGAGAGACCAGGACAGCGACTGACCAAGGCACAACCGACGAGACAACGGGTGCCACTGAGGATCATGGCAAAACTGGGATCGGCATGCTTTCAACTGACAGACGGTTCGGTTCAGCACGCAAACCAACTACTGCGTGTCCAGGTAGCTGCTCCAGATGGTGAGGCTTCGCAGAAGTCATCTGATGCAGTGTGGGACCCGGGCCCGCCCCAACTTGATGAAGATCTGTCCTGGCCCCAGAGGTCTGGCATCTTCAGGGGTGCATCTACCGTGGACCCACTACAAGGCCCCTCCAGCAGAACCGCCTTCCCCATGGAAAACTGTTAAAAAAAAAAAGACATTGGCTGTTCAGGTAGGAGCGCGGCTGAAACAGGTGGCAGAATAACCCAGTCGGCCGTGTCAGGTCCAGTGGTGGCCTACCCGCTAACCCTAGTTCTAGGTTCTACAATGTGGTTCTGAATGTTGAGACTGTTGATTATATAAATATACCAAATTGGGGAGGGCAAATTAAAATGTGTTCTGTGTTTTTGCAAGGGGGGGCGGAATGTAGTGTTAGAATAAATGCTGGTATTTACCCTGTGACGTAGCGGGTGACATCACCACACCACTATATATTTGGGAAGTCCGCCATCTCATGGCAGTTGGATTTGGGAGTTGGCAGTTGGTTAGACAGCTATAATTAAGTGTTCATGTGTTTTTTTGCTGATTCGGGGGGCACTGGCGAGCAGTATCATGTGAGAACGTGTTTCTACTGGGCTCCTGGCTAGGGCGAACTTTTAATGAATATTTCAACATTTTTGACCAATTTTAGATACACTGGGCTGAATATGCACCAGACTAAAACGCTTAGGCACAGAAATGTCGGCCTTATATCTTCCTAACGACTTTTCTGAAGATGCCATGAGCAGGAATAAATCCGGTCGGTAAAG
Organism: Pholidichthys leucotaenia; assembly: GCA_020510985.1. NCBI lineage: Eukaryota > Metazoa > Chordata > Actinopteri > Cichliformes > Pholidichthyidae > Pholidichthys > Pholidichthys leucotaenia. Next base: position 386,399,907 of record CM035840.1, on the reverse strand, counting down.
AGCAGGCCGCTAAAGCCTCCAGCTTAATTAAGGCCTCTGAGGGGGAACCCGCCGATCTGTCCAAGGTGATGGCTGCTATTGGGAACAGTGAAAGCAGGATATTGGCGCATATAGATTTAAAGATGAAAGATTTGGATGCAAAAATGGATTCTATCGCACAGGATATGGCAAGGCAAGAGACCCGTTTAGGAGTCCTGGCCTAAATACGTATTCGGATAAGACGGTTGGCATCAAAGGGGACGTCGGCCAGCTAAAATCAGAAGTTGCCGCACTGAGCCTGAAGTTGGAAGACCTGGAGGGGCGACAACATCAGTGCAATATACAAATCACTGATATAAAGGAAGGGCTGGAGAACAGTGAAGGCCAGAGGCCCACAGTGACCCTTGCTAGGACCCTACAGGAGCTACTGAAACTTGACTTCACCCTGACATTGGATCGGGCCCATCGCAGCCTACGCCCTTCACCTAAGGAGGGAGAACCCCCTAGGATGATTGTGGCAAAATTCCATTATTTTCAGGAGAGAGAGGAGGTCCTCCGTAAAGCATCACGTTTGGCTCCGCTTAACCTCCAAGGTTAAGTGAGCATTTTCCCGGACTATACAGTTGCCATGGCGAAGAAGAGAGCAGCCTTCTCTGAAGCCAAGCGGCTCCTTTGGGGCTGCCAGGGCGTCAAGTACGGCAAGTACCCTTCCCGGCGGTTATCTGCATTACTCTACCATCTCGGTTGGATAAACGCTTCAAGGACCCATCTGCAGTGATGGATTATATCAGGGAAAACCTGCAGCCATAAAACATTACACCACGGAAATATTAAAGAAGAACACAAAGTGTTGGTAGTGGTTAACGGATTCCGGCTCTTAACGGGCGCAAATGGCCAAAGGACAGTGACTGGTATGGTTCTCCAGATGGAACTAACAAAACAATGATGACTAACAAACAATCGATGATCTCACCTAGTAGTCTTTCATATGTACACATAAATATATAAATATACACTACCGTTCAAAAGTTTGGGGTCACCTCAGACAATTATTTTGTGTTTTCCATGAAAAGTCACACTTATTTACCACCATGAGTTGTAAAATGAATAGAAAATATAGTCAAGACATTGACAAGGTTAGAAATAATGATTTGTATTTGAAATAATAATTTTTTCCTTCGAACTTTGCTTTCGTCAAAGAATCCTCCATTTGCAGCAATTACAGCATTGTAGACTTAACATGATTGCACAAGGGTTTTCTAATCATCCATTAGCCTTCTGACGCAATGAGCAAACACATTGTACCATTAGAACACTGGAGTGATAGTTGCTGGAAATGGGCCTCTATACACCTATGTAGATATTGCACCAAAAACCAGACATTTGCAGCTAGAATAGTCATTTACCACATTATCAATGTATAGAGTGTATTTCTGATTAGTTTAAAGTTATCTTCATTGAAAAAAAGTGCTTTTCTTTCAAAAATAAGGAAATTTCTAAGTGACCCCAAACTTTTGAACGGTAGTGTATATACACACAATGCAGAGCATTGTAGCTAGATGGAATAAACAGCATAACCGTCAACTTAGTTATCCTACATAGTATGAATATGTACCCATACATATTGTCACCCTCCGTAGCAACTGATATTGTCCTAGTTGTATGCTGGAGGGGACATTTGTGTAAGTCTACTGCATCTTTTGCATTCGATACTATTAGGTCATCACGTTTTTTTGCTATCTCTGCGAGCAGCCCTGCTTAGGTTACACAGTCTGACAGCCGTAGGTAGGAAGGACCTGCGAAACCTCTCGGTTGCACACCTAGGATGATGTAGTCTGCTGCTAAATGAGCTCCTCAGTGCGTTCAGTATGTCCTGCATAGGGTGGGGCTCGGACTCCAGCAGAGATGACAGTTTAGCCACCATCCTTCTCTCTCCTATCTCCTCCACTGGGTCAAGGCATTTCCCCAGGACAGTGCTAGCTTTCTTGATCAGTTTGTTCAGTCTCTTCTTATCTGCTGCTGTAATGTCACTGCCCCAGCAGACCATTCCAAAAATGATGGCTGATGCCACCACCGTGTCGTAGAATGTCTTCAGCAGCGCCCCTTGTACACCAAAAGACCTGAGTCTCCTCAGTAGGAACAGCCTGCACTGTTGCTTCTTGTAGAGTGCATCGGTATTGTGTGACCAATCTAGTTTATTGTTCAGATGAACACCCAGGTACTTGTAGGATGTCACCATCTCAATGTCTGTTCCCTGTATGTTTGCCTTGCCTGTGGCAGTCCACCACCAGCTCCTTAGTTTTCCTTGCGTTGATCTGGAGGCAGGTCCACATACCATAGTATGTTCCATATACCACATACATCCGAAGAAACAGAAATAGTGATTTCGTTAGATGCCAAAAAGGCGTTCAATCGTGTCGAGTGGCAATACTTATTCGCTGTTTTAGAAAGATTTGGTTTTGGTCCATCATTTCAAGCTTGGATCAGAATAATATATTATTCCCCTATGGCAGCAGTACGGACAAGTACCACACTCTCTGATTATTTCGGCCTTTACAGGGGCTGCAGACAGGGCTGCAGCCTCTCTCCTTACCTATTTAACCTAGCGATTGAACTGCTGGCCATAGCGATTAGAAAAGAAGATGGGGTGAGAGGCATTTCACGGGACAATAAACTTCACAAGGTATCGCTGTATGCAGACGATCTACTAGTGTACGTATCTAACCAAGAAGGACCCATACCAAAATTATTATGTACCTTACATAATTTTGGTTATCTCTCAGGCTAAAAAATTAATTACTCTAAGAGTTTGTTATTCCCTATTAACAATGTACAGTAGATGGTGATTACTCTGGATTTCCATTTAAATTAGAAAAGAATATATTCACGTATCTAGGCATTAAGATTACTCGTTCAATAGGTGGACTGTATAATCATAATTTTAGAAAATTAATTGAACGGACAGCTCAAGACATTAAAAAATGGTCGAAGTTACCCATTTCATTAGCAGGCTGGATAAATATAGTAAAAATGACAATTCTGCCAAGATTTTTATATATATTCCAAATGATCCCCATATTTATATCTAAAACAGCTTTCCAACAACTAGACCGGTTGATATTTTTTTTTTTATTTTGTATACTTTATTGATCCCCAGAGGGGAAATTGAGGGCATCCACCTGGATGGATGAAGCAGCCACGGTACGGCGCTATCCCTTAACCATTCACACACACATTCACACCTAGGGCCACTTTTAGAGTCTCCAATTAACCTAACCTGCATGGTTTTTTTTTGGCCTGTGGGAGGAAACCGGAGAAATCCCGGATAAACCCATGCAGATACGGGGAGAACATGCAAACTCCACACAGATCACTGTTGGTCAGGGGCTGGGATCGAACCAGGGATCCCATGGCCAAGGGTGAGTTGCTGTGCTGCCGCAATGCTAACCACTGCGCCACCGCACTGCCCAAATGTGCACCACACTGCCCCACTGCACCACCGCACCACCGCACTGCCAAATGAATGATTTCATCATTCATTTGGAACAGTTCAAATCCTAGGATAAAAAGGAGATATTTGGAGGTACCAAAGGAGGCAGGAGGTTTGGGCCTACCTAACTTCCGCCCTCCAAAGAGAGCAGACGCTTTTTTCCTTCTCTCCAGCTCTGACTCTTTATCTCTTTCCTCCCCTAACTGACTGGATCCCAGCTTGCTGTCGTCTGTCTGCGTGTCCCTACTGCTGATTATCGAACGAAATTATGGATTTAATAAGCTGGGCTTTGAACGCAATTGACACTATTTTTTCAACGAGGAAAAGTGCCCCGGGGGAGGTAGTTTGCCCCGCAGGAACAGCGGCTGTGGGCTATTTGAAGGACACAAGTAATTGGAAACTCTTGTGCCTGTGTGATCTTTCTATCGAAGATGTTGAAGATTTATACATCTTCGTAGCAATGGTAATCGGAATCTTTCTGATTGGACCTGGGATTGTTCTGGTGTACCGTAAATTGATGAAGATGGAGGGAGCCTATCAAAATGCTGACCAGGTGAGGCTTAACCATCAAATTGAACAAATGGGCAGGACTCTGACAGCGGCTAATGGAGAACTGTCTAGGAAAATGGATTACATCATGATCACGCTGAGAGCCGTCCATGAAGAATTCAACATCCAGCACTGAAGGATTAAAGTACTGAATCTGTAAGAGAATATAAAGTTTTTTTCTCTGGGAACAGTACTATTCGACTTATCTGACCTGCCCCTTACAATCAAGTCCTCCAGATTATCTGCAGTTTTTTGTTTTCAAAACATTTGAGCTGCATTGACTCTTATGAACAGCCAGCTGCCTGGCTCAAGGACAAAGTGCCAGACGCTAGACACAACATCTCCTGCTGAAGAGACTTTGTTGTTCTTAACTGATATAAACACCTTCACTCAACACTACACTCATACTGACTCAATAAACTGATGAGAAGATCATTCACTCACTGCTCTCTTTGTGTCTTTGTATACATTCTATTGTCTGCTAATTGTGCATTGAGGGCTTTTTTTCTTGTAATCATAATATTGATCATTTACGACCTGTATTCTGACAATCAATGCTTTTTTGCTCTCTCCTATTGTGTTTATCCTTTTCTTCCCTATGCTTCCTATTCCTAGTCTGCTAGCAGGCGCGTTATCGACGCTGCCGTGTCACCGGAAATGCATGTTGTTTTCAGTGTCAAGTCAAATCCCTCGTATGTTATCAGTTGTTTACTGTTAATGTACTTGGCAATAAATCCTTTTCTGAGTTCTGAGTTCTGAGTTTATTTTTTATTATTGGGCAGCAAACATGGTAAAAAAAATTTACATTGGATTGATACATATAAGAATAAGGAGGGCCTGAGCTGGGTTGAGATGGAGCTTCTGTCCAACCCGTTACCCATCTTATCCTCACCGTTGCCATATACTCATCGCATACAGGAATTGAATCCGGTGCTTAGATCCTCTCTAAAAATATGGCTCCAGTTCAGAAGGCACGTTAAGTTAGTTCAGGCTAGCACGCTCTGCTCAATAGCAAATAATCAGTTTTTTTGCACCCTCTGTGCTTGATGACGCTTTTCGCCTCTGGCATAGACAGGGATTAGTTTTTTTAAAGGATTTATTCCTGGGAAACACTTTTTCTTCTTTTAATATGCTTACAGATGATTACAACATACCTAGATCCCACTTTTTCAGATATCTCCAAATTCATAGTTTTGTAAAGTTTTGCTTTGTGTTTGCTCTCTAGCCACTAGCTATGGCTACTAGCTCTCCTTCCTCTCCTCCTCTGGTGTGCTCTCTCTGTCAGATGTTTAGCTACACCTCTGCCTCTTTTAGCGATAACGGTAAATGTAATAAATGTTGTCTTTTTGAGGCGCTCGAGGCGAGGTTGTCTGATTTGGAATCCCGGCTCCGCTGCATTGAAACACCGTCTGCGCCAGTTAATCTTGACGGACGCCCATTAGCTGCAGCGGAACTAGCTAGCTTAGGTCCCACTGTCAGCGGTCCCTCGGCTCTCCTCAGCAGCGAGGAGACTGGGTGGGTGACGGTGAGAAGGAAGCCTAGTCGCAAAGCCCCGGTACACCGCCAACCTGTTCACGTTTCTAATCGTTTTTCCCCGCTCAGCGACACACCCGCTGAGGAAAAAACTCTGATCATTGGCAACTCTGTAGTCAGAAACGTGAACCTAGAGACTCCAGCGGCCATAGTCCAATGTATTCCTGGGGCCAGAGCAGGCGACATTGAGTCAAATTTGAAAATGCTGGCTAAAAGTAACTGTAAATATTCCACAATTGTTATTCACGCCGGCATTAATGACATCCATCTCCGGCAGTCGGAAATCACGAAACTTAATATAGAATCGGTGTGTAACTTTGCAAAAACGATGTCTGCCACTGTAGTATTCTCTGGACCCCTCCCCAATCTGACCAGTGATGACATGTTTAGCCGCTCGTCATCCTTGAACCGCTGGCTGTCTGTGTGGTGTCCTAAAAATGACGTGGGCTACATTGACAATTGGAGCTCTTTTTGGGGAAAACCTGGTCTTATGAGATGAGACAGCATTCATCCCACTTTGGATGGTGCTTCTCATTTATCTAACAATCTGGCATCTTTTTTATCCAAATTTCCAAAACCATGACTACTCAGAGTTGGGACCAGGAAGCAGAGTCGCAGTCTTACACGCCTCTCTGCAGCTCCTCTTCATCCGCCACCCCTCAGCTTAGCCCCTGTCTTCCCCATCAGAGAATCGTTGTCTGCTCCCTCCAAAGTAAATAAAAATATAATGTATAAGCATCCCAAAGTGATAAAGCAAAATATTGGTAAAACTCAAATTAAACATAAAGCCTCTAAATTGAATGATTTGGCCTCTGTTCCTCCTCATAATTTAAAAATTAAATGTGGTTTATTAAATATTAGGTCTCTAACTTCCAAGTCTCTGTTAGTCCATGATTTGTTAATTGATCATCAGATTGATTTAATTTCCCTTACAGAGACTTGGTTAGGACAAGAGGATTATGTTGGTTTAAATGAATCAACTCCCTCTGGTTATTTAAACTGTCAAAATCCCAGAAGTTCTGGTCATGGAGGAGGAGTAGCAACAATTTACCATTCCAAATTACTAGTTAATGTAAAGCAAAAAACATGTTATAATTCCTTTGAGGGCCTGCTCCTCAGTATTGGGCACTTAAGCAATTTTAGGTTAAACCCAATTTTATTTGCCATAGTTTATCGTCCCCCATCAACCTACTCAGAATTTTTATCCAAATTTGCTGATTTCTTAGCTGATTTAGTGCTGAAATCTGATAGAATAATTATAGTAGGGGACTTTAGGGTACCACAGCTGTGGAAAACATCTTGTGTGGTACCTGTACCAAAAACTTCCCACCCCAAAGACCTGAACAGCTACAGACCGGTGGCCTTGACGTCCCACTTGATGAAGACCCTGGAGAGACTGCTCCTTGCTCACCTCCGCCCCCTGGTGGAACCAGCGATGGATCCACTCCAGTTCGCCTACCAGCATGGCATTGGGGTGGAGGATGCGGTGATCTTCCTCCTTCACCGTTCTCTGTCCCACCTGGAGAAGCCCGGGAATATGGTGAGGATCATGTTCTTTGACTTCTCCAGTGCTTTCAACACCATCCAACCGATGATCCTGAAGGACAAGCTGCTGCGCGCAGGGGTGGACCAGCACCTGTCATCATGGATCCTGGACTACCTCACGAACTGGCCTCAGTTTGTGAGAACCCGGGACTGTGTGTCCGACACGATCATCAGTAGCACGGGGGCCCCCCAGGGAACGGTGCTGGCTCCCTTCCTGTTCACTCTTTATACTGCGGACTTCTCACACAACACAACACACTGCCATCTACAGAAGTTCTCTGATGACTCTGCGATCATTGGCCTCATCTCCAATGGAGATGAAGCTGAGTACAGAGGGCTTATCCAGGACTTCGTGGACTGGTGCCATCGGAACTGCCTCCAGATCAACGCGAGGAAAACTAAGGAGCTGGTGGTGGACTGCCGCAGGCATGGGCAGCCCCTCACAGTACCAGTAAATATACAGGGAACAGACATCGAGATGGTGACATCCTATAAGTACCTGGGTATTCATCTGAACAATAAACTAGACTGGTCACACAATACTGATGCACTCTACAAGAAGGGACAGCGCAGGCTGTTCCTGCTGAGGAGACTCAGGTCTTTTGGTGTACAAGGGGCGCTGCTGAAGTCATTCTATGACACGGTGGTGGCATCAGCCATCACTTTTGGAGTGGTCTGCTGGGGCAGTGGCATTACTGCAGCCGATAGGAAGAGACTGAACAAACTGATTAAGAAAGCTAGCTCTGTCCTGGGGCAGCGCCTTGATCCGATGGAGGAGATAGGAGAGAGAAGGACGGTGGCTAAACTGTCATCTCTGCTGGAGTCCGAGTTCCACCCTATGCAGGACATACTGAATGCACTGAGGAGCTCATTTAGCAGCAGACTACATCATCCCAGGTGCACAACCGAGAGGTTTCGTAGGTCCTTCCTACCAACGGCTGTCAGACTGTACAACCTAAGCAGGGCTGCTCGCAGAGATAGCAAAAAGACGTAACAAACTAATAGTTTTTTGAATGCAAAAGATGCAATAGACTTACACAATGGTCCCCTCCGGCATACAACTAGGAACATACCGGTCGCTATGGAGGGTGAGAATATGTATGGGCACATAATCATACCATGTAGGATAACTAAGTAGACGGTTATGCTGTTTCATTCCATCTAGCAACAATGCTCTGCACTGTGTGTGTTTATATATTTGCATATTTATTCCATCTAGCTACAATGCTCAGCACTGGGTGTGTTTATATATTTATATATCTACATATTATTCCATCTAGCTACATTGCTCCGCACTGTGTGTGTTTATATACTTGCATATTTATTCCACCTAGCTGCAATGCTCCGTACTGTGGGTGTTTATATATTTACATATTTATTCCATCTAGCTACAATGCTCTGCACTGTGTGTTCATATATTCATATATTTATTCCATCCAGCTACAATGCTCTGCACTGTGTGTCTGTGTGTGTGTGTATATATATATATTTTATAGTAATACGTACATATGTTTATTAGCTGCTCTTGCTTGCTTGTTTTTTTTCTTGCCTTCTGATTGTTGCTCTGAGTGTTGCTATCCCTGTGCTGTTGCAATCCTGGAATTTCCCCGTTGTGGGACTAATAAAGGCTTATCTTATCTTATCTTATCTTATCTTAATATACATGTGGATGTAGATAGTGACTGCCTTAATGTGGCATTCAATTCAATATTAGATTCGATTGGGTTTTCTCAGAAAGTAGGAAATTCTACTCATTACCTCCACCATACATTGGACCTTGTTTTGACATATGGCATAGAAATAGAAAATCTTGTAATGTCTCCTCATAACCCTGTACTGTCAGACCATTGTCTGTTAACCTTTGATTTTACTATTTCTGACTATTTGGCTCCTAAAGAAAAATATTATTACAGTAGATGCCTCTCAGATGATGCTGTTTCCAAATTTATGCAGATTGTTTCCTCTATGCCATGTGTCAACACAACGGAAATAAGCTATAGACAGCTTGCTCCTTCTGTAATTGATAACATGGTGGATAGTGTTTCAGCTTCTCTGCATCAGACTCTAGACTTGGTGGCCCCCTTAAAAAAGAAAAAGTCTAATCAGAGATTTCTAACTCCTTGGTTCAACACAGAAACTCGTAGCTTAAAACAGAAGACTCGTCAATTAGAAAGAAAATGGCGCTCTACTAATTTAGATGAAATCTATTTAGCTTGGAGAAATCATCTTTTAATTTATAAAAAATCTCTTAGAAAAGCTAGAACGAGTTATTACTCTGCATTAATAGAAGAGAACAAGAATAATCCCAGGTTTCTTTTCAGTACTGTAGCCAGGTTGACAAAGAGTCAGGACTCTGTCAATCCTAGCATTCCCTTAGAGCTTACTAGTCAGGACTTTATGAACTTTTTCAATAATAAAATTTCATCCATCAGAGATAAAATCAATCAGATTCTTCCCACAGTTAACTTAAATACTGTAACTACTACAACTCCTTCTATTGATGTCTCTCTTGATGAGTTTACTCCAATCGACCTTTGTGAGTTAGACAAAATAGTTTCCTCATCCAAACCTTCAACTTGTCTTTTAGACCCTATTCCTACCAGGTTATTTAAAGAAGTCTTCCCACTTATTGGTAGCTTTATTCTTCATATAATCAATTCTTCATTAACTTTAGGCTCTGTACCGCAGGCTTTTAAAACGGCTGTAATTAAACCCTTACTCAAAAAGCCAACGCTAGATCCAGGAGCTTTAGCTAACTATAGACCAATCTCTAATCTCCCTTTCATTTCAAAAATCTTAGAAAGAGTTGTTGCTATGCAATTATTTGACCACCTGCAGGGAAATGGTTTACTTGAAGAGTTTCAATCTGGGTTTAGAATCCATCATAGTACTGAAACAGCCTTAGCGAAGGTCACTAACGACCTCCTCATTGCATCTGATAATGGACTAGTTTCTGTACTTGTCCTTTTAGACCTTAGTGCAGCTTTTGATACTATTGATCATAATATTCTACTTGATAGATTAGAACACTATGTTGGACTTAATGGAACTTCGTTGCAATGGTTTAGATCTTATTTATCTGATAGGTTCCAGTTTGTTCATATAAATAATGAGTTTTCTTTCAACTCAAAGCTTAGTCATGGCGTTCCACAGGGATCTGTGCTAGGCCCTACTCTTTTTAGTTTACATATGCTTCCGTTAGGCAACATTATTAGAAAGCACTGTATACATTTTCATTGTTATGCAGATGACACACAATTATACCTGTCAATGAAGCCAGATGATAGTAATCAATTAGCCAAGTTAGAAGCCTGTCTTAAGGAAATCAAAGCTTGGATGACTTGTAATTTCCTGCTATTAAATTCAGATAAGACTGAAGTCATTCTTGTTGGTCCAAAAAACCTTAGAAATTCCTTTCCAAATCAAACTTTCAGTTTGGATGCAGTTACTCTTTCTCTTAATAGCTCTGTGAGGAACCTTGGAGTTATTTTTGATCAGGATTTGTCCTTCAATTCACATATTAAATTTGTTTCTAAGACTGCCTTCTATCATTTGCGTAATATTGCCAAGATTAGGAGCATCTTGTCTCAGAGTGATGCTGAGAAACTGATCCATGCTTTTGTTAGCTCGAGATTAGATTATTGTAATTCTTTATTATCAGGCTGTCCTAAAACATCTTTAAAAAGTCTTCAGCTGATCCAAAATGCTGCAGCAAGAGTTTTAACAGGTACTAGAAAGAGAGATCATATCTCTCCGGTTCTGGCCTCCCTTCATTTTCATTGGCTTCCCATAGAGTTTAGAATTAAGTTTAAAATCCTTCTTCTTATTTACAAAGCTCTAAACAATCAGGCTCCTTTTTATTTAAAAGATCTGATACTACCGTATTATCCTAACAGAGCACTACGCTCCCAAAATGCAGGATTACTTGTAATGCCTAGAATCTCCAAAAGTACAATGGGAGGCAGAGCCTTCAGTTATCAAGCTCCTCTCCTGTGGAATCAGCTGCCAATCTGGATTCGGGAGTCAGACTCGATCTCTGTTTTTAAGAATAGGGCTAAAACCTACCTTTTTGATATAGCCTACAATTAGGGAGGGATCATGTGTTTCTGAACCCTCCCTTAGTTATGCTGCTAATAGGTTTAGTCAGCCGGGGGACCTCCATGACATAACGTTCGGCTCAGGAGACGCACACACACAGGCTCAGAGTAGTTCAAACTGTTTATTAACAACAGGGGTGTATGGGTGTGTGTCTGCGGAATGTTAATGTGTTGGTGGCGGCGTCTGCTTCGGGCACAGAGGCAGGAGACCGTACAGCCGGCAACCCTATGGGAGAGAACAGAGACACAGGGTGATGGGCACACACCAACACAGGAGGAGAATAGGCGAGGGAGAAGCTTACTTGCTTGGGACAGATGACTGGCACAACAAGGACGGGACCCCGGGAGACAGCCACCTGCAGGACTCGGTGCAGCAGCGAGGAGGGACGAGGGACGGAGTTGTCCGCCGCCGAGGAATCCACCTGTGCACAGGGGAGCAGACTGGAGAAGATAAGGTACGTGATCCTTACCGGACAGCGTCGTGCTGAAGAGAGAGTAGCGTCACGTAGACGGGGAATGAAGTCTGACGGCTTCAGGCCGAAGCTCAGGGCGAGGCGGCTTATATTCCTCACCGCTGATGATTAACAGGTGTGCGAGCAGGTGGCGCCGCTGATGAGCGGCGCGGCGTGACACTCCAGTAATGCACTGGGCCTCACTCCTTTCCTCACTCTCTATGAAATTTTTTTTTTTTGCTGGTCATTAACATCTGTTTGTTCTCTCCCATAGACTGAGTCCCCATCATGCTGTTTGCTCTTTACATGTCTGTTCTTTTCTTCTTCTCTATCCCCTCACCCCCCAGCCAGTCGCAGCAGATGACTGCCCCTCCCTGAGCCTGGTTCTGCTGGAGGTTTCTTCCTGTTAAAAGGGAGTTTTTCCTCTCCACCGTCGCCAAGTGCTTGCTCACAGGGGATCGCCTGATTGCTGGGGTCTTTCTGCAACTGTGGGGGTTCCCCCCTACAGTTGATAGTGCTATGAGATGACTGTTGTTGTGAAATGGCGCTATATAAATAAAGTTGAATTGAATTGAATTGAAAAAAAAAAAAAGTGTTTCCCTCTTTTCCTTTGTTGACACCGACTAATCAGCTAGATGAAATCCTAGATTTGGATCCTTGGGCCAAGAAATGTATCTCTATGATTTATGGGATTATACAAAATTTAGTGGCAATGTCATGGGATAAAACAAAAGCAGAATGGGAAAAAGATTTAGGGATAAAATTCTCTGAAGGGCAGTGGCGTGAAAGTCTGACACGCATACTTACTTCTTCATTGTGTGTCCATCACTGGCTTATTCAATTTAAGGTGCTTCACCGTCTCCACTATTCAAAGGATAAGCTTGCTAAGATTTTTCCCACTATTGACCCTAGCTGCTCAAGATGTAGCCATGCCCTAGCCTTGTTAGGACCCATGTTTTGGCTGTGCCCTGCTCTCACAAATTTTTGGGGATCTATATTTGAGGTCTTTTCATATATCTGCAAATAAGAAATAATCCGCAGTTCCCACATAGCTATTTTTGGCATAGTACCCCCAGATTGCAAACTCACAACTTATCAAGGTAATGCTCTGGCATTCACTTCTTTACTTGCCCGCAGGCTTATTCTTTTCCAGTGGAAGTCAAATAACCCCCCATCTTTCTCGCATTGGCTAAAGGAGGTGCTTTCCTTTCTACCACTAGAAAAACTCAGATATAATGTTTGCAGAACCTGTAGGAACTTTGCCTTGACATGGAGTCCTTTTATAGATCATATTGAGAGCTCTTCTTTTTGTTGAAAATTATGTAATAAAATAATAATAATAATAATAATAATAAACGAATGTTTGGTTGGAAAATCATAAGGTGATTACGAATGTGTGTCTGTCTTTTATTTCATATACACTACCGTTCAAAAGTTTGGGGTCACTTAGAAATTTCCTTATTTTTGAAAGAAAAGCACTTTTTTTCAATGAAGATAACTTTAAACTAATCAGAAATACACTCTATACATTGATAATGTGGTAAATGACTATTCTAGCTGCAAATGTCTGGTTTTTGGTGCAATATCTACATAGGTGTATAGAGGCCCATTTCCAGCAACTATCACTCCAGTGTTCTAATGGTACAATGTGTTTGCTCATTGCGTCAGAAGGCTAATGGAGGATTAGCAAACCCTTGTGCAATCATGTTAAGTCTACAATGCTGTAATTGCTGCAAATGGAGGATTCTTTGACGAAAGCAAAGTTCGAAGGAAAAAATTATTATTTCAAATACAAATCATTATTTCTAACCTTGTCAATGTCTTGACTATATTTTCTATTCATTTTACAACTCATGGTGGTAAATAAGTGTGACTTTTCATGGAAAACACAAAATAATTGTCTGAGGTGACCCCAAACTTTTGAACGGTAGTGTATGTCTGCTTGTTTTTGATTTTCTTTTTTGTTTTCTTTTTTGTTTGTTTTTTATGTGAAAAATGAAAATGCTAAATAAAAAGAAAATTGACAATAAGTAAGTGTTCATACGTGCTTTGTACTACAGCCTGTTTGTATTAAAGTTCAGATCGAGCACAGTGTCCTCGTCAGTCTTCATTTCAGGTTTGTGGACATAACAACCATTAAACTGCTTTTAAGGACCAATGCAGTTTCACTCATTATCCTGGACCACCATGTATACTACTGGGCATGTCTTTCAGCCGATAAGTCTCTTTATCACAGGATTTATTCTATTTAATGTAGCACTAGCCACTATTAGCCTTGTGGGATGTGGGTGGGATTATTCACAAAACCTGGCGTTTGAAGGAGGAAGAAAACTGAAAAGATTTTGACATGAGACTGTAAGACAATTAACATGTTCTTTGTAGAAAAAAAAAGGCATAAGCTGCCATTTTAGACAATGGAGATTTGTATTTATAGAGGATTTATGTATGTTCACTAGAGTGTATCTTTAACATTATGAGAAAGGGCCTTGGCAATGGTATGTGCTCGCTGAGTGTTCTCTAGCAGATACCTCTGCCAAGGCCCCCTTTTGCAATGTTAAAAGAAGTGGAAAAAGTGATGCAGAATCCCCATCTTGGTAAACTGAGTGGCCTTGGCCTTTTCATCCAGCTTCATCAAAATTCATAGATGCCATGCCTGGTTAATTCCACTTTTCTTAACCATCTTACAAGATTGAAATAAGGAGAATGTTTTTACATGTTACATGAGAAACCTAATATGTTGCTTTATGTAAAAGGCTCCAATATGCCCTTGAGAGCTGTAGTGAAGAACTTATGCTTCTTAATTATGATCTAAAAGATAGAACAGCCAATTCCACAGTTCTCAACTTATATTTTATACTTATACACACACACACACACGTACATACAGTCTTGGTGTCTCAGTCAAATTTCTTGATAAATAAAAAGTTGACATTTTGGGGAAATATGCATTTTCATTTGTTTTCTTTGTTGAGGCTTAAGTCTCACATTGTGCAGGATCATCTTGTACCTAATTTACCATTTCCCCTCCTCCACTGATATTTGCTCCAACTTTGTGCAATGCTTGAGTCTCATTTCTCTGTTTTGTTATGAATATTATTGCACTGCTTTTTATATCCATATTTCAAAAATCCTCTTTCTCTCTCTCACATAAACACTTTATAGTCTGTATTGAAGAAGAAACCTTTCACAGAGCACAATGAAGTTCAGATTGGTAATCACTTTGTGGCTTTTTGGAGGGGTTATTTTAGGACTCAGATGTACCGTTCTCTGAAGCCAAGGTCGTTCTGAAGCAAACTTAGCAGATAAATCATACTAAAATACAGTACACTAAACTTTGGGATCAAACAAGCTTAGGAAGGTAGAGTACAACTCGTAAAAATAGTCTCTTTTTTATTATTTAGAACAGAAAGTTGTTGCTGTATACAAGAGCAAGTAAGATAAAGTGGATGATGAGAGGTTTTCATCTTAAAATAATCTTTTAAACTTATTTTAACTAGTGCACTGCCCGTAGAAAGCAAGTACTCCTGTAGAAAACCAGTAGCCCAATTAGCCTTTACATGCCCAAATGTAGGCTTTCTTTGACAGTGGGACACAAAGAGGTGGACATGTGGACAATCACACATGTAATCACTCACAGACAGACAGATAGCCCCTTTTCACTACCAGGAACCAGGAACCAATTGAAAGGGCCAGGAACTTCTTAATAACCCATTCTTGTATTTGGCCCTCTCCCCCATCATGTCTCCACTGTGGGAGTAGGAACTGTCAGTCTCCAAAGGATTTGTTGTTGACGTCATCATCTGACAGTTTCAGCCCCAACGCAGCATGGCATAGTAAAATATGGTGAAATCATACAGAAATGATTACACATGGAATGAATGTAAAAGTGGAGTGTATGGGACAAACTTGCCGTTTGGTAATTGCAGAGAGGACTGGAGATTCATGAGGAGCAGCATCAGTGGGGTTGGCCTGAATAAATTCAGCATACTCCTTTCCATGGAATTTAGGCAGGTTTTTAAGGTTGGAGATGTTGAAGTTGGAGAACTACACTCTTACAACTGCACTTTAAAGGGTTTTAATAGATACATTTGTGGCGGTTCGGTTAACCCCCACAACACACAGGACACTCAGCTCTCTTGTCTCGGTTTTTCCCGCTGCACTACTGAGATGTAATGTGCCATTCATGTATTGTGATGTAATGTGCCATTCATGTAGTGTTCATGCGTTCTGTCCTTACTGTGACCTAGAGGCTGAGATCAATATGTAGATGTGCTTTGGTGTAAACCCCCACAAACAGACTGGTCAAACACAGCGCTCGGCTAGAGCAAATAACAGAACAGTGAAATGTGTATTAATGTCTACAGGCAGACTCGTTTCGTCTGGCTCACTTCTGTGATGTTAATGTTGCCTTTCATGCATTGTGCTCATGCGTCCTGTCCTCACTGTGACCTAGGGACTGAGATCAATATGTCTCTCAAATGCAAATGTCTTATGCCTGTTCTGTTATCTCTTTGATCATACCAACTGCTGGGGTATGCCCCTTGATGTATTGTTGTAGTCGAGTATATATGCTGCAACTCTGTAACGCAAACCCTCTCATTCCCACTTCTGCAACTGCTGCTGCACGGCGCCGGGAGCGGAGCCCGTGACGGCGGTATGATAATAAACTCTACTTAAAATCTTCAACAATGCTTTAATTTATTTCATGCCGCCGCACATTTAGTCATTTAGCAAGCACATAAATTCACATTTATCTCTATTTTGTAACTTAGATTTTTATTCATTTTTCATCATATATAATGCATTCAGATCACATTCTACATTTAAAAAACAAAGGGGTTAGGGTAGGGAAAAAGAAAAAAAAAGAAAAAGAAAAAAAAGGGGGGGAGGGGGACAAATGTTGGAGCATCAAGTTTTTAGTTTCCATCTCTTAATTCTTCTGTTTTTTTCAGTGTCTTTGGTTATTCTTTCAATTTCTGCCTCGTTGTTGCACTTTGTAGTGTGTCCATTTCCGCCATTTTTTTTCCCATAGTCCTTCTTGCATTCTTTGTCGATATGTTAGTTTTTCCATCATACGTATGTCCTCAACAATGTCAGTCCATTGTTCTTGGTCAGGAAGAATTTCTGATCGCCATTTTTTTGTGATAGTTTTTTTACATGCAATCAACAAGATTTTAACTAGATATCTGTCCTCAGTCTGTATAACATTGTCTCTTTTAAGATCACATAAGTACATCAGGTTACAGTTCATTGGTATATTATATCCTAATATCCTCTGTATTGTCACATGTATAGATTTCCAGAATGATGATATTTTGCAGCATTTCCAAAACATATGTGAGTGGTCTGCATTTTGAGCCCCACATCCCCTCCAGCATAAAGATTGGGTATTTGTATATTTTCCTTGAATCTGTGGTGTAATGAAAAAGCGAATCAGGTTTTTCCATCCAAATTCCCTCCATGTCCTTGAATTTGTTGATGTGTGTTGTGTTTTCCATATTTCCTGCCAGCTTTCTTCTGTTATGTTTAAATTGAGCTCTTTCTCCCATTTCTCCTTTATATAGTTACTTGTATGATTGTTTGTCATAAGTTTCTGATATAGCTTTGAAATAATTCTTATTTTATTTCCTGTATATGAGCTTAAAATGAGTTGTATAATCTCGCTCACATCTGTTTGGAGGTTATGCCTAATCTTCTTCATATAATAATCTCTCATCTGCAGATATCTGAAAAATTCCGATCTTTCTAGTTTAAATTTTCTCCTGATGTTTACAAAGCTCCCGAGATCTTTTTTTCCGATATTGCCCCATGCTGTGATTCCCTTGTTCACCAGATTTTTGTATCCCCTATCTTGTTTTGCCGGTTCAAACTGACTGTCAAATGCTACCCATTTCAATAGTTTTATGTCTTCCTTTATATTATATTTTTGTACTATTTTATACCACAGTTCTAAAGTAAATTTAGTGATTGGGTCTATTTGTTTGATTTGCTTATATGCATCTTTATCTCCTATTATGCTTTGTACTGGGAGTCCCTCAATTTCCTTTTCCATTTCTTTCCATTTTGCCTCATATCCCTCGTCGCACCAACATATGATATATCTTATTTGTGCTGAGTAGTAATATTCCTTTAGACTCGGTAGGCCCATGCCTCCTTTCTCTTTTGGTAATTGGAGAGTTTTATATTTCACTCTTGGTTTTTTACCTCCCCAAACAAATCTCGATATCATCCTGTCCCACTTTGAGAATTGGGCATCTGGAATCTCTGTTGGTATAGCCTGGAAGAGGTAAAGTAATCTAGGTTGTATGCTGATTTTGACTGTCTCAATTTTTGAATTCAGATCCATATTTAAGATTGACCATCTATCAATATCTTTTTTTATTTCTTGTTCCAACCTATCATAGTTTGCTTTATATATTTTGCTTAGGTCTTTAGGTATGTTCACTCCAAGGTATTTTATTTCTTTTTGTTTCCAGTTTAGTTTGATCTTATCAGTTACCTGGTTTAGAGGGTTATAGTGGAATGTCAGTATTTGTGTTTTTGTTATGTTTATCTTGTATCCTGACAATTTTCCAAAATTTTCTATCAAGTTCATCATTTCCATTATTGATTCATCTGGTTGTTCAAGGTAAACTATAATATCGTCTGCAAATAGCCCAATCTTGTGTTCCGCCCCCTTTATTGTTACACCTTTTAATTTCTTATTTTGTCGTATCGCTTGAGCCAATGGTTCTATGAACAGAGCAAACAAGGTGGGCGATAAGCAGCATCCCTGCCTAGTTGATCTTTGTATATTTACTTTGTCTGTTAAACTACCGTTTATCTTGATTCTTGCCACAGGTTCTTGATATAGCGTCCTTATGCATTGTACTGATTTTTCGTTAAATCCAAAGCGCTCCAGTACACTATATAGGAATTTCCAGTTAACCCTGTCAAATGCTTTTTCTGCGTCTAAACTCATTATTACTGCGCTTTTCTTTTCTTTATGTATTTGGTTAATTATATGTATTGTTCTCCTGATATTGTCATGTGTTTGGCATCCCTCTATGAAACCAGTTTGATCATCTTCTATCAATTCCGTCAAGAATGTCTTTATTCGTTTACATATAATTACCTCCGCCAGGCCGAAAAGGCCAGGAGGAGGTTATGTTTTTGCCAGGGTTTGTGTGTTTGTCTGTTTGTCTGTCTGTCTGTCTGTCTGTTGGTTAGCAAGATAACTCAAAAAGTCTTGGACGGATTTGCATGAAACTTTCAGGCATTGGAGGAAATGGTACAAGGAAGAACTGATTAAATTTTGGGGGTGATCCGGTTCACCGTCTGGATACAGGAATTTTTTTAAAGCATTTTTCAACACTGTGACATAGGGCCATTTTCAACATGTGCGCAGGCGCAATGGAGGCCGCTGGGCGTCGTGTCTGACCAACACAAACTCCGCCTTCTTCAACATTTTTGCCACAAAAGCACACGGAAAACACTGCTTGCCTCGGACCCCCAGCGTGCCTGTGCCAGCCATAGGCGCTGCGCACATTGCGCTGGTCGTCGTGTCTGACCAACACAAACTCCGCGTTCTTCAACGTTTTAGGCACAAAAGCACGCGGAAAACACTGCTGCCCTGGGCCCGCCAGCGTGCCTGCTTTTGCGCCACGCTGCAAAACCTGACACGGACACCTGTCCGCCGCCCCATTATTTGCCACAAATTCCCCGCCCAGCTATAGGCGCTGCGTAAAAACGACCTCTCTGCCGGGGAAGACTCTAAATTCTGTTTTGCCGCGGACCGCAACCCCAATATAATATAAAATATAATATACCTGAACCCGCCAAGTCTGCGGGTATGGGTGGGCAATATAAGCTGCGGCTTCAGCCATCACCCATTTCGGATAACTCACGTGGAATTGTATAGAAGAAGGAGTCTTTGTCTAATTTGACCTTGTTGTTATATTATACAGTTTCTTTTAACCTGTACTGTATTATCCGAAATAAATTCATTCATTCATTCAAAACCCACGGCAACCTGTCTAACCAATCTGCATCCGTCAGTGGAGGAGATGGATACACCAACACTTCAGTTTATTACCTCCGCCAAGGAGGCAATGCTTTTACAACCGTAAAACGGGGCTATAAGGGACGGCGGGGTAATATGGGACACTTTTCTAAATGTAATTCTGCTTTTTTAATTTTGCTTCCGCCTAGATTTGATGAAGGATTCAGGGATATTTGACAATAACAACACAACTCAGCGTCCTGCTCAAAATAAAAAAAGCAGAATTACCATTTAAAACATTTCCCACAAAACTGTCCCTTATTAACCCGCCGTCCCTTATAGCCCCGTTTTACACTACTGAACCACTAATCCTATCACTATCACATTGATTGTCATTCATTAATTGTCTGTTTATTGCACTGTCCATGTCAAATAAACAAATAATCATTGTGAATCCAATTGCTACTCATATCTTTTCATGCTCAGGGAATCTGAAAACGTACACACAAACACTCTATGGGGGGAACTGTGCCGCTTGGCGGAGGTCTGCGCTCTCCGAGTGCTTTTCTAGTTGTTGTATATATTTTATAATCCACATTTAATAAAGAGATTGGTCTATAGTTTCCGCATTGTTCTTTATCTTTCCCTGGCTTTAAAATAACTGAAATGATAGCTTCGTTCCATGATGGAGGTATTTTGTTGTTGTTCAACGTCCAATTAAATGACTTTAGAAGCTGTGGCGTGAGTTCTTCTATAAACAGTTTATAAAACTCAGATGGGTATCCATCACTACCTGGTGATTTACCGTTTTTAAGTGGCTTAATCACATCTCTGATCTCTTGTGTTGTTATTTCTGCTGTTAGCTTTTCATTTTGTTGATTTCCTATTGATGGCAAGTCCAATGTGCCTAGAAATTTTTTAATATCTTTAGTATTTGTTTCTTCAGGTTGCGAGTATAGTTCTTGGTAGAAATTATGGAATATTTCTTCGATGTTTTCTGGGTTAACTGTGGTTTTATTTGTGGTGGGGTCTTTAATCTTGTATACATTATTCATTGTTTGTTGTTTTCTTAACCGTTTTGCCAGCAGTTTTGTGGCTTTTGGTCCCGTTTCATAATATTTTTGCTTTAGATATCTATTTTTCCTTTCAATTTCATCCATTTGTGTTTCTTTTATCTTTGTTTTTTCTTCTTTAATTTCTTGATATATTTTTGGATCATTTGTGCTTTGATGTTTACGTTCTAATTCCCTCAGTCTCTCACATCTTTGTTCATACGCTTCCAGTTTAGTCTTATTTGCTTTTCCTGTTTCAACAATTAATTTTCCTCTTAACACGGCTTTTAGTGCGTCCCATAGTATTGTTGGGTCCACTTCTTCATTGTCATTCTCTTGGATATATTCGTTTATGTTTATTTTTATTCTTTCTTTCATTTTCTCATCATTTAACAGTCCTACGTTAAGTTTCCATGTTGTTTGTCGTTTTCTATTGTTTAAATATATTTCCATGTATATAGGATTATGATCTGATATTTCTGCCCCTCCAATCCAACAATTTCTCACCCTGTGTCTGTCACCTTCATTCATAAGGAAGTAATCTATTCTAGAGTGTACTTTATGGACTGCTGAATAATGTGTATAGTCTTTTTCGAGTGGGTGTAGGTCCCTCCATATGTCTACCATACCCATTTCTGCCAGTGAGGTTCTTATGAACTTTGTTACATGTTTTTTTGTCTTCTTAACACTTGTATCAACTTCATGATCCATGACAGCATTTAAGTCTCCTCCACAAATTAGGACTCCTTCACTGTGTGTTGCTATGAGATCAAACAGATGTTGAAAAAAACCCTTGTCACTTTCTGGTGGGGCATAGATGTTCACTAATGTAATCTGCATTCCATCTATGCTACCCTTTATTATTACATACCTGCCTTCTTTATCCTGGATTTCCTGTTCACTTTCAAATTGTATTTTGTTTGAAATTAGTATCATAACCCCCTTTTAGCTCCTCCCTTAAATGAACTGTAGTAGGAGGTCTTATAGCCAAATCTCTTTAGTTTCACATGTTCTGTCTTGCTCAAATGTGTCTCTTGCATAAATATAATTTCAGCTTTTTCCTTTTTGAATTTTCTTATTATTCTTTCCCTTTTAACAGGTGAGTTCAGACCATTCACGTTTAGTGTCATTATCTTAAGATTTTTACCCATATTCATGTTTTTCCATTTTTTTAACTTGTGCTCCTAGCCCCTTTAACAACAAAAATAACACATATTTATATAAAAACACATTAAAAAATCTCGACCTCCGTACTTTGGGCCTTTCTTCTGCCCACTGGTCCCTGTTGGTGGGTGGGGGGATTGTCTTCACAGAGTGAAGGGCCCTCCCTAGACTTCTAATTACTATCCAAGTAATAGTCATTAGTCTAGAAATGTCCAACAAATATCACTTAAACCTCTCCTAGCCGTCTGTTTCTCTTTTACCTTGTCTTCTTGGCCTTCATTTCTTCTGTGCCTTTCTTAATCTTTGTTATGATCTAGGCTTTCAGTTGAAAGCCTTGTAGCTTGTCCTGGGCCCGCTGCGCCACGTCTCTCCCCCTTCTTCCGCCGTTCACTCGTCTCCACTCCGGCTGTCGTGATGCGTTCAGGGCCGCCGCTGCTCCAGCCGTTTCCTCCGGCACGCTCACCTCAAGGCCCCGCTCCATCATATCCCGCGCTGCCTCTCTGGCCGTGTTGTAGGTTCTTACGCCGTCCTCCCAATGAATCCTCATTTTCGTTAGCGGCGTTTGGAATCTAATTTTTTTCTCTTTCAGCGTTTTTTTAATGTTGGCATATTTCTTCCGCTGCTGCACAATTTCTGTCGGGTAGTCATGGTCAAAGAATACCTGTTTGTCGCCGATTCGTATCTTTTTTTTCCATGCTTGCGTCAGGATTCTTTCCTTTATGTCATATTTCACAAAGTTTACCACAACTGACCTGGGTGTAGCGTTTGGTTTCGGGTTCTGTGCCGGGGTTCTGTGCGCTCGTTGAATCTGCAGATCCGTTTCTTCGGGCAGTTCCAGCTCTTTTTTTAAGAACTGATCCATGAATTTCGTCATCGAGTTGCCTTCAATGCCCTCCGGAATTCCAAAGATGCGCATATTGCTTCGTCTGGATCTGCTCTCCAAGTCGTTTATTTTCTCCTGCATCCTCTGCGTTTGCGTCGTCAGGGTCTGTAGCTGTTCGTTTGCCTCGCTTTTCCAATTTCTTCCAGCTCCGATATTCGGGCCTGCGCTTCTGTCATACACGCCCGCTGGGAGCGCAGCTCCTCCATGTTTTCTGTTAGCTTGCGCTCCATTTCTCTTCGGAGGCCCATAATTTCCTCCTTAATCTCTTTTTTCAGCTCCTCCTTAAGAGCCGCTAAATCCTGCTGTAGCTGCCGCTTGAATTCTCTTAACTCTTTACCCAAACTGGCGATGCCAGTGTTCATGTTTTCGAGTCTGGCGTCCTCCATTTTCTCTGTTGTAGACACCTCGTTTTTTTGGGCTTCGCGTTCAGCGGTTTTTCCTGCGTTGTTGGAGAGGAATTCTTCAATTTTACCCTGCTTTTGTCCTTGTGCCCGGCTCCTTCGTGTTTTCATCCCTTAGTTTATTGATCTGCTTATGTCGAGTTGGCCATTTACCGATGATTTTTAATCCGGCTAGGGAGAGCTCTCTGTTTAAGCGTTATGTCTCTCCGCTATCTTCCCGGAAGTCCACATTTATCTCTATTTTAATAAAAGTAATGATAGAAAATGTTAAGCTGTAGATTGCTAACAGCAGAAAGGTCATTGTATTAATTTTTATCCCACCAAACTCCAGCATAAATGTAACTGACTAAAATTTAGATCAATCATTAGAATGCATATATCCATTATGGACATTAACATCAAATAGCATCTAATAAACTTTATCATTTAAAAAAATCAGTCACTAAACTGCAAAGAACAGTTTGAACTCTGTGAAAACATCACAAGAAAAATGCAGTTATAAAACATGTTTATGTCCAGTCTGATTTTGATGAATCTGATATGAAGACATAATAACAGTCACAGACACCTGTCCTCCATCACAGCTCAAACATAAAGTTATGTAAGTTACATTTTCTGTAACATATAATGAAGATTGCTGAAATATCTCCAGGAGGAACTGTTTGCTGAACACTAACATAAAAAAGCACATTTCTTTTAGAATAAGTTGATAAGTTGTTTGTTTTGGGGTTGTTTTTAGATTAAGTTTGAAATGATTTCAGAGCATTTTTATCCCCCAGAAGACAAAATTTAGAGCTACTGGGGAAAACCAACAAAGTTCTTCTCGATAGATAGATAGATAGATAGATAGATAGATAGATAGATAGATAGACAACTTTACTGTCTGTCCCAGTCGGTGACAGAAATTCTTCTTCGACATGGCTACAACAATATAACACCTTCAGTGTGTTCACTTCATCAGTCTAGAAAGATTTTATGAAGAGTTAAATATGCAGAACAGATAAAATCAGTTATTTATTTGTCTATAATCCATTATAGATGACATTTTTTTTTTTTTGTTTTGTTTTGTTACTTATTTGTACCCGTAGGTAGATTTGGTTTGCAGTCTGGTGACAAGCCACCGGCTGCTGGTCGCTGCGTGCGCGAGCGCCCTAAACCTACATGTTTTTGGTATGTGGGAGGAAACCGGAGAAATCCCGGAGTAAACCCACGCAACACGGGGAGAACATGCAAACTCCACACAGCTCACTGTTGGTCGGGGGCTGGGATCGAACCCACGATCTCATGATCCCCGCGGTCCCCCGGCCGAGGGTAAACTGTGCTGCCACAGTGCTAAACCACTGCGCCACCGTGCAGCCAACATATCCTGTTATGTCCACAAACCCGGGAATGATGATGGACGAGAATGCTGTGCTAGAACCCGAACTTTATTAAACAACTGTTTAACAATACACTACACACATTCAGCTCCCTGAGATGCTATAAGGACGAGTCACCAAAGAAGAGGCCACAAGATGGCCGGCTCTTCCCTATAAAGGTTGGCGTG
The DNA here is from genome assembly GCA_020510985.1 of Pholidichthys leucotaenia. Lineage (NCBI taxonomy): Eukaryota > Metazoa > Chordata > Actinopteri > Cichliformes > Pholidichthyidae > Pholidichthys > Pholidichthys leucotaenia. The sequence continues at coordinate 386,375,235 of CM035840.1, read as the reverse complement.
ATGATGACACCAGCCGGCTACGTCATCACGCCGCTAATTGTTATGAATCCCTTCATAACATTCACACCCCCCCCCCCAGCAAAAACACAGAACACTTCTAATTAAGACCCTCCCCAAGCTGGCATAGACACTGAACACCTGAACTAGGGTCAGCAGGTGGACCGCCGCTGGACCCGATGTGGCTGAGTGGATTATTCTGCCACTTTGCCAGCCGGGCTCCTAACTAAACAGTCACTTTTTCCTTTACAGTCTTCCATGGGGAAGGTGATTCTGCTGGAGGCGCCGTGTAGCTGGCCCATGGCAGACATGCCCCTGGAGGTGCTGGGCCCCCAGGACCAGGACCGATCTTCATAATGTTGAGGCCCAGGTCCCACACTGCATCAACTGACTCCTGCGAAGCCTCGCCATCTGGAGCAGCCACCTGGACACGCCGGAGATGGTTTGCGTGCCAAACCAAACCATCAGTCAGTTGAAAGCACGCTGATTCCAGTTTTGCCACACTCCTCAGCGGTGTCCGTGGTCTTGTCAGCTGTGACTTGGCCAGCCACTGTCCCCGTCTCTCGTCGGTGTGGACTCAAACCCAATCCATGATTTTGAGTGGCACCTTGCTCGGCCTCTTGTAAGATAAGATAAGATAAGATAAAGATAAGCCTTTATTAGTCCCACAATGGGGAAATTCCAGGATTGCAACAGCACAGGGATAGCAACACTCAGAGCAACAATCAGAAGGCAAGAGAAAAAAACAAGAGCAGCAAGTATACATATGTACATATAAATATAAATATATATATATAGACACACAGTGCGGAGCATTGTAGCTAGATGGGATAGATATATAAATATATAAACACAGTGCGGAGCACTGTAGCTGGATGGAATAAATATATGAGTATATAAACACACAGTGCGGAGTATTGTAGCTAGATGGAAGGAATATGTGAATATATAAACACAGTGCAGAGCATTGTAGCTAGATGGAATAAATATGTAGATATATAAACACACACAGTGCGGAGCATTGTAGCTAGATGGAATAAATATGTAAATATATAAACACACACAGTGCGGAGCATTGTAGCTAGATGGAATAATATGTAGATATATAAACACACACAGTGCGGAGCATTGTAGCTAGATGGAATAATATGTAGATATATAAACACACACAGTGCGGAGCATTGTAGCTAGATGGAATAAATATGTAGATATATAAACACACACAGTGCGGAGCATTGTAGCTAGATGGAATAAATATGTAGATATATAAACACACACAGTGCGGAGCATTGTAGCTAGATGGAATAAATATGTAAATATATAAACACACACAGTGTGGAGCATTGTTGCTAGATGGAGTAAATATATAAATATATATATAAACACACAGTGCGGAGCATTGTAGCTAGATGGAATAAATATGTAAATATATAAACACACACAGTGCGGAGCATTGTAGCTAGATGGAATGAAACAGCACAACCGTCTACTTAGTTATCCTACATGGTATGATTATGTACCCATACATATTCTCACCCTCCATAGCGACCGGTATTTTCCTAGCTGTATACCGGAGGGGACCATTGTGTAAGTCTATTGCGTCTTTTGCATTCAAAACTATTAGGTTGTCAAGTCTTTTTGCTATCTCTGCGAGCAGCCCTGCTTAGGTTGTACAGTCTGACAGCCGTAGGTACGAAGGACCTGCGAAACCTCTCGGTTGTGCACCTAGGATGATGTAGTCTGCTGCTAAATGAGCTCCTCAGTGCATTCAGTATGTCCTGCATAGGGTGGAACTCAGACTTCAGCAGAGATGACAGTTTAGCCACCATCCTTCTCTCTCCTATCTCCTCCACTGGGTCAAGGCGCTGCCCCAGGACAGAGCTAGCTTTCTTGATCAGTTTGTTCAGTCTCTTCCTATCGGCTGCTGTAATGCCACTGCCCCAGCAGACCACTCCAAAAGTGATGGCTGATGCCACCACCGTGTCATAGAATGTCTTCAGCAGCACCCCTTGAACACCAAAAGACCTGAGTCTCCTCAGTAGGAACAGCCTGCGCTGTCCCTTCTTGTAGAGTGCGTCAGTATGGTGTGACCAGTCTAGTTTATTGTTCAGATGAACACCCAGGTACTTATAGGATGTCACCATCTCAATGTCTGTTCCCTGTATATTTACTGGTGCTGTGAGGGGTTGTCCTTGCCTGCGGCAGTCCACCACCAGCTCCTTCGTTTTCCTCGCGTTGATCTGGAGGCAGTTCCGATGGCACCAGTCCACGAAGTCCTGGATAAGCCCTCTGTACTCAGCTTCATCTCCGTTGGAGATGAGGCCAACGATCGCAGAGTCATCAGAGAACTTCTGTAGATGGCAGTGTGTTGTGTTGTGTGAGAAGTCCGCAGTATAAAGGGTGAACAGGAAGGGAGCCAAAACCGTTCCCTGGGGGGCCCCCGTGCTACCGATGATCGTGTCGGACACACAGTCCCGGGTTCTCACAAACTGATATGCCACTGTGATCGCGGTGGCGCTGCATGGCCATCTGTTTTAGGACCTCTGTTGTGCCATAACAGTTCTGTCATTACCATGTTCGTCAAGGCCCCTTCACCTGACTTCATTCTTGTTTCCGTAGTCCAAAGCTGGTCGTGGGTACTGAAGGTGTCCGGCGTCTCTCCCGTGTCGTTTGCTCTTCACCCATCAGCTTGGTCATAACCCCGTAGACTGATTCTGAGCATGGGTACTGAAGCAGTCCGGCTCTTTTGCTTTCCCGTCTGAGGTGCTTTGTTGTTGTTGTTGTTGTGCCACGTCGTAGATAGTGTCTTTGCCCGGTTGTTGTACCCCGAGGTTCTCTACATGGACGGGTTCCCTCTTCTGCAATTCTGCAGCAGCCTCCGGTTGGGCGAGGAGCTGAGGCGAGCCCAGCAGCTGCCCCCCCTCCGGGCAGCTCTCCTCCTGCGCACCTGGGACGGCTTGTTCAGTGTCCATGTCACCCTTCATAAACACGTCCCAATTACTGTTGCTTGACAAGTTGAGCCCGTTGCCGTCACGGATAGGGAAGCCCAGTCGGTAGAAGAGGTCACCTCCCATAATGTTTTTGCCATGTGTAGTCACTTGAAACTTGAAATCATAAGCAATCCTTGACTTGTAGTAGACCATTAGCTCAATTGTCCCAACGTTGCCAACTCTGTGACCCCATAGCCATAAAGCACTGCTGGGTTCTTCCTAATTACGTGGTTGGGAAAAATTTCTTCACCTTAGCCAAATTCTGCATCGATTTAAATGCCGCAGTGTCGAGCAGCTGTGGCACAGTCATGTCATCCAATTCAACCATGCCGTATGCACATGAATTAATTTCAGGGCTTACCGCATGGATGGTGGCCATTGGCGGGCGGCTTTTTTTGTTTGGCAGGTCCCACAGCGTCAGTGACCAGCACACTTTGGTGAAAGATGGTTATAATGTCCACACTTGTTACAACATTGTCCTCTTGCCAGGCAAAAACGTGCTCTCTCATGGTGCATCAGGGAACCACAGTTGCCACACACAGGGCCTCTCGGAGTGGTCCTCTGGTTAATGGCGTTTGCCTCGTACTCATCTACCATGTCTTCAAACTCCTCCATGCCCACCGTGTTAGCTAACGTTGTCTGTCCTGGTTGCCTCTGTTGTTGGCGCACACCTAGCTCTGATGCTAACCTATCTGGTGACTCAAGCTGGAACACTAGCTCTAGCGTGCTAGCTAACATTATGTCATTTGGTGCTGTTAGCATCTTAGCCCTTAGCCTCGTGTTACTCGTGTGTTCAGCCAACTGGTCCGGCACCATCTTGTCCTCCAACAGTCCAAAGCACCACATGCTAGCCAGATGTCTTAAATCAGCGACGAATTGCTGGGTGGGCTTACCAATTCCCTGTTGCCTCTGGCAGGATCAAACATGTCATGCTAGCACATTGTCCGGTGTAGCAAAGTAGCTAGCTAGTAGCTCCACAGCATCTCCATACAAGTCCATCGGACCAAGCGTGTGAAAAATTCTCTGACCTTCTATGCCCAGATTGTGAACAAGCAGTGCCCGCTTCCTTAGTTTATCCAGATTTCCCATGTCCAATGCTGCCACGTACATCTCGAGCACATCCAGCCAACGTGGCCACAGGACGTCCAGTTGACCTGGGGATTCGAGAAAAGGCCTCAGTGGTCTTAGGCAAGCTTCCATGTTTCATAAATTCTCGTCGCCAAATGTTATGTCCACAAACCTGGGAATGATGACGGACGAGGATGCTGTGCTAGAACTCAAACTTTATTACACAACTGTTTAACAATAAACTGCACACATTAGCATTCAGTTCCCTGAGATGCTATGAGGACGAGTTGCCAAAGGAGAGTCCACAAGATGGCTGACTCTCCCCTATAAAGGTCAGTGCGATGACAACACCAGTCAGCTATGTCATCACGCCGCTCATTGTTATGAATCCCTTCATAACAAATCCATCCAGCTATATCCATTTCATTTATTTACTTTTAATAACGTTTTTGTTTTTCACTGATATATTTTATTTAGTTTTAATCAGTTTTTTAATCCTAAAAAAATGGTTGTTTACAACCATCTTGTCTCTAACATTACACCTCTGACATGCAGTCTCTGCTGACAAACCGAAGCCTGTATCACAGGATATGGAAAGAGCAGAGGGAGAGTTAGTCAGCCACTTTTGATAGGCATTTATGGGTTTATTTTATGTTTTAATGGATCAGTTTTAATTTATTTATTGCTCCCCAATACCGATCCAGTCATTTTGCTTGGATCGAACCTGATACCAATACTATTAAATATCGGATCAGCCCATCTTTTCTGTGTTTTACATTGATACAGTAAAGAATGTGGTGGAAACTGATTTAGACATTTGAACCCTGTTGTTTTCATATTTTAAGAAGTGTATTGTTAGACTGTTATGAACAGCATTAGCAATGTTCATTTTCATAAGCATTATAATTTTGGTTCTTCTTAAGATGGCATGTCTTTTTTAATAAATAGCATAGTAGTTGCAAAGACTTCTGAAAAGTAATCTACGTATAAAAAGTCCAGATGCTCAAGTTTCAGTTTAAAGAATCTAGAGTGATAAATAAACCTTAAATTTTTAACTGGTTATGTTTTTAAAATTTAACATTCTTAAACTGTAAAATATATTTGCTTCTGTGGATTTCACATCAGTACAAGAATGATTTCTAAAGTTCCTTTAGGAAAAAGGCTAAATTACTCACTTACTGGTGATGGTTTTTATTAATATGTTCAGGTCATTATGTAAGACTCAAGTACTCAACATTGCTGCTAATAAGAGTGCAAGGACAGGGGGGCAATATGTAATGGAATTAAGAAAAAAAAGACCAACTCTTTCAGGTAATGAAAATGCAAATTGTGACATGAATATGGTTAGCATAAAATCTATTAGCATTGAAAAGATAAAAAAAGACTTTTATCAAAATGATGAGAGGTAATACAGAGTGTGAGGGTACTGTTTGGCATGGCTGGCACTGTCCGTTTTGTGGTTCACTGGCACAGGGGAAATTAGTGGAGATAGTGCAATGAGAGTTCTCACTGAAAATACACTGCAGTTGCATCAGTAATGACTCTTGCATTTGATGATATCCTGTGAGGAGAGCAATGGTAACATCTGAAATGTCACCAGCAATCGAAAAACTGGGTGAATGCACTGCAATGGCAAGATAAACAGCAAGTCTAAGTACAGTGATGATCTGAACAAAAAAAATTAGTAGTATTGCTGATACTGTCTACATTGTTCCCCTCCCCCCTCTATATTCAAGGTTTTAAATTTAACAGGCAGATTTAGGGAAATACCACCAACTTTCTCACCATAGACATGTTTGTTCACAGTCACCCAGTCAATATTTGATGCTAAATCAGAATCATAAGGTCAGTATAATGAGGACAGTGGTGGAAATGAGAAGTTTGCCATGAAAGAGATTTTGGCTCATTTGTTCACTGCAATTGTTTTTTCTTCATTAATTTATCTATTTATACAGATCATACATAATCATATAGATTATAGTAACATGGCTTTTTAAAAGGAACCTCTAAAAGTTGTGAAAATAACTGAATGCAGTTGGATGGCACAGGGTGAAAGGTGTAATCTGCTGAAAATAGACTCTCACCCTCTCTTAACTCTTTCCTTTATCCTTAGCCAAGCTTGCCCAACTTTGCAAGTGAAGCAATTGAAAAACCAGAGTCAGAAATCTCTGGGCCAGGGCCTGAGGCAAGATTAAGATACACCGGGGGGACTGTGGCACAGGTGTAGTGTGGCTGACTTCTGATCTGGAAAGTCAGGGGTTCGATTCCCACTCTGTCAGCAGTTTGCATGTCGAAGTGTCCTTGAGCAAGACACTGAACCCCCAGTTGCTCCTTGAGGGTCAGGCCAGCACCTGTGCATGCCGGCTCTGCTGCCATCAGTGTGTAAATGTGTGTGCGAATGGGTGGATAGCAAGATCTGTAAAGTGCTTTGGTCATCTAGAGATGAGAAAAAAGCACTATACAAGTGAAGGCCATTTACCATTTACACCCCCAGCTCTCTTACACACACACACACACGCACACACGCACACACACACACGCACTGCTCCAAACATTACTGGGGGCTCACGCTACTGCTCATAAAAAAATCTCATATTAAGACACGCTACCCTGCATCAAAATAGTTATCATGTTACACATCCACAGAATGGGGAAAGCCTCAACAATAAAGATGAAACAACAACTTTGATCTACACAAAACACAATCACAACAGGATCCAATTACATCTTAAAAACTGAAGAAAATTACAGCCTTGTGCATGTCCACACAGTTTGTGTAATAACTCACACTGCTGTAGCAGCAACACAATACATTGTTTGAAACTGGAGACCCATCAGATTACAAACCAAGTTTTATCGCTAATCAACATTGACTGAGGCAGCAGCTAAAGAACAGTAAAAACCAACTTCACTTTATACAGCCACCACAATAAATGTTTTCCCACCTTTGCTGTTTTGTCATTATAAATCCTATTCAGCAGGCAACCCACAGGACCGGTGGCTGGAGCTATTTGCAGCTGGACACTGAATCCACACCATTGGCCAGCCAGAGGTGGAATCATCGCTGGTACTAGGGCTGAAATGATTAGTCGACACTGTTGATGATGTTGACAATAAAAATTTGTCGACAAAGATTTTTATTGTCGACAAATCATTTAATTATGAAGATTATATGCATGCCGCGGAAATGTTCAGTTGTAACTGCAATGCATGACCGGACGTGCTGCGGGCAGTAGCACCTCTGTTGTCCGGCATGCGTGAACAATTCCTAGTAAAGAAGAAGAGGAGCACAGTATGGCAAAGTGGAAGGATAATAAACACGTAGAAGCGGAGAGGGGCTAAAAAAAAAAAAAGGCAGACCCAAACTTTCTATAGTATGGGAACATTTCACAGAAAACAAAACAAACAAACAAAAAGAAATGAAACAAGTAAAATGCAGACCTTGCAAGGCATACCTTTCCTATCATGGCAGCACTACAGTGATGCATGAGCATCTGAAACAATGGCACCTGGGAGCATTAATGGCTGCTTCTGCTTTTGGTAAGTTTTAGCAAGTAAAGAAAGTTAGCGCCGCTTATTTTCGATGGCCAACTGTTTCAAGCTTTAGAAAAATGACAATACTATTAGTACATGTTGTTTATATTAGTTTACCTGTTTGACAGTAAGCTCTCTGGTTACTGAGGGCTGAGCTGTTTTAAGTCATGGCTAATGATGAATGCAGGAAATGACTGAATTACAGGAGTCGCAATCTCTTTTTCATCTTCATTAATATTAGCCCTCATTCTGAATATTAGTGCATCTGGGTTAATTAGAATATCCTAATTTGTAATTTAATAAATTAAAACCTACAGCCAAAATCATCAAAATTAAATCAAACGGCTTGAAATATGACTCGTAAGTACAGCGAATACTGAATATGAAGATTTACTTTTCTTAATTATATTGTTAAAAAACGCACTTAGAAAACTTCCACCTAATGTTAGTTTGTGGGGTTGGAACAGATCAGTAATTCAATTGTAAGATATTTAATCAATTGTTTAATTGACATTTGGCATTATGCTATCTGTGATAAACTGACATATTATGGAGATGTGTGGAAGGACGGGGCTAAGTTTATTCCTCAAGACCAGTTTTATTCACAATCACATTCTCCAACATTCAAAAGCAGAAAAAGAGGAAGGAATCCCCCACATTCTGTCCCTTAAATACCCCAGGACATCAAAGCACACATTCACATTGTCTTTCATTCCCAAATCACAATGCATCCCCCACCAGGTCTCCTCGTCTCCATCTAAAGTCCTGGTGGTCAGGAAATCCCTCATGGCCGTCTCTTCGCCTACAAAAGGCCAGACTTCACATCCTCCTGTTACCCCTAGGAGGTTCAGTCCCTTTTGTTCCTCTGAGACGTGAAGCATACAACCAGCATACAGTAATTCACAAGTGAAGCATATGGAACCCACATATGTGCACCACATGACCCCCCCCCAAACGTCTAAGATGGAACAACATAACCACAGATTGCATGTCATAATAAAATCACTACATATCAGTCCACATGCCGCTTGGGTCGCAGTCTTCTCCCGTATTTGCTGTAAGCAGGCTGTACCACTTCCGCGGCGTCTTCCTGCTGTGGAGCTGCTGCCTGGGGATTAGAACCGTTAGTCAACCTCTGTGGGTGTTCTGGGGAATGCTCTCTAGGGGGCCTGCCGCGCCGAGGGGCCTTAGCCAACTGCACAATTTCGTCAGCTACCACAAAAGCGGGTTTGAGCCTATTAATGCCAATCGTTTCTTTTCTGCCCCCCAAATCTAGCAAAAAATGCTTATCCCGTTTCCAGCACTCTATATGGTCCGTCATAAGGTGGGCATAAAGGCGGACGATGGGCATCATGTCTGACAAAAACAAACTCCGCATTTTTTAAAGCCTTAGGCACAAAAACACGCGGAAAACTGTGGTGAACGGGGCCAGATAGCATGCTCGGGCCCGTGCTATTCTGTAACCGCTGAGCCGGGGAGCACTCTGGAGCTGGATTATCTGGGAGAAATTCCCCGGGCAGCCGAAGTGGCTGTGCGAAAACTAGTTCAGCTGGGGAGGCTTCTAAATCCTCTTTAGGTGCAGAATGCAACCCCAATAAAACCCATGGTAGTTTGTCCACCCAATTTGCATCCATAAGCGACGCTCTCAGAGCCGCCTTCAGTGACCTGTGAAAATGTTCACATAACCCGTTAGCCTGCGGGTTGTACGCGGTCGTGCGGTGGATCGTTGCCCCCAGGCTGCGGACCATCGCTGACCAAAATTCGGAAACAAATTGAGGGCCTCTGTTGGACATAATGTCCGACTGGACTCCAAAACGCGCTACCCATGCTGTTAAAAACGCGCGCGCAACCTCCTCGGCTGTGGTTGACGACAGTGGAACCACTTCCGGCCAGCGCGTGGTGCGGTCAACCATTGTCAGAAGATGTGTGCACCCTTGTGAGGGCGGGAGGGGGCCTACGAGGTCCACATGGACATGATCAAACCTTTTAGCTGGGATGTGAAACGGCTCCAAGGGAACTCTCGTGTGTCTATGAACCTTGGCCCGCTGACAAGCCACGCAGGCTGCCGCCCACTCTCTAACTTGTTTGCGCAGGCTCGGCCATACAAATTTCTCTCCTATCATTTTGACCGACGCGCGCACTCCCGGGTGCGCCAGAGCATGAATCGAGTCAAAAACGCGGCGGCGCCACGCAGCTGAAACCACCGGACACGGCCGCCCAGTGGAGACATCGCAGATTAGGGGGGGCATGCCATCTTGCAGCACCCTGTTCTCCAGCCTTAACCCTGTTGGTCCAGACTGGAGCGCACACACGTCCGCGTCGCTAACCTGCTCCGCGGCCATGGCTGCATAATCTATCCCCACGCGGACCGGGGCCGCGCGCACTTCCGCGTTGCTAACCTGCTCCGCGGCCATGGCTGCAGAATCTACCTCCACGCGGGCTGGTGCCTCTACAGCGCACGAGAGGCAGTCCGCCACTACATTAAGTTTACCCGCCACATGCTGGATATCGGTAGTAAACTCCGATATCGCGGCCAGCTGTCTCTGCTGCCGGCCCAACCAAGGTTCTGAAATCTTGGCCATCGCGAAAGTCAGCGGCTTGTGGTCAACGAACGTGGTGAAACGGTGTCCCTCCAGCCAGAACTGGAAGTGGCGAACGGCCAAGTGGAGAGCTAACAACTCCCTGTCGAATGCGCTGTATTTTCGTTCACTATCGCGCAAGGTCCTGCTGAAAAAGGCGAGCGGTTGCCAAGCTCCGGCTACATACTGTTCCACGACTGCCCCTATGGCCACATCTGACGCGTCAGTAGTGAGCGCTATGCGGGCCTTTGGGACTGGATGTGCTAACAATGCAGCGTTCGCCAGGGCTGTTTTGACTTCAGAGAATGCGCGCTCCCGCTCCAGAGACCATTTGATTTTATTTGTGGGTTTTCGTTTTTTAGTGCAGCATACAATGGTTGCATGAGCTGCGCTGCGCGGGGGAGGAAACGGTTATAAAAATTCACCATTCCCAAAAACTCCTGTAACGCTTTGACCGTTTGTGGTTGGGGAAAATTTGTTATTGTGCACACTTTGTCAGGCAGAGGGACTGCTCCTTCTGGGGAGACGCGATGCCCCAAAAAATCAATCTGCGTCACCCCGAACTGACACTTCGCTGGGTTAATTATTAACCTGTGCTCTGCCAACCTCCAGAAAACTGCCGTGAGGTGGTTTTCGTGTTCGTTTTCAGACGCCCTGGCTACCAATATGTCGTCCAGGTAGACGAACACAAAAGGGAGATCGCGCAAAACCGCATCCATCACGCGTTGGAACATCTGCGCCGCGTCTTTAAGCCCAAACGGCATGCGCAAAAACTCGAAAAGCCCGAAAGGAGTTATTACCGCTGTTTTGGGTATGTCCTCAGCGCGCACTGGGACCTGGTGGTAACTGCGTACCAAGTCTATTTTAGAAAAAATGCGCGCCCCCGCCAAATGAACTGAAAAATCTTGGATGTGCGGGATCGGGTGCGGTCGTGCGCTGTAGCATTGTTCAGCCTGCAGAAATCACCGCAAGGCCGCCACGAGCCGTCAGCTTTAGGGACCATGTGAAGCGGTGAAGCCCAGGGGCTTTTCGAGCGCCTGATGATGCCCAACTTTTCCAGGTTGGCGAACTCCTCGCGCGCTATGGTCAGTTTAGCTGAATCCAAGCGCCGAGCTTTTGCAAAAACGGGCAGTCCGGTGGTAGTGATAAAATGTTCCACCCCGTGTTTAGCCACGGCCGCCGAAAATGTTGGGACCGTGAGTGCTGGGAACTGAGTGAGCAGTGTGTGAAACTTACCACCTGCGGCTGTGACGTTGGCTTGTGCTGTTGGCGGGGCCACTCGAGCTGTACAGGGAATAGAATAAAAAGAGAGTGCATTAACCAGGCGTCTATTAGCAAGATCGACCAACAAACCATGTGAGCACAAAAAATCAGCCCCTAACATGTTGAAATTGACTGCCGCTATGACGAAAGGCCACTCAAATGCACGGCCGTGTAAAGACAGAAGCAGAGCCCTCTCACCGAAGGTCTTAATCACCGAGCCGTTCGCTGCTGACACCCCGGGACCACTGGAGGGCGCCAGCCGGTCAGCGTAGGAAGGTGTGATGAAACTCAGCTGGGAGCCCATGTCCACGAGGAAGTGCCTCCCCGAGTGCGCATCCCTCAAATAGAGCAGCTTGTTCTCCTCTCCGAGAGCCGCAGCTGCTACCGACTCCCGGTCTTGGCGTTTACCAAGCACTTGAAATGGCACGGTGGAATGCACTTGTGTGCCCTCTCTGCAAAGCGGCGATGATAGAAGCAAAGGACGCCGTCTGCTCCGTGTTTCCTGGCCCCTGCCGCCACCGTCGTCGGTGAGACTGGTGCTGCAGCCTCTGGCCCCCTGCCATCTCCGGACGTTGCACCTAGCTCCGCTGCCGCAGCCGTAGCCGCACGCCGTTTATTGGCGTCGACGAGTCGTTGTGCCTCCTGTCCTAGCTCGTGGTAGTCTTGTCGGGCCAACAGTGGTGAACTGGCCAGGGTCACTCTCACCGCTGGCAGTAGGGTCCTGAGGAAAAGGTGGGTGAAGATGAACCTCTCATCTTTGGAGTCTCTCAAACTCAACATCTTCCCCATCAGGTCTGCAGGTCTGTCGCTCTCAAATTCAGTCAGCGCCAGGAGCCTCTCTGCTCGCTCCCCCACCGAGGGGGTGAAGCAACGGATGAGTGCAGCCTTCAACGTGCTGTACTTGTCGCTGTCAGACGGGTGGTTGATCAGGCTCTCCACTCGCTGGGCTGTGTGGTTGTCCAGCTTTGCAGCCACATGGTAGAACTTTGTGTCGTCTACCGAAATCCTCCGGAGGTGGAACTGTGCCTCGACTGCGTTAAACCAGGAGCACGGATTGTTCGGCCAGAAGTCTGGTAGCTGAACTGTGGTCGCATTCGTTTGGCCGGCTCCTGACAAGTCTGGCTTGGGCGATTCGTCTCCGCTCATGATACGTCGTAGGGTCACCGGTGTGGAGATGTGTGGAAGGACGAGGCTGAGTTTATTCCTCAAGACCAGTTTTATTCACAATCACATTCTCCAACATTCAAAAGCAGAAAAAGAGGAAGGAATCCCCCACATTCTGTCCCTTAAATACCCCAGGACATCAAAGCACACATTCACATTGTCTTTCATTCCCAAATCACAATGCATCCCCCACCAGGTCTCCTCGTCTCAATCTAAAGTCCTGGTGGTCAGGAAATCCCTCACGGCTGTCTCTTCGCCTACAAAAGGCCAGACTTCACATCCTCCTGTTACCCCTAGGAGGTTCAGTCCCTTTTGTTCCTCTGAGACGTGAAGCATACAACCAGCATACAGTAATTCATATGTGAAGCATATGGAACCCACATATGTGCACCACACATATGCACCACACATAACCTTAAACTTGTGATAATTAATACTGCTTTCTTGTTGTTGCTATTGTTGTTTTTGTATTTAGCTCTGAAAACTGCTTATAAAATGTTATATTAAAGCAGGGACTGACAACAAGGTGATTTTCACAGGTGTGCAGGCTTAAACAGCAGGTGAGGTAAAATATGTACTAGAACCCAAACAGGAAGCAGAGAAGGCAGACATTAGAGAAACAATCACAATTAGTTGACTAATCAAAAAAAATAGTAGTTAGATTAGTCAACTACCAAAATAATTGTTAGTTGCACCCCTAGCTGGTACTAGTCACACTGTTTATGATGTTTAATAATTCAGTTCTGCTAAAGCAAAATTTGTCACAGGTCATCTGGCAGTCATCTGGCATGTACTGTAGAGGAATAATCAATGCTGGACTCCTCTCTCTTTAGTCACTCAGCATATTTATTTAATTTATTTTACAAATCTCAGTTCCTCTCCACAATTTGTTTACATAAGATGCACACCAGTATGAGAGTGAGAGATGGTGGGGCCCCTTTAGGGAGTTCCACCGTCGTGTAATATCAGAGTTGTGACACTCTGATAGACTTCTACAGAAACAGTGGAATGCAGAAGTCACGTGGGTCATGGAGCAGTAAATAGTTCCAAACAATTGATCTTTCTCCATAGATCACCATTCATTTCACAGAGTGTCTGCTTAATAATCCCAGATAAGTTAATGAATAGCCATTGTTCTGGTCATTTTACCACTTAACATGTAGGTTCTGTATTCTGTGATCTTATTTTATTTTGCCAGCTTTTTTTCTTGTTTATGTGCAGTAAAAGCTCATAAACTTGCACTTGTTATTAGCCTGTGCTAGCTCAACCAGCTAGCTGGGTCAGCCCTTATTTCAAAAATCTGTTGTACAGTTATTGGGTGAAGGCACAGTTTCTGAGAGACATTATTGACTGGTAGTAGCATTGCATGATGGGACATGACATTAAAACCTGTGACAGAGCAGATGTGACTTATTATTATGTTCATAGCAATTGTAGTAGCATTAGCAGCATAACAGAACTATGGTGGTGGATTTAAAAGATGGCTTACAAAAATGAAATTGTTCTACTTTTTTATAGAGGAAAACATGAAACCATGAGAGACTGATATGTTTACCAGCAAACCTGCTTTCTACAAGAAGGAAACGTGGAACAAGGTAGGTGATAGAAAAGTTTTATATTTGTTTCATATTTGTGATTTGCTTTGTCTCACAGTCTGTGTGAAAGTGTCAAGAATGCGGAGGCAGCTGTACTTTGTAATCATTTTGTTTTAGTTCACTTGTACTGTTCCCGTGTGACTGGTGCTGAGCGTCATGGTTCCTGAGAAAGAGATAATCTGTACACCAAGTTCTGACCAGATGTACTGAACCAATCATCATGGACGTTTTCTCCTCCACCTCTCAGATAACGAAGGGCTTAAAGGACTGAGCAATGTGTGTTTGAGTGAAAATGATGCGCAGATAGGCTCTGAGACTGTTTTTGTATTGTTCTCCACTGGCCAGTGTAATTAAATTTGCTGAAACTCTGATCCTGCCTGATTTTTGACTGAAATTTAAGAAGAATTTTTCTAACATTCTTGGCGCCAGAACAGGGACTCCAGGTATCTCTCCTCCTGCTTCCGGCGCTTTGGCACCAACACAACGAATGCACCGATGCAGAGAAAGTCCTCCCCCACTGGTGCCAACGAGCCGGCTTTGTGGAAATGAGGCGTGATTCGGAGACGCTGGGAGCTGAAACAGAGAGTGACAGAGCCAACCCACAGACGGACTGAAGTGAGTAAATTTAATTATTAATGATCTAAAAGTGATTCCGCCCAGTTAGAGTCTGCGGTCGGTCTGAGAATACGCGTAAGAGAGTTGAAAGTTAAGCGTTAGTTACTGTAAGGTCCAAATTGGTCCAGGTCTGGTTTGGTAAAGCTTGACTGTGTCCCGGTTGGAGTCCATCAAAAGAAATGCATTTCTGCTGCATAAGTGGACATATAGAGCATGCGGGAGGTATTGTGGCAGGATACCCCAGAAAAATACAGCGGCTTGTTACTGTGGAGTGATACAAAAAATATAAAAGACAAAAAATAGAGATGATAAGGTTATAATAAGAAATAACCTTAAGACAGAAAGACACAGAAAGAGAGGAAAGACAAAAAATAAAAGACAAAAAACAGAGATGATAAAGGTTAGGATAACCTTTAAATATAAAAAGGGAGACAGAGAGAGACAAAAAATTACAAAGGCAAAAAAATATAGAATAAAGGTTATGATGAGAGATAACCTGAAAATAAAGATAAATAGCGCTAATAAAATAAGGATTAACTTTAATGTGATAATAACAATCAAAATACCTTAAGGTATCATTCAAACCAGGTCTAAAATAAAATAAAGTAACCCCTAAAAATATATATAAGATAAAATAACCTCTAATTATAATAAAATAAAATAAATACATTAAATAAATAACTGCAGGTTTTTTGTCTGGTTGTTTGTGTGCTTGTTCATGTGCTTTTAATGTTTTATGGTTTACTTTGGTGAAAAAAAATGGGTAACTGTTGCAGCAGAGGGACAGACTGCGAGAAGGCGGAAGTCAGGCAGTGGGGCAGAAGTCCAGGTTGTTTTTTCTTGTTGTTGTGAAATGCAAAAGGACAATAATGAGGTTGTTGTTTCACGGGGAACGGCAGATTTGTGCAGAGAGTGATAAGGATGGTGCTTGGTAAAGAAAAAATGAATGTGTTTTCAGGGCAGCAGAAGACGATTGACGGTGAGAACCTTGGGTTGCCAGATCTGCTTATTATTAAGCGACTTTGGGATGGTTTTACTAACACGTGTGCTTTAAATTTCATTGTTTATGTGACGACAATAAAGCTTATTCTATTCTATTCTTATCTGGGGCTTGTTATGTGTCTATGTGTGTGAGAGGACTAACTTGTGTTTGTGCTGAAGGCAGTAATGACGTCACACTGAACTAGGGAGTTCGGTGAGATGAAATGTATTAGATGCCTGTTTTTATCTCAAGATAGTTTTGACAGTATTTTCTTTGTTGTGCAGTTTTCTTTGGGATTTGTGCTTGTTTAGGATGGATTACTTGTATTCTTATTCTTATTGTTCTCTCGGTTACTGGCAGATAACAAACAACTGAAAAAAGCATACTGCCACCTAATGTACAAGTGTGTGTAACATTATGTCATCTGAGCCTGACCCCTAAATTCTATGATTTAATCCTGTGTTATTTAAAAAAGACAAAAGAGCCTTTCTCGTGATTCTTATTGCCTCTCCATCTCCATCTGTTCCCAGAACCCCAGTAAAATCCCATTCCCTTCCAGCCTCTCAAACTTCATTTTTCATTATCTGTATTTCATTTCCATATTTGTGACAGTGTAATAAGATGTGCTCAACATTTTCATTTACTCCACATTCTCTACATTTATCACTTTCGCTTTTCCCCATGGTGAATAAAGTGCCATTTAAACCTGTACAATCCAGTCTGTCATGCCATAATGATGTCTTACCTCCTTTTGGTTGTTATGTAATTCTTTATTGCAATAGATTTTTGTATTTTGTAATACGATCTACCTTTATGATCTTCATCCCATCTTTTTTGCCATAGCTCAATTCCTTTTTTTGCTTGATTACTGCTTTCCCTTCACCTTTTCCAAGAGACAATGGTACCCTAAATAAACTGTGATATAGCTCAATCACCAGGTCTTCCCTTGTAGATTTTAGTGTCTGTATAGTTTTTAGCGCTGCAAGTGAATCCGTGCACACCACCACCCGGTCCGGTCTGACCTCCTCCACCCACTGCAAAGCAATAATTGTTGCCGCCATCTCTGCTGTAAACACGGGTGTATTGTTGGAGAGTCTTTTTGCAATGGTCACTTTAAACTCTGGAATGTATACTCCAACTCCAACAGAGCTCTCTTTGTTCTTTGAACCGTCAGTATAGAGCTGTAAGAAGTTATAGTAATTGTTCCTGAGGTAAATGCTTGTTTTAACACCAACTTCAGTCATATGCCAATCTTTTTTCCTCATTAGCAGACTAGCATCTACTTCTATTCCCGGAAACAGCCAAGGGGGAACATTACTCACTGGACTGGTGTTAGCTATATCTATAGTGTTTAGCCCATACATTCTGGCTTTTCTTTCAGTTGTCCACCCAAACTCGTGTCCCTGGAAGTTAAGAGTATTCCCAGCAGTCTTGTAGAGTTGTTTCTGAAATATTTGCTTCGTCACTTCCTTTCAGCTTGACCCAGTATGATAATGCGAGTTTATCTCTTCTCAAATCCATTGGCATTTCTCTTGCTTCTATTAAAACTGCATTGTTTGGTGTTGTTTTGACGGCTCCAATGCACAGGCGAAGCACTCTATGCTGCATTCTGTCTATTTTTTCCAGAGTCGTCTTTGCCGCTGAGCCATAAATCGTGCGTCTATAGTCTGTTGTTGATCGCATTAGTGCTCTGTAAATGTCAATTAATGCCTTTTTATCTGCACTCCATTTGTGTCCAGCTACAGCTTTTATGAAATTAATGATTTTTTTGCACTTTGTCTCCAGATTTTCAGCATGACCTCTCCATGTATATGCACTATCAAACCACAATCCTAGATATTTGAACTCACTGTGAGAACGAAGTGTTGTGGCGAGGTCTTAGGCAAGAAAAACGGCCAAGGTCTTCAATTCCAAATTTCCATTTTTATTATAACTCACAAGTAAAAGTCCAGATATCCGACACAATTCTTCAACTCTGCTTCACAGCAATGATCGACGATCTCTCTCTCAGTGAACTCTACTCAACTCCACGTCACAATAATCACACCTGTTTTATACTAACATCAGTAATTAGGGCTGATTAGCCCCTACCATAATCCCAGGCAAAATAAGAAATCTTCCATCATTTACACAATACCCACTAGTTCTAAAATACATAAATATTTTCCCCACTATACAATATAAATAACATAATAAATAACAATCAATGACAACAATAATAATATAAATAATCCAATAAATAGTTCAAAATCCTTATTTACAAAACTAAACCACCCCTCTAACTTACCACAGATGTTTCCTTCCTGCTGGTGTCTTATAAAAGGCCTTTAACTCCCTGAAGGAGTCTTTTGCCTGGACACCCACAGGAAGCATATTGGCAAAGGTATGTGCAATAACTTATTATCTGTCATATCCGGCTCTAGGGAGCCGGGCAATCAGAGCCAGGGACAAGCCAGTGAGTCGAGATGTTTTATTCTGGGTAAGGGATAAGGGATGAGGAGAGCACAGACACTCATACAGACGTACATTCTCAGGCTGCACAGCGCAGGGGTAGGTAGCTCGTACCGGACGTGGGGGTAACAAGACGTGCATACTCACAGCGGGATACAAACACCGGAATGCTGCAAGGGGAGTTGAGGCTGACACCAGACGAAGGGGCTTCAGCCTAGCAGTGCTTATGTCGCAGCCCCGAATGATCGAAGCTGCTCCTCTTTATACTCATTAACAGCGCCCCAGCTGATGAGGATTAATTGGCCCCAGCCGTCCCGTGACACTGACAGCTGGGAACCAGCTGAGGCACTGCCCAATGAGAGGCAGGGATAAAAGGAGCATGGGCTGAGCGCCGAGCCGGCGTCTCACCCCATGGTGACAGAGCCTCCCCCTCACGGTCGGGCTCCTGAACGACCAGGAACATCCCAGCACCCCCCCCTCCCCACCTAGGGTGGGCGGAAGGGAGGCAGGACCGGAGGGGAAGATGCAAAGGGAAGGACAAAAAAAAAAAAACAATAGACCAATGTAGGGCAGCAGGGCAGAAAAAAAAAACCCAAATACAATACCCTACAACACAGGGAAAAGGATTAACCCAGAGCACAGTTAGGGAGAAAACTGAGTTAGGACACAGGTAGGGAAAATACCAAATACGACTACAGACAGCATACAAATAACGTATAGATCGGGGCAAAAAAAAAAGAAAACCAAAAACCCACCAAAAAGGTGGCAGGAATGAATAAAGCAATCACAGAGTATAGTTAAGGGGAACAAAACACACTACTCCATAATGCACCAACAAGACAAAGGTCAGGACAAAAAATGATGAAAAACGTTGTGCATGGATACTAAAGAAAACAAAACACACAGCACCGAATATATAAAAGATCACCTAAAGAAACAGAGGTGACAAGGACAAATGGGTAATAATGAAGTACGGTTAAGTGGGGATGAAACACATTACTTCAAACAATAACAAACACAGTCAATGTTAAAGTCGGGGCTAGGGAAGGCCCCCCACGAGGATAATAAGACAGAATGGGGTGATCACAGAGTATGGTTGAACAGGAAACCACACGCATACTCCATGATGCACCGACGAGGCCAAGGCTAAGGCAAGGATGAATGAAAACGCTGAGTAAAGATAAGAAAATGCAATACACAGCGCGATACATAAGGTGAGTCACCAAGAGGAAAAAAAGGTGACAGGGTAACAGGATAACAATACGATAAAAATGCTGAGTATGGTTAAAAAAAACACACAGCACAAAAACATATATTCCCCTAATGGACAAAGAAACTACACCCGAGTGACCTCAATAATAATAAAAGAAGTAAAGGACACCCGAGGAGACGGCAGGCAGAGTCCAAAACGGCCGGAATTGTTCTGGTAATCTCCCCGCCCATTGTCCAGTTGGCAACCCGGGGAAGAGAAATGTTCGGACGGCGAACTCTGGGCCCAGATCCCAGGAATCCAGTCCAACGGCTGCCGAACCCGGCCGCCCAAAGGCAAACACAGACCAGTGGGGGGAAACCAGATCGCCGAACCGAAAGTTTTGCGGGTCGGGTCGTCGACCGCATCACTCAACCACCAGGACCGTTGAGACGGACGAAGGGTCAGAGCGGATCCCGGTGGAAGAGGCTCAGGGGAGAGCCGATGACGAGGGCGGCGGGCCTCAGGGAAACGGCCACCTCCTCACCGGACCTGGACAACACTGGGGCAGCACCCACGTCGGACCCCGATCGGGCCTCAGGCGAACCCACGTTGGACCCCGATTGGGTCTCGGGCGAACCCACGTTGGACACTGCACCAGAACCGACCTCCAACGTTGAACCCGGACCCTCCAGCACCACGAGGAACAGCAACTCCTCGCCGGTGACCCTGGAAGAAGGCTCAGAAGAGAAAACAGAACCGGGATCAGGATCACCGGCAGCGCCAGAACCCGGCGAGACGAGCTCAGACGCAGCGGACGGCTGCACCCTGCTCGTCTCCCCTGGAGATAGGCTGAAGTGCTCAAGGATAAAAAGAGAGAAAAGAAAGGAGAGCACTCACCTGATCTCGGGTTCTGACGCCGTCCAGGACTGCGAAGATCCAGGATCCGTCGTCAGGAGGTCGTTGTCAGGCTCCCATCTAGCCGCGTCGGGCCCCGCAGCCAGCACGATGGTCAGCGCAGCTCGAGATCCCTCCAGCTCAGGTAACCCCGCCGACGACCCACTCGGCGTGAAGCCAGAAGAATCTCGTCCCGCTGGACCGAACCGCTCCTCCGTGGAGACCCAGGGACGCTCAGTCGTCAGCGTAGACTCCACGCAGCAGTCAGTCCCCCTCCTCCGTCCGCAATGTAGCTGCGGAACCACAGGCCCTCTCCATATCCCACCACGTTGACCCGGAGCCGGGGACCGCTCGGCGGAGAGAGACACAGAGGATGCGGGATTAGGAATACAGGTTACAGCAGGTGGGGAGAGTTCAGGGAGCTGCGAACCCTGAACTTCTCCTCCAGGGATGTGACAGAGCAAATCATTAAGCAGGTGTGAAAAAACAATGACTTGCCTGCCCCCTGGAGGTTGAGCATCGCCTGCTGTAGTGGAATCTGCTTCTTCCTCTCCCCGCCCGGCGATAACGGAGGACCCCCCGGGAATTCGTCTGAGGGTCGCTCGCGTTGTCTCCAGCAGAGAGCTCACCAGGCCGGGATTCCAGGCGCACACAGCGGTCAGGAAGCGCGTCGAGGAGGAGGGGGAAACAGCCGGGGTGAGCCAGCCCGAATGTCCAGGAATGACAGCGGGGGAACGAGGCTCAGGGGACGAGGCTGTAGAGTCTCCACACTGACGAGGCGAAGGGATGACAGCTGCGTGGGAGGAACGGTCCTGACGATGACCCAGAACTGGATCCGGACGAGGTTCGTGCAGAGGTGACTCGGCGATGTGATGACGACTACTCCCAGGGAACGAAGCGAGGGGGAAACCCAGGATTCGCCGCTCCAGATCGGAGATCGAGACGAGGGAGGCGTCGAGCACGGGAAAGCTTCGTAGCCCTGAAGTCCTCCCCATCAATCTCACTGCCGCCGCCACATGCCTGAAGGTGGTGACAGGAAACACAGTAGAGCTCGCGACAGCCACTCGACCCCGGACATAACTGCTGTCAGCTGCGGCTCCTTGAAGGGAATCCCGAGTGACGTGGCGCAGGTCGGGGGAAGTCCTCTGGTTGGCGCGAACTCCCGGACTGGAATTGCGGCAGGAACGGGACTCCGAAGCGGGGAAAGACGTCGCCCACTTCGACTCCCTGCCGGGATTTCCATCCACCCCGTGGAGCTTCTCTTGCTGTGTACCTGCAGCGTCTATCCTGGCACTGTCCTCCAGATGGTACAGAGAGTGAGGGTGACAGTCCAGGAGTTCCTCAGCACGGCCCGGATGCCAGCGTCTCACGTTGGAGGCGTCGTGCAGGGTGAAGAACGTCCCGTCGACAGCCTCCGAGATGGACCTCAGCTCGTCGCCCTGGCGCCGGAAGTGACTCCTGGGAAACGGCATGCTAGCAGCGCTGACACCCGGACAGAAAGGTACATTTCCACAGCGACTCACGGCCGCCGGCAACTCTTCTGGCTGCGACATACTGTCATATCCGGCTCTAGGGAGCCGGGCAATCAGAGCCAGGGACAAGCCAGTGAGTCGAGATGTTTTATTCTGGGTAAGGGATAAGGGATGAGGAGAGCACAGACACTCATACAGACGTACATTCTCAGGCTGCACAGCGCAGGGGTAGGTAGCTCGTACCGGACGTGGGGGTAACAAGACGTGCATACTCACAGCGGGATACAAACACCGGAATGCTGCAAGGGGAGTTGAGGCTGACACCAGACGAAGGGGCTTCAGCCTAGCAGTGCTTATGTCGCAGCCCCGAATGATCGAAGCTGCTCCTCTTTATACTCATTAACAGCGCCCCAGCTGATGAGGATTAATTGGCCCCAGCCGTCCCGTGACACTGACAGCTGGGAACCAGCTGAGGCACTGCCCAATGAGAGGCAGGGATAAAAGGAGCATGGGCTGAGCGCCGAGCCGGCGTCTCACCCCATGGTGACATTATCCATCATTTTACTCAAATACTTAACCCTACAATTATCTGCCAAGGCATTCAAATTAAACAAAGACAGATCACAAATAAATGTGTGTACTTTAACAAATAATAACATTTACCATTACAAAAATAACATAATCACACACAAACAATAAATCATAATAGTGGTGACATCCCATCGTCACATTTCCTCCCCCCTTTCCCGAGAGTACAGTACTCTAGGAGTCATGTACTCATGAGAGGCTATCAGCCACAAGGTTGGTTTTCCCTGCCACATACCGAACAGTAAAATTATATGGTTGGAGGGACACATACCACCCTGTGAGACGACTATTTACATCCTTCATTCTGTCCAACCACTGTAGAGCCCGATGATCTGTCTCCAATATAAAATGACGCCCTAGTAAATAATACTTAAGGGACCCTATTGCCCATTTCATGGCAAGACATTCCTTTTCTACCGTAGAATATCTTGTCTCCCGGTCCAACAACTTACGGCTCAAGAACAGTACTGGGTGTCTCTCTCCCTTCTCCTCCTGGAGAAGTACTGCTCCAATGCCAACCCCTGAAGCATTAGTCTGTAAAATGAATGGGCGAGCAAAGTCTGGGCTGTAGAGAACCTTCTCCCCAGAAATAGCCCTCTTCAGATCCTCAAACGCTCTATTACACTCCTCTGTCCATTTTACCTTATTTGGCGCTGAAGCCTTAGTGAGGTCAGTTAACACTGCTGCTCTTTCAGTAAAGTGGGCGATGAACTTGCTATACCATCCCACCATTCCCAAGAATGATCGCACTCTCTTCTTAGTGGTGGGTACAGGGTAGGTCCAGATGGCATCCACTTTACCTACTCGTGGTCTAATCACCCCCTGACCAACCACATGTCCCAAGTACTCCACCTGCTGCTGTCCGAACGCACACTTGTGTGGATTGATTGTCAGTCCAGCCCTCTTAATCAGCTGAAGGACCTGCCTAAGGTGTACCACATGTTCTTCCCAGGTCTGACTATAGATGACCACGTCATCCAAATAGGCAGCCGCAAAATTTGATACCCTTCTTAAAACTTGGTCCATAAGCCGCTGAAAAGTTGCAGGTGCCCCCTGAAGGCCAAATGGCATGACCCTAAAATGGAAACTGCCATAAGGTGTTTTAAAGGCTGTAAGTTCCCTTATTTCTGGTGCCAATGCCACCTGCCAATACCCCTTACTTAGGTCCAAAGTAGAAATAAATCTAGTCTTGCCTACTTTCTCTAATAATTCATCGATCCGGGGCATGGGGTATGACTCAAATTTAGATACTGAATTGAGGTATCTAAAATCAATACAAAATCTTAATGAGCCATCCTTTTTTGGAACCAGCACAATCGGGCTACACCACTCACTGGCTGACTCCTCAATCACTCCCAGCTGCAACATCAAATCAATTTCATTTTTCATTTTTGGTACCAGTTGTTCCAAGATCCTATATGATCTTCTACGTGGAACAGCTTCCTCTTTCAAATGAACCTTATGATATACCAATGTGGTGAAACCCGGTCTCTCTTGAAACAAATCTGGATCCAACAGTGTCTCTAACTCTCTCCGCTGATCCACCTGCAAATGAGACAGTTGAAATGAACAAGGCTCTAACACATTTGTGGGAAAGGATTGTTCCTTCTCCTCATCCACTTCCGTCGCACAGATCAAGAGATGCTGTGTCTCCTGAAGAGCAGGTTGCTGCTGCTGATGGCCAGGCTGCTGAAACTCTTTCAATAAGTTAATATGGAAGGTCTGATATTTCACCTTCCTGTCAGGCATATATAGTTCATATGTCACTGAACTTAGTTTTTTAGAGATTTCATATGGCCCCTGCCATCGAGCCAACAGCTTACTATCACAAGAGGGCAGCAATAACAAAACTTGTTGTCCTGGGTGAAAAACCCTTTTTCTGGCCTTCTTGTCATACCAAGTTTTTTGTTTGGCCTGCGCCGTCCTCATGTGTTCCTGAGCCAAAGCAGTCATTCGATCCAGTTTTTCTCTCATTTTAATCACATAAGAGACCACATTGTCCTGATCACTCGGTGGACTCTCCCAGTGCTCCTTTAATAAGTCCAGTGGGCCCCTCACCTGACAGCCATAAAGCAGTTCAAAAGGTGAGAACCCTGTTGAAGCCTGGGGCACCTCCCGATAAGCAAACAATAAGTATGGTACCCATTGGTCCCAATCTGAGCCAGTTTCAGAGACAAATTTCCGCAGCATATTTTTTAGAGTCTGATTAAATCACTCCACTAGTCCATCAGTCTGAGGGTGATAAGGGGTGGTCTTAATACCCTTAATACCCAACAGTTTATATACCTGCTGCAACAGTTTTGACAAGAAATTTGTTCCACAGTCTGTTAGAACTTCTCTGGGTATGCCTACCCTTGAAAACAACTGGATAAGGCAGTTGGAAACCTGCCTAGCCTTAATAGATTTCAGGGGAAAGGCTTCTGGGTACCAAGTAGCGTAGTCACAAATTACTAGAATGTATTTATTACCAGAGGAGCTTCTCTCTAGGGGGCCACCTACATCCATCCCTATTCTATCAAAAGGTGTTCCAATGATTGTTAATGGTTGCAGTTGGGCACGGGCTACTCCCCTAGATGATGTAATCTGACATACTGAGCATGTTGTGCAGAAGTCCTTTACCTGGGTATACATTCCCGGCCACACAAACCTTCTAGCAATTCTCTGCAAAGTTTTTTGAAATGCTAGATGACCTGCCCAAGGGATAACATGTCCCAGTTCCATAATTTTTGGTGTGAGGTTCTGTGGCAAAGCTATGGCCATAACTTCACCTTGTTGCTGGTACAAAATGCCCTTTTTTATGACATACATGGCCTCAGCCAAATAATCCATTCTACCCTGTTTCACACCCTCAATCTCCGAGACTTTATCAAACCAAGGTTTAAGTGTTGGGTCAGCCTTCTGCAATATAGTTATGTCAGGAGGGATGTCAAACTCTACTGACTGGCTTAATTGTGGTGTTTCTTCACCCAGGTTCTTTACAGAAGCTAACACCTTATCTCTTCTCTTCTGAGCCTTGGATTTAGGTTGCTTAATAGGGCCTGCCTCTATCTCAGAATCATAAAATGGTAATTCCTGAAGAGTATTGGCAGCCCTCTGTGCCCTAGTTGTCACCATATTACAATTTTTTACCACAGGTGTGTTTACTCTCTGCTCAACAGCGCCACCTGCTTGTCTCTCCTCCGTTTGTTCCTCTCTAACCTGTTGTATGATGTCCAACAAAGTTGGAACATCGTTGCCAAGAATAACGGGATACAGCAAATCAGGCACAAGAGCTACAGGAAGGAGATAAGTTTGACCCCCTACTGTTAAATAAACCTCAGCGGTCGGGTACAGTTTCTTATCCCCATGGACACAACTGATATTTATTCCTGAGTCATTCCACAAATCCCTAGGGACCAAACTAGGTAGCACAACTGTTTGAAAACAACCAGAATCTAACAGGGCCTCTTCACACTGACCATTAAGCAACACTTTTGTTTTATAAACTCCATTATGCACTGAGGCTGAAAAAGTGGGTCTAGGAACTGAGCACAACAATGACGGTTTCTCATTCTTTATGGCAGGGCATGAATATTGGGTGTGACCGATTTTATTGCACTGATAACAGCGTATATCTTTACTTGCAACACGTGACTTTTTGCTATCATCAAATCTGCTATTCGTGATCTGACTGGGCCTGGAATACAACTTATTTCGAGCTGGACCACCCCTTTCACCCTCATTAAACTCACTCCGTGTGGTGAAAGATCTGTCACGGCCAAGAGTAGTTCTCCTGCTCCCAGACCTGGCTGACAGAAAAACCTCCGCCAGACGAGCAGCGTCCTCTGCAGTCTTCGGGTCCCGCTCTTGTATCCAGACTCCCAGTTCCGGATTCACCATCCTTAGAAATTGTTCCAAAATCAATAATTCAGCAATGTCTTTTACTGATAAAGTCTCTGGTTTCACCCATTTATAAAGCAAGTCTTTCAAACGTACATATAGTTCCCGAGGGGTTTCGTCCTTATGAACGACCAGGGACCGAAACCGCCTCCTATATGTGTCAGATGTGATTTCATATTTATTTAAGATAGCTTCTTTCACTTTCTCATAATTATCCGTGTCTGTGATGTCCATCAGAACATATGCGCTCCGCGCTTTACCTGTGAGTAGAGGAGCCAGATGAATAGCCCACTCCTCTTTTCGCCAGCGGCAGACTGTAGCAATCCTCTCGAATGACGCTAGGTAGTGCTCGATGTCATCCTCGGGAGAGAGAGGGTTCAGCCTGGGCTCGTGATGCGTTCGTGGCCTCCCTGGCTGCACCTGCAGCAGCAAATCATCCTCTCGCGGGCCGACTCGACTGGCCATTACCCTAGGATCCTCCTTCGAAGTGCCCTCGTCACCACTACGCTCAGCCCGGCTCCCATAGTCCTCCCTCAATTCCGCCACCTGCGACTCCATCCGATGAATATGATTCTCTACCGCCTGCCATTTTTGCTCCTGACGAGCGGCTTCTTCCTCCATCTGGCGATCCCTGAGAGTCAGCGAATGCACCAAAGATTTCACCAGGCACGTGAGCTCCTCGAGCTCGCCCAGTCCGCTGACTCCCGGGTCCTCAGCCGCCATACCTGTGTCCAGGTCAGACTGCTCCTCTTGTCTCGTTATTTTTCTTTTGGCCATTAACTTTTTCGTCCCATGCTCTCTCCACCACTTTCACCAAATGTAACGTCTCGTCCTGGGACGGACCACCGCTGCCACCAAATGTGAACGAAGTGTTGTGGCGAGGTCTGAGGCAAGAAAAACGGCCAAGGTCTTCAATTCCAAATTTCCATTTTTATTATAACTCACAAGTAAAAGTCCAGATATCCGACACAATTCTTCAACTCTGCTTCACAGCAATGATCGACGATCTCTCTCTCAGTGAACTCTACTCAACTCCACGTCACAATAATCACACCTGTTTTATACCGACATCAGTAATTAGGGCTGATTAGCCCCTACCATAATCCCAGGCAAAATAAGAAATCTTCCATCATTTACACAATACCCACTAGTTCTAAAATACATAAATATTTTCCCCACTATACAATATAAATAACATTATGGGTAACCCCCACAACAGCCACGGACAAGCAGAGCGCTCAGCGGGAGCAATTAACATAGCAGTGTGATCTATGGACTGATAACAATATGTAGATGTGCTTTGTAACCTCTTTTGTCCTACAGCTCCGGAGCAGAGGCGAATTCCAGCCAGTCTTGCTGTTGTTATGTATGACTTCCTGCTCGGTACTCAAATGCAAATGTCCCATGCCTTCCTGCAGTTTCTTTGATGATAACATGCCTTTCATGTATTGTCTGTAGTGGGGTATAAAAACTGCATTGCTCTGTAACTCTCTCTCTCTCTCTCTGACTACTGCTTCTGACGACACGCATTCTGTGTCTCCTCACGAGAGCCTGAGGACCCGCTCCAGCCCGCCTGCACAGGGCTGGAGTGAGTTCAATTATGGCAGGATGAATGATAATAAACTCCCTCAAAAACTCTCAGTTCGCCTGCTTATTATTTCACGCCGCCACATTGGTGACCCCGAGAAAGCACACGCTTTGTGCAACGCAACCTTCTGGTCTGGACATCCACGCTGAACCGGCCGAGGGACACAAAACATCTCCTCCCTCTCACCGCTCCAACGCACCATGACCTGAACGCAGAAAAGAACACGCTGACAATGAACGCAGCACCCGGCGGTGATTCTCCGACGACAAGCAAACGCAGCAGCCTGACGCAAATGATCTGCCCTCCCTTCTGCTACAGGGAGACCTCGACGCAGAGCCACCACCAGGCGAAACTCTCCGGAGATCACTCACGACCGGGAAAGCTGCAGAATGCTTCATGGTGAGATCTGCACGCCTGAGATCTACACATCCACGCTGGGACCGGCCGCTCTCACAGCTCCTCCACACGAGAGCGCACGCACCTCGTCCTCTCTCCACGGCGGCGACCTCCAGGGCCGACGGAGAACGCAGCGCGTGGACCTGAACGCACCATGACCAATCTACAGCAACAGCTTACAGGGATGACCATCGGCGCCGACGACGCTGATCTCCAGCAAGCTCCCTGACCCTGACTCGCCTCTACAGCGGACCTGCCATGCACCAAACCCCGCACGCACACCGGGGGGTTACGAGGACAGCGCACCACGCACGGGACATTAACGGCTCCACAGACCGCCATCGTCCTTCGCCGCTGCACACAGAACCTTCAGGGCTGCTCACACACCTGAAGCATGCACGCAGCTCGCTCACAGGATTTTGTAATGGTCTCAGCCACGGCGCACAAGGGAATTCAGCCGCCTGCTGTCCCCGAGGACTTTAGGACTGCGCGCGCACCTAAAGTTCAACACGCCAAGTCCCTCACAGCTGCAGCTCCTTTTTTTCTTCATGGCCGCGAGAGGAGTCAGAGACAAATTTTTCTTCGCACAGCTGCTGTGGACCTCTGCACGTTCAACAGGACAGCCCCTCAATATCGCGGATCCACAGGCAATTTTTGCACGGCCCAGACAATTTCGCCGTCCCGGGCCAGCACTCGCTACCCCCACCCCCCCCCCTCCCTCCACCGACGCCTGCAGCGAGCCTTCCCCGCAACTCACTACCAAAGCCAGACTATCGAGGCCTCAGCTCCCCGCTGAGCCCTCTGGGGGGGAGTGTATGGGTAACCCCCACAACAGCCACGGACAAGCAGAGCGCTCAGCGGGAGCAATTAACATAGCAGTGTGATCTATGGACTGATAACAATATGTAGATGTACCTTGTAACCTCTTTTGTCCTACAGCTCCGGAGCAGAGGCGAATTCCGGCCAGTCTTGCTGTTGTTATGTATGACTTCCTGCTCGGTACTCAAATGCAAATGTCCCATGCCTTCCTGCAGTTTCTTTGATGAATACATGCCTTTCATGTATTGTCTGTAGTGGGGTATAAAAACTGCATTGCTCTGTAACTCTCTCTCTCTCTCTGACTACTGCTTCTGACGACACGCATTCTGTGTCTCCTCACGAGAGAACTGAGGACCCGCTCCAGCCCGCCTGCACAGGGCTGGAGTGAGTTCAATGATGGCGGGATGAATGATAATAAACTCCCTCAAAAACTCTCAGTTCGCCACATATTATTCTTCCGCCACAACATAATAAATAACAATCAATGACAACAATAATAATATAAATAATCCAGTAAATAGTTCAAAATCCTTATTTACAAAACTAAACCACCCCTCTAACTTACCATAGATGTTTCCTTCCTGCTGGTGCCCTATAAAAGGCCTTCAACTCCCTGAAGGAGTCTTTTGCCTGGACACCCACAGGAAGCATATTGGCAAAGGTATGTGCAATAACTTATTATCCATCATTTTACCCAAATACTTAACCCTACAGTTATCTCCCAAGGCATTCAAATTAAACAAAGACAGATCACAAATAAATGTGTGTACTTTAACAAATAATAACATTTACCATTACAAAAATAACATAATCACACACAAACAATAAATCATAATAGTGGTGACATCCCATCGTCACACACTGACTTTCTCTGTTGGTTGATTATATAATGTTAATGGTTCTGTACCAGTTCTGCGATTTTTTGGGAAAGTCATATAGCAGGTTTTACTGTTTGAAAATTTTAATCCCCAGTCATATGACCACTTTTCCACTGTCTCCATTGCTTTCCTGATGTTTTTGAACACAAATTTCTCATTTCTTCCCCTCGTCCATATGGCTCCATCATCTGCATATAGTGCTGTTTTAATGGATCCCTCTTGATCGTCAAACATGTCATTCATTAATCATTATATTGAATAAAATAGGGCTTTTCACACTCCCCTGAGGAACACCATTTTCTATTTCAAAGTCATTAGAAACTCTTGAGCCTACTTTAATCCTAATTGTCCTGTGTGTTACAAAAAAAAAAAAAATCCATTATCCAATTATACATCCTACCACCAATGCCCATTTTATTCAGTTTGATAAGAAGTCCATCCCTCCACAGTGAGTCATAAGCCTTTTCAATATCCAGATAAACTATAACCATTACTTCTTTCAATTTGAGAGTCTTTTCAATATTATTACTTACCCTAACTAGAGCATCCACTGTGGATCTTCCTCCTCTAAAACCATTTTGATAGTCGTTTATTAATCGTTTTTGCTCTAATACATATTATAGTCTTATATAGTCTGTAAACTAACACCTTCTTTATCCATTTCCCTAAGTGAGACATTAATACTATATAGCCTGTAGTCGCCTGGATGAGCTGGATCTTTCCCTGGCTTATTAAATGGTAAAATTACAGCCTTTTTCCACCCACGTGGGATAACCCCCTCCTTCCATATTCTGTTAAACAATTTCAGCACCAGTTGCATTGATTGCATAGGCAACTGCCGGAACATAGCATAGCTTAACTGATCATATCCTGGAGCTGTGTATCCACTATCTTGCAAAGCTCTCTTAAGCTCCGACATTGTGAGCTCGAGGTCTAACGCAGTCATGTCTTCTTTCACTTCAATTTTTAAGTTTGCATTTTCTCTGAGTTTATGCTGTATTTGCTGTCTATGACTCTCACCAAGATGGTCTCATCTATGCACTGCTGCAAATGCTCTACCTAGGACTTCTGCCTTTTCTTTGTCTGATACAGCCATCTTGTCCCCATCCACTAAAGCTGGAATTTTAACTGATACCCTTTTCCCACTGATTTTTTTAAACATACCCCAGACATCATCTAGTTATGTTTTCCTACCAAGGGTGGAACAAAATTCTCTCCATGTTGACCTTTTCCTGTTTTTAATAATCCTTCGAGCTACCCTTTTCGAGCTGCCCTTTTCTTTTTGTACTCTATTAAGTTTTCACTAGTCATATTCTTCCTCAGCTCTCTGAATGCCTTGTTTCGCTCTTTTACTGCAATACTACATTTGTCATTCCACCAGGGAACAACCTTCTTCCTACCCTGTGTAGTTTTCTTAGGTATACTTGCTATTGCAGCATTCAGAATATGATTGGTTACCTGACTTGAACACTCCTCTATTTCACTTTCTAATGTTAACAAATGACATAACTGAACACAGTATTGCCTAAATTTTCCTCAATCTGCCTTGTCAAAACACCATCTTGTAAAACATCTTCCCTCCTGTATCCCTCCTCTTGTCCTCGGGTCAAAATGACTCGCCACTGTGTTAAAAACCAAAAAAAATCCCCCTAAACAATATTTTTTCAACTTAAAATTTTATGACTTTTCCTAGATTGACCCCAACATTAGGATAAGTGAATTGTTGCCTTTATTCACATTTCCATGTAAGCTGTACAAAAAAAGGTACAAAGGTCGTCTTCGGGTCAAAATGACCCGACAGTCAAATTGAGTTGAAATCACGGTCACTGAGTTATTTACACACCACAGAATGTGAGAATGTTTTAGTTCTGTCTCAGATCAATCAGTAGCAGACGTAAACAACACAATAGCAGACATAAACAAGACAAGACAGGTGGCCTTCTCGCAGACTGCAGTGCCTTTGATCGGTCTCAGATCAATCAGTAGCAGACGTAAACAAGACAAGACAGGTAGATTTCCAGAGGTTATAAAGGTGCTGCAGATGGCAGTACCCCGAATTCTCTCTGTGCTGAAGCCATGAGTGCCCGTTATACCGTCGAACAGGCTATAGAGCTGATTTTTTCAGATGTCCAGCAAGACAACTCTGATTCAGAAGAGGAAGTGCAGGATGTATCAGAAGAAGAAGATGGGGAGGAATACAACCCAGAGCATGATGAATCATCTTCAGAAGAAGAAGAAGAAAACCCTGAAGCTGAAAGAGAGACTTTCCTTTCAAAAAATGGCAAAATAACATGGTCCTCGGCAGCATATGACCAACACGGCAGAGAGGCAGAACAAAATGTCATAAAGATGACCCCAGGACCCACAAGGTATGCCGTTTCTCATGCCCATGACATTGTCTCTACATTCTACCTGTTCATCACACCAGCAATACAAAAAATAATCCTGGAGATGACAGATCTGGAGGGTTTTCGCAAATATGGAGACAGCTGGAAAAAGATGGATGAGACTGACCTGCAGGCCTACTTAGGGCTGCTAATCTTAGCAGATGTATACAGGTCCTGAGGTGAGGCTGCAGCTAGTCTATGGGATGCAGAGAGTGGAAGGCCAATTTTCCGAGCCACAATGCCACTCAAAGTCTTTCACACCTACTCAAGACTGCTACGATTTGATAACCGTGAGTCAAGACCAGCAAGACGTGTGACAGACAAACTTGCAGCCATAAGAGAGGTCTGGGACAAGTGGGTGGCGCGGCTGCCTTACCTCTACAACCCAGGACCTGACGTAACAGTGGATGAGCAACTGGTTCCATTTAGAGGTAATTTATTTTCATATTTGTAATAAAATATAATTGTCATGCGGTGACCCTCGCGGATCACCATAAGATGCCAAGAGTCCACCGATGAGTTTTGCAATGATGGTGATTTATTAAAAACACAAGACAAGACAAGACTGTGAGCCGCTCAGGGCAAAAATACACACTAAGCAATACAAGGGCTCATAGGGCTAACCCCAGCCACTACGAGCTAAATAAACTATGACATGACATGAGACAGGAACCTGACATAAGATAAGATAAGATAAGCCTTTATTAGTCCCACAATGGGGAAATTCCAGGATTGCAACAGCACAGGGATAGCAACACTCAGAGCAACAATCAGAAGGCAAGAAAAAACAAGAGCAGCTAGTATACATATGTACATATTAATATAAATATATACTGTATATATATATATATATACACACACAGTGCGGAGCATTGTGGTTGGTGGATGTGCAGCAGAAAGTCTAAGCTCTCTCTCCGCGGATGTGGTGGGCCAGCTGGATGTCTTTGGGCATGATGGTGACCCTCTTGGCGTGGATGGCGCACAGATTGGTGTCCTCGAGGAGACCCACCAGGTAGGCCTCACTGGCCTCCTGCAGAGCCATGACGGCGGAGCTCTGGAAGCGCAGGTCGGTCTTGAAGTCCTGAGCGATCTCCCTCACCAGGCGCTGGAAGGGCAGCTTATGGATGAGCAGCTCCGAGGATTTCTGGTAGTGACGGATCTCTCTCAGAGCCACAGTACCGGGCCTGTAACGGTGAGGCTTCTTCACTCCGCCGGTGGCCGGAGCGCTTTTCCGAGAAGCCTTGGTGGCCAGCTGCTTCCTGGGGGCTTTTCCCCCAGTAGATTTACGGGCGGTCTGCTTGGTTCTTGCCATCATTTATTATTCTGTCTTATATTTCTTGCACGCCGCCTAAACTCCAGCCCGGCACCCGCGTCGTTTTCGCTTCAGTTCACTTAAGGCAGCTCTCAGGGCCTCGCTGACGGATGCCAATTGGGCCGACCGCCTGCTGTGGGTTCTATTGGGGTTGCGCTCCACACCTAAGGAAGATTTGGTATTTTCCCCACCAGAACTCATTTTTTCTCAGCCGTTGTGGATCCCGGGAGAATTTTTGCCCCAGAGCCGAAGGGATAGGACCCCTTCTGGGTGTTCAGAGGGGGGCTGTGTGGGGGACACAAGAGGACATGGCATTCCACCCAGGACAGGGGGTTGGTGGGGGAGAAGGTAGTCAGAAATGGTAATGCAGAAAAGGCGAGAAGAGCCAGCTAAGGGCACCAGAGCACTAGGGGGTATAAAGCCAAAGAAAGATGTGCCGTCTGTCCCCGCTGTGCCAGGTTTACACCTGGGGACACAGGGGTGTGAATGTATTGTATCAAGACCTGCTCTGTGACGGTATGTTAATGTGGATGTGGATGTGTGTGCATGTTTCACAGCTTGTTTGTTAATGTGTTTACCCTGAGTGCCGGAGGCAGGAATAAAGTGTATAAGAGAGTTCACTCTGGCACTCAGAGGCAGTCTATTATGTTTGATGGAGGAGAATAAAGTCAGTGTCGTCAGCTTGTGGCCTTGTCTAATTCCTTCCTCCACATAATTATGTATTTTTAATTTGCTGGTACAGGTGTGGCAAACGTGTGGCAAAAATGGCCTGCCAGGGGGTCAAAGTTTTTCTCTGATTTTTACAGCTTTCTTTCAAGTAAATTTTTGACTTTTTCTTCTGATTAGAATTGTTTATGTAAATCTTAGACATTTTTGTCCTTAAGATGAGACTTTTTTCTCATCAGTTTTCTTTTTTGTTTTTTTTTTTTTAAAGTGAAAACAGGTAGTATCCATTTAGATTAAATCCATCAGCAATTACTAATGACTTTGTGCAGCCCTGAAGGGGTGTCCCAGTTCATAGGGGTCATTTTCAACCCCTACCCCTTGCCCTTTGATTTCAAGGACCAGTGGGTGGAGGTAGGCAAAGGGGAAGAGGTACAAATGACAAATGGGACAGGCTCCAAATCTACCTGTACTTCACTCTCATACTGCAAATATCTTTCTTGACTGCTTTACAGTATTTACTCCTATTTAAAATGAAGCAGTGTTTCTCTCGCTGTTTTTATGTACAGCAGGGAAAATAAGTATTAAACATGTCAACATTTTTCTCATTAAACATATTTCTAATGGATTCAGATTTTCACCAGATATCAGTAACAACCCAAGTAATCCATACATGTAAAGAAATCAAGGCAACTGTGTTCCCAAAGCAAGTTATATTTAATGAAGTTGAATGACACAGGGAATAAGTATTGAACACATGAAGAAAAAGTGGTGCAAAAAGGCATAGAAAGTAAAGAAACCAGCTGAAATTCATTAGAATTTAGGAAGCCATCCCATCCCCCATCAGTGCAAATTAATTTCAGCTGGTAAAGTCCTGACTGATAGTCTTTTAAAAGGTCTGTGAATATCAGATTGTCACACCACAAAGAACTCACAATGGGTAGAAGCAAAGAGCTCTTTCTAGACCTTTGCAACCTTATTGTTGCAAAACATAATGATGGCATTGGTTACAGGTACATTTCTAAACTGCTCAATCTTACAGTGAGCACTGTTGAAGCCATCATTCAGAAGTGGAAAGAACATCATTTTACCATAAACCAACCATGGCCAGGAACTCTTCGCAAGATTTCTGACAGAGGAGTCAAAAGAATTATCAGAAGAGCTATCCAAGAGCCAAAGACCACTCGTGGAGAGCTCCAGAAAGACCTGGAGTTAGCAGGTGCTGCTGTTTCAAAGAAAACAGTAAGTAATGCACTCAACCAACATGGGCTCTATGCCCACTCACCTTGCAAGACTCCATTGCTGAAGAAAAAGCATGTTGAAGCTCATTTAAAGTTTGCTGCACAACATTTGGACAAGCCAGTAAAAAATACTGGGAGAATACAGTCTGGTCAGATGAGACCAAAACTGAACTTTTTGAATGCCACAACACACAGCATGTTTGGAGGGGAAAGGGCACTGCACATCAGCCCCAAAACACCATACCAACAGTGACGTTTGGAGGTGGGAGCATCATGGTGCGGGGGTGTTTTTCAGCATATGGTACAGGCAGACTTCATATAATAGAAGAAATGATGAATGGACAAATGTATAGAGACATTCTTGATAAGAACCTGTTGCCATCTGCCAAGATGTTGAAGATGAAACGAAGGTGGACATTTCAGCAAGACAATGGTGCCAAACACACAGCCAAGAAAAGTCTCATCTGACTCCAGAGAAGGAACATAAAGCTACTAGAATGGCCCAGTCAGTCACCTGATCTGAATCCAATTGAAAATCTATGAAATGAACTGAAGATTAGAGTTCATAGAAGACACCCACAGAACCTTTAAGATTTGAAGACAGTTTGTGTGAAAGACTGGACTAAAATCACTCCTGAGCATTGCCTGCACCTAGTTTCTCCATACAGGAGGTGTCTGAAAGCTGTTATTACCAACAAAGGCTTTTCTACTAAATGTTAAATGAATTTCACCAAGCGTGTTCAATACTTATTCCCTTTGTCACTCCACTTTATTAAATATCTCTTGTTTTGTGAACACAGTTGCCTTGATTTCTTTGTATGTATGGATTACTTAGGTTGTTCTGACAACTGGTGAAAATCTAACGTCAGTCCATCAGAAATATGTTTAATGAGAAAAAAGTTGATGTGTTCAATGCTTATTTTCCCCACTGTATGTATAAGGATCATTTACATTTAAAAAGGCTGTAAATTTAGTTCAAGTAAAACTTAGCATGCCATAGTCAAATTTGATCATATTAAACATAATTTTCCAACCACAAAATTGTGGCTAGTGAAAAGGCTGAGTGGCTAATAACTTTGGAAAATTACTACTATGTGTAAAGCAGTAATTGCCAACAGAATGATTTTCTGCTGCAAATAAATATTGTTCCGATACAATTTTTTAGGAGCTATGATTGGAAAGACAGGCACAGATCCAGGCAACCTACAAGTCAGGCAACAGGAGACAGGCATGAGAACAAAGGGGTCTTCTACTTCAAAAAGCCACATCTCCACAGCTCACATCATGAGCCCATTATAGAACAAAGAATATAATGACAACCATCAATCAACCTGATCCATTTTGCAAGCACGTCCCTCATTAGTACAGGACAGCTTTATCCTCAGTAAACAGTGTGGCTGCCTTTACAATGAACTTGACAGAATACTGTAATCACCAGACTCAATAATGACATAGACAACTGTGAATTAGCTGCTCCAAAGTCCAAAACAGAAGAACTGTGTGCCCCCAAACTAAGTGTGTTCCACTCTTTTAACTAGTCCCTAATTACAGCCAAGGGGGATTGTGTAACATTAAGCTCTATTCTACAGCCCAGTGAATTACACACAGCAATTTATGACAGTAAGAAAGAGGGAAAACAACAGCACATTACAAATTACTGCAGGGAAGAATACTTACAGTGGATTAAAAAGAGGGTGTTTCATGTTTGCTGGCATATCGTATTGGCAACATCACTGCAGAGGAAGCAAAGGTATTTGTTTGGATAATACTAGGCCACTTTTTTAATACTGTGGGTGAAATAACCACTGGCACACACTTGGCTCGTTGTCTTGAAGTCCTATTAGGCCCACTGCATTTGTAAGCATTACATTATGACACTAAAGCCAAGACACACACCCCACCAAGAAATCTGGCCCAGCTCAGAACAGCGTCCCCTCTGCTCCAAATTTATGTTTGCACTCCTGCCAACTCATGCTGCACTAAAGACCACATTGAGCTGAATTCTTGACACCACTAGCAGGAAAAAGAATTGATGTAGGTAGACAAAGAGTTGATATTCCTTCTCCAGACCAACATTATTTCCTCTTGAACCCTATGACCACAGAGCAAGTGTTCAGTCTACAGATTTCAAGTGACATACATAGAAGGTCCAAATCATATTGGATTCAATTGTCCAATTCATTGTGTCCCTACATATTCTCATATTTAACCATCATGATCATTAACAGTGATCAGGAGTAACCAAGCTAATTCACAACTAAAGCTTTGGACACAAATAAGAAAAGTGAAGATATGGACAGACCACAAAAGCATTAAGGTTCTCTATGCCTAATTAAACTAGAAAAAAATACTTTACAGTACATTTGGCTAAAATTTAAGTCAAATATTCTCCAGTATTTCTGTGACTTGGGGCTGTACAAATAAGTCATTTATGGGCTTGTCCATTTTGCTATTACGATGGGGAAGGGGGACAGATTTTGCACCAGCAAAAAGCATGAAAGAGTTGTTCTAACTCTCTTAATTATTTACAGGTGTGTTTTGAGCACAACATGCAGTAAACCAATCAGAATGGCTCACCTCCTCATCTTTAACAGACAGGGGCACATGATCTAAGGTGGACTGCTATTGGAATGGCATTTACCTGGGGGAACAAATTTTGACAATGCGTGAGAGCGTCATCGACCTATACTGCCAGACATTAAGCAAGGGATTAATTACAGTTAAAGTCCAGGCAGTAATAGAAGGTGTC
This sequence comes from Pholidichthys leucotaenia, assembly GCA_020510985.1. Lineage (NCBI taxonomy): Eukaryota > Metazoa > Chordata > Actinopteri > Cichliformes > Pholidichthyidae > Pholidichthys > Pholidichthys leucotaenia. The sequence continues at coordinate 386,336,939 of CM035840.1, read as the reverse complement.
AGGAGGAAACCTCCGGCAAAACATGAAGGATGACTCCTTAAGGCAGGCTGGACTTTAAGTGCAGGAATAAGATTTATTGTACAAAACTGAATCAGACAATACAGTATGGGGCTGCGAACGAAGGAACACTTATAAGGTGATGACTAACCAGAGGGAGAGTTCTGTAATAATGCCAAAAGGAGAAATGAAAACAGTGGACAATCCAAGAGTATAATATAGGGACACAGAAAATTACCTAACACAGAACAGCTGGGGGACAAATTAAGGACTGAATGGAAAACCAGGGAAAGAGGCTAAAGGTATGGGAAAACCACAGGGAAGACTAGAAAACATAGCTCGACGAAGAAACTAAGGATAACCCAACAAACTAATGATAACAGGATAAAGGTCGAAACAGTTCAAAAACAACAGAAGGCGTGGACATGGTGTCCAGATCATGACAGGACAATGGGGAGGAGGCTATGACTGAACAACTGGACTAAAGTTACAGTGCAGTGGAAAAGTGCCCTCTTCCCGATTTCTTATAGTTTTCCATATTTGTCACTTTAATGTTTCAAATCAAACAAATTTTAATGTTCGACAAAGATAACCTGAGCAAATACAAAATTAGCTTTTAAATGATGATTTCATTTATTAAGGGAAAAAATCTGCCCAAACCTACCTGGCCCTATGTGAAAAAGTAATTCAGTAAATCTTTAGACTGCCGGCATCTCCTGAATATACAGTCTGTGGTTAAAAGTGAAATGCAAACACAATCCCTGTTCATTAATATTATATACAGCCATACAGTAGCTACAGTATCCCACAAGTGAGTACACCCCCCACATTTTTGTAAATATCTTATTATATCTTTTTATGGGACAACACTGAAGATGTGATACTTTGATACAAAGTGTATAACTTGTATAACAGTGTAAATTAGCTGTCTCTTCAAAATAACTCAGTGCGCAGCCATTAATGTCTAAGCCACTGGCAAAAAAAATGAGTACACCCCTAGTGAAAATGTCAAAAAAGTGTCAGTATTTTGTGTGGCCACCAATATTTTCCAGCACTGACTTAACTCTCTTGGGCATGGAGTTCACTAGAGCTTCACAGGTTGCCACTGGAATCCTCTTCCACTCCTCCATGACAACATCTGTCATGAACTGGGTTTGGACTTTTTCCAAACTCAGCTTCATGGCTTTTTTGCTGTATTTATTTCCATCTGTTGTATTTTTTTGGTGCCTGTTACTTATCTGTTTATGCTTTGATTGTCTGATTATCTCTTGTGTTATTTGTAGTTACTTTTCAGTCTGCTTTTGGTTTTGTTGATATTTATTTTGTAACTGACAGCAGTCAGGGGCCTTTCTGGGTCTTGCTGTGCCATCTGTCAGCTGGAAGTCACTCCTCCCCCTCCTGTCTTTGCAGACAGCTGGTTCTAATCATTAATTGTTCCTTCCCTCTCTGCTCAGGTCAGCCCACACACCTGTGTTCACTCATCTTGTTATGTCACATATTATTTAAGCTCAGTCTGTTCACCTTGTCTTCGCTGGTTCATTGCACTGTCCAGTCCTCCACTAGAGCACGGGCTGCTCTGGTCAATTCCTGTAACTGTTTCCCTCCACTCACCATTTTGCTTGGGAGCACCTTGGGTCTATTTACTGTGTTACCTGCTCACCAGTAAGCTTGGGAGTGTTTTGTATTCATTCTTTATCTTACTAGCTAACCAGTTCATTTGTTGGAGCTACTGTAATTACCTTTTAAGATAATAAATGCACAACACCATCCTGCGTGTGGGTTTTTCTTTTTGTCTCCTCTGCCCCAGAGGGGCAGTAAACATGACAACATCATGGTGTTAGAGACCTTGTGCTCCTCCACCTTCCATTTGAGGATGTCCCACAGATGTTCAATAGGGTTTAGGTCTGGAGACATGCCAGTCCATCACCTTTACCCTCATTTTCTTTAGCAAGGCAGTGGTCATCTTGGAGGTGTGTTTGGGGTGGTTATTGTTACATATGAAAAATAGTAGTAAGATGGCAGCCTGGGGATGACCGGGGAATAGAGGGGGTTGACGGCCCACCTTTCCGGTAGTGACGCCAGCTAGGGTATAAGGGTCACGGCTGGAAGGGGCACGTCCTCTTTCACCGTTGACGCCTGGACCAGGAGCGCTGTAGTCCACTGCTGTATGTTTGTAAGTTCAATAATAAATAATACAAACTGCCTTCCGCCCTCTTCGCTATTCCACTAATTATGGACACAACATTTGGCGACGAGGAGAACACGGTTATGAAGCGTGCTGCAACTAGTTTTTGGCCATTTCTGGAAGCCCCTGGTGAGCTTCCCATGCCTTGGCCTAGGTGGTATGTCGCATTTAGCAACTACCTGGTGGCCCTCAATCTCGGTGAGTTAAAGAAATTGCGGGCTAGAGCAATTTTAGTCCATGATTTGGGCATGGAAGGACAAAGGATCTTGGAGACTTTGGGAGGAGCCGAGAGTTTTAACGAGGTTGTAGAGCTAATGGCGCGATATTTTTGCGTGCCAGACAACGTCATCGTTAGGCATATCCAGTTTCGACAGCGCCGCCAGAGGACAGGAGAGTCAGTGAAGAGGTTTGTGGCAAACCTACGCCAACTGGCAGCAGAATGTAGATTCGGGGCTCTACTGGACGAAATGGTCCGGGATCAGCTGGCAGAACACGTTCGCTGCTCGGCTGCCCAGTCACGGCTCCTGACCTTCTCTGGTGAATTGACTTTGGCTGCCACTATTGAAATTGTACAGCAGTTTGAGACAGCTGAAATATTAGTGAGGGACCTCGGTAGAGAGTCCTCCTCTACTGCATCAAATGAGCCTCGATTAAAGGCGCTGATAGCGGGCCCTGAAAATGAAGACGACGTTGAGGATGAGGAATACTCCTCCTTTGTCAAAATAAGGTCTACCCCGGGAACGCCGAGATGTTATGGCTGTGGGTCCACTAGACACAGGTATAAGTCCAGAGAGTGTCCAGCAAAGGGAAAGCGCTGTGGGAAATGTGGCTTGCTGCACCACTTCATGCGGTCCAGGCAAAGATCGTTAACGATCCGTTGACGTGGAATTATAGAGGATTCGCTGACGAGACTGCTGCATCATACTGCTCCCAGCGCCCGCTTAAATACAGGGCTGCTGATGAGCCGCAAATGCAGCACAGCTGTCAGGCTTTGACAGCAGGAAGGCCATCTTTATGCAGAGCAACAATTCTTTTTTCAGATCCTCAGAGAGTTCTTTGCCATGAGGTGCCATGTTGAACTTCCAGTGACCAGTATGAGAGCGTGTGAGAGCGATAACACCAAATGTAACACACTTGCTCCCCATTCACACTTGAGACCTTGTAACACTAATGAGTGACATGACACCGGGGAGGGAAAATGGCTAATTGGGCACAATTTGGACATTTTCACTAGGACTGTACTCACTTTTGTTGCCAGCGGTTTTTTAAGGGGACAGCAAATTTACACTGCCATTCAAGCTGTACACTGACTACTTTACATTGTATCAGTGTCATATCATCAGTATTGTCCCATGAAAAGATATAAAATATTTACAAAAATGTGAGGGGTGTACTCACTTTTGTGAGATACTGTATATGCTATGCTCCTCCTGTAAGTCCATGACTTAGTGTGGATAGAATAAAAAACTGTTAATTGCATCATCATATCATAATTAATGACAGGTGGTTAGATGATAACTTACAACTCTGTCCATTAAAATAACTGAAATCCCAGCACATGCTATGTTTCCTCATGTGCCCCTGTCAATAGGAGCTGCACAATTTCAAAATGCACTGCTGAAATAGCACTGACAATGCACTACTGGCAACAGACCTGCTATTTCCTGATCAAAGGTACATTGTCATAAAATGCACTAAAATACTAAAGGGCTGAGACTGAGCTGGTGCCACACCTCTTTTAAATAAATCCCCTTCTTGCAGGTTAAAGCAGGTAAGTAGATGTCTTAACGCAAAGTGTGAAAAACAATACATTGACAGAAACTAACAAAAGCACTGGCACAAGGCACGAAGCGTGGTGCAAAACCCATTGCAGACTGTTGTAACAGGGCTCTATGTGTGTACTGCATTGATTATCCAATGTTTAGAATAATGACATTGTGCCTGAAAAAGTGGTTTTTGCAAGATTCTGTATTTTAAATTGTGATTGTCGGAATATTTAAAGATATTTTTAAACAACTGATAAAACTAAGAGATGTTTTTCCACACATTATATTGAATACATTTTTGTCAAACCCAGCAAGGTGTTAGATGAGGGCAAAAAATAAAAGGTCTTACACTGCAAACTCCAGTCTAATTCAAGGACCAGCTTTCTGCAGAAAATCCAAATGATGACACTGTAGAGGCTGGGTTAATCATCTCAGACTGGATGCAGAGGTTAAACAGAGAAGGACAATAGGTATGGAAATTACGGTGAGGTAGCAGGAAGAAGGAGTTGGGGGAGAAGGGATGAATGTATTGTGATGCAAGATTTCATGCAGATGTGAGAGGGGCGGTTGATATAAATGGAGAGCCCCTGGTGTATAGAGACATGCTTTTTCTGTGTATGATTGATGTGAGAGTGAATAAAGTCGTCTGCTGCATAAATCTGCCTCCGTTATTTACACTCTCCACACTGGTGAACAGTGGAGGCGAGGAGCCGCCGACGGTAGCGGCAGCGGGGGCCAGGGAGCGCCAGAGAGACACGCTCTGCTTCTACCACTGCAGCTTTGAAGAGAACGCACGCAGATGTGTGCCACCGTGCCAATTCAAGCATTCGGGAAACGCCAAGGCCGGCAGTCGGTAGCAGCTGCGACCGCCGGTGAAGAGAACAAGCTGCTCTACGTGACAGACTCGCGCTCGGGGAGTCGGTTCCTCGTAGACTCCGGCGCCCAGAAGAGCATCATCCTGCCGTCCTATGCCGACTGGCTAGCAGGAGCTAGCGGCCCCAGGCTGGTAGCAGTAAACGGCTCAGACATTAAGACTTTTGGTGAGAGAACACTGACTTTATCCCTACACGGCCGTATGTACAAGTGGACTTTTGTCATAGCGGCATTAAGTTTCCCAATCCTGGGAGCTGATTTTCTGTGTGCACACGGGTTGCTAGTCGATGTTGCTAACAGACGCTTGGTTAATCCAATGTCTTTTGATTCTCTCCCCTGTACAGCTTGAGGGGCCGGGCCAATAACACAAGCCAACGTCACAGCTCCAGGCGGTAAGTTCCACACACTGCTCACTCAGTTCCCAGCACTCACGGTCCCGACGTTTTCGGCGGCCATCGCTAAACACGGGGTGGAAGACTTTATCACCACCACCAGGCCGCCCGTTTTCGCACGACCTAGGCGCTTGGACGCAGCTAAACTGGCCATAGGAGGAGTTTGCCAACCTGGAAAGGTTGGGCATCATCAGGCGATCGAACAGCCCATGGGCATCCCCGCTACACATGGTCCGTAAGGCCGAGGGATCGTGGCGACCGTGCGGAGATTTCCGCAGGTTGAATAACGCCACAGCGCACGACCGCTACCCAATTCCCCATATTCAGGATTTTTCCGTTCACCTCGCCTGGGCACGCATTTTTTCTAAAATAGACCTGGTCCGTGGTTACCACCAGGTCCCAGTGCGCGTGGAGGACATACCCCAAAACAGCGGTAATAACTCCGTTTGGCTTGTTTGAGTTTTTACGCATGCCCTTTGGATTAAAAGGAGCGGCATAGACATTCCAACGCATGATGGATGCGGTGTTGCGCGATCTGCCGTTTGTGTTTGTCTACCTGGATGACATCCTGGTGGCCAGTGCGTCCGAGGACGAATACGTAACCCACCTCAGGATGGTTTTCCGGAGGTTGGAGGAGCACGGGTTAATAATCAACCCGGCGAAATGCCAGTTCGGCGTGATGGGGATTGATTTTTTGGGGCATTGTGTCTCACCGGAGGGAGCGATACCCTTGCCCAACAAAGTGCGCGCCGTGGCAAATTTTCCCCCGCCTCAGACGGTCAGGGCACTGCAGGAATTTTTGGGGATGGTTAACTTTTATAACCGGTTCCTCCCCCGCGCAGCTCAACTCATACAGTCATTGTACGCCGCCCTCAAGAAACGGAAACCCACGGATAGAGTCGAATGGACTCCGGAGCGGGAGCAGGCATTCTCTGAGGTTAAAACAGCCCTGGCAAACGCCACACTGTTGGCGCACCCGGACCCAGCGACCCGGATAGCGCTCACTACCGACACCTCGGACGTGGCCATAGGGGCCGTCGTGGAGCAACGTGTCGCCGGTTCTTGGCAGCCGCTCGCTTTTTTCAGCAGGGCTTTGCACAACAGTGAGTGTAAATACAACGCATTCAACAGAGAGTTGCTGGCTCTCCACCTGGCCATACGCCACTTCCAGTTCTGGCTGGAAGGGCACAGCTTCACCGTGTTCATGGACCACAAGCCGCTAACGTTCGTGATGCCCAAGGTTTCGGAACCATGGTCGGACCGGCAGCAGAGACAGCTGGCCGTGATCTCGAAGTTTACGACCGATATTCAGCATGTGTCGGGTAAACTGAATGTGGTGGCAGACTGCCTCTCGCGCGCAGTAGTGGCCCCGGTCTGCATGGGGATAGATTATACAGCCATGGCCGCAGAGCAGATTGGCGATACGGACGTGTGCGCGCTCCAGTGTGGACCAACAGGGTTAAGGCTGGAGAGCAGAGTACTGCAAGACGGCAGCTACCCCCTAATCTGCGACGTCTCCACGGGACGCCCGCGCCCGGTGGTCCCAGTTGCTTGGCGCCACCACGTGTTTGAGTCAGTTCACGCTCTGGCGCACCCAGGAGTGCGCGTGTCAGTCAAAATGGTGGGAGCAAAGTTTTTGTGGCCAGGCCTGCGCAAACAAGTGAAAGAGTGGGCCGCAGCCTGCGTAGCATGCCAACGAGCCAAATTACACAGACACACGAAGGCTCCTTTGGAGCCATTTCGTATACCGGCGAAGAGGTTTGACCATGTTCACGTGGACCTCGTGGGCCCCCTCCCGCCATCGCAGGGGTGCACGCACCTTCTGACAGTGGTGGACCATACCACACGCTGGCCAGAAGCAGTCCCGCTGGCGGCAACCACGTCCACGGACGTGGCGCGCACTTTTTTGACGGCATGGGTGGCACGTTTTGGAATTCCGTCGAACATCACGTCCGATAGGGGCCCTCAATTTGTTTCCAACCTCTGGTCCGCGATGGCCCATAGCCTGGGTGGTGCAATTCATCGCACAACCACGTACAACCCACAGGCCAATGGGTTATCCGAGCATTTTCATAGGTCACTGAAAGCAGCGCTCAGGGCTTCGCTGACGGATGCAAATTGGGTAGATCGGTTGCTGTGGGTTTTGTTGGGGTTGCATTCCGCACCAAAAGAGGATTTGGAGGCTTCCCCGGCGGGGCTCATTTTTTCTCAGCCACTGCGGCTGCCCGGGGAATTTTTGCCAGATAATCCCGCACCAGACAACTGTCCGTCTCAGCGTTTGCAGCATAGCGCAGACACAGGCACGCTGCCCGGCCCGGCCCGGCCCACCACTGTTTTCCATGCGCTTTTGTGCCAAAAACTTTGAAGAACGCGGCGTTCGTGTTTGTCAGGCACAATGCCCACCGCCCTCCATTGCGCCCACCCTACGATGGCCCGTTCAGAGTGCTGGAAACAGGAGACAAACATTTTTTGTTAGACTTGGGGGGTCGTCAGGAGAAAATATGCATAGACAGACTTAAGCCTGCCTTTGTTGTGGCAGACAAGTAAGTGCCGTTGGCTCAGGCCCCTCGGCGTGGAAGACCCCCACTGAGAACTCCCCAGGTAAATGATTCATCAGAGCAGCCACACAGGCAAGTCGAAGGTCCCCCCCCCCCTCGCCATGGCCCACCCGCAGACAGACACACCCCCAGGAGCCCCCCGCCGGCACAGCAGCGCCACAGAGGCGGTAAACCCCCGTTACAGCAGATATGGGAGGAGACTGAAGCCAAAAGGACGTGAAGGCTGAAACTCGGTCTGAGATTCTGGGGGGGGGCGGTGTAGAGGCTGGGTTAATCATCTCAGACTGGATGCAGAAGGTAAACAGAGAAGGACAATAGGTATGGAGATTATGGTAAGGTAGCAGGAAGAAGGAGTTGGGGGAGAAGGGATGGATGTATTGTGATGCAAGATGTCATGCAGATGTGAGAGGGGCAGTTGATATAAATGGAGAGCCCCTGGTGTATAGAGACATGCTTTTTCTGTGTATGACTGATGTGAGAGTCAATAAAGTCGTCTGCTGCGTAAATCTGCCTCCGTTATTTACACTCTCCACAACACAACACAACATAACAAAAATAAACTTTTTGTAAGTTGTCTGTGTTTTTTCAACTGATTTAAGTCAATTTTGCACCGCTGAATCCAAAAATGACATCCGTTTCTCTCAATCAGGTCAGGATTTTATGTTAAGTTATAAGCAGTTGTACAGCAGTTGTGCAGTTGTACTGTAAATTGAATAGTAGACATTGATAAAGGTAAGTACATGTAAATTGAATGCTGTGTCATCATTGTTCAAAATTCAGAGAATTTCAAGAAATAAAAAAGAATTTTGCATCACATAAAGCGAAAATACCCGTACATGTAAATAAAAACTAAGAAAACATGTGGCCATAGTTTAAAAAGTTGACCTGATTGAGCAAAACCAATGTGATTTTTGGATTCAGCACATCAGAATTGTCCTAAATCAGCTAAAAAGAACTTAGACAATAAATTTGGTGTTGACCAGTGTGATGAACAATGATAATTAAACCTGCAAGCAGGTGTAAACGGACCTTCGCCCCACCGTGCGGCCGCCGAAACCGTCGCCCGTCGTACCTCGCTGGCTTGGAAAATGTGCCGTCATCACTGCATGGGCTGCATGAATAATAAAGTAAACCATTTGGCACAGATCTTCCTGTGAGCAGTAAGTGGCACTATCCCTTTTTTCAAATATTTTTATGTAGAAGTGCGCAGAATGGGACTAATCTCCATCATAGCAATTCCGGCAACAAAATTGATGAAGTTGAAAAGATATGTGCACCTCCACCACTCATTTTTGTGGGTGGGGCAAATGTGCGAAGTGGGATTATTCTCCATCATAGCAATTCCGGTAACAGTCCGACACATTTTGTCCAAATTACAACTATCCAACATATTGGGATCAGGTAAACTCGGACATATAGCCATGGTAACATTTACATTTCAGGTACATGTTGCAGAGACCACAGAACTACAGAAGACAGTCATCTTGACTTACGTTCCACATTTGGTGACTCTTGGACATTCCCAACCCTCCAAAGTATAAAACATCTTGACTGGCCAGGAATGGGTTTTCATGGCAACTGTGCTTATCGCAGGACAAAAGTGACTTCCACCGAGGGTAGTCCAATGCACTCTGAGGAACCCCTGAAAAGGTCATGTCATCATGACTACTGGTCTTTGTGCAAAATTAGAAACAATTTTGTGCAGTACCTCATGTCAGCAGTAGGTGTGGGTGTGACAGTTTTGTGAATATTGATATTCAGACACGTTCAGAGTATAGGGCTTTCGCCGACTGACGTTGTCAGTGGCTCAGTTTTCAGCAATTCTTTTGTTAACCACTATGTGGCGCTATATCGGTTGTCAGGTATTTTGAGGTCATTGCGTCCGGGGTGGCACTATTTTCCTTCATGGAAAGTTTTGTGGACATCGGACAAGTTTTGCCCGAGTTACAGGTGGTTGAAGTTGTAAGGGGAGGAGTCAAACTTCGCCATGGCGCCATGGCAACACTTCCTTGTCAGTTATGTGTTGTCCACCCATATTGTACTATATGTGACAGTAACCTAAACCTATGTTCCAAATTTCATGACTCCAGGACGTTCCCACCCCTCCCCATAAGCTCACAGATTGAATGGAGAGGAGGGCGTGTCCATGATAACACGTTTGATGTCATACTAATGTTGATGTTCAGTTCTGACCATGGCTGTGTTCTGATGAAGCTCAGAAAATTTCACATCATTCTGACCAGCCGGGTGTGAGTAATAAATAAAACAGTTTTCAGCAATTCTTTCATTAACCACTATGTGGCGCTATATCGGTTGTGAGGTATTTTGATGTCATTGCGTTCGGGGTGGGACTATTTTCCTTCATGGAAAGTTTTGTGGACATCGGACAAGTTTTGCCCGAGTTAAAGGTGGTTGAAGTTGTAAGGGGAGGAGTCAAACTTTGCCATGGTGCCATGGCAACACTTCCTTGTCAGTTATGTGTTGTCCACGTATATTGTACTATATGTGACAGTAACCTAAATCTATGTTCCAAATTTCATGACTCTAGGACGTTCCCACCCCTCCCCATAAGCTCACGGATTGAATGGCGAGGAGGGCGTGTCCATGTTAACACATTTGATGTAATACTAATGTTGATGTTCAGTTATTATCATGGGTTTGTTAGAACCTGGGACTGTGTGTCCGACACAATCTTCGGTAGCACGGGGGCCCCCCAGGGAACGGTTTTGGCTTCCTTCCTGTTCACCCTTTATACTGCGGACTTCTCACACAACACAACACACTGCCATCTACAGAAGTTCCCTGATGACTCTGTGATCGTTGGCCTCATCTCCAATGGAGATGAAGCTGAGTACAGAGGGCTTATCCAGGCCTTCGTGGACTGGTGCCATCGGAACTACCTCCAGATCAACACAAGGAAAACTAAGGAGCTGGTGGTGGACTGCCGCAGGCAAGGACAACCCCTCACAGCACCAGTAAATATACAGGAAACAGACATCAAGATGGTGACATCCTATAAGTACCTGGGTGTTCATCTGAACAATAAACTAGACTGGTCACACCATACTGACGCACTCTACAAGAAGGGACAGCGCAGGCTGTTCCTACTGAGGAGACTCAGGTCTTTTGGTGTACAAGGGGTGCTGCTGAAGACATTCTATGACACGGTGGTGGCATCAGCCATCACTTTTGGAGTGGTCTGCTGGGGCAGTGGCATTACAGCAGCCGATAGGAAGAGACTGAACGAACTGATCAAGAAAGCTAGCTCTGTCCTGGGGCAGCGCCTTGACCCAGTGGAGGAGATAGGAGAGAGAAGGATGGTGGCTAAACTGTCATCTCTGCTGAAGTCCGAGTTCCACCCTATGCAGGACATACTGAATGCACTGAGGTCTTTTGGTGTACAAGGGGCGCTGCTGAAGACATTCTATGACACGGTGGTGGCATCAGCCATCATATGTACATATTATTCCATCTAGCTACAATGCTCCGCACTGTGTGTGTTGAAGCACGCTGGTCACCATGGAAACAGTTCTGTACTATCTCCATGTACTGTCAATGAGCCCTAGTGATTCCTTCATGTATTTTTTTTCTGCTGGTGAGAGAAAAAGAGAGAAAAAAATTTTCAGCAGTTCTTCCTTTTAAAAATAGTTGGGCTAAAACTTATGTATGTTATTTATATGTAGACATGTTTGGTGCAGGACTAATATCAATCGTAGAAAATTTAGTGCAAATTGTTGCAAGGTGACCCATGTATAAATGTCCGTTATTGAAATGCAATGAGTGGGTTTCCATGGCAACTGTGCTTATCGCAGGACAAAAGTGAGTTCCACTGAGGGTAGTCCAATGTACTCTGAGGAACCACTGAAAAGGTCATGTCATCGTGACTACTGGTCTTTGTGCAAAATTAAAAACAATTTTGTGCAGTACCTAATGTCAGCAGTAGGTGTGTGTGTGACAGTTTTGTGAATATTGATATACAGACACGTTCAGAGTTGGATCAGTATGATTTGTGCAAAGATTTTTCCAAATCAGGCGAGAATTGTCTGAGCTCTAACTGTCATGTTTTGTTTGGCGAGAAAGCCACTGAAGAACGCCAGTCACCATGGAAACAGTTCTGTACTATGTTCATGTACTATCAATGAGCCCAAGTCATTCCTTCATGTAATTTTGTTAAGCTGGTGAGAGAAAAATAAAAAAAAACAGTCGTCAGTAATTCTTCCTTTAATCATTAGGGGGCGCTATGAGTTTTGTTTATTATTTGTATATAGACGAGTTCGGGGAAGGGAGAATATTGATAGTATAAAATTTAGTGCAATTCGTACAAAGTCTGTCCAATTTACAAGGGTCTAATGTTGTTACCACTAGGTGGTGCTAAAACTTTTGTTTTTTTATATAGGAGTGTTCAGGGTGGGACTATAATCCATTGTCGAAAACTTGGTGAAAATCAGAAAAAGTTTGTCCAAGATACAACTTTCCAAAATTTCATCGCGAGTAGTCAACCGTCGCCATGTTGCCATGGCAACACTTCCATGTAAGTTATGTGTTATCCACCCATATTGGGCTACATATGACAGTGACCTAAACATATGTTCAAAAATTTAGACCTCTAAGACCTTCCCACCCCTCCCCATAAGCTCACGGATTGAATGGCGAGGAGGGCGTGTCCACGGTAACACGTTAGATGTCATAGTAATGTTGATGTTCAGTTATGATCATGGCTGTGTTCTGATGATTCTCAGAAAATTTCACATCATTCTGCCCAGCTGCGTGTGAGTAATAAATAAAACAGTTTTCAGCAATTCTTTTGTTAACCACTATGTGGCGCTATATCGGTTGTCAGGTATTTTGAGGTCATTGCGTCCGGGGTGGCACTATTTTCCTTCATGGAAAGTTTTGTGGACATCGGACAAGTTTTGCCCGAGTTACTGGTGGTTGAATTTGTAAGGGGAGGAGTCAAACTTCGCCATGGCGCCCTGGCCACGCCTTTTGAGATTTTGACTTAATTTATACAATTTTTAATGACCAATGGCTGTAGATGCCCCCATGTAAAAATGAGCTCAATTGGATCAGGTCCCTAGGACAAGTGCGTTAAAATGCGAGGTGTGACTTTTTTCCGAATTGGAGGTGGGGCAACTTTGAGGCAAGATGGCGGCCTTCCTGTTGGCGGTGGGTATGGGCCACAATGATGTTTTTTTGCATGTCTTGAGGTGATTCACACCTCACCCAAATTTTATGTGTCTACGGCAAAGTTTATGGTCTACAGTCTCCATAGACCTTGTACGTTTGACCCCACCCACAAGAATGAGGGGTGGGGGGGCACATATGTTTTCCAGTTTATCGAATTTTTTGCCGGGTCGGAGGGGTTTGCCAAAAAAAATCGCGTTTTGGTTAACGTTCAGAGGGTGAAAAATGCGATCATTTAGGCAGAATAATATAGAAAAAAAATAACGAAAAAAAAAAATAAAGAAACGCAAGCAGATACAATAGGGCTTTCGCCAACTGCCGTTGTCAGTGGCTCAGGCCCTAACTATCGAAACAAATAAGAAATAAATAAGAATAGGTCACACAGGAACGGTCAAGAAGCTTTGTACAGTGGTGCTCAAATGTTTGTGAACTCTTTAGAATTTCTACATTTCTGCAGAAATATGACCTAAAACATCAGATTTTCACACGTCCTAAAAGTAGATAAAGAGAACCCAGTTAAATAAATGAGACCAAAAAAAGTACTTTTTTCATTTATTTATTGAGGAAAATGATTCAGTATTACATATCTATGAATGGCAAAAGTTTGTGAACCTTTGATTTCAGTATCTATCTGGCTGTCTGTGTGGTGTCCTAAAAATGACGTGGGCTACATTGACAATTGGAGCTCTTTCTGGGGAAAACCTGGTCTTATGAGACGAGACAGCATTCATCCCACTTTGGATGGTACTTCTCATTTATCTAACAATCTGGCATCTTTTTTATCCAAATTTCCAAAACCCTGACTACTCAGAGTTGGGACCAGGAAGCAGAGTCGCAGTCTTACACGCCTCTCTGCAGCTCCTCTTCATCCGCCACCCCTCAACTTAGCCCTTGACTTCCCCATCACAGAATCGTTGTCTGCTCCCTCCAAGGTGAATAAAAATATAATTTATAAGCATCCCAAAGTGATAAAGCAAAATATTGGTAAAACTCAAATTAAACATAAAGCCTCTAAATTGAATGATTTGGCCTCTGTTCCTCCTCATAATTTAAAAATTAAATGTGGTTTATTAAATATTAGGTCTCTAACTCCCAAGTCTCTGTTAGTCCATGATCTGTTAATTGATCATCAGATTGATTTAATTTCCCTTACAGAGACTTGGTTAGGGCAAGAGGATTATGTTGGTTTAAATGAATCAACTCCCTCTGGTTATTTAAACTGTCAAAATCCCAGAAGTTCTGGTCGTGGAGGAGGAGTAGCAACAATTTACCATTCCAAATTACTAGTTAATGTAAAGCAAAAAACATGTTATAATTCCTTTGAGGGCCTGGTCCTCAGTATTGGGCACTTTAGCAATTTTAGGTTAAACCCAATTTTATTTGCCATAGTTTATCGTCCCCCATCAACCTACTCAGAATTTTTATCCGAATTTGCTGATTTCTTAGCTGATTTAGTGCTGAAATCTGATAGAATAATTATAGTAGGGGACTTTAATATACATGTGGATGTAGATAGTGACTGCCTTAATGTGGCTTTTAATTCATTATTAGACTCGATTGGGTTTTCTCAGAAAGTAGGAAATTCTACTCATTACCTCCACCATACATTGGACCTTGTTCTGACATATGGCATAGAAATAGAAAATCTTGTAGTGTCTCCTCATGACCCTGTACTGTCAGACCATTGTCTGTTAACCATTGATTTTACTATTTCTGACTATTTGGCTCCTAAAGAAAAATATTATTACAGTAGATGCCTCTCAGATGATGCTGTTTCCAAATTTATGCAGATTGTTTCCTCTATGCCATGTGTCAACACAACGGAAATAAGCTATAGACAGCTTGCTCCTTCTGTAATTGATAACATGGTGGATAGTGTTTCAGCTTCTCTGCATCAGGCTCTAGACTTGGTGGCCCCCTTAAAAAAGAAAAAGTCTAATCAGAGATTTCTAACTCCTTGGTTCAACACAGAAACTCGTAGCTTAAAACAGAAGACTCGTCAATTAGAAAGAAAATGGCGCTCTACTAATTTAGATTAAATCTATTTAGCTTGGAGAAATCATCTTCTAATTTATAAAAAATCTCTTAGAAAAGCTAGAACAAGTTATTACTCTGCATTAATAGAAGAGAACAAGAATAATCCCAGGTTTCTTTTCAGTACTGTAGCCAGGTTGACAAAGAGTCAGGACTCTGTCAATCCTAGCATTCCCTTAGAGCTTACTAGTCAGGACTTTATGAACTTTTTCAATAATAAAATTTCATCCATCAGAGATAAAATCAATCAGATTCTTCCCACAGTTAACTTAAATACTGTAACTACTACAACTCCTTCTTTTGATGTCTGTCTTGATGAGTTTACTCCAATCGACCTTTGTGAGTTAGACAAAATAGTTTCCTCATCCAAACCTTCAACTTGTCTTTTAGACCCTATTCCTACCAGGTTATTTAAAGAAGTCTTCCCAGTTATTGGTAGCTTTATTCTTCATATAATCAATTCTTCATTAACTTTAGGCCATGTACCGCAGGCTTTTAAAACGGCTGTAATTAAACCCTTACTCAAAAAGCCAACGATAGATCTAGGAGCTTTAGCTAACTATAGACCAATCTCTAATCTCCCTTTCGTTTCAAAAATCTTAGAAAGAGTTGTTGCTACGCAATTATTTGACCACCTGCAGGGAAATGGTTTACTTGAAGAGTTTCAATCTGGGTTTAGAATCCATCATAGTACTGAAACAGCCTTAGCGAAGGTCACTAACGACCTCCTCATTGCATCTGATAATGGACTAGTTTCTGTACTTGTCCTTTTAGACCTTAGTGCAGCTTTTGATACTATCGATCATAATATTCTACTTGATAGATTAGAACACTATGTTGGACTTAATGGAACTTCGTTGCAGTGGTTTAGATCTTATTTATCTGATAGGTTCCAGTTTGTTCATGTAAATAATGAGTTTTCTTTCAACTCAAAGCTTAGTCATGGAGTTCCACAGGGATCTGTGCTAGGCCCTACTCTTTTTAGTTTATATATGCTTCCGTTAGGCAACATTATTAGAAAGCACTGTATACATTTTTATTGTTATGCAGATGACACACAATTATACCTGTCAATGAAGCCAGATGATAGTAATCAATTAGCCAAGTTAGAAGCCTGTCTTAAGGAAATCAAAGCTTGGATGACTTGTAATTTCCTGCTATTAAATTCAGATAAGACTGAAGTCATTCTTGTTGGTCCAAAAAACCTTAGAAATTCCTTTCCAAATCAAACTTTCAGTTTGGATGCAGTTACTCTTTCTCTTAATAGCTCTGTGAGGAACCTTGGAGTTATTTTTGATCAGGATTTGTCCTTCAATTCACATATTAAATTTGTTTCTAAGACTGCCTTCTATCATTTGCGTAATACTGCCAAGATTAGGAGCATCTTGTCTCAGAGTGATGCTGAGAAGCTGATCCACGCTTTTGTTAGCTCGAGATTAGATTATTGTAATTCTTTATTATCAGACTGTCCTAAAACATCTTTAAAAAGTCTTCAGCTGATCCAAAATGCTGCAGCAAGAGTTTTAACAGGTACTAGAAAGAGAGATCATATCTCTCCGGTTCTGGCCTCCCTTCATTGGCTTCCCATAGAGTTTAGAATTAAGTTTAAAATCCTTCTTCTTACTTACAAAGCTCTAAACAATCAGGCTCCTTTTTATTTAAAAGATCTGATACTACCGTATTATCCTAACAGAGCACTACGCTCCCAAAATGCAGGATTACTTGTAATACCTAGAATCTCCAAAAGTACAATGGGAGGCAGAGCCTCCAGTTATCAAGCTCCTCTCCTGTGGAATCAGCTGCCAATCTGGATTCGGGAGTCAGACTCGATCTCTGTTTTTAAGAATAGGGCTAAAACCTACCTTTTTGATATAGCCTACAATTAGGGAGGGATCATGTGTTTCTGAACCCTCCCTTAGTTATGCTGCTAATAGGTTTAGTCAGCCGGGGGACCTCCAGTAATGCACTGGGCCTCACTCTTTTCCTCACTCTCTATGAAATTTTTTTTTTGCTGGTCATTAACATTTGTTTGTTCTCTCCCATAGATTGAGTCCCCATCGTGCTGTTTGCTCTCTACATGTCTGTTCTTTTCTTCTTCTCTATCCCCTCACCCCCCAGCCAGTCGCAGCAGATGACTGCCCCTCCCTGAGCCTGGTTCTGCTGGAGGTTTCTTCCTGTTAAAAGGGAGTTTTTCCTCTCCACCGTCGCCAAGTGCTTGCTCACAGGGGATCGCCTGATTGCTGGGGTCTTTCTGCAACTGTGGGGGTTCCCCCCTACAGTTGATAGTGCTATGAGATGACTGTTGTTGTGAAATGGCGCTATATAAATAAAGTTGAATTGAATTGAATTGAATCTAGTGTGACCCCCTTTTGCAGCAATAATTACAACTAAAAGTTTCCAGTAACTGTTGATCAGTTTTGCACATCGGCTTGGAGGAATTTTAGCTCATTCCTCCATACAGAACAGCTTCAACCCTGAGATGTTGGTGGGTTTCCTCACATGAACTGCACACTTCAGGTCCTTCCACAACATCTCAATTGGATTAAGGTCAAAACTTTGCCTTGGCCATTCCAAAACATTAACTTTATTCTTCTTTAACCATTCTGTGGTAGAATGACTTGTGTGCTTAGGATCATTATCTTGTTGCATGACCCACTGTCTCTTCAGATTCAGTTTATGGAAAGATTTCCTGACATTTTCATTTAGTATTTACTGGTATAGTTCAGAATTCATTGCTCCATCAATGATGATCCTGGCCCAGATGCAGCAAAACAGGCCCAAACAATGATATTACCACCACCATGTTTCACAGATGGGATAAAGTTCTTAGGCTGGAATTCAGTGTCTTCCTTTCTCCAAACATAACATCTCATTCAAACCAGAGTTCCATTTTAGTCTCATCCGTCCACAAGACATTTTTCCAATAGCCTTCAGGCTTGTCCACATGATCTTTAGCAAACTGCAGACAAACAGCAATGTTCTTTTTGGAGAGCAGTGGTTTCCTCCTTGCAACCCTGCCATGCACACCATTGTTGTTCAGTGTTCTCCTGATGGTGGACTCATGAACATTAGCATTAACCAATGCAAGAGAGGCCTTCAGTTGCTTAGAAGTTACCCTGGGGCCCTTTGTGACCTCACTGGCACACCTTGCTCTTGGAGTGATCTTAGTACAATGGTAGCAATGGTCTTAGATTTCCTCCATTTGTGCACAATCTGTCTTACTGAGGATTGGTGGAGTCCAACCTCTTAAGAGATGGTTTTGTAACCTTTTCCAGCCTCATGAGCATCAACAACCCTTTTTCCAAGGTCTTCAGAAATCTCCTTTGTTGGTGCCACTGCCATGATATACTTCCACAAACATGTGTTGACACTTTGATAGTTCTTTAAATAAAAGATTCTTTAAATAAAGCAGGGTTCCCACTCACACCTGATTGTCATCCCATTGACTGAAAACACCTGACTCTAATTTCACCTTCAAATTACCTGCTAATCCCAGAGGTTCACAAACTTTTACCACTCACATATATGTAATATCTGCTTTTCACAGCAGTTGAAAGACAGATGACAGTTGGCAGTGTGTCAATTTCTCAGTTATATCCTTCTCATCCCTCGGTTAAAATGGGAAGAAAACAGGCTGAATCCTTTGCCACATTAATCCACATGGCTGGCTGCATATTTAAAAGCCTCACTGTCATTCCATGACTTTTCTCCTGCCCCCCTCTGAGTCTTTGCTTATCTAAGTCATGCTGACAGAAATGAGGATTGGAGCATTATGGAATTCAGATGCCACAGTGGATGATCAGGCCCAACTTTGTCTCTTGATACAAGGAAGATAATTTTTCTGTCCTGCTTGCCTTTGAATGTTCAGAAGTGTGTCAAATAGGAATAAATGAGCAGTGTGTTGCAAAACATCAACTAACTTGAGTTCTGCATAATTTAACATTGATATTTCAGTCCCTACTAACACTTAGCAGCTGGAAACTGATTAGATAAATTGCTAACATCTGCTTTGACATGAATTTTGGGGTCCAAAAGCAGAATTTTATGAATTAGGAACTGTAAAGAGCTTTAGGCAGTGTGAACCTCATGAATGGAATCACATTAAACATTTTTGCTAACTGTAAAACACTATTCCTCATTAAGCCCAAAAGCCACTGGTAAGAATAAGTATCCCAGTGGGCAATAACACTGAAGGAAAATATTTTAACTTTGATGAGATAAAGTATGAATAACTGCTTCAACACTTGAAATAAAATAGTTACTTCTCATGGGTCATTACCGTTATATCTACAAAGGTATGTGCCAAAAGTATTTTAGAAAAAGTATCACAGGAGATGTTTCAGCCCCCTTGGCCCCATTGTAATTGATTTAATTTGCTGACACAGCTATGATTTTAATTCATGCTTTAATAGGATCTGAGTACCATTTAATTCTTTTACCTGTGGGAGCACATCAAAACAAACAGATTTGAGGTGTGTTAATGTAGTATTTTGACACAAAAAAGATAAATAGCAAATATAGTCATAAGCTGTGATCATCAGGTTCCAGGCAGATGTAGACTTCAAGGTCTTGCATTGTTTAGTAACAGCATTCAAAACCTTAGCTGAGCTGTAAATTAGTTTGTACTATGTAACTTTCATGCTCCTTGTAAGAAACCACAGGGTATTTTGTTGGTGGTGGCTGAAGTTGTGCCCTGTGATTTGTTGCTGGGACTGAGGCCACATACACCCCAGCTGCAGTCCCCCCAGTGAGCCAACCAAAAAAAAATTCTCTTGCAGGCAAAGTGGGCCTTCTCAGGTGTTGTGGATTTAGATTTATGGGTTTCTGGGTGTTTTATTGTTGATACAAATATTACTGTAAATATGAATGTGAGTAGGAATGAAGATTTCCTTTCATTACACACACATCTTTGGGGCACCAGTCCAGATGATGGACAATTTTATTAACAATTCTTCATTTGTACCAATGATGAACCAGTCTCAGAAATTAAACCCTTGTGAGTTCTTGTCTGCTTATAATCAAGAAGATGGACATGAAATCAAGCAATAACACCCATATGTCTTTCAGTAGTTTAATGAGCAATGTCAGAATAGGTTAACACATTTAGATGATTTTAAAACAAAGAATTCAACATGTATCATGGGCATCATAGACTGTTATTGAATTACTGAGCATCACATGTGAATCAAACATTTGTGTAATCAAAGAAACCATAGTTTAACTTGGCAGTATGCTGGAAATTGGAAAACCATAAAAATAGCATTGGTTAAGAAAAGTGGATGCAATTTTATGAAGAAAATGATGATTAAACTATTTATAAAAGGAAAATTGGTGTTACTCTGAAAAGGAATGTAGATTAATGAAAAGACAAAATGCATTTGACATTCTGAAGGGAGTTTGCAAATCTATAAGTTTAAAGGGCCTATATCAGGAATATTCTGAAGAATTAAGTTTAAATTGAACAACAGACTGTCAGCCAAGCAGAATCATTGCGTCTCGGTGGGTAGCAGGTGGTCCATTTGAATCTTGTTCCATCTAGACTGGTGTGAACCCTGTTGGAAGACTGGAAGACAGGTTCTTTACCATGGTTATGGCCTACTCCCGAGATCACAACGGGCTGGTTTTTCAGCAAACTGAGCAAGGTCTCCTCTTATGCATTTAAAGGGAACGTGTTTATTGTACGAAGTCCATCAGAAGATCAAATTGAGACAAAAACATACCACAGAGCCATTTCTTCTGATGTATTGTGGCTTGCATGAATTGGTTTAAAGGGCTGATGACACGATTTTTGACATTTTTTAGGATGTTGTGTAAATCCAAAAGTCATTGTTGATGATCAATATAACATTTACAACTGTGCCTGCATAAACTAGTTATCATCCAAAAATAGCAGCTGCTGACTGGACTGTCGTGCCGCCCACTGAATTAAAGGCAGCACCCTCATGACGTAAGCGGGAGAACGGAACTTCGGTGTTTTTGACTGGAATGACAGCAGCTTTATAGCTCACAGTTTCTCTGGTTTCTTGTTTTAATTTTACGGCTGTGCCTTCACGTTGTGTCGCAGGCTTAGATAAAAAGCAAACCGTGAAAGACCACTACACACGCTTCAGCTCCAACTGTCATAAGCCTCCTCGTGTGCTCCTCGTGCGCTTTTAGGCAGGAGAAGCACAAGGATTAATGGATTTATGGGCAGCTTTGACCTACTTTCTGTGATCCCATGCTGACATCTTGCTGGTCCGTTCACGTCCCCTCTCTCATTATCACCAGCTGATTCAAATTCCCGCTGATCATGTTTCCCGGTCCTCGCCCAGGTGCTTCTCATCACACCATCACCAGCAGCAGTGTGTGTACTTCGTGGCCGTTTGCCAGTCATGTACTGATGGTCCATAGTATTGTCATCCGTGCTGTTTGTCTGCCAGTATTGTCAGCACTCTCACGACGCGCTAGTCACTCCATGTTCGCCGTGGCTCTCGTGCGTCCTTGAAGTGGTGTCGGCTCTGGGGCACACCTGTGGCAAACACGTCTCCTCTCATTCATTCACTGGGTGATGCCGGCCCCCAAACGTCATCAGCAAGTGTGTCTGTGTTTCTTGTTTCTTTCTTCACCTTTCAGGGAACTGTCTGTCTTTCTGTATTAAATGTGCTGTGGTGAACCCTGCACGTAAATCCTCATTATTTCATCCTCCCTCTCCCTGCCCTGCGTAAGAGCGCACAGATGGTCATGATGAATGGATTTACATGCAGAATTCACCACAGCACATGTATTGAACATAAGAATGATGACAACAGTTCCCAAAAAGGTGAAGATGTGGTCACCCAGCACAACGCAGACTGACACTATTCAAGCTCAGCAGGGATTGCATATGGACAGAGAACCCCTGGGGGGACAACCAGAACAATGGACTATTGTTTATACATCCCTGGATTAAGGAGAAGACATCCGAATGCCAGTTGGTCACGCCATTGATATGTATTGACTGATATGTATATCAATATGCAAATGTGCCATGCATTCTCTCTCTTTGTATAACATGTATAAAAGAGCTTGCTATACATGTCTCAATAGCACACACAGCACAACACAGCACACAGCGCTACAGTGTGTCTCATGATGTTGGAGGAAAATAAAAATCTGCAACCTCTCAGCTCATCGTACCTCGCCTGAACTTATTTTTCCTCCACACTGGTGACCCTTGACGAAGAATGGAACACGAGGCGAACACCCCGGAGATGACCCCGACCAGGAAAGCCCCAGCACACATCATGGTGCGACCCTCGCCTGATCTCTTCCCTCCACACTGGTGACATGACGAGAGAGAATGACCGTCTGCTCCCTCTCACCGCACTGTGGACACAGAGGACCAGAGAATGCCTGCAACCTCTTCATCCTCACTGGAGCGCACGCTCCGGAGTGCAGCGCTGGGACCAAAACGGACCATGAACGACACGAGTGAACAAAGGAAGCAGCCTAAATGGGGACAATCATCGACACCGACTGCGTTGATTTCCACCGAACTCCCTGACTCTGACTAAACTCCGGACAGCGGACCTCCCGTGCACAGAAGCCCCGCACACACACCGCAGGATTACGAGGACAGCGCAACTGCCAGTTATGTGGTCACGGCACCAAGCGCACACCACACACAGAGACGAACTGGCTCCACAGACTGATACATCGTCCTCCGCTGCCGCACATGCCCAAGAAAAACGGCCGATTGCCACCCTCGGAACCTTCAGGGCTGCTCACACACCTGGGGCAGATGTGCAGCCCGCACACAGGACTTTGTATGGGTTTCTCAGCCACAGCGCATAAGGGGAATTTAGCCGACTGCTTTTCCCGATGACTTTAGGGCTGCTTCCGGCACCTAAAAGCCAAACCACCTCACACCCTCACACAGCTGCAGTTGTTTCACAGCCACTACGCATCCTCAGGGAATTTGGCAGCTCGCCTTCCCCACATCCTCGCTAGATCGAGCTGCGAGAGGAGTCAGATAAAATGTTTTTTTCACAGCCGCTGTGGATCTCCGCCAGGTATACCGGGAAAGTCCCTCACCATTGCAGATCCACATGCAATTTTTGCACGGCCCAGACACCTTTAACGTCCCGGGCCGGCACTCACTTACTCCCACCCCCTTCCCCCTCCTCCTCCACAGCGCTTTTCCCACACCTCACTCCCTAAAGCCGGCTGATCACCGTCTGGCTCCATTACGCACGACGCACACCAGCCCTTGCGCCCACAATCCACGGCCATTCAACGTGCTGGAACTCGGAGCGGAGCACAGGTTTTTTTTCCACCTCTCCCCCGTTCCCCCCAAGGACTGACATGCCCTCCGACAGTTCTACCGGATCTGGAGCCAAACGATGGGGGGGGGGGGGGGGGTGGAGTCACAGCCCCTTCCAAGCATTCTGGGGGGAGTCGTGTAGTCACCCAGCACAACGCAGACTGATACTATTCACACTCAACAGGGATTGCATACGGACAGAGAACCCCTGGGGGGACAACCAGAACAATGGACTATTGTTTATACATCCCCGGATTAAGGAGTAGACATCCGGGTGCCAGTTGGTCACACGATTGATATGTATTGACTGATATGTATATCAATATGCAAATGTGCCATGCATGCTCTCTCTTTGTATAACATGTATAAAAGAGCTTGCTATACATGCCTCAATAGCACACACAGCACACACAGTACACACAGCACAACACAGTGCACAGCGCTACAGTGTGTCTCATGATGTTGGAGGAAAATAAAAATCTGCAACCTCTCAGCTCGTTATACCTCACCTGAACTTATTTTTCCTCCACAAAGACTTACAAAAATAAACAGAAACATCCACAGTTGGCGTTCGGGGCCGAGATCACCCAGCAAACATGGAGAGGAGATTTGTTAACCACGGTTGCACCCCAGGGCTGACATTGCTTCAAGGGGTGCAACAGAACCACGGCTGTGTGGAGTGGCCAACATGTCGTGATAGCACTGGCAACATTGGCTGGCTCACAACACGACAGATGATGCACACACACCATGAACAGCTGACTGTCAAAGAGAGAGGGCGCGTGTGTTCGGACTGGTGAATCTTGGACAGTGCCCACCTAAAAGTGGCTCAAAACACACAAAAAGCACATGTACAAAACAAAAACAACAAGAACTCAAAATATAATCCATAATAAACCCGATGCCTGAGCCACAAAGAAATTGACCAGAGTGCAAGGGGTTAATCAACCCAGATTTTTAAAAAAACACAAACCTGCCATCAGGCTCTCTCTGTGAGAGTTTTGCAGGCTACTTCAGGTGCAAGGTTGATTCTATTAGATCCAACATTTTATCTGACCAGAAGACCGCTTTTAATGGAATCTTGGACTCACCTTTAGCTGAGGAAACGCTGGACTGTTTTGCCCTGGTTAAAGCTAAAATGTTTGGTAGAGTTTTCTCCCAGGTAAACTTGACCTCCTGCCTTTTAGATCCGATTCCCACATCACTTTTAAAAACATTTTATGGATTCTTCGAACAAGAGATTGTAAACATTGTAAATTGCTCTCTTCAGACTGGTGTTTTCCCCGCTGCCTTTAAAACAGTTGTGGTGAAGCTCTTTTTGAAGAAGAGTAATTTAGATCCTGATATCCTCAGTAACTATCGACTTGTATCCAACTTTCCGTTTTTAAGTAAAGCTTTAGAAAAAATTGTTTTTATCCAGTTAACCCCTTGCACTCTGGTCAATTTCCCTAAAAACGCCAAAAAATAACGTACCCAAAGTAAATCAAAAGCTGTTCTTCAACCCTTTGCAGCATCTTCATGGGGTTGGTCTCATTTAAAAGAAAACACTTTGAATTTTTTGGCAAAACAGTCATAATCTCTCTAAAGCCTGTTTTCCACTAGCCCAGCACACCTCGGTACGGCTCGATTCACTTCAGTACGGCTCGGAATGCTTCTGTCTCCATTAGCACGGTGTTGCGCTTGTGCTGTGATGGTTTGTGTTAGGAGGTTTTAGAAGCGGGGCGGCGGCAGATTCCCAGCGAGGCGGGGCCACACTCCCGTGACGTTACGCACCCGACTGAGTCCTTATTTACACGAGACAAAAAATGGAGGATCCAAGGATTATTGCCTTGCTCGCTCTGTGGTTTTATCTCACAATTAATTTTATCTCATAATTAAGCTGCAATAACACGTCACTTTTGTTTTGAATTAACTGCCAAATGACCTAGAAATAATGAGCTGAAACTTGTTTTTATTCGTATTAAATAATGAGACGGTGGCACACTGGCCAACACCAAATTGTATTATTTTTTACATCCTAGGGCATTTTGGATGTACTGAATTAAAAAAATTCATGTTTTTCCCCTTCAGGTCAACGTTTGGAACAACAGTATTATTATTTTCCGTTTAGATGATGCTACACTCCTTCTAAAGTATTGTAAATCTCTGAATTTGGAATGCCGATAGAACATTCAATTTACATATACTTGTACCTACTTTGACTTGGTGCTAATTTTTTATGATATTTCAATAAAAAGAACAGAAAGCTTACAAAAAGATTTCTTTTTTGGTCTAGTTAAAAATTACATTACCTTTACAATGGTTGACCCCTGACAGGATGATCAGCATCATTTTGATCAGACTAGGCAATGGAATTTCTATGTAATTATACTGTTTTATAATTCAGTGTTATAACAGACAAACCACACTTTCCAAAACAATTCCATTTTATTATATACAAAATATTAAAAGAAAAAAAAAACTTTGCAACACAACATGAAGGTTAATCGACATTTTATACACGCCGACCACTGAGTGCCTCTACACCAGCTTCCCAAACTGGGTCACGAAGACTCGGTGGAATGAAGCTGTCTCTGCCAGCTGTGGGTCATGAAGGCTCAGTTGAATTAATCCGTGCGGGCTGTCACGGCGGACGTGTGGGATGATTCTACAAGGAAAATGCACACAATAAAATACAGCACGAAAGTGCAAGATATACAGAAAAGACAATAGTTTTTAACAAGAATACATAAGCTTATTTCAGCATATTGTTCACATGAATAATTAAAATAAAAGCGTGAGTCCGCAGTGTGCTGCAATAAAGCAGCGATCATCATCCACAAATGAACAGCTTTTTTATTGCATAAATAAACTGAGCGTCTTACCGAATATATTTGCGAAAAAACGCACAATAAAAAATAATTAAAACTCACCATTAAAGGACTCCGATGTCGAGACCTCCCGGTATATTTTTTCATTCCGGGCGGCTCCGTCTAACTCGCGCTGGATATGTTCGTCTGACAATGCAGTGAGCAGACACTGCACCTCCTTATTGGTCCATGGAACACCCTTATTACGCGAAGCCATTTTTGATAGAGAATAAATGAAAATAGCACAGCAATACACTGAAAAGAAACCGCCAACAGTGGTTGCGTGCTGAGTAAAGGCGGTCGTGAAGATTCTTTTTTTTTTTTTTTTTTTTTTTTTAAAAAATTTTATTGAGAAGGTCGTGAAGATTCAGTAGAAGAGGAGGAGGAGGAGAGGAGCGGTTACAACCTGACCAATCAGCGCCGGTTACGACCTGACCAATCAGCGCCGACCAGTCGGTTAACGTCACAACACGGCACAGCTCAGCACTGCTGTACCCTGCCCTTGAGCGGGGCTGAGAATCGCAGCTGTTAAACCGTGTTGGGGCTTGTGGAAAAGCGTACAAAGCGTGCTGAGCCGTCCCGTGTCGCGCTAAAGCGTGCTAGTGGAAAAGGCCCTTAGTGCTCTTGCCACTGAGTAACAGTCATCTAAACATACTGAACTTGAAGAAAATAAATTTCGCCTGGGTGTTTTTTTGGATACAAATGCTTGCAAATAACACACAGCTGTCAGATCCGGGCTGGAAAATGCAACAGAAATGTAGAACCAAGTGTTATCCAGCTGAGGTCAAAATTTTGTAACAATACCACAAAAAATGAATATATTACACAGCTTTTTTCTTAGGTTGTTCCCAGACGTTTTTGAACTGTGCCAAATTGTGCCAAATGGCACAGTTTGGAAAAACGTCTGTAACTTTTGAATGATTCAATATAGAAGCTTGATCTTGGGCTCTAATGAAAGGTGACACTCAGGGCTGTGTGTGTGTGTGTGGGGGGGGGTTGTTTATTCATTCATTCAT
The DNA here is from genome assembly GCA_020510985.1 of Pholidichthys leucotaenia. Taxonomy (NCBI): domain Eukaryota; kingdom Metazoa; phylum Chordata; class Actinopteri; order Cichliformes; family Pholidichthyidae; genus Pholidichthys; species Pholidichthys leucotaenia. The sequence continues at coordinate 386,309,804 of CM035840.1, read as the reverse complement.
GAATGAATAAACAAACAAGCCCCCACACACAAAGAAGCATGCCACGTAAAAAATGTGTGGCTTTTTTTTACAAGAAAAAATAACCTACAGTGCACTAAAAATTATACTAAAATATCTGTAATGTAAAGGATAACAACTCCCCCCCCACTCCACTACAGAGGACAGACATCGTCTATCGCCACATGACGGACCGCGGCACACGCCGTGGTCTACTACGCACAGTTGTACTAAAATATCTGCAATAATATCTGCAATCCGCTACAGAAGAGTAGCGGGGGGGGGGGCGTTCACGGTCTGGACGCGGCGCACTGACTGGACCCGTGCGCCGCGGTCTTCATGTTGCGATGACGCACAGTTGTAATTTACCGATCGGTCAAAAGTCATTTTGATTACAATTTTCAGGGATAAAGAATAATTTAGCTTATAACACTTACCTGTCCACAACAGCAGTGTCGCTGGCGAACTTCTCTTCCTCATTGTCAGACGAACATGACACTGGTCCGCTTGTTACGGACTCGTGGTTCTGGTCACACGACCCGGTCAAACCATAATTCCATTATTGCGGTTTTGCGCTTCCATGATTGCGGTTTTGGCGAATGATTTTTCAAAACAAAGAACAGTAGTAAGAAAAAAAGACTGGCGAATGCGTGTGTGTGTGTCACCCAGCGGCTTACACAAAACAGATTTTGCAAGGACGCACGCTTTCGAACTTCTGTGCTTCAATTGGCTCGCTGTATTCGCAGCCGTTGGTAGGCGGGTCCTTCTTGCTAGGTTTTCAGTCATTGGTTCTTCAAGGTTTCAGAAACCCAATTCAAGGCTGTTATTAGTCGAATGAGAGGTCAATCACATCTAAACCAATCAAAGCACTCCTTTGGCTTTCTGTTTGCGGCTGTGTCTGTAGTGGAAGAACGGAAATGCAGCTTCTTTTTTTTTTCAGTGCGCACTAGGACGCAGAGACGTGACCGCACGCGGTACACCGGAGTGCAAGAGGTTAAACAATTTTCTTATGGACCACAATATTCTTGAGAAATTTCAGTCTGGTTTTAGGACAAACCACAGTATCAAGACAGCCCTTTTAAAAATCGTTAATGATATCAGGTGTAACATGGACTCCCACAAACTGTCAGTCCTGGTGCTGCTGGATCTCAGCACTGTCTTTGGCACAGTAGATCACCACATTTTATTAAGCAGACTCAAACACCTGGTGGGCCTCTCAGGTACTGTTCTCGAATGGTTTCATTCCTATCTCACAGATCGCCACTATTTTGTAAGTATGGATACATGTGCTTCAGCAATCCATGAAATCAAGTGTGGGGTACCCCAAGGTTCAATTTTAGGACCAATACTTTTTAATCTTTATATGTTACCACTTGGAGATGTTATCAGGAGACATGGCATCAATTTTCATAGCTATGCTGATAATACTCAGCTGTACATTGCCACGTCTCTTGATGACACAAAACCAATTAATGCCCTTTTGAACTGTATTTTAGATATAAAGTCATGGATGGCAGAAAACTTCCTACAGCTCAACCAGGGCAAAACAGAAGTTTTAATCATTGGTCCTGAAGACAAGAGAGAGAAACTTCTACCAAAATTGCTAGATCTAAAACCTACACATTGTGTCAAGAACCTGGGCGTTCTTTTAGACTCTGACTTTAATTTTATTTCACACATTAAAAATGTAACAAAAATTGGATTTTACCATCTTAGGAATATAGCCAGAGTCTGCCCTTTTCTCTCTCTTGCCAGCGCAGAGGTCTTAATGCAAGCTTTTATTACTAGTCGTATAGACTATTGTAATGCCCTGCTCTCTGGTTTTCCTCAAAAAAAGAATATCACATCTTCAACTGCTCCAAAATTCAGCAGCACAAGTGTTAACGAGGACCAAGGGGCGGGTGCATATTACACCAGTTTTAGAATCGCTGCATTGGCTCCCCGTGGGTTTCAGGATCGATTTTAAGGTTCTCTTAGTAGTTTTTAAATGCCTCAGTGGTCTTAGGCCTTCTTATCTATCTGAGCTGCTATTATCTTATGAGACCTCGTGAACCCTGAGGTCCTCTGGTACTGGCCTTTTAATGGTTCCCAAAGTCAAGACCAAGACCTTTGGTGAAGCTTCCCTTCACTATTATGGTCCTCATCTGTGGAACAGCCTGCCAGAGAGCCTCAGGGCTGCAGAGTCAATAGACATTTTTAAGAACAGGCTCAAGACTCACCTTTTTAATTTGGCTTTAAATAAACCTGTTTAACCCCTTGAACTCTGTGAATTCCGCGGGCGGTCACGTCTCTGCATCTTAGTGCGTCTCAGTGCGCACTGAAAAAAAAGCTGTATTTCCGGTCTTCCAGTACAGACACAGCCTTGTTACAACCTGAGAAAAAAGCTGTGTGATATACCGTATTCATTTTTTGAGGAATTTTTACAAAATTTTGACCTGAGCTTGAAAACACTTGGTTCTACATTTCTGTTGTGTTTTCCAGCCAGTATCTGACAGCTGTATGTTATTTGCAAGCATTTGTATCTAAAAAAAAAACACCCAGGCAAACTTTCTTGTTACTCAGTGGCAGGAGCACTTAGAGAAATTATGACTGTTTTGCCAAAAAATTCAGAGTGTTTTCTTTTAAATGAGACTAACCCCATGAAGATGCTGCAAAGGGTTGAAGAACAGCTTTTGATTTACTTTGGGCATGTTATTTTTAGGTGTTTTTAGGAAAGTTGAACAGAGTTCAACAGGTTAATTATTAATGAAGCAGTCATTTATATTCCATTGTTTTATGTTCTTTTTGGCGCCATTTGTTCTTAGATTTTCTCATCTTCTTATTGATGTATTTAGTTCAGTTTTTTGTTTTTTGTTTTTTTTTAAGTATGGGTTTTTTAGTTCCTGTTTTTATGTGTTCTTAGTTCCTTTTGTACCTTTTTAAATTTTGGCTTTTAACAAACCGTTTAACTATTATTGAAGTAGTCATTTATGTTCCATTGTTTTTACGTTCTTCTTAGCTGTATTTGCTTTTAGATTTTCTTATTTTGATGTGTTCTTAGCTCAGTTTCTAAGTATGGGTCTTTAGTTCCCTTTGCTCTTTGTGTTCTTAGTTTTATTTTGTATTTATGTGTTTTAACTCCAGTGTTTCCTCAGGATAGTTGCTCCTTCATGTGGTGCCTCGGTGCCGAGCAATGTCTCCTTTATTTTATATGTGTGTAAGAGAAGTAGGGGGTGATGTATGTGCCTGTGTGTGTTGTGTTTGTGGGTATGTTTATGGGAGGGTTGGAAGGGGTGGGGCTGTATCATGTAAAATATGTAATTAAATGGGTCTATTGTTTTTATCTATGTAAAGCACTTTGCACAGCATCTAATGTTTTAAGAGTGCTATACAAATAAAGTTTGATTGATTGATTGATTGATTGATTGATTGATTGATTGATTGAAAACACAAAGATGGCACTGAAGTTTTTGAGTTGTTCAAAAAAATTTTGGCAAAGTTATAACAGAATCAGTTAAAACCTAACTGTTTTTAAAATGTATACTTTTAAATAAAACCTTGTTATTATGATTGCCTTTCTTCCTTCAGCTTCTCCCTAGTGATGGCCAGATGAGGCTTTCTTGAAGGCTTGAGGCTTTTCATCAAAACAGTTCATATAAACAAAGCCTCATGTGAAACTTCATTTTATCTACTAGGCCATCTAGTGGACAAAAAGTATACAACATGTAGAGTTTTACAAGGGCATGATTGGTTTAGTGTGTATTTTTTTCCATTTCAATAAATGCACTGTCTTTTAAGAAATATCAGTGAGCATAAGGGAAAAAGAAATAATAAAACTCGGGTGACTACAGTCAATGTGCTTGTGTTACTTGGTGTGCTTATACTACTTATCCATTTTTATTAATAAATAATAACTTTTCAACAGCCTTTGGACTAAGGCAATGTTTGTTTTTTTTAGATTATTTCACCACCTTTGGAGAATATTCTGTCACACAGCACAGAGGATGGAGGTATGCAAAGGAAGGCTACTGCAAGTTTGTACAGTGTAGGATAGACATGTTTCTGTCTCAGTACATTCACTTCTGTCCTTATTTTCATGCAGGGCACAATAGTGCCTGAGCATAATGATGTGTTATTGTTGTATCCAAGCTCTTTGAAACACAACAGACGCTTCACCTTGCAAATAAAAATAAATTGCAAGAATGGCCCAGCTGTGGGATAGATGTTCTACATCTAGACTACCACTGAAGTTACAAGAAGTACCCGCTATTTATGAAAAATGCACCAATGGGAGAAATAAGCTCAAAATGTTCCCAAACAGGAGAAGTCCATGTTTTTGGTGCTGGTTCCATCTGAAAATTGGCTGTAACAAATCCCTTACACAGTCAAAGATTGACAACACAAAACATGAGGGACAGGGATTTCCATTGTGTATCACTCCTCACTTCATTTCATGTTTCTTGCAAAATCATGAACAGCTTCTTGACCCAGTTATGTGGTACGACCAGTCAGCAGTGTTGGGGGTAGTTACTCAAAAAAGTATTCCATTACCAATTACTAGTTACTTTTTTAGTTACTTTTTACTTTTACTTTTCCTTTAAAGCCCATATTGCTAAATTGTGTAAAAAAAAATCAAGTTAAATCTTGCAAATTTTCATGCAATTCGAAATGAAATGTCAACTGAAGCCGCAAAAATATACTTGCATTCAATGATTCTGAGTCACTTCAACTATTGCCTAACTAGCTGGTCCCAGGCGGGTTTGAGTGCAAAAAAACCATTGGAAGTTTTGTACAAACAAGCAGTTAAAGTTATGGATAAAAAACCTAGGCATTATCATCATTGTGCAATTTTTAAAAAATACAGTCTTTTAAATTGGGATAGTCTTCATACATTTGCAAATTTAAATTTGATTTATAAAGTACTGCATGATTTGGCTCCAGATCCTCTGGCAGAGTTCATCAGCCAAAGAAACAGCTCTGAACGTGTCGCTCGAGGCTCTGTCAGAGGTGACTGTTTCATTCCTCTGCACAGGAGCACTTTCAGTAAGTCGGCCTGGTCAGTGAGGAGCGCTAGTGAGTGGAACTCAGTACCTGAGGAGGTTAAACTGCTCACAACATTCAAGGCCTTCACAAAAAAATTGAAAATGTGGCTTATAAACACCTACAGCTGCCAACACTAAAAGATAAGTCTGCTGTGATGTTTGATGTTGTGTTTAAATGTACGGTTTGTTATGTATATGTTATTTGTTACATTAGTGCCCTCTTAAATGTCTAACCATGTTTTTTTCTTGTAGATGCATTTTACTGCTTTTTTACATCTTGGCCAGGGGACTACAGATGAAAACTAGCCTTTTGGCTAATTCTGGCTTTTTTAACCATGTGTAATCATGTGTTTTATGAAATTGCACTGTCCCTTTTCAAATAAACTAAACTAAACTAAACTAAACGAAACTCGCTGGGTACTCGCTCGGTACTCGATACGGCTCGCTCTCCGGCGGCAGCCCCAAGAAGTAAACAATGCAAACAAATGCCGGGACGCTTGAATTCTTTCGTCCCAAAAATATCATTTTTGAATATTAATTACAGCTAAACAGGAGCAGTTTCGACCCACGATCCATTGGCAGATAGTGGCGTTACTCGCTAGCAATTTAACTTTGAAGACCTGTTGACACCAATATAGCGGTTGGAGTTCTTTGGTTAATCCACCCGGAATGATGGCAAGCTCCGAATTAGTTTGCTTCACTTGGGTTTTGACAGTATCTGTGAGATGGGCGCGCATGGAGTGGCAGATCAATAGGGATGGAGATTTGTGGAAAAAGCCATCCGGCCATTATGTTGAAGCACATATTACTCCGTGAGGCTCCTGACTACCGTAATGCTCCGACAATCCATCAAGCGGTTCGGCTTCGTAGCTTACCAAAGTCGTACTAAAACATTTTTGACAGATTTTTGAGCGCCGTGTACCACATAAAATCGGTTCAAGGTCAGTAAGCACAACCAGAATTAATACATAAGGTGCACCGGATAATAAAGCGCACTGTCGATTTTTGAGAAAATTAAAGGATTTTTAAGTGCGCCTTATAGTCCAAAAAATACGGTAGTAACTGTAACGGGATTACTACATCTATCAGACTAATGCGTTACATTACTGCATTACACCAAACAGTAATCAGATTACTGTAACGTGTTACTTTGTAACCCGTTACACCCAACACTACTGGTTAGCAAGACTAACGACGTCATCACATACATCACCAATACACACCTCGAAACACGCTTCACCAAATATTTCCCGGAGAAGCTTGGAGCACGCTCCGAAGCCCCTGAACCAACCATTCTATCACTACTGCTCCCTTTCGAGGTCACCACAGTGTCTCATCCTCTGACATTGTAATGATCTGCATATCGCTTTGGTAAGGATTTTTACATCAAATGGACTTCCTTCCTATACAGTAACCATTGCTCCTGAAGTGAGCCACACCATTGTGTGGTTGGATGTGTGAATTTGTGTTTGTAGCTAATAATTCCACATAATCAGAGGTGGGTAGAAACACGTTACATTTACTCAAGTACATGTACTAAAATAACTTCTTTTTTTTTTTTGCAAATTAGTGTTCATATACAGTAAGTAGTTTTATTTTACTTTTTTATTTTTTTACAGAGTCGTCGCCGTCGGCCTCCGTCGGTCTATGATGACCATGGAAGAGAATCCTAAACGTCTACTCTGCTGGAACAGCACCGCCTGTGGCTGAACAGGCCGATGCGCACCGGTGTTCTACCTTCCAGTGTTGGGCGTTGGTAGGATTCAAGCCTGGGCAGGAAGATATGGAGGACAAGATGTTACCCATGCAGCATGTCCCCCCTCTCCACATCACTGATGAATCCAAAGGAACAGCAGGGCTGCTATAGTTTGGCACCAGCACTGTCGCAGGAGCTGCCAGAACAATGTTGAGCACAACAGAGAACTGCCTTAGGGGCTCCGACTCCGGATTTTTCCTCAGGGTTGACTCCCGAAGCCTTTCCTGTGACCGGGTGTGCCGCAAGGCAGCGGAGGTTTGAAATCAGGGTTTACCTTCCCCTAGATGGGCTACCTTCCCAGGCTGACGAGCCACCATCTACCCGAAGCATCTGGTTTTAAGGCGCCAGAGATCCGCCCTCGCCCCTTCTCCTATTAGTAAAAGCAGTTCCGCCGGGCTTAGAGACTAGACCACACGGGCAGGCTAGGAGTTGGACTTCGTTGTCAGAGGCTTTTCGAGACGCACGCCATAAGGAGCATTTTATGAGCACTGGGAGCTTAACCCCAGTGCCGCTCCTGGCTATGACAACCTTGGAACCTTTACAGAGTACATTTGAGGGAAAAGTTACTTTTACTCCATTAGATTTAGTCATTACTTTTGATTGCATTGATTTGAAAAGGATCGGTTCATAATTTTTATGAACAGGATTTTTAAGTGCAGCCAAAGATCGGATGGTGTCATGCTTGGTGACCACAGGATCTCATCCCTGTTGTTTGCAGATGATGTTGTCCTGTTGGCTTCATCCAGCAATGACCTACAGGTCTTACTGGGTCGGTTTGCCGCTGAGTGTGAAGTGGCTGAGATGAGAATCAGTACCTCCAAGTCCGAGTCCATGGTCCTCAGCCGTTAAAAGGTGGATTATCCTCTCCGAGTTGGGGACAAGCTCCTTCCCCAAGTGGAGGAGTTTAAGTATCTCGGGGTCTTATTCACGAGTGAGGGGAGAATGGAGCAAGAGATTGACAGAGGGATCGGAGCAGCATCTGCAGTGATGCAGACATTGTACCAGTCTATCGTGGTGAAGAGGGAGCTGAGCTCTAAGGCAAAGCTGTCGATTTACCAGTCAATCTACATTCCTACCCTCACCTATGGTCATGAGCTTTCGGTAATGACCGAAAGAATGAGACTGCGGATACAAGCAGTTGAAATGAGCTTTTTCCATAGGATTGCTGGACTCACCCTTACAGATAGGGTGAGTTGCTCAGTCATCCAGAAGAGGCTCAGAGTAGAACCGCTGCTCCTCCACATTGAAAGGAGCCAGTTGAGGCAGTTTGGGCATCTGATCAGGATGCCTCCTGGACACCTCCCACTTGAGGTGTTTCGGGCATGTCCCATTGGGAGGAGACCCCAGGGCAGACCTAGGACTCACTGGAGAGACTACGTCTCCCAGTTGTTCTGGGAACACCTTGGTATCCTCTCTGAAGAGCTGGAGCAGGTGGCTGGGGAGAGGGAAGTCTGGGCTTCTCTGCTTGAACTGCTGCTTCCACGACCAAGACCTCCAGAGAAGCAATAAAAAAATTGATGGATGGATGGATGGATGGATGATTTGAAAAGTGGTTAGAAAGGTTCTTATTTCTATTGCAATAGCTTATTTTCCACCAGAAATGTCTATATTTTTGTAGTTGTCTAATTTCTTTGATATCGGTGTTGATATAGTTGTTCTTCTATTCAGGTTCAGTTGCAAAGGAATGGGGGGGGGTACAAATTTATGAGAAAAGCGTTCCAAATTTCAGAATAAAAAGTTACATATTTACATAGGAAAGAGTCACAAATATAAAAATGAAAAAAATGAAAATTTATTTAAAATGCATATCTCAAATTTATAAGAAAAATAATTTGAGAAAAGTATGAACATTTATTAGTAAAAAGGGCAAATTTATGAGATAAAAAATATGCGGCGAAAAAAATGAGTTTACAAGGAAAACAGGGTACATTCACAAGAAAAGGGTCCAAAGTGTATGAGAAAAAAAGTCAAATTTATGAGAAAAGAGTCACAAATTTAAAAGAAAACATCACACACTAACAACTGTCAGCAGTTTTTGGCACAGGTATTTTTTCAGCTGCCACTGATACGTGAGTAATTGGTATTATATGGGAATACTACTTTGACTTGACAGTTTCTAGTTAGTCTACCTACTTCTGTGCATAATAGAACAATCCCAAAAAAGCTGAGGAATGAACCTTTTGCTTGTGCTGCAGAAGAGGTGGATGAGCACCATCCTTATGAGGGGTTGGCATGGCCTGAAGAACCACCACTTTGTTCCAGTGATATCCAGCATTTAAAAATAACACATACAATACCAGTATGAGACAATGCCAGCAGCCTAATAGTCACTTTACTGTGACTGCAATCCCTTTCAAAGATGGTGGCAGATCGCTTCCAGTATGGCAGGCATCTAATTCCCATTAGCCTGAGCTGAAAGGATGCCCTTCAGCTTATTTATGAGCAGCAACTGACCAAGGTAAGACAGGAATGATCTCCTTGTCACTTTTACTAGTTTATACCAAACAGCTGATGCTTTATCACTACTGTCACTGATGGCTCAATTCCAACAGCAAAAATACAATCAGCGCCAACATTGACCAGCTGTCTATGTGAAAAATACAGGGTTTATAAGACTGAAGCCAGTCTGTGTCTATGGAGAGGACGCACTGAGTTGAGTAGCTCACAACATTTAGGTCAAGAAGAGTAAAGAAGGGGGAAAAAGGGGCACAATGTGTCAACTGGTGAATATCCATGTTCAGTGAATTCAAACATGTAGGTGTGTGCATAACATCACAACACACCTTTCTTGCTGTGCATGATTAGCACAGCACTGTTACCCACATGTCAACCTCCATCAGCGTGACTGCTCAGTCAGAATTGAGTTTCCAGGGCTACTGGTGTATGAAATTCATTTACCTCACACTTCTTTTCAGGCTTCATCTTGAATCAGTGGCCATTCAGTTCTGATGGAAGGACTTATGCTATGTGGCCGCCTGCAGGAAATTCTGCGAAGAACTTTGGACTCAAACAAGGAAATATTAGAAGAATACTGCATTTTAAGCTCATTAAGGATCAGATGTGCCATCACTTTAGAGATGTGCAGTGCCAGCGGTAAGTGTCTATCTGCAGTGGGAGAGATTTGAAGATTGGAATATTCTTGCTTTAGCGTTATCCTGGTAGTTGGTTAGAAATTATGGCATGATAATCATTATCATTTGAATTCTAATGCTGGGTTTGGTTATTTTATTCATTTTTTTTCCTCTTCTGTATACCAGAAAAACAAACTTGATGTTGGAATGCTTTTGTAGACAGCTCTTTATCTTGACAGGCAGACAACTGATAAGAATTAAGCAGGATTTATGGCTCTCCAAAAGCACATCTAAACCAGGGTCTTCCTGGATCAGTTGTTTGGGTACTCAGAGGCCTGCATGGGAGCCAGAGCACACTTTACAAATCTCAAATCTCAACAACCCCTCATGGGTAAGAGAGACTTGTTTTGCTAAAACAATCAGTCAGTACTGTTTACATTTAAATCACAGATGCTGGCAATGTCACATTAACACCTGACAGTCACAAACAGCGTTCTCTTTGGAGAGAAGCACAACTAACAGCAGATGGTTTGTGGTTGATGAAGCAAAAGAAAATTTTTAAAAATTACATTTAAAATAGCATAAAGCAAATTACATGTAAAGTTACATGTGAGGGTGACATTTAAAATAAATAACTGTCTTAATAAGTTTTTCCCTTGTTTGAGCTGTCTTTCATTTTATTTTTTGTTAATTTAAATTGTCATTAATTTAATGTATTCAGTGTGTGTTTTTAGTTGAGAGCAACTAATTCTACCAATTTTGTTCATGGTCATGTCATCTCTTGTCAGTAGCCCTCAATCTGTTATGTCAGCCCTTACCTTAACGCACCTATAAGGCACTTATAGATGCGTTGAGACTGACGTGGTTAATGTAACCAGACCCAGAAGCAGACACGAGTGGAGACAAAGGAAAATGTTAAACAATGATTTTATTGCAAAACAGTGATTATGTTTGCAGCAAACACATGGAAGTCTGGCAGCCCTGAAAGAAGAGAACAGAGATAAGGTAACTATTGTATCTGATATTATGGCTAATAATATAATTAATTGTGCTTGGGTCTGTCTTACAGGTATGGCTAGATATGGGAGCACCCCACTCCAGGCTGCAGATGGGACAGCAGGACACCTGGCTGATGATCCTCCAAACGCCTCCACTGCAGGTAGGTGCAGATAATCCATAGCAGGTTGCCCAGGCCTGAACAGTGAGGGGCGAAAAGGAGGTGACAAACAGTGCACTGTGTACGGTGGTAAGTGTGGTGATCCATGCTGTGTGTTTCCCCTGCTCACTAATTAGCTTCCACAGCTGTGGTTTCACTCACACCTGTGCCTCCCAATTAACACAGCCTTTATTAGGAGTGGAGCCCTGCACTCCTGCACAGAGACATCTACGCTCCATCAGGGTGAAGAACTCCACAAACTCGAGTTTACCCTTCTCTTCAACAGGGAGTCTCGCCTCCCTTTTCTTCCAAGAATCTGCACCTCATCGTCTGGGAGTTTCGTCTCCCCAACGCATCTGTAAGCAACTTTCTACTGGATGTTATCACCTTCTGCTCCTGCCTTTCTCGCTCCCTCTTCCCTGTGCACAAGTGGACGTACCTCTAGGCGGACTCTCTCCAACCCCAGGTGGCGGACTGGACCACTACCCGTGAGACAGAGGCTCCACTCTCTTCAGTTTCATAAGTGCATTAGCCCTGGACTGAACTCTCTCCTCTTTCCCCCAGCGGAGGCCTCACCTGCACCCAGCACTGCAATTATCTTCACGAGCACTTCTCCACCTCAGCGGGCCCCTGGCAATCTAGATAAGGACTAAGCTGCTTCTTGGTGCCTCAGCTACTTCCCATACTCTGTAAGATTATTTATTATTCTGCTTATTCAGCCATTGATACAAGAGAGCTCATATTCTTGTCTTTCCTCTCTCTGCAGGGTTGCCAGACCTCTCCCGCTCTGCACGCACGCACGCACTCACACACACACACGCACTCCCACGCAATCAAAAAAGATCATTATGAAACTCACTGAGCCTGTGTCTGCACTTGGGTTTTATCTGAATCATGTCAGTAAGTCGACTTACAATGTGGTGAAGGTGAATGGTCCACCAGGAATCCGGTTCGCTACTCTGGTGGAATTCCTGGGGAGAGCATAGAAAAAGATGAAAGCAATCCAAACTATTACAACATAAGGGTGTTTCCAGGCTGTACACAGATGAAGACTGGCAGGCTTAGGTGAAGCTGACATGACGTGCCCAGGCAGAGCAGCAGGAGTGAGTCTCTTTTAAAGGGGCTCCCTGATTGCCTGCAGGTGGTGTGCGTGGCTGCAGGGAGGAACCCGATTAGTGGAAAGGGAGAGATAGGCAAAAGGTGTGCAGTCCTGGAACCCTTACAGTACCCCCCTCTTAAGAAATGCCTCCTGGCATTATTCAGAGCTTGTTAGAATGTCGCCGATAAAAGGAGTGGATCAATGTGTCATCCATAATGAAGGACCTTGGGATCCATGACCCCTCCTCAGGTCCATAGCCCTTCCAGTCCACCAGGAACTGTATGCCCTGACCTCGGCGGTGAACAGCGATAATGCAATTGACCGTGTAGACAAGGCCTCCATCTACCATCTTGGGTTGCATTGGGGTTTGGGTGGAGGACAGAGGGAGCTGGCAAGTACGGGCTTGACCTGGGAGACATGTAGCACAAGGTTGGCATGCAGAGAGGGAAGGAAAGAGAGCCGTACAGATGCAGAATTAACAATAGCAGTTATGGAGAATGGACCAACAAAGCAAGGAGCCAACTTCCTACAGTCAGATTTGAGTGGAAAATTCTTAGTAGAAAGCCATACCTTGTCACCAGCTGAATAGGCAGGAGCAGAGGTCCTCCTCCGGTTGACCCACTTGATGTTCTCCTCCCTAGACCGGAGTAGTGCTACCTTGGTGTCTCTCGAGAAGCAGCGACATCTGTCCATATGGTGGGCGACACTGGGCAGAGTGATCTCCTCCTTTGCGATGGAAAGGAGGATTATAGCCCAGTGACGTCTCGAAAGGGGAGAAACTTGTAGTGGCAGAGTTATGGGCATACTCAACCTAGGGCAGGTAGGTGCTCCACAACGCGGGGTCTGATGTAGTGACACATCGAAGAAAGGCCTCCAACTCCTGGTTTGTCCGCTGACATTTCCCATTGGACTGTAGGTGGTAGCCAGATGATAGACTGACCGTGGTCCCAATGGACTTGTGAAATATGTGCCAGACCTGCAACACAAACTGCAGGCCACGATCTGAGACAATGTCGCTTGGTATGCCGTGCAGCCTGATGATGTGGGTAACAAGCAAGTTGGCCATCTCCAAGGCAGATGGTAACTTGCGTAGAGAAATGAAGTGTGCAGCCTTGAAGAACCTATCCACAATAATCAAGATGACGGTGTAACCATTGGAAGACGGCAAGCTGGAGAAAAAGTCAAGCGTGATGTTAGACCAGGGACAACTGGGGATGGGGAGGGAGTGAAATAACCCAGTGGGAGGGGTGGTGAGGGAGTTGCCTGCAGAGCACTGAGGACAAGCCTTGATGTACTCCCGCACATCACAATTCATGATCGGCCACCAGTAGATTCAGCGAAGAGAGGAGAGGGTCCTGGCTACTCCTGGGTGACAGGAAAATTTCACCGTGTGTAGCCAGTGAATGACGTCCCCTTTCACTGCTGCAGGAAAAAACATCTGGCCTGGTGCCCCCCCCCCCCAAAGGTCCAGGTCAGTGGCCTGAGCCTCTCTCACGTTTTGCTCAGTGTCCCTCACTTTTTCCATATTTTGTTATGTTACAGCCTTATTCCAAAATGGATTAAATTCATTTTTTTCCTCAAAATTCTACACACAATACCCAATAATGGCAATGTGAAAAAAGGTTTTTTTGGGTTTTTTTTTTTTTTGCAAATTTATTAAAAATAAAAAAACAAGAAATCACATGTACATAAGTATTCACAGCCTTTGCTCAGTACTTTGTTGATGCACCTTTGGCAGCAATTACAGCCTCAAGTCCATTTTCACATCTCTCCAGAGATGTTCAATTGGATTCAAGTCTGGGCTCTGGCTGGGCCACTCAAGGACATTCACAGAGTTGTCCTGAAGCCACTCCTTTGATATCTTGGCTGTGTGCTTAGGGTCGCTGTCCTGCTGAAAGATGAACCGTCGCCCCAGTCTCAGGTCAAGAGTGCTCTGGAGCAGGTTTTCATCCAGGATGTCTCTGTACATTGCTGCATTCATCTTTCTTTCTATCCTGACGAGTCTCCCAGGTCCTGCCGCTGAAAAACATCACCACAGCATGATGCTGCCCCCACCATACTTCACTGTAGGGTTGGTATTGGCCTGGTAATGAGCGGTACCTGGTTTCCTCCAAATATGACGCCTGGTATTCATGCCAAAGAGTTCAATCTTTGTCTCATCAGACCAGAGAATTTTGGTTCTCATGATCTGAGAGTCCTTCAGGTGCATTTTGGCAAACTCCAGGTGAGCTACCATGTGCCTTTTGCTAAGGAGTGGCTTCTGTCTGGCCAATCTACCATACAGGCCTGATTGGTGGATTGCTGCAGAGATGATTCTCCTCCTGGAAGGTTCTCCTCTCTCCACAGAGTAACCCTGGAGTGCTGGGTCCTTTCTGTGTGTTTCCTCCCTGTGTTGTAGGTGGAGCTGTGAAGGACTGCCCCTGGCTGGGAGGTGCCTATAAAAGCCATCTCTGTGTACCTCTCAGTAGTGTTTTGCTCCCGTGGAGGCCGGTCGCCTCTCTGATCTGCTGTGTGAGCGTTCTGCTCGCGCTGGAGGCCGGTTGTGTTCCTGGTGTTCTGCTCTGCCTACTGCAAGTTCTGGTTCTGCCTTCTGTCATCTGGTCAGGGCTGTGTTGGTGGCCCTGTTTGTTGCTTGCAGCCGTTGGGCTTTCTGGTTTATGGGTTGGCCGCTGGGCATGGTTGCAGCCCCTGACAGAGGTGTGTGCAGTCTCTGGATGGGCTAGTGATTGTCTGTTATTGTCATGAATCTGGGTTTGGTGATCCCAAACCCAGTTCTGACACCGTGGCTATTCTGGCCCGTTTCACTACTTATTTTCCATCAGGCGCTTCAGGGAGCCCTTTGGGTCCCCCGCTCCCTGACAGCTCGGACACGCCCCCTCCTCCTGTCAGTATCACCAGCTGTTCCTTATTATTGGTGTCTCACACACATACATACACGCCTCATTCACGTCCATTCACATGCTCTGATGTTTTGTCCAGCCACGCTCTTCCACACCTGCGGTCTCTTCCCTCATTAGTATGATTACTTAAGCTCTGTTAGAGTAGGAAGAGATCGCCGGAGCATTACGCTTCATACACAGCAGCATGTTTCTCTGTGTATGCCAGCTTTCATTCCCTGCATTATTCTTCAGCCTGACAATCTAGTCTTCTCTTACGCTACTAGACCGTTGTATTCAGTTAGTGTAAGCAGCTGTTCCTGCCTAGCCCTCATCCTCCGGATAACACGGACCGCCTTGGATCACCTCAGCTCGTAAGTTATGTTTGCCTTTCTCCCTGTGCTGACAGCTTCTCTGCAGTACTAGGCATTCCTCTCCCTCAAGCTGCTGATCGTCCTGGTGGCATCCCTGTTAGTCTGGTGGCCTTATTTGCAATCATTTAAACCCTCTGTTTATGTCATGACTGTTTTGCTGGACTAAGTTTAGGGTTTATGTTTAAAGAAGTGCACGGATCTACTTCTGCTCGTGGGTTTTTCATTCCTCCCTCTGTGCGCTGCTTAATGGCACACGAGGGGCCATAACAGTTATGTTTGCTTGTCCACGCATTCCATGCACATACATGCACCACTGATTTACAGACACATGTTTATTTCTTCACTTTTAATGAATAAATTATTGTTTAAATTAGCACCTCCGTGTGGTCTCCCTCCTTTGTTCAAACCCGTGAGCCAGGGATTGTAGCACCCCATAAGTAGGGTGGAGTCCAGTGGCTGCACAGCTGAAGCAGATGGGGAATGATTAATGGTGTGTGTGTGTGTGTGTGTGTGTGTGTGTGTGTGTGTGTGTGTGTGTGTGTGTGTGTGTGTGTGTGTGTGTGTGTGTTTGCTCACCGCATTCCATGACAATTCTTTTGACTTTATGCTTGGTTTGTGCTCTGACATGTTCTGTCAATTGTGGGACCTTACGGTGGTGGGAAACAGTGTTTGCTCCATTCCTGATTTCTCATTGTTTTGTATACTTGTCACACTTAAATGTTTCAGATCATCAAACAAATTTAAGTATTAGACAAAGATAACACAAGTAAACACAAAATGCAGTTTTTAAATGAAGATGTTTATTATTAAGGGAAAATAAAGTCCAAACCTACATGGCCCTGTGTGGAAAAAGTGATTGCCCCCTAAACTTAATAACTGGTTGGGCCACCCTTAGCAGCAAAAACTGCAATCAAGCATTTGTGATAACTGGCAATGAGTCTTTTACAGCACTGTAGAGGAATTTTGGCCCACTCATCTTTGTAGAATTGTTGTAATTCAACCACATTGGAGGGTTTTCGAGCATGAACCACCTTTTTACGGTCATGCCATAGCATCTCAGTCGGGTTCAGGTCAGGACTTTGACTAGACCACTCTAAAGTCTTCATTTTGTTTTTCTTACGCCATTCAGAGGTGATCAAAAATGTGATCAAGATGGCGCCCACAGTGGTCGCCATGGTGCTTCACTGCGCTTTGTTTTGTTTGTTTTTGTTCGTCAATTGTGTGTCTGCCTGCTCTTACACCTGTGAAGAGCTACTAAATATCAGGACTTTCACTCCCACGGACCTACTCCCAGTTTTTTTGGCTCCTGCCGCCGATCTGGTTCACCTTTTAGCCCAAAAAGTGAGACGGCGAAAGAGAGGAAGACGAGCGGGCGCTCTCGTGCGGCTCGTGCGGCTTCGCAGGAGAGGCACGCGCACGGCTTTGCCTGGGATATTTCTGTCCAACGTCAATTCTCTCTATAACAAGGTAGATGAACTGAGACTGCTGATGCGATTTAAGGACCTCTCCACCTCGTGTGCCCTCTGCTTTACTGAGACCTGGCTCAAGGAAAAGACACCGGACAGCGCGCTCCTCCTCGAGGGATTTCAGCTGTTTCGTGCAGACCGAGACACGGGGCTCTCCGGCAAGACAACAGGCGGAGGAGTCTGCTTCTACATCAACAGCAGCTGGTGCGCCGATGTAACTGTGATCTCCCAACGCTGTTCTCCCGCTCTGGAATATTTATTCATCAACTGCAAGCCATTTTATTCCCCGCGTTGAGTTCGCTTCATTCATCCTGACCGCTGTTTACGTCCCGCCCGACGCGGACGTGTGCGAGGCTCAGCGTGCGCTCGTGGATCACATTCAGCAAGGGGAGCGGACTTTTCCGGACTCTCTGGTTATTGTGGTTGGCAACTTTAACCAGAGCAACCTGAGCCACAAACTCCCCCGATACAAACAGTTTATTAAATGCCCCACCAGAGGAGAGAACACACTGGATCACTGTTACACTACAGTTAAGGATGTGTATCGCGCTGTTCCCCGCGCTGCGCTCGGACTATCTGATCATGTGATGGTCCACCTCATTCCCACATACAGACAGAGATTGAAGCTCACAAAACCTGTTGTGAGCACTACGAGGAAATGGACCAGTGAAGCTGGGGAGGAGCTGCGCACATGCTTGGAAATAACTGACTGGGGCATGTTTAAAGGAGCCACGCATGATCTGGATGAATACACAGACACTGTGACCTCATATATCCACTTTTGTGAGGAGAGCATTCTTCCATCGCGCACCAGGGTGAGTTACTCCAACGACAAGCCCTGGTTCACAGCTAAGCTCAGACAGATCAGGAAGGAGAAGGAAGCAGCGTTGAAAAGTGGAGACAGGGACTGCTACAGGGAGGTCAAATACCGGTTTAGCAGAGAGCTGAGGAGAGCTAAATTTGTGTATTCTGAGAGACTCCAGCAACAGTTCACTGCTAACGACTCTGCTTCTGTGTGGAGAGGACTGAGGCAAATCACCGACTATCGGCCTCAGGCTTCTAAGGGTCAGGATGACAAAGCCCTTTGTCAAAGACTGTCCCATCACTATGCCCGTTTTGACACCTCGTGAGCTGTGTCCAACTCCCCCCCTCCCCCCCAGCGCCACTGCCTCCATGGTCCCCACTTCATCAAAGGCGCCCCCCCCTCCTCCCCCCCTGCCCTTGCCATCAGTGAGCAGGACGTGCACAGACAGTTCTCCAGACTGAACCCGTGCAAGGCCCCCAGTCCGGACGGCGTGTCTCCCTCCACCCTGAGACACTGTGCAGAGGAGCTGACTCCTGTCTTCACGGACATTTTTAACACCTCCCTGAAGTCATGCCACGTGCCGGCCTGCCTCAAAACCTCTACCATCGTCCCTGTCCCCAAGAAGCCACGGATCACTGGACTTAACGACTACAGACCTGTAGCGCTTACCTCTGTAGTCATGAAGTCCTTTGAGCGCCTGGTCCTGCCCCACCTCAAGACCATCACCACTCCCCTCCTGGACCTGCTGCAGTTTGCCTACAGAGCCAACAGGTCTGTGGACGACGCAGTCAACCTGGCCCTCCACTCCATCCTGCAGCACCTGGACTCCCCGGGAACCTACGTCAGGATCCTGTTTGTGGACTTCAGCTCTGCATTCAATACCATCCGCCCCGCTCTGCTCCAGGACAAGCTGTCCCTGCTCAACGTGCCTGACTCCCTCTGCAGGTGGATCACCGACTTCCTGACGGACCAGAGGCAGCATGTGCGGCTGGGAAAGACTGTCTCAGACTCTGTTAGCATCAGCACCGGATCACCCCAGGGCTGTGTACTTTCCCCCCTGCTCTTCTCCCTGTACACCAACTCCTGCACCTCCAGCCACCAGTCTGTCAAGCTGATCAAGTTTGCGGACGACACCACCCTCATCGGGCTCATCTCCAACGGCGACGAGTCCGTCTACAGGAGAGAGGTGGCCCAGCTGGCGTCCTGGTGCAGCCACAACAACCTGCAGCTGAACGCTCTGAAGACAGTGGAGATGATCGTGGACTTCAGAAAAGTCACAGCCCCTCTGCCCCCCCTTACCCTCACAGACTCTCCCATCACCACTGTGGATTCCTTCCACTTCCTGGGCACCACCATCACCCGGGACCTCAAGTGGGAGCCGACCATCAGCTCCCTCATCAAAAAGGCCCAGCAGAGGATGTTCTTCCTGCAGCAGCTGAGGAAGCTCAAGCTACCCACCAAGATGTTGGTGCAGTTCTACACGGCCATCATCGAGTCCATCCTCACCACCTCCATCACCATGTGGTACGCAGGAGCCACCGCCAGGGACAGACTAAGACTGCAGCGCGTTGTGCGCGCTGCTGAGAAGGTGATCGGCTGCAAGCTCCCATCCCTCCAGGACCTGTACATCTCCAGGACCCGGAGGCGTGCAGGTCGGATCATAGCCGACCCTTCACACCCTGGACACGCACTGTTTGCCCCCCTCCCCTCAGGCAGAAGACTTCGGTCCATTCAGACTAAAACCTCCCGCTACATGAACAGCTTCTTCCCCTCTGCCATCAGACTGCTGAACGCTAAGTGACTTATTAGACTCTCGTGCACTATGTACAGCAGCTCAACCGGACTCATGATAATTATCACTGTTTTCTTTTGCACTACCGACTGCACTATGTGGAACTCCACAATATCTGCTGCTTGTTAATATATTTAAAAATTGCATAGATTAGTATTACTCATTCATATTCTACATTTTAGAATGCATAGTTTTTTATTTTTATCTTTAGTGCTACTCCATGTTTAATGTTGCAGCATTGCACCGAGACAAATTCCTAGTTTGTGTACTACATGAACAATGGCAATAAATCTCATTCTGATTCTGATTCTGATTCTGATTCTGATTCTGACTTGCTGGTGTGTTTTGGATCATCGTTGTGCTGCAGAACTCAAGTGCGCTTTGGCTTGAGGTCACGAACAGATGGCCAGACATTCTCCTTCAGGAATTTTTTGTAGACAGCAGAATTCATGGTTCCATTTACCACAGCAAGTCTTCCAGGTCCTGAAGCAACAAAACAGCCCCAGACCATCACACTACCACCACCATATTTTACTGCTGGTATGATGTTCTTTTTCTGAAATGCTGTGATGAGTAGTAATGTAGTAAGAGGAGCAATTAAAAATAATACTGCAATACTGGAGATTTGTCTTTTACACCAGATGTAATAGGACACACACACACACCTTCCAAAAAGTTCAATTTTTGTCTTGTCAGTCCACAAAGTATTTTCCCAAAAGTCTTGGGGATCATCAAGATGTTTTCTGGCAAAACTGAGATGAGCTTTTATGTTCTTTTGGCTCAGCAGTGGTTTTCGTCTTGGAACTCTGCCATGCAGGCTATTTGTGACCCGTGCTGGCAAAATGAGACACTTTCAGGAATACATCAAAACTGAGGTAACATTTTTTCCATATTCTGTATTGAAAGACCTTCAAAATGGTATTTAATTTGTAGGAAGTGCGCAAAAACAGACCCGGGAAAAGATGATTTGTTTATATTTTGGCTAGGTTTAAAACTCGCATTCGATCGGTCGGAAGTTACATCTTCCGCCAAAACATATGTATTTTTAGAAAGTACGATTTCTAAGCTTTACAATGATACCAGGCACTCATAGGGGTTTTCCTGGGACTTGCCACTAGCAAACAAAGAGAGTCATGATTTATGACTTCTCGTGCCTGTATCTCGTAATGATGTGGTGAGCATTCCGACTCATTTTGCCAGCACGGGTCACATTTTTGCCCAGTCTCTTTCTAATGGTGGAGTCATGAACTCTGACCTTAACTGAGGCAAGTGAGACCTGCAGTTCTTTGGCTGTTTTTGTGGGGTCTTTTGTGACCTCTTGGAAGAGTCGTCGCTGCGCCCTTGGGGTAATTTTGGTCGGCCAGCCACTCCTGGGAAGGTTCATCACTGTTCCATGTTTTCACCATTTGTGGATAATGGCTCTCGCTGTGGTTCGCTGGAGTCCCAAAGCTTTAGAAATGGCTTCATAACCTTTTCCAGAATGACAGATCTCAATTACTTTTTCTCATTTGTTCCGGAATTTCTTTGGATCACAGCATGATGTCTAGCTTTTGAGGATCTTTTGGTCTCCTTCACTCTGTCAGGCAGGTCCCATTTAAGTGATTTCTTGATTGAGAACAGGTGTGGCAGCAATTAGGCCTGGGTGTGGCTAGAGAAATTGAACTCAGCTTTCCAGAGATGTGATAAACCACAGTGAATTTGTTTAAACAAGGGGGGCAATCACTTTTTCACACAGGGCAATTTAGGTTTGGATTTTTTTACCCTTAAAAATAAACACTTTTATTTAAAAACTGCATTTTGTGTTTACTTGTGTTATCTTTGTCTAATACTTAAATTTGTTTGATGATCTGAAACATTTAAGTGTGACAAACATACCAAAAAATGAGAAATCAGGAAGTAGGCAAACACTTCTTCACACCACTGTATATAGACTGATGTGTACCTTTCTAAATCATGTCCATTCAACTGAATTTACCACAGGTGGACTCCAATTAAGCTGTACAAACAACTCAAGGATGATCAGTGGAAACAGGGTACACCTGAGCTCAATTTTGAGCTTCATGGCCAAGGCTGTGAATAGTTATGTACGTGTGATTTCATAGGTTTTTATTTTTAACTAGAAAAGCACTCGGAGAGCGCAGACCTCTGCCAAGCGCCACAGTTTCCCCCATACAGTGTTTGTGTGTACGTTTTCAGATTCCTTGACCATGAAAACATATGAGTAGCAATTGGATTCACAATGATAGGATTAGTGGTTCAGTAGTTATTCAGGAAAATCTCATTTTCCGTAATGGCGGTTTTCTTCTGGACGGTGATCCGGATCACCACCAAAATCTAATCATCTGTAGGATACCCTATTTCTGACAATCTGTGAAAATTTCATGAAAATCCGTCCATAACTTTTTGAGTTATCTTGCTAACAAACAAACAGACAAACCAACGCCGATGATCACATAACCTCCTTGGCAGAGGTAAAAATGAAGCATACCAAGATAACCTCCTATAATTCACACAGCTTTGGTCTCTTGAGGCACTTTTCCACTTGGAACCCAAAGGCCTCGTTTGGCCTTGGACCGAACAGTCCTGTTCCGGCACTGGTGGTTTTCCACAGCACAAGGCTCACTGTAGTATGAGTGGGAGAAGGAGGGAGTTGGAGGCGGGGTTTTGAGGGAGTTGGAGGCGGTGCTACACTCCCCTTGAGGCTGCGCCATTTTCCCTGGACCAATTAGTAGTCCAAGAGCTATTTAATATCATTTTGGTGGTGAGGCTGCTGTGTATTATTATGCATTACTCATCTCATGTAACCTTGTGCCATTGCAATGACGCAATTTTTTCGCATATTTAATGTGGACGTGTGGATCTTTAATATCACAGTTACAAGTACTGGGACAGCCATCTAATAAAAAAGTCCACATTGTCTTTAAAGTGTACTTGTTAATGCTGAGTACAGAATTGGGTGAGGCGCAGCAAAACAGTTGTTGCTGTACACCCCACACTCACCCGTCCTTACAATGGCTAAGTTGAATATTTTGTGCAGATAAAACCATTACCTGGGTTGGCAATATGAACATTTCCAAATACAGAACTTAAAATATTAGGTGTCCCTGTTGTTGCACATGGATATAAAGCTTGGTCAGTAGTGGCTGGCTTTTAATGTATGTGTTGACAGTTATTGGACTCCATAACACACTGCAATGACAAATTTTTCCCAACCTTTTTAAGGGTTTTAAGACAGTGTAAAACTTAGTAGTAACAGACAACACATGATGTCAACAGTCACGGGTTTATTCAATGTTATTAACACTGGTCATTGATTAATGTACAGTATATACATAATAATGGTTGGGAAAACGGGTCACACACGCCGTGCGAGGGTTTCAAAGACTGCCATGAGAGTGTTATTGAGGGCAGCATTCTGCGCAATTTCCTCCCTTCGTACAGCAACTTCGGCTTCCCTGGACTGATGGACCTCATCCACAAGCAGTGAATTGAGTTCCAACTGTTGCCGCTGGAGCTCCCTCTGCTCACGTTGATGTTCCCGCTGAAGCTCCATCTGTTCACGGTGCTGTTCCCTTTCTGCTTCTTGCATCGATGCAAAAATAGTTGAAAGGTCTTATTTTGTGTTGCTCCGCTTCCTCTTACCTACAAGACAGAAATGTGAGCTGGTGTCAGTAAAATCAACCTCAAAACATGTAGCAGTACAGCCCCAAAAATTAATGCAAAAGTTAAATATTTTTGGACACCTGTCAGAAAGTGAGACCCATATATTATACAGAATCATTAATCAGACAGTGAAGTATTGTTACATATTAATCATTTATTGGCTCACAGCGCATGAATATCCAAAATTACTTTTCTCGAAAAATCGATGGTTATGTTAAAAACAGATATTAAAAAAAGAGGAGTGTTCTCAATAGTATGAGGATTTATGGAGAAACGGATTTCATTTTCCAGCTGGAGTGACCATCGCCCCACAGTGCCTAAACAATCAAAACCTGGTGTAATGGACAAGGCATCACTGTGTTTGATTTGGCCAGGAAACTCTCCTGACATAAAACCCATATGGATTGTCAAGATTATGACAGATACCATCTTATATGACTTTAACTGTCTTTTGTGAGTCACAAAAAACACACTGTACCATGACATTGCAGTTATTTTGAGATGTACCTGTACAAGGGACACACACTGGTGAAAGGCAAGTGCTGGGTTTGAAAAAATTACTTTTTTTTATGAGTATCACAACTGTGTATTTGTACAATACATTTAGTAAAAGCTGGGTTTATGTTTCAAATGCCTAGCTTTTTATGGTGGTCAAAAAATTCTAGAGGTGACCCAAATTCTATGGTGGAGAGACCCAGCTGGTCTATCATCTCTGAAGAGCTGGAGCAGGTGGCTGGGGAGAGGGAAGTCTGGGCTTCTCTGCTTGAACTGCTGCCTCTGTGACGCGGAGAAGCGGTAGAAGATGGATTGATGGAAAAAATTCTGAATGCATTTATACAGTAGGCTCAACTGAATCATGAAAATGAGGCACGCTGACTTTCAAATAATGAGTTTTGTGCTACAACAGCTCATTAGCATTTCCATGCCTGTGATTAAATATGCAATTGCATTGCTGGACTTTTTTGATGTGCTTTACATGAAACAATAAACTGTACCGTGAGTATTACATTATTACAATATAATATAATTATATTATTTGACTATTGGGCTTTACCTGTGCGTGAAAGTGTTGACGGAGATGTGCCAAACTGTGAGTGAGCTGGACTTGGTTCTGGTGCCGGATGATCTAGATCCGCAGCAGAAGCCGGGGTGCTCGTATCGCGGGAGGTGGGCTCCGTTGGTGTGGAAGCATAATCTAAAAAAATAAATAAATAAATAAAAAACTTTTAACCAGGATTACAACTATCTATTTCATCAGATATTGTCAACACAAAAAACAACATACAAGGACGGACATAGCATTAAGCTAGGTCATCGTTTAAACACGATTAAGTTTTTGTCTGTCCTAAGTGAACTTTCCACTGTTGGAAAAAATAACATAAAGCATGAATATCAGATCACTTACCGTCCTGTATATCACAATATCACGGCTTCAACTGCTGAAGTTGGGTGCGTCGCGGCTGCCCATTCAATTCAATT
Source organism: Pholidichthys leucotaenia (assembly GCA_020510985.1). NCBI lineage: Eukaryota > Metazoa > Chordata > Actinopteri > Cichliformes > Pholidichthyidae > Pholidichthys > Pholidichthys leucotaenia. Next base: position 386,285,249 of record CM035840.1, on the reverse strand, counting down.
CGGGTGGCTGGGTCTAATTCCCGGTGCGTCTCCGTGTAATTTCTGGTGCGTCTGTTTGTGCGCACCACTGCAAGTTCAGTCTGCTTCCCTCTGCATTCTCTCATCAGCCGAAACGCACAGGAAACTCTGCTGGACTGCGGTGTTGGATTTCTGCTGATTTCTGTGAAGCCATTCTCTCGTTGTGGTTTATAATATCACTTGTTCGCGGGCTCACTGACGAAAAATTGCAAATGGCGACCAGCAAGCGATTCTGGAAAGTCTTTATGAAAAAAACTGCCCATTAGTTAAAAAAAAGCTTAAACACAAATTTACTGACAAACCATGGCTAACCAAAGGACTACAAAAGGCGTGTAAAAAGAAAAATTTATTATATAAAGCTTTCAGTATAAAACATACAAAAATAAGTTAACATATATAATAAGATGTAGTAAAAGAGACTATTACAGTAAAGAACTGGAAAAAAAACAAAGACAATATTAAAAATACATGGACAATAATCAACAGTATCCTTGGAAATAAAAGCAGAAATACCAGCTACCCAACTAACACTCCAAAAAATAATAAATCGACTCCGAATGTGAATATAGCTTCACCTGCAGATGAATTTAATAATTTTTTTGTTAACATTGGACCTAAACTGGCCCGAGAAATACCCACTACGGTGCCAACAGGTGATACAATATGCAATAACACTGCTGTAAAAGACACCATCTTCATAAAGAACACAGACGAAAGAGAGGTCATTGAAATTGTTAAATCGTTCAAAAGTAAAACATCTACTGACTGCGATGGTATTGATATGCTACTAGTCAAAACTGTTATCGAATGCATAGTGAAACCACTGACGTATATCTGTAACCTGTCTCTCCAATCAGGTATATTTCCCAATGCAATGAAAATAGCTAAAGTAATTCCGATTTACAAGACAGGCGACAGAGGGGAACTCTCCAACTACAGACCAATTTCACTATTACCGCAATTTTCCAAGATACTTGAAAAAATATTCTATGAGAGAATTGACAACTTCATACTGAAGAATGATTTATTGTGTGAGCAGCAATATGGGTTCAGACACAAAAGGACAACAGCATATGCCTTAATGGAATTTACAGAAAAAATATCAACAGCCATTGAAAATAAAGAGTATTGTAACGTGCTGCTCGACATGGCGACGTCCCACCGGGAGATTCGAACTCACGCCTCCCGCTCCGGAGTCCCGCACTCTACCTGTGTCGCCAATAGGGTTGACCCTGATTGGTGTCAGAAGTGGGATCTCCTGTCCAAAGCAGTAATGGGGCGCTGACATCGGGACGATGTCGAGAACCAGAGGGGAGTAGTGTAGCGAACTCAATATGAGCACCCTACTTGGCTTGCCAAGTGGGTTGACCCTATTGGCGACACAGGTAGGGTGCGGGACTCCGGAGCGGGAGGCGTGAGTTCGAATCTCCCGGTGGGACGTCGCCATGTCGAGCAGCACGTTACAGTATTCAGTTGGAGTATTCCTGGATCTTAAAAAAGCATTTGATACAGTAGATCACAATCTATTATTAAAGAAACTACAAAATTGTGGTATCAGAGGGGTAGCGCTGTCCTGGTTAAGAAGTTACTTAAAGAATAGATATCAGTTTGTATGTGTTAACAACAAAAACTCAGAGCTACTGAAGGTCACCTGTGGAGTCCCACAGGGTTCAGTTTTGGGACCATTATTATTCAATATGTATATAAATGATATATGTAAAGTTTCAGAAAAAATGGACTTAATATTGTTTGCTGATGACACTAACCTGCTATGCAGTGGAAACAACTTGGAACAACTTCTGGATACACTCGGAAAGGAATTAGGAAAGCTGAAACTGTGGTTTGATTCAAACAAATTAACACTCAATTTAAGCAAGACAAAATTTATAGTCTTTAACAACCATCACAACTACCCAGTACCCAAACTCAGTGTAAATGGTGTAGAGATTGAAAGGGTATCCGAAACTAAATTCCTTGGAGTAATAATTGATAACAAACTGTGTTGGAAGCCACATATTAATTATATAAAAGGTAAAGTATCCAAATCAATTGCAATATTACACAGAGTGAAAAATTTGCTGAATCAACCCACACTATACACCTTGTATCATTCATTAATACTCCCATACATGACATATTGTAATGAAGTATGGGGAAATACATACAAAACAAACATATATCCACTCTTTATGCTTCAAAAGAGAGCTATTAGAATAATCAACAAAGCAGCTTACAGGGAACCAACAAACCCACTTTTTCTTAAACAAAAAACTCTCAAGTTGAAAGATCTGATCGACTTTAAAACCGCAATAATAATGTTCAAAGTGAAGAATCTATCACTGCCCGCAAATATCCAAAAGTTGTTCCAAACAAGGGAGAAACGATATCACTTCAGAGGAACATGTATATTTCAAAAGCCTACAGTGAGAACAACTACCAAGCAACACTGTATTTCAGTGCAAGGTGTCAGATTATGGAACGATTTTGGACCTGAATTAAAATCATGTACAAAGCTTGGACAATTTAAACAAAAACTAAAGGAAGAAATACTCCAAACATATTTACAAGACGACATGTAAACTCACATAAGGATTGACATTTCCAGCCTGTGTTGTGTTATAGCTTAGTTTTTCTTTTTTCTCTGTGACACTATGTCTTAGATTTGTTTTTGAATAGTAACCGCTTAACTTAGACTAGCTCAGTTTTCTTTTTCTCTCAGTCATATTTTGTCTTAGCCTCGTTTTAAATTGTAATCGCTCTTGTCTTGTTTTCTCTTTTTTCTCCTTTGAATTCTTGGATGGAATATGGGTGGGCAATATAAGCTGCGGCTTCAGCCATCACCCATTTCGGATAACTCACGTGGAATTGTATAGTAGAAGGAGTCTTTGTCTAATTTGACCTTGTTGTTATATTATACAGTTTCTTTTAACCTGTAATGTACTATCCGAAATAAATAAATTCATTCATTCATTCATTCATTCATTCAGTGTAACGCCCACTCTCATGACGCTACGCACAGACCAATGCATGGCCAGCAGTGGCGTGACGAAACGGGGCCGGGACCCTTCGGACCTGCTTTTTACGGTGCCGAAAAAGTGAACTGTTAAACTGGAACTGTTCAGAAAAAGGGAACTGTGAGGCCTTTGGGTTCCGAGTGGGAAACCGGACACGGAGGCCAAACGGGGCCTTTGGGTTCGTAGTGGAAAAGCGCCTTTGGATGCTCTAGCTGTAAATGAACTGACAGTGAAATGAGCTGCTATATTTATAGTATTCACATGTGTATTGTAGCACCTTGGGGGAACCAGATTATCTAGCATCTCAGACAGGAGACAGTGGATAAGCATGGGAGAACAAAGAGCAGGAGGTTCCTGATGAGACAGCGGGAAGGAGTCAAGGAGGAAGGATGTTTAATGCAGTGTGATGCAAATGTCATGTTGTGTGTGATGTAAATGCCATGAAACTTAAGAGGAGAGTTTCTGCTTAAATGTTTGTGGAGGAACAAAATAAGTGCAGGCGGACACGGCGAACTGAAGTTTAAAAGGGTGCTTTATTCATCCTCCACGAGGCTCGCTCAGCGCTGTGGCAGCGTGCTGCAGCGAGCCCTGCGTCTCAAAGTCAGCAACAAATGTTCTGACGATTTTTTGGCAGAGTTACATGCACAAAAAAACAAAAAAATATATTGAAAAAATATTGAAAATGGCCCTATCTCGCAATGTTAAATTAAAAAAAAAAAAAAAGAATCCTTTAAAAAATTCCTGGATCCAGACGGTGATCCGGATCACCACCAAAATCTTATCATCTGTAGGATACCACATTTCTGACAATCTGTGAAAATTTCATGAAAATCCATCCATAACTTTTTGAGTTATCTTGCTAACAAACAGACAAACAGACAGACAGACAGACAAACCAACGCTGATGATCACATAACCTCCGCCTCCTTGGCGGAGGTAATAAATTTGCAAAAATCTAAAAAAACAACTTTTTTTTCACATTGTCATTATGGGGTATTGTGTGTAGAATTTTGAGGAAAAAGGGGAATTTAATCCATTCTGGCATAAGACTGTAACATAACAAACAAAATATGGAAAAAGTGAAGCGCTGTGAATACTTTCCGGATGCACTGTACAAACCCCAATTCCAGTGAAGTTTTGTTGTTTTGTTTTTTTTTTTGTTACTTATTTGCACCCGTAGGTAGATTTGGTTTGCAGTCTGGTGACAAGCCACCGGCTGCTGGTCGCTGCGTGCGCGAGCACCCTAAACCTACATGTTTTTGGTATGCGGGAGGAAACCAGAGAAATCCCGGAGTAAACCCACGCAACACGGGGAGAACATGCAAACTCCACACAGCTCACTGTTGGTCGGGGGCTGGGATCGAACCCACGATCTCATGATCCCCCGGCCGAGGGTAAAACTGTGCTGCCACAGTGCTAAACCACTGCGCCACTGTGCAGTGGTTGGTGCAGAAGTTGGGATGTTGTGTAAAACATAAATGGAACCAGAATACAATGATTTAACTTATTGAGTTTATTAACTTAACTTATAATTGAACTTATTGAACTTCTTAACAATCTTGATGGTCCTGATTTCCATCAACAATTTGAAATGTGGGCACATCAGATCACAGCACACTTTTACACTTTGTGTTAGTCCATCTCAGATGAGCTCGGGCCCAGAGCAACCGGAAGCATTTCTGGGTGTTGATATATGGCTTTTGCTTTGCATGGTAGAGTTTTAACTTGCACTTATAGATGTAGTGTGAACTGTTTTAAGTGATGCTGGTTTTTCAAAGTGTTCCTGAGCCCACATGGTAATATCCTTTAGACAATGATGTCAGCTTTTAATGCAATGCCACCTGAGGGATCAAAGGTCATGGGTATTCAATGTTGGTTTTCAGCCTTGCCATTTACAGTACATGCAGCAATTTCTTCAGATTCTCTAACAATTTTGATGATATTGTGGACTGTAGATGAAGAAATCCCTAAATTCCTTGCAATTATACTTTAAGAAACGTTGTTCTTAAACTGCTGGACTACTGTATGTCCATGTAGTTGTTCCGCTTCCTTGCTTGTCAATGACTGACCCTTTCGTTGATGCTCCTTTCATACCCAATCATGACCCTCATCTGTTTCCAATTAACTTGTTCACCTGTGAAATGTTACAAAAAGGTGTTCTTTGAGCATTCCTCAACTTTCCTGTCATGATCCGGTGCACGGGTGGGGGCCGTGCCCAGTTGTCAGATTAGTTTTGTCTTTTCCTGTTTGTTTATTTTTCTGCAAAACTTATTTGCTGTATTTGGCGTTTATCGCTCCAGCCTCACAGCTGTGTTTTTTCGTAGGTGTGTGTTTTGTATTTTGTGTTTCTTTTAGTTAATAAATTTGAAAACTCACAGTTTGCCTTTGGCGTCCTGTTTGCCCTCGGAGAAGGCCGTTCATGACATTTCCTAGTCTTTTCTTGCTTCTATCCCAGCTTTTTTGGAAGGTGTTGCAGGCATCAAATGAATATTTGCAAAAAACAATATGACATGATTTACGACCCAAGAGACAGACGCTGACACGAGAGATACAGACAATTATCTTTATTGTGAGTTAATGAGTGAAGTGTGAGTGAATGTGTGAATGCTCGTCTGGCCACTGGAGCTGAGCCCGTCTTGTGGTAACCTGGCAACCCTGGAAAACACAAGCACAAGGTTACTGTTGCACAGTAGCAATGTTCGGCGGGTATGCTGCAGGGGCTTACTTGCAGGTGCCACAATGAGAGGCTGACTGACTCCTGGTGTCCGTGCGACGTCGTGCTCGTGGTGTCCGGTGCTGTGGAGGTGAGGAGGAGCTCCGCGGAGCGGGAGACGGCGCCTCGTCAGCAGAGGAGGGTGGTCCGCCGCCAGGGAGGTCCACCTGTGCACAGGGGAAAAGGCTAGCAGAGGAATTGTGAAGAGATGGCTTACGTGGCCTGGTTTGGCAAAGCGTAGATTTCTTCACAAGAGGTCAAGATCTTGGCACGTTGCTCAGTGAGAGTGACAGACGACTCCGTGCTGAGGCGTCCGCGCATTGGGCTTTTATGGCCCGCTGATTGCCACCTGCTGAAGTGAGCGCAGCTGATGTTGATGATGCTGATGATGGCCTAGCGGCCATCATGACAGTACTCCCCCCTCTAGAGGTGCCTCCAGGCACCTGCCCAATCCTACCTGGATGCGCCCGATGGAAATCGCGGATCAACTGCTTATCGAGGATCAACGCAGGGCGTATCCATGAGCGGTGCTCAGGGCCAAACCCCTCCCAGTCCACCAAATACTGAAGGCCCCGACCCCTCCTGCGGACGTCCTGGATTGCCGTTACCCCCCAGGCCGGATGGCCATCGATCATCCTCGGGGGAACAGGAGCCGCAGGGGGCGGGCACAGCGGGTCGGCGACGTAGGGCTTGACCTGGGAGACGTGGAAAGTGGGGCAGATGCGCATGTGAGAGGGGAGAGCAAGATGCACAGATACAGGGTTGACAATGCGGGAAATAACAAAGGGACCGATGAAGCGCTTGGTTAGCTTACGCTTCTCGGCAGGCACACTGATGTTCTTCATGGACAACCATACCTTGTCACCCACCTTGTAATCCGGCGCAGGCCTCCTATGGCGGTTGGCCACCTCAATGTTCCGTTCCGTGGTCCTCAGAAGGGCTCTGCGGGCAATGGACCAAACTTGCCGACAGCGTCTGGCGTGAGCCTGAACAGACGGGACCGCTACCTCCCCCTCCTCCTCCGGGAACAAGGGCGGATCGTACCCCAACAATGCCTTGAAGGGGGACATCCCTGTGGACGAGGACACCGTGGTGTTATGAGCGTACTCGATCCACGGGAGGTACATGCTCCACGAAGAAGAGCAGGAGGAGATGACGTAGCGCAGCACAGCCTCCAGCTCCTGATTGGCTCGCTCGCACTGGCCGTTACTCTGAGGATGGTATCCAGAGGAGAGACTGACCGTGGCCCCAAGCGCCGTACAGAACGCCTTCCAAACCTGCGAGACGAACTGTGGCCCTCGATCCGAAACGATATCAGCCTGGATTCCGTGAGGATGAACCACATGGAGAACGAGGAGGTCCGCCGTCTCCCGCGCTGAAGGCAACCCCCGGAGGGGCACAAAATGGGCAGCTTTAGAAAAGCGGTCCACGATGGTTAAAACAGTCATGAAGTGGCCAGAGGGGGGCAAACCGGTCACAAAGTCCATGGCTACATGGGACCAGGGGCGGGAGGGGACGGGCAAAGGGTGTAGCAGACCCGCCGGGGCCGATGATGATGTCTTCCCCGTGGCGCACTGAGCGCAGGCTCGGACATAGTTGTTAATGTCCCTCCGCAGCCCTGGCCACCAAAAGGTTCTCTGGAGGAGGTCAACGGTCCGACTCACACCCGGATGGCACGCCAGCTTGGACGCGTGACCCCACTCTATTACTTGGCTCCTAACAGGACGAGGAACGAACAAGCGACCCGGGGGCCCCCCGCCCGGATCAGGCTCCACCTCCTGTGCTCTTCTAACCTTATCGCAGATGCCCCAGGTCAACGCACCTACCACACACGCAGGTGGCAGAATAGACTCCTCCCGGTCGTCAGCGGAGGGCGCATCAAACTGCCTGGAAAGGGCATCAGGCTTACCATTCTTACTTCCTGGCCGGTAGGTGATCGTAAAATTAAAACGGCCGAAGAAGAGTGACCAGCGGGCCTGACGTGCATTCAACCGCTTGGCAGTCCTAAGGTATTCAAGATTGCGGTGATCAGTCCAGACGACAAACGGCTGGGCAGCCCCCTCCAGCCAGTGTCTCCACTCCTCCAGCGCAAGTTTGACAGCCAATAGCTCCCTGTCGCTGATGCTGTAATTCCTCTCAGCAGGTGTCAAACGATGAGAGAAGTAAGCGCAGGGGCGGATCTTCCCGTCCGTCGGGGAGCGCTGAGAGAGTACCTCCCCCACCCCCAAATCCGATGCGTCCACCTCCACCAAGCATTGGAGCTCCGGATCCACCTGGGTCAATACACGGGCCGAAGCAATCTCCCTTCAGCCTGTCAAATGCCGCGGCAGCCTCCTCACTCCAATGGAAAGGGACCTTCGGGGATGTGAGTGCAGTCAGGGGTCTGGCGATGTTCCCAAAATTTGGCACGAAACGCCGGTAAAAATTGGCAAACCCCAAAAAACCCTGCAGCTGTTTCCTGGATGTGGGCGTAGGCCAGTCCACTACCGCCTTGACCTTGTCCAGGTCGGGAAGCACCTGGTTACGGGCGATTATAAACCCCAGAAAGGAGGTGCGATCCATGTGGAACTCACACTTCTCCGCCTTGACGAACAACTGATTCTCCAGGAGGCGCTGTAGGACCCGTCGTACATGCACCTGATGCTCCTCCAGTGTGCGCGAGAAGATGAGGATATCATCAAGGTAAACAAAGACGAAGGAATTCAGAAAGTCCCGGATAACGTCATTTTTTAAGCGCTGGAACACTGCCGGAACGTTGGTTAACCCAAACGGCATCACCAGATATTCAAAGTGGCCGCTTGGGGTCCGGAAAGCAGTCTTCCATTCATCACCTTCCCAAATGTGCACCAGGTGATAGGCGTTCCGTAGATCTAGTTTAGTAAACCAGGACACCCCCTGGAGGGAATCGAAGGCAGTGTTCATCAAGGGAAGAGTGTATTTGTCCTTAATAGTAATGTCGTTGAGAACCCGGAAATCGATGCAGGGGCGCAGCGACCCGTCCTTCTTCCCAACAAAGAAAAACCCTGCCCTGACGGCCGAGGAGGATGGACGGATGATACCGGAGGCCAGGGACTCCTTGATGTACGTATCCATGGCCTCGCGTTCCGGAGCTGATAGGCTGTACAGGCGGCTCGCCGGGAGAGGGGCCCCAGCCTTGAGGTTGATCGCGCAGTCGTACGGGTGATGGGGGGGAAGGGACAACGCCCGTGACTTACTAAACACCTGGCCCAAATCATGGTAGACGTCAGGCACCTTTGACAGGTCCGGAGGGGGTGTTGAGGGAGGCATCATCGGCACTGAGGGAGCACATGTAGCGGACTGAAGACAGGCGCTCAGACAGAATGAGCTCCAAGCCATTATTCTCCCAACTTGCCAGTCGAACGTGGGGTTATGCAGCCAGAGCCAAGGGTACTCCAAGATGACGGGTGAAGAGGAGAAGGGCAAGACCAGGAACCGTATTTCCTCCCTGTGGTTACCAGAAACTATCGTTAACACAGGTGCCATCTGGTGGGAAACTGACGTCAGAGATGCTTTTGACAGGGTGACCAGATGGATGGGGGGGCGTAAAGGTTGACAGCTGAGGCCCATCAGGGTTGCCAGGTCTCTGGAGATAAAGTTTTGCTCAGCCCCAGAGTCAACTAAGGCAAGTGTGGTGTGTTCCTTGTGTTTATGAATGAGCCTAATGGGAATGTGGCAACTAGTGAGGGGCTTTGTCTGATTTTTGTCCGCGAATCCCCGTGATTCGCGGACCTCCCCTTTTAACGGGCAATCCACTACTCCATGTGCCCCATTCCCACAGTAGAAGCATAACCCCTGCTCCCTGCGGCGCTGTCTCTCAGCCGCTGTAAGACCCGATTGCCCCACAACCATATCCTCCTGCTCCGGAAGTTAGACCTAGCGGAACGAGGGCGAGACTTATTTGCACGGATAGCTGTTCGCCGTTCTGCAGCTCGCTCCCTCAGTCTGCTATCTAGGCTGATGGTGAGGGAGATTAATTCCCCAAGTCTGTCTGGTTTCTCCTTTGCCACTAGCTCGTCTTTTAACTCGGAGTTAAGGCTGCGGAGGAAAATTCCACAGAGTGCTGGCTCCCCCCACCCAACCTGACCGGCTAATACCCGGAAGTCCACGGAATAATCGGCGGCAGATCTACTGCCCTGCCGAAGTCCAAGCAGCCATTCAGTTAACACCGTGCCCCGGTCAACATGATCGAACACTTCCATGAACTCTGCCACGAACTGCTGGTAAGTTAACAATGAATAATTTGGTTTGGCCATGATGGTGTAAGCCCAATGAAGAGCCCTGCCTCCCAGCAGGTTGATGATGTACCCAATCTTATTCATATCAGTGGCAAAGTCCCCCGGGACGCGGAGAAAAACTGACTCACACTGTAGCAAAAACCCCCGCGCCTCCCCCAGTTTACCAGTAAAGCGTGCGGGGGTTGGTACAGGAGTTAGGCGATGTGTGGAAGATGGGCTGGTTTGGCTAGTAGCCGCAGCTGCGGGTGCAGAAGGCGCCCCGCTAGCCGGGGAGAATGCCTGGTGACCTTCCAGGCGATCCAACCGGCTGTTAATCTGAGTTAGTTGGTTTAAGATTACTGTCTGCTGGTGGGAAATCATGTCTACTCGTGCGCTGAGTGTGTTAAAGCGGCGCGACAGCGCGCTGTCTGATGGGTCATCGTGACGGAGTCGTACTGACATGATTTACGACCCAAGAGACAGACGCTGACACGAGAGATACAGACAATTATCTTTATTGTGAGTTAATGAGTGATGTGTGAGTGAATGTGTGAATGCTCGTCTGGCCACTGGAGCTGAGCCCGTCTTGTGGTAACCTGGCAACCCTGGAAAACACAAGCACAAGGTTACTGTTGCACAGTAGCAATGTTCGGCGGGTATGCTGCAGGGGCTTACTTGCAGGTGCCACAATGAGAGGCTGACTGACTCCTGGTGTCCGTGCGATGTCGTGCTCGTGGTGTCCGGTGCTGTGGAGGTGAGGAGGAGTTCCGCGGAGCGGGAGACGGCGCCTCGTCAGCAGAGGAGGGTGGTCCGCCGCCAGGGAGGTCCACCTGTGCACAGGGGAAAAGGCTAGCAGAGGAATTGTGAAGAGATGGCTTACGTGGCCTGGTTTGGCGAAGCGTAGATTTCTTCACGAGAGGTCGAGATCTTGGCACGTTGCTCAGTGGGAGTGACAGACGACTCCGTGCTGAGGCGTCCGCGCGTTGGGCTTTTATGACCCGCTGATTGCCACCTGCTGAAGTGAGCGCAGCTGATGTTGATGATGCTGATGACGGCCTAGCGGCCATCATGACACAATAAAGTTTATCAGTTTGAACATTTAATATCTTGTCTTTGTAGTGTATTCATTTCAATAAAGGTTTAAAGGTATTTGTAAATCATTGTATTCTGTTATTTATTTTTTACACAATGTCCCAACTTCATGAGAATTGGGGTTTGTAAAAAAAAAACAAAAACATAAATTCTAAAGAGGTTCTGTCCTTGTAGATAGTTCTTATTATGCTGACACATATTTAAATGTCCATTCTGAATCAGTTCCTCTTTACTTACACAGATGTGGACATAACTGGCTGTGTTTGAGAGAGCTGCCTATTGGCTGCTGCGTAGACTAATGGATGGCTGTATGGGTGGCGGGAACTTGACACTGTAACTCTACTTCAAAAACTCGCTCTAAAAGAGCAAGATGGCAGTGCCCTAAATCCAGGAAGTAGAGTTTCAGGTTTACAGTGGACATACAGTAAGTGGCCATACAGAGGTAGAGCATAAACCATGCAGGAAGAGTAAACACCAAGAAACCAACAAGGATAGTTAGTTACAGCCATGGACAAAATTGTTGGTACCCCTCTGTTAATGAAAGAAAAACCCACAATGGTCACAGAAATAACTTGTATCTGACAAAAGTGGTAAGAAATAAAAATTCTATGAAAATTAACCAATGAAAATCAGATGATGCTTTTGAATTGTGGTTCAACAGAATTATTTTAAAAAACAAACTCATGAAACAGGCCTGGACAAAAATGATGGTACCCTTAACTTAATATTTTGTTGCACAACCTTTTGAGGCAATCACTGCAATCAAACGATTTCTCTCAGTGAGACTTCTGCACCTCTCAGCAGGTATTTTGGCCCACTCCTCATGAGCAAACTGCTCCAGTTGTCTCAGGTTTGAAGGGTGCCTTCTCCAGATGGCATGTTTCAGCTCCTTCCACAGATGTTCAATAGGATTTAGATCAGGGCTCATAGAAGGCCACTTTAGAATAGTCCAGTGTTTCGTTCTTAGCCATTCTTGGGTGTTTTTAGCTGTGTGTTTTGGGTCATTTTCCTGTTGCAAAACCCATGACCTGTGACTGAGACCAAGCTGTCTGACACTGGGCAGCACATTTCTCTCTAGAATACCTTGATAGTCTTGAGATTTCATTGTACCCTGCACAGATTCAAGACACCCTGTGCCAGATGCAGCAAAGCAGCCCCACAACATAACAGAATCTCCTCCATGTTTCACAGTACGGACAGTGTTCTTTTCTTGGTATGCTTCATTTTTGCGTATGTGAACATCTGCTGCCACTGCTGCCATTGCATGACATCCTCTGCCAGTGCTGGAAGGAAGGTGCCGTACCACAGGACATGAGGGATGCCAAGATCATCACCCTCTTCAAAAACAAAGGGGAGAGAAGCGACTGCAACAACTACAGGGGCATCTCCCTCCTCAGCGTTGTTGGCAAAGTCTACGCACGAGTTGTTCTCGTTCGTCTACAGAAGCTTGCCGAACGTGTCTACCCCGAGTCTCAGTGTGGCTTCCGTGCTGAGCAATCGATGGTAGACATGATATTCTCCATCCGCCAACTCCAGGAGAAATGCAGAGAACAGAACGTGCCCCTGTACGTCGCCTTCATCGACCTCACCAAAGCGTTCGATCTGGTCAGCAGAGAGGGCCTTTTCAAGATCCTGCCAAAGATAGGATGCCCACCAAAGTTGCAAAGCCTCATCGAATCATTTCACACCAACATGCAGGGGATAGTGCAGCACAACGGCAACGTCTCAGAGCCATTCAACATACGCAGCAGAGTGAAACAGGGCTGTGTACTTGTGCCAACCCTCTTTGGGATTTTCTTTGCTATGCTCCTGAGGCATGCCTTCAGCACAGCAACAGAGGGAATCTACCTGCACACAAGATCTGACGGCAGGCTTTTCAACCTCGCCCGCCTGAAAGCCAGAACCAAAGTACGCGAGGCTCTAATCAGAGACATGCTGTTCGCAGACGACGCTGCAGTCGCGACCCACACACAGCAGGAGCTTCAGACCCTGATGGACCGCTTCTCCCAGGCATGCAAGGACTTCGGGCTTACCATCAGCCTGAAGAAGACTAACGTCTTGGCGCAAGGCACGGAAGCACCACCAACCATCACCATCGACGACTACGAGCTGGAGGTCGTGAATCAGTTCACGTACCTGGAGTCCACGATCAGCAGCAACCTCTCCCTTGATACAGAGATCGACAAGAGGATTGGAAAATCAGCCTTCACACTCGCTCGCCTCACCACACGAGTGTGGGAGAATCCCAAACTCTCTGTCAAGACGAAGATGGCAGTGTACAATGCCTGCGTCATCAGCACACTGCTCTATGGGAGTGAGACGTGGACAACATACGCCCGGCAGGAAAAGAGACTGAACTCCTTCTACTTGCGCTGCATTCGCCGCATCCTGGACATATCCTGGCAGGACAAAGTGCCCAACACAGAAGTTCTGTCCCGCGCCGGCCTTCCCTCCACGTTCACTCTACTCAGGTAGCGCAGGCTCCGCTGGCTAGGCCACGTTCACCGTATGGAGGATGGCAGAATCCCCAAAGACGTCCTCTACAGAGAACTGGCAACTGGCAGGAGAGACGTTGGCCGCCCACAGCTGCGCTTTAGAGACGTCTGCAAGAGAGACATGAAGGCCCTGGAGATCAACACAGAGCACTGGGAGGACCTTGCAACGGACCGCTCCAAATGGAGAGGCACCCTGACCAGAGAGCTCAAGGCGGGTGAAGAGAGACTGACTGCTGCAGCAGATGAAAAAAGGACCCGCAGGAAGAACCGCCACAGCTCCAGCAGCACGGAGACCACCCACAAGTGCGACCTGTGTGACAGGGTCTGCCATTCGCGCATTGGCCTGTTCAGCCACAGGGGGTGCTGTTCCAGCAGAGTAGACATTTAGGATTCTCTTCCATGCTCATCATAGACTGACGGAGGCCGACGAACATAGCGCTGATGTGCCTTGCCAAAAAGTTCCAGTTTTGTCTCGTCTGTCCATAGGACATTCTCCCAGAAGCTTTGTGGCTTGTCAACATGCAGTTTGGCAAATTCCAGTCTGGCTTTTTTATGATTTGTTTTCAACAGTGGTGTCCTCCTTGGTTGTCTCCCATGAAGTCCACTTTGGCTCAAACAACAAGGGATGGTGCAATCTGACACTGATAAGATAAGATAAGATAAGATAAGATAAGTTAAGATAAGATAAGCCTTTATTAGTCCCACAACGGGGAAATTCCAGGATTGCAACAGCACAGGGATAGCAACACTCAGAGCAACAATCAGAAGGCAAGAAAAAACAAGAGCAGCTAGTATACATATGTACATATTAATATAAATATATATACAGTATATAGATACACAGTGCGGAGCATTGTGGTTGGTGGATGTGCAGCAGAAAGTCTAAGCTCTCTCTCCGCGGATGCGGCGGGCCAGCTCAATGTCTTTGGGCATGATGGTGACCCTCTTGGCGTGGATGGCGCACAGGTTGGTGTCCTCGAAGAGACCCACCAGGTAGGCCTCGCTGGCCTCCTGCAAAGCCATGACAGCGGAGCTCTGGAAGTGCAGGTCGGTCTTGAAGTCCTGAGCGATCTCCCTCACCAGGCGCTGGAAGGGCAGCTTACGGATGAGCAGCTCCGTGGATTTCTGGTAGCGACGGATCTCTCTCAGAGCCACGGTACCGGGCCTGTAACGGTGAGGCTTCTTCACTCCGCCGGTGGCCGGAGCGCTTTTCTGAGCAGCCTTGGTGGCCAGCTGCTTCCTGGGGGCTTTTCCTCCAGTAGATTTACGGGCGGTCTGCTTGGTTCTTGCCATCGCTCTTTATTATTCTGTCTTATATTTCTTGCACCCCGCCTAAACTCCAGCCCGGCACCCGCATTGTTTTTGCTTCAGTTCTCCCGGTATGTCGAGTTTCTCCGTTAGCACCGGGTGGCGGTAGAGTGCTCGCTAGCTCTTCCCTGCTGTATCGTCTCCTGCTGCAAACAGTGGCTCCATCCGCTGACTCGGGAGACCTTTGGGGCGATCTGTGTGTCTGTGATATATATAGAGTGAAAGGTGTGCCGGATCAGAAAGTTATCACTGGATCAGAAAGAAGAGGGAAGATAAAAAGACTCAGAATTGAGCCGCTGTTGCAAAAGGCAGCCAACTCGTGTGGCGCCGGAACAAGAAAATGATGTGCCTTGACCTTGGAGTTCACCATGAATGCGTTTAGAGGTTGTTCTGGGCTCTTTTGTTACCATTCGTATTATCCGTCTCCTCCTGTGGCCACGTCCAGGGAGGTTGGCTACAGTCCCGTGGATCTTAAATTTCTGAATAATATGTGCAACTGTAGTCACAGGAACATCAAGCTGCTTGGAGATGGTCTTATAGCCTTTACCTTTAACATGCTTGTCTATAATTTTCTTTCTAATCTCCTGAGACAACGCTCTTCTTTGCTTCCTCTGGTCCATGTTTAGTGTGGTACACACCATGTCACCAAACAGCACAGTGACTACTTGTCACCCTTTAAATAGGCCGACTGACTGATTACAAGTTTGTAGACATCTGTGATGTTAATTAGAGGACACATCTTGGTTGAACATGTCCCTATGGTTACATTATTTTCAATCTTTTCTAGGGGTACCATCATTTTTGTCCAGGCCTGTTTCATGAGTTTGTTTTTTAAAATAATTCTGTTGAACCACAATTCAAAAGCATTGTCTGATTCTCATTGGTTAATTTTCATAGAATTTTTATTTATTACCACTTTTGTCAGATTCAAGTTATTTCTGTGACCATTGTGGGTTTTTCTTTCATTAACAGAGGGTACCAACAATTTTGTCCACGTGTGTAGTTATGCACGTACGCCAGGGCTACTCTCACTGTAGCCCTGGCATACATGTGATATCTGATGTTTAAACTGCTTACAATTACATAGTCAACTCTGAGGTTCTGGTCCAGCTCATCCACTCACTTCTCCAGTATATTAATCTTCTTTTCTTTTTCCAAGACATTTTTTTATTCACGTACTTCATCCATTAATTCAAGCAGCTTGTTTTGCTGTTTTGACAATTTACTAATTTCTTTTGACATAAAGTTTAGTGAATGCTTTATCTCATCCATCTCTTCCTCATTATAGGAGGGAGGTGGATAATGAAAGCAGGACCACACCCACAGTACAACACAGTTCAAATCAGGGATGTTGTCAGTATGATTTTATGCTAGCTAAGAAACCTGATGACAAATAACACTCAAATATGCTCAGATCATTCTTATATAGAAATAGCCTGTAGCAGCATGACTGCAAAATATCTGGGGAAATATCAATCAATTGTCTCTAAAATGGAGCCTATGGTGCCCACTAGAATATTATAAGTGGAAATTATTCTTTCTCCCTATTCATTCTTATCTCAGTGAAACAGTCTCCCTCAATGATATTTGCTCTTTCACAAATTTTTATCATTCACCTGGACTTACTTGAGTCCTTTGTCTCGCTCATTAGGTTCGGTGCTTTCCTGTCAGTGCAGATAGTCACCCAATCACCCAATTAAAAGGCCTTCTTAATAACCAGTGGGATACCAATTAGAGTGGTGTGCACATATCTCCAATGCCAGGTTTCACTCTTCCCTGCAGAAGTTCATTAATAGGGCTGAGTAGCTGTCACAGGCCAATATATTTCACTCTCAATTTGAAATGAGTCAGATGTTGCACAATGAAATAGGGGTTTGAAGTTACAAGAATAGAAATCTGGGATGTGGTCTGATCCTCACATATCATGTCATGATTCAGCCTATGTCAGTAATGTTTTGCAGGGGGTAAAGATACTACTGTTCTGACAGATCTGCATTGCCTATAAAAAGCATATTGATTGAACAGAATTGAACCTCCTCACATCTACATCTTTTCTCATCTCTCCAAATGCCCTTGAGGGTCAACACAGTGCTGTTGGTAATTGGAAATGCTTGGTGGACCCTCACTGTGAAGGACAAAAACTATTTTGGCCAGGATGGGTAATAAATGGAACTAATGTCTTTGCTGTTCAGATGCTATCTGCAGGGCTGAGTTTTGTGCATACAGCCTAAGGCGTGTGCTCTTCTGAGGTCAGCTTTGACAAATCTCTGCAAACAGCCTGGAAGAAAAAAAACTTGGGAGGAAAAATAAAACAGCAGGAAGCAAATATAAAAATAGCTCTATGAAAATAATCTGTATCAATAATATTGACTAAGACATGACCAGATAAAGCATTCACCTTCAGCTATAACACAATTTTAGATTGAGGTTTTTTTTTCCTCCTTCCAAAGCATTGCACAACAGATCTTCAAAGGAAATATCATATAATAAACATCGCAGCAAAGCCACTTACACCTACCGTATTGTCAGATTTTTATTAAGACACAATAAACAGAAGTGAAGCTAATTAAATGGTCTATGGTAGTTGAATATTCTAATCTTGGTAGTGTGGCGGCATGAAATGATAAGCAGCGAACTGAGGTTTAAAAGTGGGTTTTATTTCATTCCGCCATCACAGAACTCACCCCAGCACTGTATAAGCGTGCCAGAGCGAGCCCTCAGGCTCTCAGGCAATGCGTGTGTCAGAAGCCGTAGTCAGAGAGAGAGAGAGAGTTACAGAGCGATGCAGTTTAAATACCCCACTACAGACAATGCATTCACAGCAGTAGGCATGGACATTTGCATTTGAGAGTCACCCACATCAATAGGAGGATTACTGACAGGAAGACATTTGCATTTGAGAGTCACCCATAACAATAGGAAGATTACTGGCAGGAAAAAGCTAGACAAAGGGAGGCTGCCTATTGATATCAATACACACATCTCATTGTTCTGTCAATTGCTCCAGCTGAGCGCTCTGCTTGTCCCAGTCTGTTGTGGGGGTCACCCACAGTAGGAGGATAAATATGCTAGTCAGGAGATAAGATAAGATAAGATAAGCCTTTATTAGTCCCACAACGGGGAAATTCCAGGATTGCAACAGCACAGGGATAGCAACACTCAGAGCAACAATCAGAAGGCAAGAGAAAAAAAAAGCAAGCAAGCAAGCGCAGCTAATATACATATGTACATATTACTATAAATATGTCATATCCGGCTCTAGGGAGCCGGGCAATCAGAGCCAGGGGCAAGCCAGTGAGTCGTGATATTTTATTCAGGGTAAAGGGGAAGGGATGAGGAGAGCACAGACACTCATACAGACGTACATTCTCAGGCTGCACAGCGCAGGGGTAGGTAGCTTGTACCGGACGTGGGGGTAACAAGACGTGCATACTCACAGCGGGATACAAACACCGGAATGCTGCAAGGGGAGTTGAGGCTGACACCAGACGAAGGGGCTTCAGCCTAGCAGTGCTTATGTCGCAGCCCCGAATGATCGAAGCTGCTCCTCTTTATACTCATTAACAGCGCCCCAGCTGATGAGGATTAATTGGCCCCAGCCGTCCCGTGACACTGACAGCTGGGAACCAGCTGAGGCACTGCCCAATGAGAGGCAGGGATAAAAGGAGCATGGGCTGAGCGCCGAGCCGGCATCTCACCCCATGGTGACAATATATATATATATATATACACACAGACACACAGTGTAGAGCATTGTAGCTGGATGAGATAAATATATGAGTATATAAACACACAGTACGGAGCATTGCAGCTAGATGGAATAAATATGTAAATATATAAACACAGTGCGGAGCAATGTAGCTAGATGGAATAATATGTAGATATATAAACACACAGTGCGGAGCATTGTAGCTAGGTGGAATGAATATATAGATATATAAATATAAACATAAACATAAACACACCCAGTGCGGAGCATTGTAGCTAGATGGAATAAATATGTAAATGTATAAACACACACAGTGCAGAGCATTGTTGCTAGATGGGATGAAACAGCACAACCGACTACTTAGTTATCCTACATGGTATGATTATGTGCCCATACATATTCTCACCCTCCGTAGCTACCGGTATTTTCCTAGTTGTATGCCGGAGGGGACCATTGTGTAAGTCTATTGCATCTTTTGCATTCAAAAAACTATTAGGTTGTTACGTCTTTTTGCTATCACTGCGAGCAGCCCTGCTTAGGTTGTACAGTCTGACAGCCGTTGGTAGGAAGGACCTGCGAAACCTCTCGGTTGTGCGCCTGGGATGATGTAGTCTGCTGCTAAATGAGCTCCTCAGTGCATTCAATATGTCCTGCATAGGGTGGAACTCGGACTCCAGCAGAGATGACAGTTTAGCCACCGTCCTTCTCTCTCCTATCTCCTCCACCGGATCAAGGCACTGCCCCAGGACGGAGCTAGCTTTCTTGATCAGTTTGTTCAGTCTCTTCCTATCAGCTGCAGTAATGCCACTGCCCCAGCAGACCACTCCAAAAGTGATGGCTGATGCCACCACTGTGTCATAGAATGTCTTCAGCAGCGCCCCTTGTACACCAAAAGACCTGAGTCTCCTCAGTAAGAACAGCCTGCGCTGTCCCTTCTTGTAGAGTGCATCAGTATTGTGTGACCAGTCTAGTTTATTGTTCAGATGAACACCCAGGTATTTGTAGGATGTCACCATCTCAATGTCTGTTCCCTGTATATTTACTGGTGCTGTGAGGGGTTGTCCTTGCCTGCGGCAGTCCACCACCAGCTCCTTAGCTTTCCTCACGTTGATCTGGAGGCAGTTCCGATGGCACCAGTCCACGAAGTCCTGGATAAGCCCTCTGTACTCAGCTTCATCTCCATTGGAGATGAGGCCAACGATCGCAGCGTCATCAGAGAACTTCTGTAGATGGCAGTGTGTTGTGTTGTGTGAGAAGTCCGCAGTATAAAGAGTGAACAGGAAGGAGCCAACACCGTTCCCTGGGGGGCCCCCGTGCTACTGATGATCGTGTCGGACACACAGTCCCGGGTTCTCACAAACTGAGGCCGGTTCGTGAGGTAGTCCAGGATCCATGATGACAGGTGCTGGTCCACCCCTGCGCGCAGCAGCTTGTCCTTCAGGATCATCGGTTGGATGGTGTTGAAAGCACTGGAGAAGTCAAAGAACATGATCCTCACCACATTCCCGGGCTTCTCCAGGTGGGACAGAGAACGGTGAAGGAGGAAGATCACCGCATCCTCCACCCCAATGCCATGCTGGTAGGCGAACTGGAGTGGATCCATCGCTGGTTCCACCAGGGGGCAGAGGTGAGCAAGGAGCAGTCTCTCCAGGGTCTTCATCAAGTGGGACGTCAAGGCCACCGGTCTGTAGCTATTCAGGTCTTTGGGGTGGGAAGTTTTTGGTACAGGTACCACACAAGATGTTTTCCACAGCTGTGGTACCCTCCCCAGCTTCAGGCTCAGGTTGAAGATGTACGTCACAATCCCACACAGCTGGTCTGCACAGGACTTGAGGAGCTTTGCGCTCATGCCGTCCAGTCCCGATGCCTTCCTCGCCTTGATCTTCCTCAGCTCCGTCCTCACCTGGGTCCTGGTCAGGGTCAGGATGGGGGGCTGTGTGTTGGGAGTGGGGGGGGTGTTGGTGGAGTGGGGAGTGGGCAGCAGGACTTGATGTCTTTACAGGCAGCAGTGGTTGTTGTGCAGTCAGGGGGGAGGGCGGTTGGTCAAACCTATTGAAAAACAAATTCAGATTGTTCGCCCACTCCCTGTCCCCCGTGGCCTGGGGGGAGGTATTCTGGAGCCCAGAGATGGTTTTGAGGTTTCTCCAGACCCCGCTGATGTCGCTCTGTTGCAGCTTGTCCTCCATCTTCCTCCTGAAGCTGTCCTTGCCTTCTCTGATCTTTGTCCTCAGCTCCCTCTGTACGGACTTCAGCATCTCCCTGTTCCCTGACCTGAAGATCTTCTTCTTCTCTCTCAGAAGTGTTTTAATCTCAGGGTTGATCCAGGGTTTGTTGTTTGAGCAACACCGTATCGTCTTGGTGGGAACGGATTTGTCCGCACAGAAGCTGAGGTAGCCCGTGAAGGTGTGAATGAGGCCATCGATGTCCTCACCACGTGGATCGCAGAGCTGCTTCCAGGCGGTGGCTTCAAAACAGCCCTTTAGAGTGTCCATTGCCTCCTCAGACCATAACATCACTGTGCGCATGGCCGGGGGTTGTCTGTGCACTAGGGGTTTGTACACCGGCCGGAGATGAACCAAGTTGTGATCCGATCTCCCGAGTTGGGGGAGTTGTGATGAGGTGTACGCCTCCTTAGTGTTTGCGTAGAATAAGTCCAGTGTTTTATTGTCTCTCGTGTGGCATGTGACATACTGGGTAAATGTGGGTAGAATGGGAGACAGTGAAACATGGTTGAAATTGCCTGAGATGAGGAGAAGAGCATCTGGGTGTTCTGTCTGCAGCCTGCTGGTTACTGAATGGATGACGTCACGCGCTGTCCCAGCGTTCGCCGTCGGATTTGCATAAACAACAATGCAGATCACGTGTGAGTGTTCTCTCGGGAGATATGTAGGCCGCATGCTAACAGCTAGCAACTCAATGTCTTTGCTGCAGTGACGTTGTTTAACGGTGATATGTCCCAGTCTGCACCAGTTGTTGTTAACATACATTATCACTCCACCGCCCCTTGCTTTGCCACTGTCTGGTGTTCGGTCTGCCCTTATCATGTGGAAACCCTCCAGCTCAATGTTGGCATCTGCTGCTAATTCAGTTAGCCACGTCTCAGTAAACAAAAGGAGAGAGCACTCCCGGTATGTGCTATCGTAACGGCAGATAGCCGCTAGCTCATCTACCTTTCCCAGAATAGAGCGTACATTCCCCATAATAACGGATGGGAAGGTGGGTCTGTACCTTATACTCCTTGTCCGCCGTCTAACACCAGCCCGACAACCACGTCGTTTTCGCCTTATTTCTCTCGGTACGTCGAGTTTTTTCGTCAGCACCGAGTGGAGATTAAGTGCAAGCAGCTGTTCCCTGCTGTACTGTCTCCTGCTGTAAACAGTGGCTCCGTCCGCCGGCTCGGGAGGCATTTTGGGGCGATCTGTGTGTCCGTGATGTATAAAGTGTGTAAAAGAAAGAAAGAAAAAAACTCAGAATTGAGCCGCTGTTGCAAAAGGCAGCCGACTCGTGTGGCGCCGAAAGTTTTTTGAGTTTTTTTTTATTTAAAAAAAACACCCAAAAGTCTAAAAGAAACAACTTAAAGTGCAGTTATAATTGTTTTACTTTAAAAATATAGTTCCCCAGAAAACAAATCAAATCAGAGAGATGTGATATTTGATGAAAACACATTCTGTAGCTTAACTCTCACATCCTTTATGGATGGATTGGCATAAATCATAACCTGCCTCTTAATACGGTCTCCAATAAACAAACTCCCTCCTCTAGTTTGAGCAACTCAGCTCCACAGGGCTCATTTATTTTAGGAAATCACTTGCACCAAGAAAATATTCATGACCCACTTTGAAAAGATTTATATCTTCAGTAGGAATGAAGGAGTCTGGATCTCACAGAGCAGTGGAGCTGAAGAAGCAGCTAATATTCAGTTTTTGTTGGGTATTAGGGTTATTTTTCATGATACAGCTTGAGGTAAGAGGTCACTTATATTTACGGTACATTTACTGAGCATGGGACATCAATATTTATCTCATAAGGACAACTCTTTCACACCTGTCAAAAGTCACCAAATCGAACTAGCACTTATCAAATTAAAAACTCCATGTTCAATCTGTCTTCCAGGTAGGCCTACTTATTATCCTCGTCAGGTTTGCAGTTACAGCAGGGCAAGCTCAGCAGCCCAGGCCTCCTCCACCAAGCTCCCTCCACAACTCCCTGGAGGATATCAAATGGAGATGTAAACCCTCCAGTATGTTTTGCTCTGCCCCTTGTCTCCAAACTCGATGTTCCTCTTTTCATTAATTTGTGCTTGAAATGCATCCAAAAAGAAAGAGCGCTGGGGTCATTCTAACCATGTGTCTAAACATCCTCAGACCCACAATTTCCTCTGGTTAGTGTGCATTCAGCTCCAATACGACTCATCATCCAGAGACTGTTGCTGTTGGTGTACATGGGCTCTGTAGGTGCCTATGCATCCATGCACAACAATGGCAAATTAGTTCCTTTTTTTGGGGGGGGGACCAATTAAGAAGTGAAATTAGATCATTTCCTACAGCGACCCGAGTGTACCAGGGCACCCTGGTTGAGAAACACTGCATCAGATTATTCCAGCTCACTGGGTCTGGTGAACCAACAAATTAGCCCAGGACAAGTGTCACTTCCACCAAGCCACATTGCAGTATTTAGTGTTGTTTTTTGTAAAACTATGGCCTTAAACTATGGTCCCGCGTTTCCTGAGCTTCGCCGTCATGGCTCTGCAGGAGACCAGCGAGGCCCACCTGGTGGTCTCTTCTTCGCTAAGGGGGTCACCATCATGCCCAAAGACTTCCAGCTGGCCCGCTGCATCCGCGGAGAGAGAGCTTAGACTTTCTGCTGCACATTCACCAACCAACCATAATGCTCTGCACTGTGTGTCTATATATATATATTTATAGTAATATGGACATATGTTTAGTAGATGTTTTTTCTTGCCTTCTGATTATTGCTCTGAGTGTTGCTATCCCTGTGCTGTTGCAATCCTGGAATTTCCCCATTGTGGGACTAATAAAGGCTTATCTTATCTTATCTTATCTTAAAAGTCCAAAGGTGGCATGTTATCTGGCTCAGGAAACACGCACGTAGGCTCGGGTGAGATTTAAGAGTTTTATTCAACAAACAGGTGTATGAATGCGTGAGTGAGGAACGTGAATGTCTTCTTGGGGACTGAAGAGCACCGAGGACAGAACAGGACACCGTACAGCCAGGCAACCCTGAGGACAGAGCAGAGGACAATGGATGAGCTATTATCACGGTGAAGTGATGAAGATTGTAATGTGGCTTACTTGCAGATGTCTTGGTGGCTGGCGTTGGCGAGGAATGCTCCCACCTGGAAGACAGCGCCCTGCTGCGCTCGACGGGGAAGAGATTGAAGAGGTGAGGCGATGAAGGGATTCTTCCGCCGCCGGGAGGATCCACCTGTGCACAGGGGAATATCTTGGAAAGCAGGCAAGTGATAATCTTACGTGCGGATGACGAGTAGTGGCGTTGGCTGAGAGGAGTAGGCAAACGCAAAGCTTGAGCATGGAGATGAGCTGACGGCTCCAGGCCGAGGCTGCAGGCAGAGCAGGTTAAATAGAGGCAGCCTAATGAAGCACAGGTGTGCGCACGGCTGGAGCAGATGACAGGCGGGAGCGAGTTGTGACAAAAGGGTGTAATGCATACTATAAAAGAGCATATGAAAGTTTGGACTTACCATGCCGCAAGTGCCTTGACTCTCATCCGCCACACACTGATAACGCCAGGTAGTATAGTCATTAGCAGACTGCCATATGTGCCCCTCCGGGGCAGATAGAGGTAAAAATGACCATGACACCGTACTGAGGGTAGGGTGTGAAGAGTATAAATAGGATCAGTAATTAGAGAATGAGGCACAGCTGTGAATAATTGACAACACAAAGACCAATAAATGAGGAACAGGAAATAACTAAGGGCAGTCATAAATTGCCCCTCGGGGCAGAGAGGAAGACCCAGATGCTGGACTGCTAGTTTGTGATATTTATTAGCAGAAAAACAAACACAACAAGACCAAATGGTGATCAACACAAAAGTCCAAACTGAAAACAAGCAAACTTACGAGTTTGAGGAAAAAGGGGTCACCAGAACAGGAGACGGGTTCTGGTGAAGAAGAATAACTTGTAAGAATCAGAATCAGAATCAGAATGAGATTTATTGCCATTGTTCATGTAGTACACAAACTAGGAATTTGTCTCGGTGCAATGCTGCAACATTAAACATGGAGTAGCACTAAAGATAAAAAACTATGCATGCAATAAAAGGTAGAATATGAATAAGTAATACTAATCTATGCAATTTTTAAATATATTAACAAGCAACAGATATTGTGGAGTTCCACATAGTGTAGTCGGTAGTGCAAAAAGAAAACAGTGATAATTGTCATGAGTCCAGTTGAGCTGCTGTACATAGTGCACGAGAGTCTAATAAGTCACTTAGTGTTCAGCAGTCTGATGGCAGAGGGGAAGAAGCTGTTCATGTAATGGGAGGTTTTAGTCTGAATGGACCGAAGTCTTCTGCCTGAGGGGAGGGGGGCAAACAGTGCATGTCCAGGGTGTGAAGGGTCGGCTATGATCCGACCTGCACGCCTCCGGGTCCTGGAGATGTACAGGTCCTGGAGGGATGGGAGCTTGCAGCCGATCACCTTCTCAGCAGCGCGCACAACGCGCTGCAGTCTTAGTCTGTCCCTGGCGGTGGCTCCTGCGTACCACATGGTGATGGAGGTGGTGAGGATGGACTCGATGATGGCCGTGTAGAACTGCACCAACATCTTGGTGGGTAGCTTGAGCTTCCTCAGCTGCTGCAGGAAGAACATCCTCTGCTGGGCCTTTTTGATGAGGGAGCTGATGGTCGGCTCCCACTTGAGGTCCCAGGTGATGGTGGTGCCCAGGAAGCGGAAGGAATCCGCAGTGGTGATGGGAGAGTCTGTGAGGGTAAGGGGGGGCAGAGGGGCTGTGACTTTTCTGAAGTCCACAATCATCTCCACTGTCTTCAGAGTGTTCAGCTGCAGGTTGTTGTGGCTGCACCAGGACGCCAGCTGGGCCACCTCTCTCCTGTAGACGGACTCGTCGCCGTTGGAGATGAGCCCGATGAGGGTGGTGTCGTCCGCAAACTTGATCAGCTTGACAGACTGGTGGCTGGAGGTGCAGGAGTTGGTGTACAGGGAGAAGAGCAGGGGGGAAAGTACACAGCCCTGGGGTGATCCGGTGCTGATGCTAACAGAGTCTGAGACAGTCTTTCCCAGCCGCACATGCTGCCTCCGGTCCGTCAGGAAGTTGGTGATCCACCTGCAGAGGGAGTCAGGCACGTTGAGCAGGGACAGCTTGTCCTGGAGCAGAGCGGGGCGGATGGTATTGAATGCAGAGCATTTGAATGTAATTAGTGGCTTGTAAATATGGATGTCACCAGACTGCAAAACAAATCTACCTACGGGTACAAATAAAGTAACCTGAACCTGAACCTGAACCTGATCCAATCCGATCCCGATTCGATGTGGGAAATTACCATTTTAATAGCATTTTACTTGCCAGGAAAAACATCTTCCAAGACCTAATGCTGCAAATTGTACCAAGAATACTCTAACTTTATTAATACATAAATTATCACATAAAGAACTGACACAAAATCAGTTACAATAATGGACTTTTTATCATTTAACATGATTTCACAAAGTGCTTACAAGTGCTTTCTTTATTGCAAATGGTGTGTAGTGTCAAGTTAACCACCCAGAGTCAGTAAACAAATTCAATGCATGAAGCATATAGACATAATCTCACTGTATTTCAGTCCCTCCAGGATTTCATGGCTGTTTTTGCGATTGTTATGGCCCAAAAAGGCTGAATTTGTGGGAACTTTTCCAAAAAGTTGTGATAAAAGCTGTGACAATTTTAGTAAGTATTTTTTTTTTTGCACTGAAAGTTGTGCGAGGAAGTACATATTTTAAAGTAGCTGCTTTGTCCATAGTTTACAGTGATGCTATTCTATGTAACATTACAAGAAAAGAACAGGATTGCCAAAAATTTACTGTTAAACAGTGATTTATGTAGAATTAAATGCTCAGCAAAGTTGTCAAAAAATGACCAAATTGTATTCTTGCTGAGAACTTAAATTAAAAACGAAATAAACAAATTAGTCATTACAACAACTAAATTGCATTGAATGCATGTTAAAGTATGGAGAAAATTATGGCAGCACCTTCTTGAATCTTGAATTTGAAAGCTAAGACCCCAGAAAAGTTTGAGGTCTTTTTCTGTGCTGAAATCCACATGAAGCAGGGATGGTCCTCCACTGGCAACCTCTTCCCTTCAGAACGTCTCAGTGCAGGATGGACCTTGGAGTGGAAACCCAGTCTTCACACATCTGAAGGGGAGATGAAAAGAATAGATTTCACATTAAAATTAATAATCATATTTTTAAATCCCCACACCACAGTAGGATTTAATAATTTAGTTTCTTTTATTTTTTATTGTTTATATTTTAACTAAAAATTAACTTTCAATTCCATTTTCATTTTATTGTGATGTATTAGTATCTTCAAATCTCTCACTTAAGTGCTAGAAGTCCATAATCCCATAAAATATACCTTTATTCTGCATTTATTCACAGCACTTAACCAACAGTTAACTACTTTATCCATAGTTTGTAAAAGAAAACACCATCATGCCGGATAAATTATTAATGTACACCACAAATGTTAAAACAAATAAATATTTTACTAACAATCTCAGCAGCTCCAAGTCTCTTTGTTCACAAGTTTCAGCCAGTCTCCGTGTGTTTTCCATTTCAAGTGTTTATCAGTCATCGACTTTATGTTCCAACACAGCGCTGCACGTAGTACAAAACCATTTATCCTCACTTTATGAAAAATATTAGGAAACTGTTGAGGACAGTCTTTATGGTAACGTTTGTTGATAAATTAAGAGACACACACGTCAACTCGGCTCGGGAACATGAAAGTAAACACGGAAGTAAAGACGTGCGCCACAGGGAACTCCTGCTGGCTAAAAACTATTTTAACACCACAGAAGAAGAACTAGCATATTCGTTAGCTTGTTAGCTGTTAGCGCTCCGGGTGTTTCTGGTCCTTCACCGCTGTTCCTGGCTCACTGACCCGGTTTTGGCCCGATCAGACTCAGCAGACGTTCACAGACGTAAAAGCATTATATTAAAATATCGATCCGTGGATTTTGTGGATCGATATCGGCTCAGTCAAATGTGGATTGAGCTAGATTGTTGTATCAATCTTTTGAACCCACCCCTAACCATAACAGTAAGCAGAAGGGCTCAGTGGAGAGAGCTCAGAAGCAGATGGAGGCTGCAACTGGGTCTCCTCACCAGGAGTAAGACAAGCCCTTCTTAAAATAGATGTTCAAAAAATAACAAGAGGACTTGTCTTAAATCCTGCTCTTCTGCTGGCGAGGACCCCGGTGGCTCCGCTGCTGGTGTGGAAGTGACGGCCTCAGGATGAGCTGCTGAAATGGTGGCCTCAGGATGAGCTGTAGAAACGATGGACTTGGGACGAGCTGCCGGGGCGACGGCCTCCAGATGAACTGCAGGAGAGACGGTGAGCAAGGCAGCCAGGAGAGAAGCAGCTGGTGAAGTGATCAAGGGAGAAGCAGCAAGTGAAGCAGCCAGGAAAAAGGCAGCAGGTAAAGCGGCCATGAGAAAAGCAGTGGATGGAGCTCTCCAAAGATGAGGAGGTGCAGCCGTTGGAGGTCTCTGGAGAGCGGTGGAGCCGGCCGGGAGAGGAGCCAGGGGTGGGGCTGGAATGGAGCCCCGAGTGGAGTGGGGTCTCCCAGAGTCTTCTCTCCACCCAGGTCCCCTGCATGTCAACTGACTGCCGTAAAAAAACTCCCTCCGTTCCACAGGAGTAAACATAGGTGGCCAGTCGGCTGGTTCCGGCGATTAGGAGGCTAGCGGTGCTGGTAGGGCCTGGAGAGGAAACCCCTGCACCCAGGGAGGGGAGCGTAGGCTCAGGCGGGCTTCCAAGATGTTAGTGACCACTCCCCAGCAGTGTTCAGCATCCTCCAGAGAGAGTGAGCTGTGGGCCGAAGCAATGAGGTCTTGCAGTACCTCCGTGATCGACAGCTCTTCCCCTCTCAGCCTCCTCCTTCTGCAGTCACCCACTGAGTCTATTTCTAACAGCATCCTACTGTCATATTTGCCCCTCCAGGGCAGATAGAAGGACTCAAATGCTGGGCAACCTTTGAACATATTTTATTACAGAAAATAAAGCAGCACGAGAGGTGAGAACAAAACACAAATATACTTCTAGGTGTGATGAGGGTTGTGGTGAAGGTAGGAATGACCAGGACGTTGTACTGAGGGGAGGGCATGAGGAGTATAAATAGGAGCAGGTGAATAATTAGAGAATGAGGCACAGCCATAAATAATTAACAACACAAAGACCAATAAACAAGGAACAGAAAATGACTAAGGGTGCTGTCAAAATAAGTAAACCCAAGATGATAATTGAAGACAGGATAACAATAACAATACAAACATAATTGAGGACAAGATTAATAGTAACAATAACTAAGGTAGGAATATAAGTAAAGGCGAAGGCATGGCACAGCCCATGCCCTGATTATGATACAGACCTTCTGAGTGTTTGTAGGTCCTCTATCACCTCTAGCCTTCCATCTTGTTTCTCAGCAGTGTTTGTTTCAAACTCCTCTTGGGGGAGGGAGTACCTAGCTGTTTTATACTTCTCAATCATGGCATCTTCTGCCCCTGAATTCAGTGTCTCTACCATTGTCTCTCATGAGCTAACCCACCCAGTGTCTTAACTTCCTCCTGTCACCATGCAGCCGATCAGGTATCTGCAGTCATAGACAAGCTGTATCCCTTTTGCAACACCTGACAGCTGAACATGAATGTGTACTATATGTGGTCTTGACACTAGCCTGCACAATATTTTTGCACAATATTGTCTGCACAGTATTATAATAACATGATTGCATTACGCTTCTTGCTGCTTTAGTGTGTTGGTGACATCATTAGGAAAGAGGTCCCAGCAAATAATTTCCTGGAAAATACTGTAAAGAGACAAAAGTGGTCAAAGCTGTTTGTATTGTTTATACAGAAACATCATAACACCAACTACAGTTTAGCTGCCCAGACACCATCATCCCTTGTTATCTTTGCCATGATTCCAGCTGTTTGAGTTATTAAAAAGTTCACTTCCTAAAGGAGGGATCTGTGCATAAATTTATTATGCCTCAGTGCACAAAGCACAACATAGGCATACGGTGTGTCAATAGTATACAGCAATACATCTGCGTGTCTCTCTGCTACCAGGTTTTCAGCTCGCCCTGTCAACAATCAAGTGGAACTAAAGGCTTGTATCAATGTATCGCCATGTTTTCATGACTTTTAATTTACCAGAATATCAAGAAAAGATTTTGTTGTCAAGATAGAAATAAAAACAACACATGTTCACGCTCACCAAAGCTGTGGAAAAGTTGTAATAACTATGCCGGGCCAGTCAGTGCAGTGCAACATTTTTACATCACCACATACGACTTCATGTCAAAAGTCAGTCGTGTGATGAACTTTTAAAATAGCAGTTGTTTGTGGAAAGTAAACACATATTCTGGACTACACTATTTATTTCTTGCATCAATTGCATAAAAAACATGTTTGGCTGTTTTGAAGATATAGGACAATGTTTTGAACCTCTTGGACAGAGATAAGCACATGTCAACAGACCGTCCTCTGGGGATGTGTGGGGTGCACCTTTTTTTCCTAAATATAACTTTTTTAACAATTAAAAATACAAAGTTAATTCAATCAATATGCCAACAGTTATCCAAATATAAAAAGAAAAATAAAGAAAGCATGAAATTTTAAGCTCAGTGATTTAGAGATTAAAAATCTTCATGCAAGTTGACATTCTTTTGGGCTTTTGGGTTTATGGAGTGCTGAATAGTTTCCATGTATTGCTGCCACTCAATCATAAATATTTAAGGAGGTGCGCCTCATGTGTGTTGTAATGGTGACGTCAGTTTCTGTCAAAAGCGCCCCTCCGGGGTAGAGAGAAGGCCCACGTGCTGGACTGTGAATTTGTGAAGGTTTATTATAAACAAAAAGCACAACATGCACAAAATAACTACAGGCCACAGAGAGATTAATATGATAACAGAAAGACAGAAAATAGGGGACGTCAAACATATGTCTGGTAGGATACTCAAGACCGCAGCGAGGAAAACACAGAGCAGCGGTACTTAAATAAGGCATAACACAAATCAAAACAGGTGTGGGAACCAGAGCGGGCAGGAGGAAACAATGATTATAACTTGGATCAGCTGGGAGCAATGAGAGGGGAGAGAGCAGGGCTGACAGCTGACAGGGACACCACCCACCACGGAGCAAAAACCCGGAAGTGCCACTGACAGCTGTCAACCCAGAGGGAGAACACAACAGTAAGATATAAAGAATTCAAGGTCAACAAATACAGACTAAGAAATAAATACAAAATAATACCACATACAAGAGTAACAAAACTATAACATAAATAAGAAACAATACATGATATAAAGAAACCAAAAGCACGAAATACAACAAATATAGAGAAATAAACAAATATAGAGAAAAGCCGTGAGACTGAGCATGGAGAAATCTCCATTGCTCAGCTCATGACAGAGCCCCCCTCTCAAGGGGTGGATACCAGACACCCAGGATACATCAAAAAAGAAACTGACACCCCCCCTCCCCAAAAAAAAGGAGTATAACAATAACCAACGTGGGTAGGTGATGGGGGGAACAGGCTAGGAGGGAGCAAAACAAAAACCCCAACCACCTAAGCCCCCTGGATCGAAGAGCTGGACAGTTCAGGCGGGCGGCCAAAGTCCCAGGCCCGACAAATGGCATGATGGAAAGAGTCGGGTGGCCAACCAGAGAACATGGGTCGCCCAACCTGGTGGCACAGTCTGTTGGGTGGTCTGCCAGAGTTCTTTAACCACCTGAACAGAAAGGGTGGTCCAGGAGGCGGCTGCTCAATGGGAAGAACCAGCGGTGAGCCAGATGAAGGAGTCGGGGAACCCATGTCGATGTCAGGGTGTGGAGAGGGAACCACGATGGCCTCAGACAGAGGAGGAGGAACCACAACAGCCTCAGGCAGAGAAGGAGGAACCACGATGGCGTCTGGCAGAGGAGAGGGAACCACAACAGCATCTGGCAGAGGAGAGGGAACCACGACAACATCTTGCAGAGGAAAGGGGACCACGATGGCGTCTGGCAGAAGAGAAAGGACCATGACGCTTTCGGACTGCTCTGCAGCACTCTCGGTGGTCCTGGA
The DNA here is from genome assembly GCA_020510985.1 of Pholidichthys leucotaenia. Taxonomy (NCBI): domain Eukaryota; kingdom Metazoa; phylum Chordata; class Actinopteri; order Cichliformes; family Pholidichthyidae; genus Pholidichthys; species Pholidichthys leucotaenia. Next base: position 386,253,326 of record CM035840.1, on the reverse strand, counting down.
CTGGGACATAGCAGCACCCGCAGTGGCTCCAGGCTGGAGCAAAGCAGTACCCACGGTGGCTCAGGGCTGAAGCAAGGTTGTACCCACGGTGGCTCCGGACGGGAGCAAGGTTGCCACCATGGTGGACCCGGACTGGGGCAGATCTGCATCCTCAGTGGCTCTGAGCTGGGTCAAAGCTTCACCCATGGCGGGCCCAGACTGGGTCAAAGCTGCACCCACGGTGGGCCTGGACTGAGCCAAAGCTGCACCCTCGGTGGACCCAGACTGGGCCAGACCTGCACCCTTGGTAGACCCGGACTAGGAAAGAGCTGCACCCACGGAGGCATGGGGCTGGGACAGAGCACCCGCAATGACCTCAACTGACGGGGAGGCAGCACCCTTGGAGGTCCCAAGCTGGCACAGAGCACCCGCAAAGACCTCATCCGGAAGGGGAGCAGCACCCACGGAGGTCCCAGGCTGGGACGGAGCACCCGCGATGACCTCAGCTGACGGGGAAGCAGCACCCTCGGAGGCCCTGGGCTGGGACAGAGCACCGGCAGAGACCTCATCTGGAGGGAGAGCAGCAATCATGGAGGTCCCAGGCTGGGACAGAATACCCGTGATGACCTCGGCAGGAGGAGCTGGACTCATGAAGACCTCGGGTGGCGAGCCCGAACCCACAGAGACCTCTGGAATTGCTGGATGATCCCCAATGACCCTGGGGAAAGGCTCAGACAAGAGATGAAGGGAAACAGGGTCAGGATCACCGGCAGCAGTGGAGCCCGGCGAGGTGAGCTCAGGTGCAGCTGACGGCTGCACCTGGCTCTCACCGCCAAAAGCCAGGCAAGATCTCTCCAACACAGAAACAACAAAGACAAAGGAGAGCACTTGCCTGATCTCAAGCTCCACCGCCATCCAGGACTCCGTCAATCCACACGATGACTTCTCGGGCCCGGCCCTCTGGAGGTCCAGCTTGGACTCTGCTGTGGCGGCCCCAGCAGCAGGCATGGTGGCCGATGCAGTCCCAGGACCCCCAGCGATGTGACCCACACCGGTGGCTCACCCGGCATGGCAACAGGAGGTCCGTTCCCTGCTGGCGCTGGATCCAGCACAGCTGAAGCCCAGGGATGCGCTACTCATCGGCACAGGCTCTGGATCACAGCACTCTCCCTCCATCCAGACCATGGCTGCAGGGCTGGAACCAGGTTCTCCAGGGCCGCAGGCTCCTCCATCACCTGGCGGCTCAACCCAGTAGTCCGCGGACACTCGTGGAGAATAGGAGGAGACACAGAGAGGGCAGGTGAGAAACAAATGGCTGCAGCAGGCGGTGAGGACTCAGGGGACTGCAAACACAGAGCCTCACACCCGCGAATCAGGCAAGGCACATCATCATAAAATGTTGGAAAATGAAAAGACACTTGCCTGTGTTCCAGGGGCACGATGTTTCCTGCTGCAGCTGGTGTTGGATCAACCCTCTCCGTGACTTCCATTGAAGAGGTCCTCCCAGGGAAACCTTGAGGAGCCGTGCCTGCAGCCCCAGCGACAGGCAGAGACAGAGAGTAAACAGCCGACCCCTCAGCAGCGGGAGAGAACTGCGAGGAGAAGCGGGGAACAGCAGCAGCAGAGAAAGAGGAAGCTGGCGGAACAGCCGGAGAGAAAAAACACAAAGAGGGCACTGCAGTGGGAGTCTTCTGCCTCGGCAAAGGGGAAACTGCTGCCTGAGAGGCGAGGGTATTCTTACAGCAGACCGGAGCTGCGTGGCAGCATCTTGGAGCCAGTGGAGCGGGAACAGAAATGGGCGAACTGGTAGTGGAGCAGGGCGTCTGCCGTGAAGCTCGCTTCCGCGTCGGCTTCAGGCTCACTGGAGGCAGCCCCCATGTCAGCTCGGGGAAGGATTGTTGGAGGACAAGAGTGTGGCCAACAACTCCATGAACTGGGAATGCCTCCACAATCCTGGGTGCGCCTTGACAATAACAGTCACTGAGTTCACACTCTCCTAGATCTTCTTTGAGCTGCGGGAGGCGAGAGCTTCATCCACAAAGCTCTGGATAAACTCAGTGGACCACTGCTCCTCTATACTCGGGGCCCCAGCTGCCAATCTCCCTTTATTTGTTGGAAGTCGGCATGCTGGGGACATGATGAGAGCTCCGGAGAAAAACAGAAAAATAGGAGAAGTAAAAAAAAAAACACAAACCCACAGCAGCTGGGTCACAAATGGGCTGAGGTCTTCTGTCATAAGTGCCCCTCCGGGGCAGAGAGGAGACCCACACGCTGGACTGTGAGTTTGTGAAGGTTTATTATAAACAAAAAGCGCAACATGCACAAAATAACTAGAAGCCACAGAGAGATTAATACGATAACAGAGAAAGAAAAAATAGGGGACGTCAAACTTATGTCTAGTAGGATACTCAAGACTGCAGCGAGGAAAACACAAAGCAGCAGTACATAAATAAGGTATAACACAAATGAAAACAGGTGGGGGAACCAGAGTGGGCAGGAGGAAACAATGATTATAACTTGGATCAGCTGGGAGCAATGAGAGGGGAGAGAACGGGGCTGACAGCTGACAGGGACACCGCCCATCACAGAGCAAAAACCCGGAAGTGCCACTGACAGCTGTCAACCCAGAGGGAGAACACAACAGTAAGATATAAAGAATTCATTGTCAACGAATACAGACTAAGAAATACAGCAAATACAAACTAATACCACATACAACAGTAATAAAACTATGACATAAATAAGAAGCAGTATGAGATATACACAAACCAAAAGCACAAAATACAGCAAACAATTATAGAAAAAAGCCATGCGACTGAGCATGGCAGAATCTCCAGTGCTCAGCTCATGACAGTTTCATCTGTGTGTAAACAAATAGCAAGCATTTCAAAAGTCTGCATGCATGGACTGACACAATGCTGCCCCATGTTACCATGCCACAAGCATCAAGGCATCAGCACCTATGGTGCTTTCATTTTCACAGAAGTGGTCAAACAGTTGAGGGAGTCAATAAGAAAATTCTAATGTGGAAGTAACTATGCAAAATGATATGAGATGTTTTCATATGTACTTTTTTGTCTTGCCACTGCCATACTTACAGCCTCCATACTTACAGACTTTGTGTCTAAAAAACATCTTTGTTTTTTCTCTGCAACAAATATTGCCACAGGTGGTGCACTAAGAATTTCCACCAAAGACTGTCTAACTGTGAAATTAACATAACATCTAACAATTCTGTAATGGTGCAGGATGAATGAAAATAGATATCAAACTGCTGATTGCAAAAGGAGGATGGACCTAATTGCAGGGATATGGTTAGGTGAACTTCGTTTTTATTCAAAAACTAAAAGAGCAGCACAGGGGCCAGAAAAACACTGAAAACTAAACACATGATGCATGATGACAGAGAAAAAAAATTCAGTAAAAGGAAAATAAAATTAAACTCAAAGCACAAACCAGAATCAATAACTGAAACAGAGGAGAGAGCGGGTTTGACTGACAAAACAACAAACTTGCTATACAATGACCCAACACAGAGCACACAAACTGGGGAGACTAGATACACTAAAATAACACAGGGTTACAAAAATAATTTTTTTGTAAGATGTCTGTGTTTTTTCAACTGATTTAAGACAATTTTGCACCGCTGAATCCAAAAATGACATCCGTTTCTCTCGATCAAGTGCTAAGTAAAAACTTGTACTTATTCAGTACTTACTTAGTACCGTGCATGTACTTACGTTTATATAAAGGTAAGTAAATGTAAATTGAATGTTTCGTCATCATTGTTCAAAATTCAGAGAATTTCAAGACATAAAAAAGAATTTTGCAACATATAAAGCAAAAATGCCCGTACATGTAAACAAAAAACTTATAAAACAACATATGGCCATAATTCAAAAAGTTGACCTGATTGAGCAAAACCAATGTGATTTTTGGATTCAGCACATCAAAACTGTCCTAAATCAGCTAAAAAAAAAACTCAGACAATAAATTTGGTGTTGGCCAGTGTAATTAAGGGAAACAGCTTGACCAGAGACACAAAGCAGCAATCACACCAACAACAGAACACAGAAACAGACACAGAGGAACAGAAAGATAAATCAGCTGAAATCAGAATACAATACAAAAAAACAGATCTAAGAGGAAACAGATTTTAAATTAGGCATTTTTCAACTACTGGCCAAAGTGTGTTGTTGTTGTTGTTGTTGTTGTTGTTGTTGTTGTTGTTGCTGCTGCTGCTGTTTACAAAATAAACATACAAAAACTACTGAATGAATGACGTGAATATCAAAGGTGATTATTATGTAATGGACTTATGGCCTGTTTTGTTTCAACGAGCTTTTTTAAGTCTCATGTTTTTAATTTGTTTTCACAGACACTGTCACTTGTTTGTCACACAAAATCTGGTGACCACTGCATCTTTTCAAAGAAGTCAAGTGGTCACTTTTGCATTTTTTTGTAGAATGAACCACAATAGCAGCCCTGCTGTAGGCTGGACATAACACAAGAGGAAGGTTAATCCTGATGAGGAAACTTTTTTTTTGTGAGACTGAAAGAGAACTGTTTCACCAGCGCAACATGTTAGTCCAACAGAGGCAGCAGTTCCAAGGAGGAAAGAATGCCTAAGGTGAAAGTACTAATTTAGTTCAACCAAAGTGGTTTATTAAGTTATTTATACATATGCAGTATATACATTTCACATTGTGAATAATCATGTTGTAACTTGTGTCAGTGAGTGAAAACATCCCAAACAGATGCAGTTATCCACTTTATGTCAAGGTGTGGGTGGTGGAGGACTCAGGCGCAGGCAGGTGTACGGTGCAAAAATGGTGATTTATTAAAGAGAACTAATACAGAATAAATGGCAGCGCGTGGGCTGGAAACGAAACAAAAGCTAAACAGACTGAATGACAAGACACAACTAGACTAAGATAATACATGGACAAGATAATCTCACCAACCGGACTGACAAGAGACATTAATTCATGAACTCCCCAGCAAGACTGACTGAAGACATTAATAACGCCACAACTGACATAGACTGACACCGGTATGTATGAACAGAGGAGTAGTCAAGACAACACGGGACAGGTGAGAACCATCAGTGGCAATTAGACAGCAGGGTATGGCAATAGGTAAGGAAAACATGAAGGACAGAGACAAAGGTAAACATGAGACATGAATACAGGACCAGGGGAGACATACACATGACAATGACCACACTACACAACACAACACAAGGCAGGAACAGAACTCACAATATTAAATAATAATCATACTAATACTGAAGACTGGGAATCACAAAAAACAACTCAAAACATGAACATTATCCTCAGACCATGCCGAGACCTGAACACTTTAATTTAAATTTGTGACTTTAAATTTACATTGTTTTCACAAATTCGTGTTTTTTGCTACAAAGTTTGGACAATATTTTTGTAAATACGTGACTAATCTTGCAAATTCACATGTTTCTCTTTTATGTTTTCTAATTTTAAAACTTTTTTTGAGACACAAATTTGCTACTTTACCCAGGACTTAGAGGTTTTCTTTGTTTGAATGAATCTTTCTTTATTTCAGATAGATTAAAGTACAGATTAAAAGAAACTGAATAATATAACAAAGGGGGAAAGAAAATCCATTTCAATCTCTACACCATTTACACTGAGTTTAGATACTAAGCTGTTGTGATGGTTGTTATAAACTATAAATTTTGTCTTACTTAAATTGAGCGTTAATTTGTTTGAATCAAACCACAGTTTAAGCTTTCCTAATTCCTTTCCGAGTGTATCCAAAAGTTGTTCCAAATTGCTTCCACTGCATAATAGATTAGTGTCATCGGCAAACAATATTAAGTCCATTTTTTCTGAAACTTTACATATATCATTTATATGCATATTGAATAACAATGGCCCCAAAACTGAACCCTGTGGGACTCCACAAGTAACCTTCAGTAACTGTGAGTTTTTGTTACCAACACATACATACTGATATCTATTCTTTAAGTAACTACATAACCAGGACAGTGCTACCCCTCTAATACCACAATTTTGTAGTTTCTTTAATACTAAATTATGATCCACTGTATCAAATGCTTTTTTAAGATCCAGGAATACCCCAACTGAATACTCTTTATTTTCAATGGCAGTTGATATTTTTTCTATAAATTCCATTAGAGCAAATGCAGTTGTCCTCTTGTGTCTGAACCCATATTGCTGCTCACACAATAAATTATTCTTCAGTATGAAGTTGTCAATTCTCTCATAGAATATTTTTTCAAGTATCTTGGAAAATTGCGGCAAAAGTGAAATTGGTCTATAGTTTGAGAATTCCCCTCTGTCACCCGTCTTGTACAGTGATCCCTCACTTATCGCGGTTAATGGGTTCCAGAACCGACCGCGAAAAGTGAAAAACCGCGAAGTAGCGTCACCCCTAATGACGTCACCCATAAATAATACATACGTTCATTCTCTCACTCTCTCTCTCATATGATACGTGTGTGTGTGTGTGTAAGTGTACATACATACGTAGATGTAAATAAAGTGTACATAAATATGTTTTTAGAACACTTTTATTCTTATAACAAGATACATAACTCAAGATGAAGATGATTTACTGCACAGGTTAATGAGAGCTTTACTGCTCCTCAGGTGACGCCTCATCGTCAGGTGCTAGAGGCGCAGCATCGTCGAGGGCAGCTTCCGATAGAGCTGGAGAAGCTGCAGGAGGCAGCGTAGTGGCTCGACGGGAAGACTATTTCGCACAAAAAGGCACAAGAGAACAGCGAAAAGTTCCACGTGGCAAGACTAAGCAACACGAGCGATAAAGAACAATGAATGCGGTCTTCCTTCGCTGGGTATGGGCGCTCGGCCAATCAGCTTGCGAGATTCCCGAGCCGAGCCAACACGAGAACAGCGAACAGAGAGGTGGATTTTGAGTTGTGCGGGCTCTCCGTGTTGATACCTGATGTTCTAATGTAGTCTCCCTGCCTTCTGCTAGCGCCCGCCCATTTTTTCTCAAGTTTGAATTTTTGATGAATATTTTTGAAAAATCCGCGATGCACTGAGGGAGCGAAAGGTGAGGCGCAAAGTAGCGAGGGATCACTGTATATCGGAATTACTTTAGCTATTTTCATTGCATTGGGAAATATACCTGTTTGGAGAGACAGGTTACAGATATATGTCAGTGGTTCCACTAAGCATTCAATAATAGTTTTGTCTAAGAGCATGTCAATACCATCACAGTCTGTAGATGTTTTACTTTTAAACGAATTAACACTTTCAATGACCTCTCTCTCGTCTGTGTTCTTTATGAAAATGGAGTCTTTTATAGCAGTGTTTTTGCTTATTGTATCACCTGTAGGCGCCGTGGGTATTTCTCAAGCCAAATTAGGACCAATGTTAACAAAAAAGTTATTAAATTCATCTGCAGGTGAAGCTGTATTCACACTCTGAGTCGTTTTATTATTTTTTGAAAAATCGGTTTGGTAGCTTGTATTTCTGTTTTTATTTCCAAGAATATTGTTAAGTATTGTCCATGTATTTTTAATATTGTCTCTGTTTTTCTCCAGTTCTTTACTGTAATAGTCTCTCTTACTACATCTTATTATATATGTTAACTTATTTTTGTATGTTTTATACCGCTGCTCTGCTTCTTTTGTCCTTTTCTTTAGGAAAGCTTTATATAATAAATTTTTCTTTTTACACGCCTTTTGTAATCCTTTGGTTAACCATGGCTTATTGGCAAATTTATGTTTAAGCTTTTTCTTTACTAATGGACAATTTTTTTCATAAAGAGTGGTTACAATGTTTATAAATGTGTCATAGGCTTCATTTACATCTGATACATAGACTTCCGTCCAGTCTTGCTTCAGCAAGTCCTCTTTAAAAGAACTGATTGCATTTTGTGATTTGTATCTGAACGATTTTTTAAAAACTTTCTGTATTGGCCCCCGTGTGGCCATGGATAAGTGCAAAGGTTGGCAAGTGGTCACTTATATCATTTATCAATAATCCACTTTCTATTTTCTTATCAATAATATTAACAAACAGGTTGTCAATAAGTGTAGCAGTGTGAACTGTGATTCTACTGGGATGTGTTATTGTGGGATATAGACTCATGCTGTACATAGAGTTCATGAACTCTGTAATTACATTTTGTTGATATGGATTTAGTAGATCAATATTGAAATCTCCACAAATTACTACCATCTTCTTACTAGTAATATTATTGTACAGCTCGACTAATTTATCTCTGAATGTCTCAATGCAAGTTCCCGGCGTTCTATATATACAACTTATAATTAGATTTTTTGTTTTATCTTGGTCAATCTCAACAGTAACACATTCCAAAATCCCTGGTAGTGCAAAGGACATTCCATTTACAAGCTTACACCTATACAGGTCATCAATATACAGTGCAACACCACCACCCTTTTTTTGAGATCTGTTAATATGAAACATCTGATATCCCTCTATTGCCATCAGGGGAGCCTGCTCTTCATTAAGCCAAGTTTCAGAGACTGCGATAGCTGTAAATTTTCTGTCTAGCTGTTTTATATAGTCCTGAATCTGTGGAAAGTTTTTGTTAAGACTTCTGCTGTTGAAGTGTATTATTGATAGTTTACCATCTAGTTGCACTTGACTTTTGAATTGCTTTTCCGTGTAATATTCACAATGGTTATGAATATTATTGAAAAAGTGGTTATCAGGATCAATATCATTCTCCATCTCTTGTAGTTTATGTTCAGCATAATGGCATATTTTCAGAGTTTGAGTTTCCTCACTCTGTGTCAAATGACTTCCTCCAACTGGGGATAATTGATGTCTACTCAAGTCAGTCATAAGTTTTTTTGTTTAGTTTTTTTTTTTTTTTAAGTACATTGACATGGTATGTCAAAAGAACTATTCTTGCTGTGTGTGTGGATATGGATTATCATTGTCTCTTAATTTTCTTAATCAGTGTTCATCTGTATTTATTTAAGCCAGTAACATCTCTGATCATTATACTCTTTGCTTCCTCAGGTGTTCCATTTAGTTTGATCCAAACTCTACAATTTCTTGTCCATGTTGCCTGTATCTTATTTTGTCTTTTCAGCATCCATGCTTGCCGTGCTATTTCAGCATTAGTTTTTGTTAGGTGTTCATTTAGGTAAACTTCTGTTCCCCGGAGCTTTCTGGCCTGCCTCAGTATGTCATTCTTTACCCTTCTGTTCACAAAGCGCATCACAATTGATTTCTTTGTTTTATTATCTTTTCTGGGTAAAGCATGACAGGCTGAAATTGCATTTGCTTCGACCTTTATATCTCTATTAAGGAACTGAAGCACCTGGTTTTCCAGGGAGACTGATTCACTTGTGGGAGCCTCCTCACCTCTCAGTCCTGTTGTAGCATGAGCGTATGATTGATATTTGATGTCTAGTCCACTTATAATTAGATCATCCATACGAGAACATTGTTCAAGATCCTCGACGCGTCGCTCCAAGTCAGTAATTTTTTTGTCTTTTTCCTGAATTGTTAATTTTAATTCTCGGACTTCTTCCATTAGGCCTAATATTTTAGCCTGCTGGCTAACCATTTTGGTCACTTCTTCTGACAAGAAGTTCAGAGATTTTTTGATCGCTTCCATTTCCTCCTTCTTTGGTGGCATTTTTCTGACCTGTGGATAGTAAAACAATCTCTGCTGGTGTCGCCGGTATCCGATCCGACCGACCTCGAATCCAGCTGGGCCTCAGCTAGCCCCCTCCGCTGCTAGTCCCGCTGCTTACCGCCGCCGTAACCGAGCTCCTGTCCAGCCGGGGTACCGGCAGCTCCTCCACCGAGTCCCGCCGCACACCGCTGCTATAGCCGAGCTCCGATCCTGCTTCTGTCCGGCTGGGGTCCCGATAGATCCTCCGCTGAGCCCCACCACCTACCGCCGTCTGCCTCAGTAGTTCCTCCGCTGAGCCCCGCCACTGTAACTGGGCTCCGACTCAGGCTCTTGTCTGGCTGGGGCCCCGGTGGTCCTCCACTGGTCCCCGTCTCCCACCACCGCTGCACCCGAACTCCGATCCGGCTCCCATCCAACTGTTGCCTCGGTTAGTTCCTCCGGCGAGCCCCAATCACCGGGGACAGAGTCGCTTCATGTCGGTGTTAGGTGCTACGACTAGCGTTAGCTTAGCAAACACTTCGGGTAAAGCGTAGCAGCAAACCCCAAAAAGAAACGCTAATCAGTTTACTCACAGAGCCCGGTGAAAGGCGAATAAAGGGGTATTTCAACCAAGGTGGAAATTCAGCCCGTGCGTGTGCGTCACAAAGGCCAATCGCTGTTGGTTAGTTATTTTAGTGGCAAAATCAGCAACTTGGTCTCAGCACTGAAAAAGTGTGACCATCCCGGCCGCCATGTTGAGAACGCCTGTTATCATATATTTGCAGTTTTTATTTGCATTTTTTTTCTCATTTGTGACTTGCCAATGATAAATTTTTGACTTATTTTATCATGAATTTCCATTTTGTTAATATTTGCTATGTAAAAGTTAACTGGGAGACATTGAAAACATGAAAAATCATGAAAACAAACACTTTAAAAATAATATATCTATAACATGTTTAGGAAGGTGTAGAATTAAAGTCTTTGTTCTTCAAAAAAATTATGTTGATGAAAAGCATATTTTTAAATGTTTACAGGCAGGGCTTGATATTAACTTTTTTGCTCACTAGCCACTGTGGCTAGTGATTTTCCAAAGTTACTAGCCACTCAGCCTTTTCACTAGCCACAATTTTGTGGTTGGAAAATTATGTTTAATATGATCAAATTTGACTATTGCATGCTAAATTTTACTTGAACTAAATTTACAACCTTTTTAAATGTAAAGGCCCTTATACAGACATAAAAATAGAAAGAGAAACATGAATTATTAACAGCAGTAAATACTGTAAAGCAGTCAAGAAAAATATTTGAGAGTTAAGTACAGGTAGATTTGGGGTCTGTCCCAATTCTCCTTTGTACCTCTTCCCCTTATCCTACCCCTATCCCTTGGCCCTTGAAATCAAAGGCCAAGGGGTAGGGTTTAAAAATGACCCCTATGAATTGGGACACCCCTCCAAGGTTGCACGATGTCATCAGTAATTTCTGATGGATTTAATCTAAATGGACACTACCTGTTTTCACTAGAAAAAAAGAACAAAAACTGACGAGAAAACAGTCTCATTTTAAGGAGAAAAATGTCTCAAATTTACATGAACAATTCTAATCAATAGAAAAAGTCAGAAATTTACTAGAAAGAAAGCTGTAAATTCAGCAAAAAACTTGGACCCCCTGGCATGCGGTTTCTGGCCCGCGATCACATGTTTGGCACCCCTGGACCAGTACATTAAAAACACATAAATACAGATCTTACTTCCATGAAACAGCTGCAAATCACAGATGTCATAGATAATCACAGATAAACAAAAGTTCACCTCAGAAGAAGCTTCATTTGTTCTTAACAGCAACATATCAAAGTATAGCCACTTTCTCTCTCTGCCATGCAAAAACTTAAATTTGCACAACTGCGGACAGTAAATGGGAACTTCTTCCTCTAAAAGTAATATTTAACCACAGAGGTAGGAACTAATGTGGGAGGAAAGCACAGGTTATTCTCACCGCTGGGACAACAGGAGATCGGGGCAGTTGTCCCCGTGATCTGATCACTGGCAGTGTGTGCTGTCTGTTCATCGCCGTTTCTCCAGACTGGAAAAAAAAATGAGCCGACCTGCAGAGCCAGATTCCTGGGCTGCAGCTGGCTGACACTGGCCCAATGAGAATACACTGTGTGTGTGTGTGCAGATAGTGCTTATGGGAGTTGTAGTTTTGTCATCTCACTTTGCGATGAGTTTATTATTCAGATGTCGTTTGAGAAAACTACAACCCACCAAAGTGGTTAATGGGAGTTGCTGTCTTACCCACCACTGCCGAAATCTACCCGCCAGTGGTGGGTGGGCGGGTGTTAATGTCAAGCCCTGTTTACAGATCTTTAAAAAAAAATCATTTTTAAGGCTTTACCAGTCAATCTATTTACCAGTCAATCTACGTTCCTACTCTCACCTATGGTCACGAGCTTTGGGTAATGACCGAAAGAACAAGATCGCGGATACATGCGGCTGAAATGAGCTTTCTCCGTAGGATTGCTGGACTCACCCTCAGAGATAGGGTGAGGAGCTCAGTCATCCGGGAGAGGCTCAGAGTAGAACCGCTGCTCCTCCACACTGAAAGGAGTCAGTTGAGGTGGTATGGGCATCTGATTAGGATGCCTCCTGGACGTCTCTCACTTGAGGTGTTTCAGGCACGTCCCACTGGGAGGAGACCGCGGGGCAAATCCAGGACTCGGTGGAGAGACTATGTCTCCCAGCTGGTCTGGGAACGCCTTGGTATCCTCTCTGAAGAGCTGGAGCAGGTGGCTGGGGAGAGGGAAGTCTGGGCTTCCCTGCTTGAACTGCTGCCTCCGCGACCCGGACCTCCAGAAAAGCGGTAGAAGATGGATGGATGGATGGATGGCATTTTTAAGGCTGAGCAGCTGAATGTCCAGTCATAATGTCACAGCAAATAGCATCACTAGATTGATGTCACGTGCCATCACCTTGGGTTTAGGTTCTAGGGTTGCCAGGTACTTAATTACGCAGCTAAAGGTGCATTCAGACCAAACACAAACGGGCAAATTTTTTGCATGTTGTGATTACATTTTAACTCAATGTAAAGACGCAAATAGACATGAATTTACAGTCTGAGTGAGTTGCAGACAGGCAAAGTTGCCTTTATAACTTCTGCAGCTGTGTTCAACCTGCTGTGAAAATTTCCCAAACCCGTCATGCTTAGGTTTACATTATCTGACAAGGTCTCACCTGAAAAAAATTGTCCCTGCCTCCAAAATTTCACCTGGATGATGGTTGTTTACACTGCTAGCCTTGTTAGCACGTCCATGGCAGGAGTCCGTGGGTAAAAAACTCTGACAGTCCGTTTCAGCTGCAGAGCTCCCGGTCCATCTGTCTCCAGGTGAGTGTCAGTCTCGTTTTCAAACTAGTTTACTCTCCAATGTTGATACTTTTACTCCGGAGGCGGCAGAATCTCAAGGTTAGCACTATTCCTCAGACGTGAACGCACAAATGCGTGAGATTCGTGTGTGCTCGCCTCTTTCCACTGACTTTGTATGTATTTGCACCACCTGTTCGCATTCGGTCGTAAGGCACCTTAAGAGGCAAACGTTCATTTCACCATCTTCACAAGTATGACACAATAAACAAATAAGCAGGCTAAATACCAGTTCTGCTTGTGATTGCTGGTGTCTGCTGAAGAATCTAAAAGGGCTGAAAAGTCACACCAAGGTCATCACTTTTCTTCTGGACAGTTAAGCTAACCGGTGCTAACCATGATGATAAAACAAAATAAATGTTACAGCTGTTGTTATTATCATTACAGTTTAGGATAATAAAATATTACTTTATTGACCCCCATAGGAGAAATTCAGGTTTAAAAAAAGTTTAAGTTTAAGTAGGCCAAGCAGGTCATAATATTAGAATTTATTTTCTTACTCAGTAATGTTACTGCACAGCAGTGGTCACTTCATTTCTTGAGTAGTTGAAGTATCTGAATCATATGTAGCAATTTATGGAGGATTTTTGACTATCCAAGTAATAAACAGTAAGATTTTTTTCACCCTCTACAAGGACCTCCTCCACCATGAGGTAAATAAGCACAGATGGGTGTTTGGACAATGCCATCATGAAGCACCAGAGAACAGCTCCACTAAACAGTGACTGGAAGAGGGTCAATGGCTTTTGAAATCCTCTCTGATATTGTGACGGATGAGCAGTGGTTAAGGACAGCACATCAATATCTGACCTTTAAGTGAGTATGATGGACATTTCTGAATGCAGAAGCAACAAAATGGACAAATGTTATAGGAATGTGTTCTCACAGATCAAATGCAGACCTTGAGTATGAGGTCTAGAGTCTATTTGCAGCAAGCACAGCGCCATGGGTGTCCCATAAATTGAAGGAATTTTTATAACTGTCAAAATCATGGACAAAGACTGGCATAACCTCTGAATTAGTCTGCACTGTGTGTTGATGTTTTCCTCAAGCGCTGTTTATCGCTACCTGATAAACAGTACAACATTATAGTGAGGCAACAGTGAGGGCCACACCTACTGGCCAGGAGGTAAGAATATTGTCTCTGTCACCTTTAAGAAGAGGACACACTTGCCACGATCCTACTTCTGCTTCACCTCAAAAGGCACAATAAACACAAAAACACAATATTATAATAGCAATTCACCATAATTTTTTAACTTATCTTATGATAAGTTAAAAAAAAAGATAGACCTTTATTAGTCCCACAATGTGGAAATTACAGGATTACAGCAGCAAAGGGATAGCAGCATTCAGAGCAATAATAAATAAGGTTTTTTTTTAAATGGTAGAAAAAAACAGTATATTTGCATATAATGTCAGGTGGGAGAGGAAGTTTTCTCTCTCCTCTACTGGTATGATGTAGCCCAGTACAACCTGTTGCATTAAGGGAGGAGGTGTGTCCCCCTTGGGCTGGGCCCAAATGTGTGGCACACAGGCCCACCGGCGCGTGGACACGCCCTGGTGCCACACAAAACAACCCCCAGCTATAGGCAAATAGCACCACTGTCTTGTGGTCGTCACGGGAGTGACAAAGGCTAAGGGAGACAACCCCTACAGAAAATCTGGAGTGGAGCCCCAAAGGCGGTTGGTCTTCGCGTAGCGGGACCTCCCGGCAACTCCTGTAGCCAAGTTGGTACCAACTGTATCGGCTAGTCCCTTCTATTGGACACTACCAGCAAGGCCGAGAAGGAGGATCTGTCAACTGGGCATCTCAGTTTCTCCACAACTTCGCCCTGGCCTGTGCCCTGGAGAGGTCACTCCAGTGCCGCCTTCTGCGGCAGCTCAAAACAGGGAGATGCAGTTACTGGTTAAAAGTCCAGAGCAAATTGGCGTAAGCTCGGGCGCCTAGGGCTGTCTCCCAACGGTGGGAGGGATCGACGTGTCCCACTGGCCAGCTACCGCTCGCCTTTAGCTGGGCAGCCCCCAGTCAGTAAGGTGCTGGCCCGTTAGGGTCCGCTTACTTCAAAGGGGTCTTGAAGTGTAGGCCAAAAGCTGAATCACGGACTGTAATCACTGCACCAGCTAATATCAAGAAACCAAAGCCGCCAGCGCTGAGTCTGGCAACCTGGAACGTCAGAACAATGTGTCCTGGCCTCTCTGACGACCTCCAGCAAATCAACGACGCCAGGAAAACTGCTATCATCGACCGCAAGCTGAAGAGGCTCAATATTGACATTGCAGCACTGCAAGAGACGCGACTCCCGGGCAGTGGCAGCTTGAAGGAGAAGAACTATTCGTTTTTCTGGCAGGGACAGGAGCCTGACAAGCATCGCCTGTACGGTGTTGGATTCGCTGTTCGAAACTCCCTTCTGTCCTCTATTGAACCGCAGTCTTCAGGCACTCCACGAGTCCTCTCTCTCCCTCTCATAACCTCCTCTGGACCAGCTAATATCCTTAGCGCCTATGCTCCGACGCTCTGCTCTTCAACTGAGGTGAAAGATGCATTCTATGAGGCGCTCGAAACCAGGATCCAGCAGATCCCTGCCAAGGAGCACCTGTTTCTGCTTGGTGACTTTAACGCACGGATAGGGGCAGATCATGACTCCTGGCCCCGCTGCATTGGCCGCTTCGGCATCGGCAAGCTCAACAAGAACGGTCAACGCCTTCTTGAACTCTGTTCCTTTCATGACCTCTGTCTGACCAACACATTCTTCTCCACCAAGCCCTGTCACCGAGTGTCCTGGAGACATCCAAGGTCTCGCCACTGGCATCAGCTGGACTTCATCATTACCAGGAGATCCCTGCTGAACCGAGTGCTGGTCACGCACAGTTTCCACAGCGCTGACTGTGACACCGACCATTCCCTGGTCGCCACCAAGGTACGTCTCTGCCTCAGACGTGTTAACCACTCCAAGCAGAAACCCCTACCCCGCATCAACACAGCTATGATTACAGTACCTGAACTGCGGGAACGCTATGCTAAAGTCATAAATGAAGCCCTGGCGGGCTGTCCCACCGACTGTGCTTCTGCAAGGTGGAACCACATCCGTGAGGCTGTGTTTGAGACTGCCATAGGTACCTTTGGGAAAAAGGTGGGGAAGAGTGCGGATTGGTTTGAAGCTGGAGCCGCTGAGATGGAACCTGCAATCGCCGCCAAACGTGCAGCCCTAATTGCCCACAAGAAGGAGCCCTCTGTGCGGACACTTACTACACTGCGTGCTGCGAGGAACAATGCACAAAAGATTGCAAGGCGATGTGCCAACGACTACTGGCTTAACCTCTGCCAGGACATACAGCTTTCTGCAGATCATGGAAACGTGCGCAAAATGTACGAAGGCATGAAGAAGGCTTTCGCTCCCAGTGTCATCAAGACCGCCCCACTTAAATCAGCTGCAGGAGATGTCATCAAGGATCGCGGTAAACAAATGGAGAGATGGGCTGAGCACTACCAAGAGCTCTACTCAAGAGTAACCACCGTCTCGAGCACGGCCCTTGAGAACACCCCTCTACTGTCAGTCATGGATGAGTTTGACGTTCCACCCACCATCGAGGAGCTCAGCAAGGCGATAGACTCCATCTCAAACGGCAAGGCTCCAGGCAGTGACAACATCCCCCCGAAATCGTCAAAACCGCAAAGGAGAGCTCGCTCTTGAAACACCTCCATGAGCTCCTGCTGCAGTGCTGGGAGGAAGGGGCTATGCCCCAAGATATGCGTGATGTCAAAATCATCACTCTCTACAAGAACAAGGGGGAGCGGAGCGATTGTAACAACTACCGTGGTATCTCACTCCTAAGCATAGTTGGCAAAGCCTTTGCCCGTGTTGTCCTCAACAGACTACACCTACTTGCCGAACGTGTGTATCCAGAGGCGCAGTGTGGATTCAGAGCAACCAGGTCAACCATAGATATGGTCTTCTCTATGAGGCAGCTGCAAGAAAAGTGCCGGGAGCAGAGACAACCCCTCTTTTTGGCCTTCATCGACCTGACCAAGGCTTTTGACTTGGTCAGCAGCGATGGACTGTTTGCCCTCCTCCAATGAATTGGATGTACCCCCAAGCTTTTGAGCATGATCAAGTTGTTCCACCAGGACATAAACGGCATTGTCCAGTTTGATAGATTATCCTCAGACCCTTTCCCGATCAAGAACGGTGTGAAGCAGGGTTGTGTTCTGGCTCCTACCCTATTTGGCATCTTTTTCTCCCTGCTTCTGTGCTACGCCTTCCGTGACTCTGAAGACGGTGTCTTCCTCCACACCAGGAGCGACGGAGGCCTCTTCAACATGGCACGCCTCAGATCAAAGACCAAGGTGCGGAACGTTCTAATCAGGGAGCTGCTCTTTGCTGATGATGCTGGTCTTGTTGCCCACACCGTGGAAGCGCTCCAGCGTCTCATCAACTGCTTTGCTCGTGCCTGCTCTGAGTTTGGCCTCACCATCAGCCTTAAAAAGACCGAGGTCATGGGCCAGGATGTCAGCAGTGCTCCTAGTATCAACATCGGCGACCACACACTTGCGGTGGTGGACAAGTTCACCTACCTCGGGTCGATCATCTCCAGCAATCTCTCCCTAGACGCCAAACTGAACGCCTGTATCGGCAAGGCATCGACGGTGATGGCCCGTCTGGCGAAGCGAGTCTGGGACAACTCTATGCTAACCGCCAACACCAAGATAAGAGTCTACATGGCCTGCGTACTCTGAGTACTCTCCTATACGGCAGTGAAGCATGGACCCTCTACTCCTGCCAGGAACACTGACTGAACGCCTTCCACCAACGCTGGCTTTGCAGACTACTGCGCATCACTTGGCAGGACCATGTCTCCAACATCGACGTCCTGGCCAGAGCAGATGTGCCCAGTATGTTTGCCATCCTGACAAAGAGACGCTTGCAATGGCTTGGCCACGTCAACCGAATGGAGGATGGCCGCATCCCCAAACACTTACTGTATGGGGAGCTGGCTACTGGAACTAGATCAAAGGGATGCCCAACTCTCAGATTCAAGGATGTTTGCAAGCGCGACCTCAAGGCTGGAGGCTTCAACCCCTCCAACCTGGAGTCAGCCGCCTCCGTCCGCTCCAACTGGCGGACCACCACCCAGGATGTCATCCAAACAGCAGAGGAGAGAAGAGACACTCGCTGGGGGGAGAAGAGACTACGCAGACAGAGGAGATTGTCGAGACCCCCACTACACTGTGAAGAATTTATCTGCAGCGGTTGCGGCAGGATCTGCAGATCCCGTTTCGGCCTCTACAGCCACACCCGACGGTGCAGCTCCCTGAATGATGACCCAAGGCACAAAACCCCCCCATGATCTTTCGAGATCGATGGAGCCAATGATGATGATGAATGATGATTTACATATATACAAAGTGGAAGAGCACTGAAATGGTATTTACATTACAATTCAGTTAAATTACCCGGCAATATATAAATATAAATCAGATGGTATATTTCACAGTTGAATTAATAGTGTTGTTGCCATCTTCAATAATAACGGTGATTGTATTAGTAGTGTATTGGAAGGGAACGATCCCGACTGTGCAAATAATTTACACCAGTGCATGGTTTACATTAACACACTTCTAAATAAATAAGAGAATTAGGAAAAGCTTTTTGTGTCATGAATTGCCCCTCGGGCAGAGAGGAGAGGCCCAAACGCTGTATTGTAGTTTGTGATATTTATTGACAAAACACAAAGTCCAAACAGTGCACAAACACAAAAAACAAAGTGCACAAAGCAAAACTTACAAACTGGAAAAGAAGGAAGCAGGATGCACGCAGATAACAGACGTCAGAATGGGGACTGGGTTCTGACGCAAAATGACTTTTTTGACTCCAGCAATAAGAGAGAGAAATAACCGCCCTTAAATAGAGTCAGAAACAATAGAACACAAATGATAGCAGGTGTGGGTCACATGAGCGGGCAGGTTGACCTAATTACAAAACAGCTTACAGCTGAGACGACAAGGAAACTGAAACAAAATTCACAACCAAGCCATAATGGTGTCTGGCAGAGGAGAGGGAACCACAACGGCGTCTGGCAGAAGAGAGGGAACAACGACGACGTCAGGCAGAGGAGATGGAGCCACGACGGCATCTGGCAGAAGAGAGGGAACCATGATGGCGTCAGGCAGAGGAGGGGGGACCATGACACCCTCGGACTGGCCTGTAGCACCCTCGGTGGTCCCGGACTGGAACAGTGCAGCACCCGCGGCAGCTCCAACCTGGAGCAAGGCAGTACCCACGGTGACTCCGGGCTGGAGCAAAGCAGCACCCGCGGTGGCTCCAGGCTGGAGCAAAGCATCACCCACGGTGGCTCTTGGCCGGAGCGAGGGTGCACCCATGGAGGACTCAGACAGGGTCGGACCTGCTCCCACGGTGGCCCCCAGACTGCGGTGTAGCACCCATGGAGACCTGGACTGAGGAGGAGCTGCACCTACAGAGGTCCCGGGCTGGAATGGAGGACCCGTACCAACCTCAGCTGACAGGGAAGCAGCACCCTCTGAGGTCCCAGGCTGGGATGGAGCACCCGCGAAGATCTTATCCGGAGGGGGAGCAGCGCCCACGGAGGTTCCGGGCTGGGACGGAGCACCTACGACGACCTCAGCAGATGGGGAAGCAACACCCAGGAGGCCCCGGGCTGGGACGGAGCACCCACAATGACCTCAGCAGGAGGAGCCAGACCCACGAAGACCTCCAGCAGTAAGACTGAACCCACGGAGACCTCTGGCAAAGCTGGACAAATCTCAGTGACCCTGGTGAAAGGCTCAGACAAGAGCGATAGAGAAACAGGGTCAGGGTCACCGGCGGCAGTGGAGCCCGATGAGGTGAGCTCAGGTGCAGTTGATGGCTGCACTTGGCTCTCCCCACCAAGAGCCAGGCAAAATCTCTCCAAAACAGAGACAGTGAAATCAAAGAAGAGCACTTGCCGAGCTCAAGCTCCACCACCATCCAGGACCCCGCCGTCCAGGACTCCATCGATCCAGGCGACAATGTCTCGGGCCCAGTCCTCTGGAGGTTCAGCTTCAACTCTGCTGCGGCAGCCCCTGCAGCAGGCATGGTGGTAGATGCAGTTTTGGGGGCCCACAGTGAAGTGACCCACGCAGGTGGCTCATCCACTGTGGATACAAGGGGTCGGTTTCCTGCTGGAGCTGGATTCTGCTCAGCTGAAGCCCAGGGATGCTCAGTCATCAGCGGAGGCTCTGAATCACTGGCAGCACTCTCCCTCCATCCAAACCATGGCTGTGGGGCTGGAACCAGGTCCTCCAGGACTGCAGGCGCCTCCATCGCCCAGCAGCTCAACCCTGGGACCGGTGGGCACTCAGGGAAAATAGGACGAGACACGGAGAGAGCAGGTAAGATCGTGTGGGCTGCAGCAAGTGGTGAGGACTCGGGGGACTACAAAAAACTGAGCCTCACTACCGGGAATCAGGCAAGGCATATCATCGTAACATGTTGGAAAATGAAAAGACACGTGCCTGAGTTCCCAGGGCACGCTGTTCTCTGCTGCACCAGGTGTAGGGTTAACCCTCTCCGTGATCTCAATTGAAGAGGGCCTCCCAGGGGAACCTTGAGGAGCTGCCCCTGCAGCCACAGCGATGGGAGTAGCCAGAGAAGAAACAGACGGACCCTCAGCAGCGGGAGGATACGCTGAGGAGATGTAGCCAGCAACTCCTCGAACTGGGGGAACCTCCAAAACACAGGGTGCGCCTCGACAATAATGGTCGCCGATTTCACACTCTCCCAGATCTTCTTAGGGCTGCGGGAAGCGAAAGCTTCATCCACAAAGCTCTGGACGAAATCAGCGGCCCACTGCTCTTCTACGCTCGGGGATCCCGCTGCCGATCTCCCTTTGATTGCTGGAGGTCGGCATGCTGGGGACATGATGAGCTCCACAAACATGTGAGTGAAACAAAAAAGAAAACAACAAACTACAGCAGCTGGGCCTCTTATTGGCTGGAGTCAACTGTCATGAATTGCCCCTCAGGCAGAGAGAATAGGCTCAAACGCTGTACTGTAGTTTGTGATATTTATTGACAAGAAAACACAAAGTCCAAACAGTACACAAACACAAAAAAAACGAACAGTGCACAAAGCAAAACTTACAAACTGGAAAAGAAGGAAGCAGGATGCATGCAGATAACAGACGTCAGAACGGAGACTCGGTTCTGACGCAAAATGACTTTTTTGACTCCAGCAATAAGGGAGAGAAACAACCACCCTTAATTAGAGCAAAAACAATAGAACACAAATGATAGCAGATGTGGGTCACATGAGCGGGCAGGTTAACGTAATTACAAAACAGATCACAGCTGAGACAACTAGGGAACTGAAACAAAATACACAGCCCATGCGAGATGATGACAAGGTGGGAGTGTCTGGAAGAGGAGGTAAAGCACTCGTGTCACAAAGAAACAAAATATAAATCCTAAGCTACAGAGACTGACAAAATAATAATAATACTAAGGACATGAATAACTAACAGAACAATTAACCACCAAGAACACATCTTACATCAACACATACATAACACAGTGCTCCAGCCCGGAGCCACCACAGGTGCTGCAGAGCTCCAGCCCGGATCCACCGCGGGTGCTGCAAGGCTCCAGCCCGGATCCACCGCGGGTGCTGCAAGGCTCCAGCCCAGAGCCACCACGGGTGCTGCAATGATCCAGCCCGGATCCTCCGTGAGTGCAACTGTCTTCCAGCCCAGGACCACCGAGGGTGTCGAGGCCTCTCCTCCTCTGCCAGACGTCATCATGGCCCCCCTCCTTCTCTGCCAGACACCATCGTAGTTCCCCCTCCTTCTCTGCCAGATGCTGTTGAGGGTCCCCCTCGGCTGCCAGACGCCGTCACGGCTCCCCCTCCAGTACCAGATGCCGTCCTGGTTCCTCCGGCTCATCCTGCTGGGTGGCCTCCCCCTGGGCCACCCTCGCTATTCGGGTGGCTGAAAAACCCTGGTCAACTGACTGACAGATTGAGCCATCGGGTTGGGTGTCCCATGTTCTCCAGCAGGCCACCTGACTTGTTCCACCTGCCGTTCGCCAGGCCTGGAACTTTGGGCCCCCACCTGAACCTTCCAGCTCTTTGGCCCGGGGGGCCTAAGCCTATGATTTTTGACTGGTGTGGGTTCTGAGCGGGATTTTGGTTTGTTCCCTCCTAGCCTGTTTCCCCCACCACCCACTCTGTGTGGGTTATTGTTGTACCCTGCTGGGGGGGGGACAGGCTTTTTCCTTTTCTTTTGTACCTTGGGGTGTCTGGGACAACCCCTTGCGGTGGTGGGGGGGGGCACTGTCACGAGCTGAGTTCTGGATGTTCTGCCAGACTCAGTCTTCTGGCTCTTTCTTTATATATATATATATATATATAAATATATATATATATATATATTTATATATATATTTATATACAGTTAGGCCCAGAAATATTTGGACAGTGACACAATCTTCATGATTTGGGCTCTGCATGCCACCACATTGGATTTGAAATGAAACAACTACAACGGAATTGAAGTGCAGACTTTAAGGTTTAATTCAAGGGGTTGAACAAAAATATATGATTAAACATGTAGGAATTGTAGCTATTTTTATACAAATGCTCCTCATTGCAGGGGCTCAAAAGTAATTGGACAAATAAACATAACCTTAAGTAAAATGTTACTTTTCAATATTTTGTTGAGAATCCTTTGCAGGCAATGACTGCCTGAAGTCTGGAACCCATGGATATCACCAAACGCTGGGTTTCCGCCTTTGTGATGCTTTGCCAGGCCTTTACTGCAGCTGTCTTCAGTTGTTGCTTGTCTGTGGGTCTTTCTGCCTTAAGTTTTGTCTTGAGCAAGTGAAATGCATGCTCGATTGGGTTGAGATCTGGTGATTGACTCTGCCATTGCAGAATATTCCACTTTGTTGCTTTAAAAAACTCCTGGGTTGCTTTTGCAGTATGTTTTGGATCATTGGTGAAGCGCCGTCCAATCAACTTTGCTGCATTTGGCTGAATCTGAGCAGAAAGTATATCCCTATACACTTCAGAATTCATCCGGCTGCTTCTGTCTTTTGTCACATCATCAATAAGCACAAGTGACCCAGTGCCATTGGAAGCCATGCATGCCCATGCCATCACACTGCCTCCACCATGTTTTACAGAAGATGTAGTGCTTTGGATCATGAGCTGTTCCAATTCTTCTCCAAACTTTCTTCTTCCCATCATTCTGGTACAGGTTGATCTTAGTCTCATCTGTCCAAAAAATGCTGTTCCAGAACTGGGCTGGCTTCTTCAGGTGTTTTTTGGCAAAGTCAATTCTGGCCTTTCTATTTTTGAGGCTGATTCATGGTTTGCACCTTGTGGTGAATCCTTTGTATTTACTCTCATGAAGTCTTCTCTTTATGGTAGACTTAGATACTGATACACCTACTTCCTGGAGAGTATTCTTCACTTGAGTGGATGTTGTGAAGGGTTGTTCTTCACCATGGAAAGGATTCTGTGATCATCCACCACTGTTGTCTTCCGTGGACGTCCAGGCCTTTTTGAGTTCCTAAGCTCACCAGTGCACTCTTTTTTTCTCAGAATGTACCAAACTGTTGATTTGGCCACTCCTAACATTTCTGCTATCTCTCTGATGGATTTCTTCTTTTTTTTTTAGCCTCAGGATGGTCTGTTTCACCTCCATTGAGAGCTCCTTTGACCGCATGTTGTGTGTTCACAGAAACAGCTTCCAAATGCAAACACTACACCTGGAATCAACTCCAGACCTTTTAACTGCTTAATTGATGACAGGTTAACAAAGGAAGAGCCCATGCAGCCTTGTTTTGTTTTTTTTTTGCAGCCTTCTGAGTCAATTGTCCAATTACTCTTGGTCCCTTGAAAAAGAGGCGGCTACGTATTAAAGAGCTGTAATTCCTAAACCCTTGCTCCAATTTGGATGTGAATACTCTCAAATTACAGCTGAGAGTCTTCACTTTAAGCCCATATTGATTATATAATTGTATCCTGAATATGTTTTCGTAAACGGCTAAAATAACAAAACTTGTGTCACTATCCAAATATTTTTGGGCCTAACTGTATATATATATATATCGTATTTTGTGCTTTTGAGTTTCAGTACTGCTTTCTGTTTTTCTGTTTAGGCTCCAGTTTTGCTTCATGTCTATTTGTAATGATTTATCAGTCTGCAGTGATTATGTTATGTCTTATATTTCTTATTATGTTATTTATTCTGTGGTGTTTTTCTCTGGGTTGACAGCTGTCAGGCAATATTTCCAGGTTTGTGCTCTGCAGGGGGCGTCGTCTGTCAAGCTGTCAGTCCAGCCGCTCCTCCCTCACCTCTCCCAGCTGATCTCAATCACCACTCATTGTTTCCTTCACCCGCTCATGTGAACCCACACCTGTCACTTGTTATGCAATGGATTTTGATCCCTATTTAAGGGAAGTTGTTTTTCATTTTCATTGCTGCTGCCTTGACTCATCAGGCATAATCCAAGCCTCTCCTTATCTCTGTCAGAGCCCTGTTCCTGCTGTGGCGTACTACTCCTGTAAGTTTTTCCCTCATTGTTATTTTTTCATTTTGAGTATCTTGTTGAACTTTATGTTTGTGGTTTTTGTTAATAAATATCATAGGCTCACAGTTCAGCACCTGGGTCCGTTGTCTCTGCCCAGAAGGGGCACTCATGACAACAACACTGGAAAAATACAGAAATTACTGAGCCTGAGCCCGTAACACACCGCGCTCAGCTCCGTGACATTTTTGCACTTTTCCACAGTGAAAAAGCTGTTTATTCTGCCATCTTATTAGCTAAATGAACTTGGAAACATCCATAAATTATGTTTGCAGTATTGACTAGACCATTGTAATAAAGCTCTAAATGTTCCTCTTCTGTCTCCAGACATTCTGCTAAGTTCAGGTATCTATCTTATTTTACTGAATGGCTCCTATTCATCCAAATCTGGGGCCGAGATGATATTCCTGTAAATTCTGTATTATAGAGGGAGCAAATGTAATCACATATTTCATTACATAAACAGTATTTCCATAAATCACTTTTGTGTCAATGTATACAACATAAAGTAAACTGAATTTTAAAAACAATATGCAGAATGTAAAGCATTACCTCTGCAGAAGCAGTTGTGCTGTGCATGCTTTCTGTATCACTAAAAGCCTCTCCATCACATATTAGCAGCTGCACATTTGACTTCCTCAATAGTGTCAGTGATCTGCTACATCAGAGACATTTTGTCTACAGAATCATGCATTGTGTGTGTGTCAGTGTGTGTGTACAGTGGTGTGAAAAAGTGTTTGCCCCCTTCCTGATTTCTCTTTTTTTTTGTATGTTTGTCACTCTTAAATGTTTCAGATCATCAAACAAATTTAAATATTAGACAAAGATAACACAAGTAAACACAAAATGCAGTTTTTAAATGAAGGTGTTTTTTATTAAGAGAAAAAAGTGATTGACCCCTAAACCTAATAACTGGTTGAGCCACCCTTAGTAGCAACAACTGCAATCAAGCGTTTGCAATAACTGACAGTGAGTCTTTTACAGCGCTGTGGAGGAATTTTGGCCCACTCATCTTTGCCGAATTGTTGTAATTCAGCCTCACTGGAGGGTTTTCGAGTATGAACCGCCTTTTTAAGGTCATGCTACAGCATCTCAATCGGATTCAGGTCAGGACTTTGACTAGGCCATACCAAAGTCTTCATTTTGTTTTTCTTAAGCCATTCAGAGGTGGACTTGCTGGTGTGTTTTGGATTATTGTCCTGCTGCAGAACCCAAGTGCACTTCAGCTTGAGGTCACAAACAGATGGCTGGACGTTCTCCTTCAGGATTTTTGGTAGACAACAGGATTCATGGTTCCATTTACCACAGCAAGTCTTCCAGGTCCTGAAGCAGCAAAACAGGCCCAGACCATCACACTACCACCACCATATTTTACTGTTGGTATGATGTTCCTTTTCTGAAATGCTGTTACTTTTACGTCGGATGTAATGGGACACACACCTTCCAAAAAGTTCAACTTTTGTCTTGTCAGTCCACAGAGTATTCTCCCAAAAGTCTTGGGGATCATCAAGATGTTTTCTGGAAAAACTGAGACGAGCCTTTATGTTTTTTTTTTGCTCAGCACTGGTTTTCATCTTGGAACTCTGTCATGCAGGTCATTTTTGCCCAGTGTCTTTCTTATGGTGAAGTCATGAACACTGACCTTAACTGAGGCAAGTAAGGCCTGCAGTTCTTTGGATGTTGTTGTAGGGTCTTTTGTGACCTCTTGGAAGAGTCGTCGCTGCATTCTTGGGGTAATTTTGATCGGCCAGCCACTTCTGGGAAGGTTCACCACTGTTCCATGTTTTCACCATTTGTAGATAATGGCTCTCACTGTGGTTCACTGGTGCCCCAAAATTTTAAAAATGGCTTTATAACCTTTTCCAGACTGATAGATCTCAAGTACTTTGTTTCTCATTTGTTTCTGAATTTCTTTGGATCACAGCATGATGTCTAGCTTTTGAGGATCTTTTGGTCTACTTCACTTTGTCAGGCAGGTCCTATTTAAGTGATTTTTTGATTGAGAACAGGTGTGGCAGCAATCAGGCCTGAGTGTGGCTAGAGAAATTGAACTCAGCTTTCCAAAGATGTAATAAACCACTGTGGGCGACACACATTGTGGGCTCACGCTGCCACAGAGACAGGACTGTATGTGTATTGAGGGTGTCACGTCTGCAAGGACAGAGGACTCGAATCTGCAGAAGGTAACAAGGAGGTGTTAGATTTGTCTCTTTATCCCACAGAAGATGCCCCGGAGAGATTTCCGGTTCATCAGGAAATGAGAGACAATGGTGAAGCTTCAAAGGGATGCTTTGTGACTGTATGTTTACTGAAGACACCATGTGACTTGAATTCTGATGCTGGAAACATATATAAGGGTGTTGAGATATGATTCTGTCTCTTTTCCTGCTTTGAGAATGATAGAAGCTGTGTTCTGTTAATAAAGCTGGTTTACGATTAAACTCAGCCTCGTCTTTTGAGCACATCTTCTACACTGGTGACCTACGACGAAAAATGAGCAGACAGAATTCTCCCGAGCGGGGCTCGGCGGAAGCCAGCCTGATGGCCGCCTCCACGATCCGGCTGCCCGATTTCTGGCGGCACAGCCCGCGCTCATGGTTTAGCGCAGTCGAGGCGCAGTTCAACCTCCGGAGAATCTCCAACGACGACACACGATTCTACCACGTGGTAGCGAAGCTGGACAGCAACACGGTCCAGAGAGTGGAAGATCTGGTTAATCATCCACCAGACAGCGGCAAGTACAGCGCATTGAAGGACGCGCTGATCAGCCATTTCACCCCCTCAGTCCAACAACGAGCAGAGGGGCTCCTGACGTTGACGGAGGCAGAAAACGATAGACCTGCGGACCTGATGGTGAAGATGCTGAAGCTCAAAGACTCTGAGGATGGCGAATTCATTTTCGACCACCTTTTCCTTCGAACCCTGCCACCAGCAGTGAGAGTGGCCCTGGCAGAGTCGCCCCGATTGGCCAGGCGAGACTACCATGGGTTGAGCAAAGAGGCGCAGCGGTTGGTCGACGCCCACAAGCGGAACGCGGTTTCGGCCGCGGCGGCCAGCCCGGGAATGGCGTCCGGAGACAGCGCAGGTCCAGCGGCTGCGGTGCCAGACGCACCAACGGCAGCGGCGACGGAAGCCAGACGACGCGGAGTGGAGGACGGCCCGTGCTTCTACCACCGCCGTTTTGCAGAGAGAGCGCACAGGTGCGTCCCACCGTGCAACTTTAAGCGCTAGGGAAACGCCAAGACCGAGGGCCGGTAGCAGCTGCGACCCTCGGCAACGAGAACAGGCTGCTTTACCTGACGGATGCACGCTCGGGGAAACAGTTCCTCGTGGACACGGGCTCTCAGCTGAGTTTCGTCACACCCACCTACGCGGAACGGCTGATGCCTTCTAAAGCTCCCTGGGTGTCAGTGTCAGCAGCGAACGGCTCCACGATTAAAACGTTCGGTGAGAGGACCATGCTTCTGTCCTTACAGGGCCGTTCATTTGAGTGGACATTTATTGTAGCAGCAGTCAGTTTCAACATGTTAGGGGCTGATTTTTTGTGCTTACATGGTTTATTGGTTGACCTTGCTAATAGACGTCTGATTAATGCACTGTCCTTTCATTCTATTCCCTGCACAGCTCGGGTGGCCCCGCCGACTGCACATGCCAGCGTTTCAGCTGCGGGTGGTAAGTTTCACACATTGCTTGCTCAGTTCCCAGCACTCACAGTCCCCACGTTTTCGGCAACGGTAGCTAAACATGGCGTAGAGCATTTCATAACAACCACCGGCCCTCCAGTTTTTGCAAAAGCTCGGCGCTTGGACCCAGCTAAACTGGCCATCGCGCGCGAGGAGTTCACTAATCTTGAAAAACTGGGCATTGTTAGACGCTCCAAGAGCTCTTGGGCTTCGCCGTTACACATGGTCCCAAAGGCTGACGGCTCGTGGCGACCTTGCGGCGATTTCCGCAGGTTGAACAACGTCTCAGCTCATGACCACTACCTGATTCCGCACATTCAGGATTTTTCTGTTCATTTGGCGGGGGCGCGCATTTTTTCTAAAATAGACTTGGTGCGCGGTTACCACCAGGTTCCAGTGTACGCGCAAGATGTACCCAAAACAGCGGTCATAACTCCTTTCGGTCTTTTTGAGTTTTTGCGCATGCCTTTTGGCCTCAAGGGGGCCGCGCAGACTTTCCAACGCATGATGGATGCAGTTTTACGCGACCTTCCTTTCGTGTTCGTTTATTTGGACGATATTTTGGTAGCCAGCGCGTCCAAGGGCGAGCACGAAAAACACCTCACAGCTGTTTTTCGGAGGCTGGCAGAGCACGGGTTGATAGTTAACCCAGCGAAGTGCCAGTTTGGGGTGGCGCAGATTGATTTTTTGGGACATCGCGTTTCGGCAGAAGGAGCGATTCCTCTTCCAGATAAAGTGCGTGCCATAACGGATTTTCCGCAACCTCAAACGGTCAAGGCGCTTCAGGAGTTTCTAGGGATGGTTAATTTTTACAACCGGTTCCTCCCAAGCGCAGCACGACTCATGCAGCCATTGTACACTGCGTTAAAAAAACAAAAGCCCGCAAACAAGGTTGAATGGTCTCCGGAGCGGGAGCGCGCTTTTGCCCAGGTCAAATCAGCCCTGGCAAACGCAGTTTTGTTAGCGCACCCAGTTCCAACGGCCCGCATGGCGCTCACCACTGACGCTTCCGATGTAGCGGTGGGGGCGGCAGTTGAACAGTTTGTGGCAGGTACCTGGCAACCCCTCGCGTTTTTCAGCAGGACTTTGCGCAATAGCGAGCGGAAATACAGTGCGTTTGACAGGGAGCTTTTGGCCCTACACTTGGCCATCCGTCATTTTCAGTTCTGGTTAGAGGGGCGACGTTTCACCGCGTTTGTGGATCATAAACCGCTAACTTTTGCGATGGCCAAAATTTCAGAACCCTGGTCAGGCCGGCAACAAAGGCAACTAGCCGCAATATCGGAGTTCACTACTGATATTCAGCATGTCGCGGGTAAACACAATGTTGTGGCAGACTGCCTCTTGCGCGCAGTAGCACCACCATGCCCCATAGGGGCAGACTCTGTAGCCGTGGCTGTGGGCCCAGGCAGCGACGCGGGAGCGCGCGCAGCCCCGGTCTGTGTTGGGTTAGATTATGCAGCCATGGCTGCGGAGCAGGTTAACGACGCGGACGTGCGCGCGCTCCAGTCTGGACCAACAGGGTTAAGGCTGGAGCACAGGGTGCAGCAAAATGGTATGTCCCCACTAATCTGCAATGTCTCCACCGGACGGCCCCGCCCCGTGGTGCCAGCCGCGTGGCGTCGCCGCGTTTTTGACTCGGTCCATTTTCTCGCGCACCCGGGGGTGCGCGCATCGATTAAATTGGTGGGACAGAAATTTGTTTGGCCCGGGTTGCGCAAACAAGTCAAAGAATGGGCGGCAGCCTGCGTAGCGTGTCAGCGAGCCAAAATACACAGACACACTAGGGCCCCGTTAGAACCTTTTCACATCCCCGCTAAACGTTTTGATCACGTGCATATTGACCTAGTAGGCCCGCTTCCATTATCACACGGGCACACACATCTTTTGACGATGGTGGATCGCACCACGTGTTGGCCAGAGGCGGTTCCTCTGACATCAACCACAGCGGAAGAAGTTGCGCGAGCATTTTTAGCAGTGTGGGTTGCGCGT
The DNA here is from genome assembly GCA_020510985.1 of Pholidichthys leucotaenia. Classification (NCBI taxonomy): domain Eukaryota; kingdom Metazoa; phylum Chordata; class Actinopteri; order Cichliformes; family Pholidichthyidae; genus Pholidichthys; species Pholidichthys leucotaenia. Next base: position 386,223,035 of record CM035840.1, on the reverse strand, counting down.
TTCGGTGTACCGTCGGACATAACGTCCGACAGAGGTCCCCAATTTATTTCCGAGCTATGGTCATCGATGGCCCGCAGCTTGGGGGTGAAGATTCATCGCACCACCGCGTATAACCCCCAGGCTAATGGTTTATGCGAACGCTTTCGCAGGTCATTGAAAGCAGCCCTCAGAGCGTCGCTAACGGATACAAATTGGGTAGACAAACTTCCATGGGTTTTATTAGGGTTGCGTTCTGCACCTAAGGAAGATTTGCATGCTTCCCTGGCTGAATTAGTTTTTGCTCAACCCCTCCATTTACCGGGGGAATTTCTCCCCGATAATCCCGCACCAAGTGGCCCCCCGGCTCAGCCGTGGCAGAGCGACTCAGAAGCAAACACGCTCCCTGGCCCGGTCCATCACAGTTTACCACACATTTTTGTGCCAAAGGCTTTAAAAAATGCAGAGTTTGTTTTTGTTAAACATGATGCTCAACGTCCAAGTTTGCGGCCGTTTTATGATGGACCGTTCCGAGTGCTGGAGACCGGGCAGAAGCATTTTCTGCTAGATTTAGGGGGCAGAAGAGAGTTGATTTGCATAAACAGGCTCAAACCCGCCTTTGTTCTGGCTGATGAGGAAGTGCAGCTCGCGAGGCCCCCCCGCCGTGGCAGGCCCCCGAGAGGACATTCTCCAAAGTCTTCACAGAAAGGTGCTAACAGCTTTAATCCACAGGTGCAGAGAGATGTTGCAGGTGCAGCCAAGCCAGGTTGCAGCAGATTCGGCAGAAAGTTAAAACCTAGGCAGTTGGTGGATTGATTAGCGATGTATGGAGTGCTTTGTGTTTTTCCTTTTTTCTTTTTTATTTTATGCCATGCAGGTTCTGCCTTACTAGACGTTTGGGGGGGGGTAGTGTGGGCGACACACATTGTGGGCTCACGCTGCCACAGAGACAGGACTGTATGTGTATTGAGGGTGTCACGTCTGCAAGGACAGAGGACTCTAATCTGCAGAAGATAACAAGGAGGTGTTAGATTTGTCTCTTTATCCCACAGAAGATGCCCCGGAGAGATTTCCGGTTCATCAGGAAATGAGAGACAATGGTGAAGCTTCAAAGGGATGCTTTGTGACTGTATGTTTACTGAAGACACCATGTGACTTGAATTCTGATGCTGGAAACATATATAAGGGTGTTGAGATATGATTCTGTCTCTTTTCCTGCTTTGAGAATGATAGAAGCTGTGTTCTGTTAATAAAGCTGGTTTACGATTAAACTCAGCCTCGTCTTTTGAGCACATCTTCTACACCACAGTTAATTTATGTTTCAGCGGGGAGGCAATCACTTTTTCACACAGGACCATGTAGGTTTGGATTTTTTTTGTACCCTTAATAATAAACACCTTCATTTAAAAACTGCATTTTGTGTTTACTTGTGTTATCTTTGTCTAATATTTAAATTTGTTTGATGATCTGAAACATTTAAGTGTGACAAACATAAGAGAAATCAGGAAGGGGAAAACACTTTTCACATCACTCTCACTCTGTGTGTGTGTGTGTGTGTGTGTGTGTGTGTGTGTGTGTGTGTGTGTGTGTGAGTGTGTGTGTGCTGACAGCACAAAGTACACATTGAAAGTCATCTACCATTTCACATACTCTTTTTTTAAGCTATGTATAAAAGATGCTTAGTCAGGGCAAATAATAGATATCAAATGAAATAATGAAAAAATTCACTTGTCCCGAGCTCTGTTGGCATGTGGTATCACTTTATGTTCATGGGGCTTAATATCAGAATGAGGGGTTATCTGTAATTCAGAGCCACTGATTGTTAGATTAAGTGTTTGTTCAGTCTTACAGTGTTAGCAGAGAAAGTTATTTCTGTAGTTGCTTTGTACAAATGGGCCGTATAGTTGGAAAGAATTAGGAGTTAAGTGAAAAAAATTATGAAACTTTGGGTTATTTCAATACATTTCAATATTTACTGAGAGGAGACAAGACAGGGATATCAATATAGAACTTGTAAAATGGTAGGAAAGTTGAAAAATCAGTCATATGCAAAAACAAACAAGATTATCATTGTAGTCATTAATGTATTGTATCAGTAAAACTGGCACTTTCAGGAGAAATCTGAGGTCTTAATTATTTAATGTCATGGTTTATCACAAGGAGCAGGGAAGGGAGGACCCAAACATGGGCAGAATTCAGAAGAAGATGGGAATTTATTAAGGAAAACAATCGAAAGCCAAGGCACAAGACCAGGAAGTAACGCAAACAATAAAATAGCTACAAACCAAGCCGTGGCTTATGAGCCAAGAATAAAAGTTAAAATAAAACACTGAAGACTGCAGATTTTTATTAAGCGTCGCCCCCGACAGACTGCTATGATGATGATGATGATGATGACTTGGTCACATCTTCAATACACAAGTGTATAATTTTTAAACAATATTCTGTCGGCCTCTGTCTTTCATGCAGGGCGCCAATCTTGTTCTGAGTATCAATCTTGTAGTGACAGACGCAACTTTAACATTTGGTAGCATGAGCTGGAGGTGAGTACGTAACATCCGGTTGGCAACTCTTCCGGGTTGGCTCGCATATATTCTGTCAGAGGTAGGAATCGTAAATATCAAACATGCTTGATGCTCACAATTGCAAATTGTAGGCACTCCAATTCAAGCAGGAGCAGTGAAATAATCATATTCACACCACATATTTTTTGGACAAATAATCACTGTGACAAGCCTGAAAGCTTGCTACACACCCCCAATTGCTCTGTGTGTGTCTGTGTGTGTGTGGGGGGGGGGTGCAAATTGGGCCAAGATTTGGGCATGAAATCCTTCCATGTGTGGCCAGCCTGAGAAAACCCATTTGTGAATCTTGTATCCTTGACATGTTGATGCTTGAATCCTGCTACTATTTTATTTTATTATGCTAACTGACTGTCAAAGTGAATTTCGGTGAATAAAGTTTGTTGAATCTGAAGACTGTACTGTAGGTCCATTTCAACTGTCAATGAAAAAGGGTGATAAGGTGACAATAAGACTGATGTAACTGTCAAGGGTGCCAGGCAAAGTCATAGCGCCATATCTGTAAGATCAATCAGGCAGAGTAATGAAGAACAACCTGCTGATGTGACAGATTTAAGTATCCTGTGGTCACTGTGCCATGGCAGCCAAACCCACACAAAGATAATAATTCATAATCTCATTGTGCTTCATTGTAACAGGAAGTATAAAGCGTAGGTCTCTGTGGAGTTTAAAATGTTTTCCTTATGCTTGGTGGGTTTTCTGCAGGGGCTCACACATTCACGTGAGGTGAATAAAGACGTTTAGTTCAGAGTATACAGCTGTGTAAATTGTCTGAATAACCTAAATTGGGCTCACTGAACTGAGTGGTCAGTAAGTCTCCAGCATCAGATTTATAAGAGAGAATGGTTGAACCCAGCACTATGAAAAGTGGAATTGTTTGTGTAATGCAGTTATTTATTGTTCATGGTGTGGGGGACCCATGCTGTAGTTTTCCTCTCAGACTGAAGGGCATGGAGATGCAGTAGTTTTCCTCTGACGGAAGAGCATGGAGATCAAAGGGCTGGGAGACAAGGGGAATTGTCATGGGGGAGTGAATTGTGAATGCAGGACCTCAGGTAGCAGGGACGTGTGAGTGTTGGGATATAAAAGGGATGTTTCTGATGTTAATGTTAATGTTAATGTTTCTGATTCTGGAAGATGTGAGAGAGAGCAATAAAGTTCATCTGCTCGGAAAGCTTGGTCTGGTTATTCTCTTCTCCACATTGGTGACTCCTGACGAATAATGGAACACGAGGCAAACACCCCGGAGATGACCCGGACGGGAAGCCCCAGCAATGCGTGCGCCGTTTCGGTCAAACTACCAGACTTTTGGCTGCACAACCCGAGGTCTTGGTTCCTCCACACCAAGGCTCAGTTCGCGCTCCGGGGAATAATGGCAGATGACACCAGATATTATTACGTGGTCGCAGGACTGGACGCTCGCACGACTCAGCAGATAGCGAGCCTGCTCCAACAGCCCCCAGCCCGCGACAAATACGGGGCTCTCAAAACCGCGCTGACCCGGCGCTACACGCTCTCGGACTGCAAGAGAGCGGAGAGGCTCCTGATTCACTCCGAGTTAGGAGACGGGTCGGCGGTCGAACTGATGGAGAAGATGTTGGCGTTGATGGGCACGGATGACGGGCATTTTCTATTTGCCCACCTTTTCTCCGGAACCTCCCAACAGCAGCTAGAGTGGTCTTTGCCAACTCGCCACTGCTGGCCGCGCATGACTACCGTGCACTAGCCCAGGAGGCAGATCGGATCGTCCTCACCACCAGAGCCCTCACAGTGACCACAGCGGCGTCGGAACCCAGCGAGATGGCCAGCGGAGGCGAGGAGCCAGCGATGGTAGCGGCAGCAGGGGCCAGGAAGCACCAGAGAGACACGCTCTGCTCCTACCACTGCCGTTTTGGAGAGGACACACACCGATGCATGCCACCGTGCCAGTTCAAGCATTCGGGAAATGCCAGGACTGGCAGTCGGTAGCGGCTGCGACTGCCGGTGAAGCAAGCAAGCTGCTCTACGTGACAGACTCACGCTCGGAGAGACGGTTCCTCATGGACTCCGGCTTCCCAATCATAGGTGCTGATTTTTTGTGTGTACACGGACTACTAGCCGATGTTGCTAACAGACACCTGATTAATGCAATGTCTTTTGATTCTCTCCCCTGTACAGCTCGAGGAGCCGGACCAACAACGCTAGCCAACATCACTGACATGGTTCAGGTGACCCACAGACAGACACGACTCAGGATTAACACAATTAATGTACTTTATTTTGTTAATGTGAGTGAGTGGATGCATGAGTGCGGTTACGAGGTGTAATGTAGTGTAGTGCTATCCGTGTATTCCAGCTGGGCCGGCAGAGCACCGTACAGACTGGCAACCCTGAAACAGAGACAAGGGCCGTTAGCAACAGTACACCTATGCAGCACGTCTGATGTTACTGGGCTTACTGTCAACAGATGTAGATGAGTCTTCAGGTCGCACTGAAGCTGCAGCCAGGGAGACAGTGTCTGCAGGCTAGTTAACTGGAAGAGGAATAAGTCTGCCGCCTGGAGGGAGAAGGAGGTCCGCCGTTGCGGGCTCCGCCTGTGCACAGGGGAAATGGACAGGTTAGAAGCTATAGAGCTTATTTGGTTGTTGGTCCGGGCGAAACCGACCCGGACGTCGTTCTGCTGGGCTTGGAAGCCGGAGGCAGGCGAATGTAGTGCAGGAAAGCACAGAGGCAGGTTGTGGCATGATTCACCGAAGGAATCAGACGACTCCGCGCCCAGCACTGGTCCTGATGGGAATAAATAGGGCCGCAGGAGATAACAGGCAGGTGCACACACAGGTTCCAATAATTGGCGGCCATGACAGTACACCCCCCCTACGGCACGCCTCTCGGTGTGTGTTCCAACCTACCTGGGTGCGTCCGATGGAAGTCCCTGATGAGCTGTTTGTTGAGCACAAGGGCGGGATGCACCCAGGACCTCCACTCCGGCCTGCAGCCCTCCCAGTCCACCAGATACTACAGGCCACGCCCTCAGCGGCGGCCGTCCAGGATGGAAGAGACGGGCCACGCCGGGTTGCCCGTCGATCACCCTTGGTGGAGGTGGAGACCTGGGAGGGGGACACAACGAGTGACAGGCTTAATCTGAGAGACATGGAAAGTTGGACAGATGCGGAGGGAGGGGGGGAGAGTTAGGCGCACAGACACTGGGTTAATAATCCGACAAACAGGGTATGGAGCAATGAACCACTGAGCGGTCTTCTTACGTTCAGCCTTCAGGTTGATGTTCTTCGTAGAGAGCCATACCTGCTGACCCACCTGATAAGCCGGGCCCGGAGCCCTGTGTCGATTCGCCACCGCAGTGTTGCGTTCCGCCGTCCTTTGCAGTGCCCTTCTGGCTGCCTTCCAAATCCGCCGACAGTGTCTTAAGTGGGCCTGAACCGATGGGACAGCGATGTTCCCCTTCTCTTCCGGGAACAGCGGGGGGTTGTAACCCAACGACGCCTCGAAGGGGGACATGCCGGTGGCCGAGGACACCGCTGTATTATGGGCGTATTCAATCCAAGGGAGGTGTGTGCTCCATGATGAAGGATTGGCGGCAGTGACACACCGCAGCGCTCCTGGTTGGCTCGTTCACACTGTCCGTTGGATTGCGGGTGATAACCCGAGGACAGACTCGCCGTAGCCCCTAGGGTGGTGCAAAAAGCCTTCCAGACTTTGGAGATAAACTGGGGCCCTCGGTCCAAAACAATGTCCTGAGGAATGCCATGCAGCCGAATAACATGCTGAACCAGCAGATCCGCTGTCTCCTTGGCAGACGGTAACCCCCGCAGAGGGATGAAATGAGCCGCCTTGGAAAATCTGTCCACCAGCGTGAGGAAGGTGGTGAAGTTATTGGACGTGGGGAGGCCCATGACAAAATTCAGTGCCACGTGGGACCATGGTCTACCCAGGACGGGGAGGGGGTGGAGCAGCCCGGCCGGCGGTGATGAGGATGTCTTCCCCGTAGCACACTCGGGACATGCACGGATATACTCCCCCATGTCCTTCTGGAGGGATGGCCACCAAAACGATCTTCGTAGGAGCGCCACCGTGCGTGCCCTACCCAAATGGCAGGTGAATTTGGAGGTATGCCCCCACTGGATGACCTCCCCTCGGACCGCTGTGGGAACAAACAATTTGCCCGCTGGACCCCCCCCCCCCAGGTCAGCTTCGTCAGCCTGCGCCCCATAACCTTGTCCCAAATGCCCCAAGAGAGGGCGCCCATGACACATGCTGGAGGGAGGATGGGGTGCTCGGCTTTTCTGCTGTCTCCGGGGCAAACTGACGAGACAGGGCGTCAGGCTTGATGTTCTTCGACTCAGGGTGGTAGGTGATGGTAAAGTCGAACCGTCCAAAAAACAGCGACCAGCGGGCCTGTCGGGCGTTCAGCCTCTTGGCGGTCCGAAGGTACTCCAGGTTCTTATGATCGGTCCAGACAATGAATGGCTGTGACACTCCTTCCAACCAATTTCACTGCCAAGAGCTCCCTATCTCCGATGTCGTAATTTCGTTCTGCCGGGGACAGGCGACGAGAGAAGTAGGCGCAGGAGCGGATTTTACCATCTGCCGGAGAATGCTGGGACAGCACAGCCCCCACCCCAGAATCAGAGGTGTCCACCTCCACCAAGCACTGAAGGGTGGGATCCACCTGCGTCAGAATAGGCGAAGATGAGAATCTGACCTTTAACTTCGTGAACGCGGCGTCCGCCTCTTCCATCCAGAGAAAGAGAACCTTGGTGGAGGTCAAATTGGTGAGGGGGAGGGCGATACGGCTGTAGTCCTTGATAAACCGGCGATAGAAGTTCGCGAAGCCCAAAAACTGCAGCAACTGTTTCCTCGATGTGGGGGTGGGCCAGTCCACCACCGCCTTCACCTTCACTGGGTCCAGGATGATCTCCTTAGGGGCAATAATGAAGCCGAGGAACGAGGTCCTGGAGACGTGGAACTCACATTTCTCTGCCTTGACATAGAGCTTATTCTCCAACAGCCGCTGCAAGACTCGCCTGACGTGTACGCGATGTTCCTCCATGGACTGGGAAAAGATTAAAATGTCGTCAAGGTAGACAAACACAAAAGTGCCCAGAAAATCTCTCAAAACATCATTAATAAGACGTTGGAAGATGGCCGAAGCATTGGTCAGCCCAAACAGCATGACCAGATATTCAAAGTGCCCACTAGGGGTCCTAAAGGCCCTCTTCCACTCATCCCCCTCACGCATCCGCACCAGGTGATAGGCATTGCGCAGGTCTAATTTAGTGAAGCAGCAAGCCCCCCGGAGGGAATCAAATGCAGAGTTAAGGAGGGGGAGAGTATACTTGTCCTTGATAGTGATGTTGTTAAGTTCTCTGAAGTCGATGCAGGGCCTGAGGGAGCCGTCCTTCTTCCCCACAAAGAAAAACCCCGCCCCCACCGCCGAAGATGAAGGTCTAATGTTATTAATGATATAATATATGAGTCCATGGCCACGCGCTCCATAGCAAACAGGTTGTAAAGTCTGCTCGATGGCAGAGGAGCACCGGCCCGCAGATTAATAGCACAATCATATGGTCGGTGAGGGGGGAGGGAAAGGGCTTGGGATTTACTAAAGACGGCCCCAAGGTCATGGTACTCCAGAGACACTTTTGACAGATCCGGGGAAGGAGAGGCAGGGACATCCAAAGGCGTGGCAGGCGAGCATGCAGCAGACTGCAGACAGGCACTTAGGCAGAAAGGGCTCCACAACACGATACTTCCCGAACGCCAGTCAATAGAGGGGTTGTGCAGATGCAGCCAAGGGTAGCCCAGAATGACTGGGGATATTAATACTGGTAGAACAAATAAATTTAGCTCCTCCCGATGGTTGCTCGAAATGATGACTGGCACCGAGGCAACCCGATGGGTGACAGTAGCCAACGCCGCCTTAGACAGGGCAATAATTTTAACAGGAGCTTTTAACGGCTGCATAGGTAGACCCAGACAGGTTGCCAGACTCCTAGAAATGAAGCTCTGCTCGGCCCCTGAGTCAATGAGTGCATGTCTATTATGTTCTTTGTGACCAAAGCAAAACCGAATAGGAATGAGAAAGCGGGTGAGGGGATTGCTATCTTTTACATCCGGGAGGCCCCCTACTTTGACGCACGGACTTCCCCTTTTTGGCCAATTCAGGTCATGCTCCTCGCTCCCGCAATAGACACACAACCCCAACTCACGGCGGCGCTGTCTCTCCTCAGCAGGAAGTTTCGACCCCCCCACAATCATAGGTTCTTGGTCCTCAGAGAGGTCAGTAGACAGGAGGGCCAGTAGGGGGGGCTGGAGAGCTCGGCGTGGCCTATTCTCCGCACGGCCGGAAGTCTTGCGCTCCGCCGCTCGTTCCCTCGGACGGTTGTCAAGGCTAATGGCCAGATAGATACACTCATGCAGCATGGAGGGTTTCTCCAGGCGGGCCAGCTCGTCCCGCAGGCTAGGGCTCAAACTCCTCAGGAATATACTACTCAAGGAGGCGTCTTCGCACCCGACCTCTGTAGCTATGACCCGGAAGTCAACAGCGTAATCAGCGACTGCCCTTGACCCCTGCCGAAGGTTTAACAGGCGAGAGGTAAGAGCATCTTCCTGGTTCGAGTGACTAAACACTTCTTGGAATTCCTGTGTGAATTGAGCATATGTCATGGAAGCATAATCGGCCCTAGCCATAACCATATAAGCCCATGCTAAAGCCCGTCCCTCTAACAGATTGATCAAATAGCCAATGTGGCTCTGGTCAGTGGGAAAATCCCCAGGAACCCATTGGAACACAATTTCACACTGCATGAGGAACCCCCTGGTTTCTCCCAATACCCCTCTAAACCGGGCGGGAGTAGGGACAGGAGTGAGCCGACTAGCGGAACCTGTAGAGTGAGGGCTAGGCAAAGAGCTAGTGGTAGAGCTAGCGATAGAACTAGCGGGAGCTGAGGAGCTAGCTGGTGCTGTGGAAAACCCCTGTGGGTTAGTTAAACGATCTAACCTTTCGGTGATGCGAGTTAGCTGGGTTAGCATCACTTGTTGCTGGTACACTAATTGGTCTACCCGAGCCTCGAGATGGTTAATGCGGCACACGAGTGCGCTGCCTGCTGGGTCACTTTGGCGGAGTCGTACTGACATGGTTCAGGTGACCCACAGACAGACACGACTCAGGATTAACACAATTATCGTGCTTTATTTTGTTAATGTGAGTGAGTGGGTGTGTGAGTGCGGTTATGAGGTGTAATGTAGCGTAGTGCTATCCGTGTATTCCAGCTGGGCCGGCAGAGCACCGTACAGACAGGCAACCCTGAAACAGAGACAAGGGCCGTTAGCAACAGTACACCTATGCAGCACGTCTGATGTTACTGGGCTTACTGTCAACAGATGTAGATGAGTCTTCAGGTCGTACTGAAGCAGCAGCCAGGGAGACAGTGTCCGCGGGCTAGTTAGCTGGAAGAGGAATAAGTCCGCTGCCTGGAGGGAGAAGGAGGTCCGCCGTTGTGGGCTCTGCCTGTGCACAGGGGAAATGGACAGGTTAGAAGCTATAGAGCTTACTTGGTTGTTGGTCCGGGCGAAACCGACCCGGACATCGTTCTGCTGGGCTTGGAAGCTGGAGGCAGGAGAATGTAGTGCAGGGAAGCACAGAGGCAGGTTGTGGCGTGATTCACCGAAGGAATCAGATGACTCCGTGCCCAGCACTGGTCCTGATGGGAATAAATAGGGCTGCAGGAGATAACAGGCAGGTGCGCACACAGGTGCCATGATTGGCTGCCATGACAGTCACAGCTCCAGGTGGTAAGTTCCACACACTGCTAACCCAATTCCCAGCACTCACGGTCCCGACGTTTTCGGTGGCCATCACTAAACACGGGGTGGAGCACTTTATTACCACCACCGGGCCGCCCGTTTTTGCATGACCTCTGCACCTGGACACAGCTAAACTGGCCATAGTGCGCGAGGAGTTTGCCAACTTGGAAAAGCTGGGCATCATCAGATGCTCAAACAGCCCATGGGCATCCCCACTACATATGGTTCCTAAGGCCGAGGGATCGTGGTGACCTTGCAGAGATTTCTGCAGATTAAACAACGCCACAGTGCACGACCGCTTCCCGATCCCCCATATTCAGGATTTTTCCGTTCACCTCACCGGGGCACGCATTTTTTCTAAGATGGACCTGGTCCGCAGTTACCACCAGGTCCCGGTGCGCGCGGAGGACATACCTAAAATGGCAGAAATAACCCCGTTCAGTCTGTTTGAGTTTCTGCGCATGCCTTTCGGGTTAAAAGGTGCGGCACAGACATTCCAACGCATGATGGATGCGGTGTTGCGCGATCTACCATTTGTGCTCGTATACCTGGAGAACATCCTGGTGACCAGCACGTCCAAGGACGAACACGTAGCCCACCTCAGGATGGTTTTCCGGAGGTTGGAGGAGCACGGATTAATAATCAACCCGGCAAAATGCTAGTTCGGAGTGACGGGGATCAATTTTTTGGGACACCGCATCTCACCGGAGGGTGCAATACCCTTGCCGGACAAGGTGCACGCAGTGGTGAATTTTCCCCAGCCTCACACGGTCAGGGCACTGCAGGAGTTTTTGGGGATGGTTAACTTCTATAATTGTTTCCTCCCCCACGCAGCCCAGCTCATGCAGCCATTGTACACAGCGCTTAAGAAACGGAAGCAGGCGGACAGAGTCGACTGGAGTCCTGAGCGAGAGCAAGCGTTTTCCGACATTAAAACAGCTCTGGCGAACGCTGCACTACTGGCGCACCCAGACCCAGCGGGTCAGATTGCGCTCACTACAGACGCATCAGACGTGGCCATAGGGGCTGTCGTGGAGCAGTGCGTCACTGGTTCTTGGCAGCCGCGAGCCTTTTTTAGCAGATCTTTGCGCAAAAATGAGAGTAAATACAGCGCGTTCGACAGGGAGTTGCTGGCTCTCCACCTGGCCATACGCCACTTCCAGTTCTGGCTGGAAGGGCGCACCTTCACTGCATTCGTGGACCACAAGCCACTAACATACGCGATGGAACCATGGTCAGCCCGGCAGCAGAGACAGCTGGCCGCGATCTCGGAGTTTACAACCAACATTCGTCATGTGGCCGGTAAACTCAACATGGTGGCTGACTGTCTCTCGCATGCGTTGGTGGCCCCAGTCTTTGTGGGGATAGATTACACGGCCATGGCCGCGGAGCAGATTGACAATGCAGATGTTTGCACGCTCCAGTCTGGACCAACAGGGTTAAGGCTGGAAAGCAGAGTTATGCAAGACGGGGGCCCCCCCTAATCTGTGATGTCTCCACGGGCCGCCCGGCAGTCCCACGTGCTTGGCGACATCGCATTTTTGAGTCAGTTCACTCCCTGGCGCACCCAGGAGTACGCATGTCAGTCAAAATGGCGGCAGCAAAGTTTGTCTGGCCGAGCCTGCGCAAACAGGTGAAAGAGTGGGCTGCAGCCTGTGTAGCGTGCCAACGAGCCAAAGAGCACAGGCACACAAAGGCCCCCTTGGAGCCGTTCCATATCCCAGCTAAGAGGTTTGACCACATTCACATGGACCTCGTGGGCCACCTCCCGCCATCGCAGGGGTTCACGCACCTCCTGACAGTGGTGGACCGCACCACACGATGGCCAGAAGCAGTCCCACTAGCTTCCACCACGTCCGCAGACATGGCACGCACTTTTTTGACAATATGGGTGGCACGTTTTGGCACCCCTTCGGACATCACGTCCGATCGGGGCCCTCAGTTTGTTTCTGACCTCTGGTCCACGATGGCCCGGAGTCTGGGCATCTCAATTCATCACACGACTGCATACAACCCACAGGCCAATGGGCTATGCGAGCGTTTCCATAGGTCACTGAAAGCAGCGCTCAGGGCTTTGCTTACAGATGCAAATTGGGTGGACCGGTTGCCGTGAGTTCTATTAGGGTTGTGTTCCACACTGAAAGAGGATTTGGCGGCTTCCCCAGCAGAGCTGTTTTTTTCTCAGCCGTTGAGGCTCCCCGGGGAATTTTTACCAGATAACCCCGCGCCGAACACCCATCCGTCCACGTGTTCACGGCATAGCGCAGACGCAGGGACGCTACCTGGCCCGGCCCACCACTGCTTTCCCCGCGCTTTTGTGCCAAAAACCTTGAAGGACGCAGCATTCGTGTTTGTCAGGCACGATGCCCACCGGACCCCATTGCGCCCACCCTACAATGGCCTGTTCAGAGTGCTGGAACCCAGGGACAAACATTTTGTATTAGACTTGGGGGGTCACCGGGAGAGAATCTGTATAGACAGGCTTAAGCCCGCCTTTGTTGTAGCAGACGAGCAGGTGGTGTTGGCCCGAGCTCCTCGGCGCGGAAGACCCCCCCCCGAGAACTCCCCAGGTAAACGATTCATCAGAGCAGTCACACGAGCATGCTGAATGTTCCCCCCCCTCCATTGTCCCCCCACAGATGGACGTACTCCCAGGAACCCTCCACCGGCGCAGCAGCGCCGCAGAGCCGAAGACCCCCCGTTACAGCAGCTATGGGCGGAGGCTGATGCCAAGAGGACGTGAGGGTTAACACTCAATCTGAGACTCTGGAGGGGGGGTGCATGCTGTAGTTTTCCTCTCAGACTGAAAGGCATGGAGATACAGTAGTTTTCCTCTGACGGAAAAGCATGGAGATCAAAGGGCTGGGGGACAAGGGTAATTGTCATGGGGAGTGAATTGTGAATGCAGGACCTCAGCTAGCAGGGATGTGTGAGTGTTGGGATGTAAAGGAGAGTCCCTACTACATGAGGTTAATGTTTCTGATTCTGGAAGATGTGAGAGAGAGCAATAAAGTTCATCTGCTTGGAAAGCTCGGTCTGGTTATTCCCTTCTCCATAATATATTATATTTCATATGGAGCTCTTATTTGTGTGACAAGTGGTGGTGGCTCCGCCTTCCAGTCCCGCCAACCCCATGGGTATAAGAAGGGCTGCAGGTAGGGGGAGCGGTCTCTTCTACCTTTACCTCTGCCAGTGGCTGCATGTGTAGTTAGGTGCACGGAGCCCTGTATTTAATAATCATCTCCACTCTTGGCGTTCTCCTTGACTCCAAACTCGGACATAACATTTTGGCAACGAGAAGTAAAACCATGGAGGCATGTGGGACACCAATTTGACTGTTCTTGACGCTCCCGGGTGAGCCGCATGTACCGTGGCCTTGATGGTACAAAGCTTTTCAAACGTATATGGTGGTGTTGGACCTGGGAAGGATGGAGAAGCAGAGGGCACGTGCATTGCTTGTGCACAACCTGGAAATAGAGGGGCAGAGGATTTTGGGCACGCTTGGTGACACAGACAACTGTGAAGAAGTGGTCGAGTTAATGGCATGCCATTTCAGGGCGCCAAACAACGTCATCATCCAGAGGATTAAGTTCAGCGCCGCCAACAGGTAGGCAAACCCATCCAGCGGTTCATGTCGGACTTGAGGCAGTTGGCTGCCGAGTGTCAATTTGGGCTGTTGGAAGAAGAAATGTTTCGTGACCAATTGGCAGAACACACCAACTATGCTGTGGTCCACTCCAAGCTGTTCACATTCCCGGGTGAGTTGACGCTGGCCAGGGCCGTCGAGTTGGCACTTCAGCTGGAAGCAGCAGACAATCTAACTCGGGAGCTAAGTGAGCATCTATCACCAAGAGATTTACGATCTCCCATGGTTTCGCAGGTATTAGACCCGGACAGCGATGGGAGTGTTGAGGATGACGTGGAGGAGGCCAATGCTGTACGGATGAGGTCTGCCCCGGGGAAGCCCAGGTGCATGGGCTGCGGGTGCATGAAGCACTGCTACAAGGTCAGAGAGTGTGCGGCAAGAGGGAAGTGCTGCGGCCGGTGTGGCCGTCTACACCACTTCGCGAGAGTTTGCCAGTCAGCAGAACAAGACAGCCTGCGCAAAAATTTGACCCCTCCCACGCCAACAGTAATACATACTGCGTCCCCGAGTACAAGTGGGCGCACACATTGCACGCTAGTGTTGGATGGAGTACCGGTACCGATGCTGATAGACACAGGGGTGGAGAGTTCCCTGTTGAACTGGGCTACAATTAAGCAATGTTTTCCCCACTACAGAATTGGAGGTGACTCCGCGCCGCTTTGCAGCTATGGAAGAGGACGGTTGGTCACAGTGGGTACCGTCAGACTGACAGCTCGGTAAAGTCGGCGGAGATGGCCGATATGGAGTTCATCGTGACGGCCTGTGGCACGAACATCATGGACTGCAACCTGTTCTACGACCTTGAGTTTTCTATCAGGAGTGGCGCTGGGGAAGAGTGGTCGGGCTGCGGACTGTGGGACCGATCGGTTCCGAGAGTTCAGGACGACACTGTGTGGGATGAACAATTGCTGGGCACTCCAGAAAGTGGACAGGCCTTGTCATGCTCAGGGTCACCGCAGGAGGGCCCCGGTGCCAGTGTCCGAGTCGCCCTGGACGAGGGTATCGGGCAGCACAGAGGAGAGTCTACGGCGGCGAGCGATGCCCAAAAGATGGTCCTAGGTGTTCCCGGAGCTTGGCCATGGTGGGCCGGTGAACATGGGGCCACATCGGCAGTGTCCGCAGCAGGTTTACAGGCAGTCGGGGCAGGACTCGGTGGCACTGGGAGAGCGAGTGCCAGGCGGAGACACCGTGCAGGGCCCCACTTGGAGTCGCGGACTGGGTCCAGGCTTGGGTGGAGGCGAGGTCCAGGTGGGTGAGAGCCAAGCAGAAGATGAAGCAGTACCAGGGCCGGCTGCAGGTGACCGGCGAGTGGCAGGATGGTTACCTTCTGCTGTCGGATGGCTCGTGACATCATCCTAATGAGTTACAGCATGCCTCAAAGAAGGCAGGTGGGCATGGCCCCAGACGATTGGAGCATCCAGAGGTGTGGCGGAGAAGGAGCACTGGGATTGAGGCAACCAGCTGTGGCCTGGGAAGCGAGCTACTTCCAGGGGTGGACTGAATGCTGAAGGGTCGGGGGGGGGGTCATCCTCACTGAGCTATGGATGTGTATATGTTGTTAGTTATTAATCTGTATAGTTGTGGGATTATTTTGGTGTTCTGTTTTAAGTAGGAGGCACGGCAGTAATTTTCTTTTAGTTTATAACTGGACTTTTATATATCATAGGCAGCAGAATAACCCTTCGTGTGGGTGGGGGGGTAGGACGGCAGTCTACCCGTCTCCCCTAATTTTAGTTATTTTGTGTGAATGCCCCTTTTGTGATTTTAGTTTAGTTTTGTTTATCGGATGATTCAAGTTCCAAATTGGGGTGGGCTGATGTATGTGTGTTTTGGACTTTTCTGTTGGGGGGGGGGGGGGTAATGTAGTTATTTATTGTTCATATATTGTTTTTTATATGGAGCTCTTATTTGTGTGGCACGGGGTGGTGGCTTTGCCTTCCGGTCCCGTTAACCCCGTGGGTATAAGAAGGGTGGCAGGTAGGGGGGCGGTCTCTTCCGCCTTTACTTCTGCCAGCAGCTGCATGTGTAGTTAGGTGCATGGAGCCGTGTATTTAATAAACAAGTGTTCAACTCCACTCCTGGCATTCTCCTTGACTCCAAACTCGGACATAACAGTTTGTGCACTGAGGTGCCTGTTCTATAAAGCAACTCTAGCCCCAGAAAATAAGTGGACCAATATTATTTGTTCTACACAGATATCTAAGAGGTATACAATATAGCAAACTAAAATTGAATTTGCCCTATCTGTCAGGAACAAACATATTTCTCAAACTGATGTGTAAGAGGAAATGTTCAATTGCAGCAACATCCTGTATAACAAAGCTCTCTGTGGTAGATTTTTCAGTGACAATTACTTGTTTTGAGTGTTGTTTGTTCACTCACAGAGGATGATGTGGCCGTGAGGCAGCAACTCAAAACTATGCAAGTGTTGAGAATGAAGTGTGATGGGTGGGAAATTGTGGAATTTGTGGCTTAGTGATGAATTTTACACTCTTGAGATGAATTAACACTTTGTCTGTGTGTAAATCAAGTTGTTAAGGTGGTGCGACGGAGCATCACACACCAAGTAGAGATGACACACCAAGCTGAGATGAGTAAAGAACTTTTTCCATTGCAAAGTACCCGGGCATTATTCAGCAGAGAAACCCTTTCAGGAGCTATGTTCTTTTGATTTTTTTTTTTTTTTTTTTTTTTGGTGGGGGGGTTCGGTTGCATTTCCATCAAGACAAAGAGCTGTTTGTGTTATGTATGGTAAAATACCTTAGGTGAAGGATGAGGCAAGATGACTGGACGAACACAGCTTTATTGATAGATGTAGAATAGTGGTAACACGGTAGGCACCTGGCAGAGGGCACAGGTCCAAGAGGCCACAATATGGATGCCCTCTGGTATTTATAGGGCAGTGCAGTGATGTGACAGGAAGTGCACGTCACTATACCACACTTCACAAAAAGGTGTCAGAACCCATCATCACATTTCCTCCCCACCTTAGAAAAGTACAAAATCACACACACAATTAAGACCTTCCCTAATTTGGGACCCGAATCACGCGCTAACATAATGAAAACCAATGTACTAAGATGGCCTAACACATTCACACAACATAACCTACATAACCTAAAATAGGGCTGATGGGTGGACTACCGTGCAGCCCACATGGTGGGGTGGATTATTCTGCCACCCGATAAACTAAAGAAAAAAGTCCATACATAAACTAAAATTACACACATGCTCCTAAACTAAACAAAATACACCAAATAATCCCATTTTACAACATACATACATTAGAACTATTATCACACATATTTAAACCACTGTTCCTTGGGCAGGAGGAGTAGAACCGGCATGGGGGGGCCCAGGGCAGCCCCTGGAAGCGGCAGGCCCTCGGGACAATGGTTGATCTTCCAGACAAAAGCGCCTCTCTTCTTCACCACCAACACTTGCTCTCATCCAGCCCCATCACATGAAGCCTCTTCTCGGACACACCGAAGCTGATTGGCGTGCCTTGCCGAGCCATCAGACAGCTTGAAGTATGCTGCGCCGAGCTTAGCCACTATGCACTGACACGAATGATGTTTAGCTGGCTGTCGTCTGGCCCATCTTCGCCGTGGACGTTCTTCACCCTGAACCCGAACCAACTTCATAACCATCAGTGGGGCTCGGCTCGGCCTGAAATGTTGCTGCTGACCACATGGTTCCACCGTGCTTGTCGGTCTGGCCCCGACCTCTTCTGAAGCCGTTGTAGCATTCACCATCATAGCTGCAGCCCCTCCATCCCTCTGCAGCCAAGCTCCGGAGGCATCTGTGGCTAGCACATTGGTGTCACTCACCAGCGCAGGTGCCTCGCTGCCACGCTCAGTATCCCCCTCTTCCATTTCCCAAGCGCCAGCACTGAGACCCTACTGCACCAAACCTGAGTGAGTTTGGGCCTGCTTGACCGCCATGGTGTCCGTTAGCTCTTTGTCCCACACAACATCCTCATTGACCACCAGAACCGGAGGGTTCCACTGGCCAAAATCCGACCATTCCTCCCCAGCGTCGTCTTCAATGGCGAAACCCAGTCCACAGAACAAGTCACAGCCCATGATGTTATCGCCTCGGGCTGTCATGTGGAACATGAAGCCAACCATCGTCGCAGACTTGTACCAAACTGTTAACTTCAAAGTCCCAACCATGCACAGCCTGTCACCTCCACAACCATAAAGTGGCGCTGGGTTACCTCTAATCCTGTAGTGGGGAAAAAACTTCCTCACCATGGCCCAATTCAACAACGACTCCTCCGCCCCCGTGTCCAGCAGCAGCGGCTCCACCACACCGTCCAGTTCCACTGTGCAAAACATGTACCCATTGGTACTGGGGGACACCGTATGGATGGTTGCCGGGGCGGGCGGAGTGATTTCTTCTGTGGGCTCTCCGGCTCAGATACACGGCACACTCTAGAATAATGGTTCAAGCGTCCACATCTGCTACAACACTTTCCTCTAGCCGGGCAGTCCTTAGCCTTATTGTGGTGCGTCGTGGACCCACAACCCTTGCAAAGGGGTTTTCCCGGGGCAGACCTTCTGCTGGCAACAATGGCTTCCATAGTAACATCATCCAAGCAATCTTCGCTATTCGAGTCCGCAACATTTGCCGCAGCAGGAGGCTCTGGCAGCCACTATGACTAGCGCCAGATTAGCTTTGAAGCTAGTTTGCCTGAGGCCTCCAGCTGGAGAGCTAGCTCAACAGCTCTGGCTAGTATTAAGTCATTTGGCACCGTTAGTAGCCTAGCCCGCAATGGGGCACTACATGTGTGCTCCTCAAGCTGATCACTAGGGGTGTAATGGTTTTCATATTCATATTCAAATTTTTCAATAGGGAACTTTCAGTTCGGTACAGAGGCATACCAAGGTTCCACATGGACCATGTTGAGTGACGGACATGAAGTGTAACTGCCTCATGCCAGACATGTAAACAAACAGTTCAGCCCTGTACAGAGAAGCCAGAGCTTGAAGATGGACCAAGGCAAGTGAATAAGACAAAAACAGAATCGGATCTGCTTTTGGCAGTATGTTTACCTTGTTAACTCATTTGAAACGGCACCACACAAATGTGCAGCACAAAAAAAACCTAGCGAGGTACAAGCACAGCTTCCAGCGGCATTTAGACAGCCTCTCCAGGGCTTTTCAGATTGAGCCAAAGCAATAACAAATGCCATGGGTGTTTTTATAGCAGCGGATCTAAGGCCATATTCAGTTGTTAAGAACACCGGGATTAAATACATGCTGAAGGTAACTGAGCCCCGGTATGAAGTTCCTTGTTGTGTCCACTTCAGCCAGAAAATAATACCATCCTTTTAAGAAAAAGCTAAATCTGTTAATGCTGCCCTTGAGGCCAGTGTTTTTCCGGGGTCCCCTGGTATGTTCAGATTTTTGTGGGACATTATTTAATTTAACTTCTTAATTGTCAAAAAAAATGCAAATAATTTGCTGTTGTTGTGCATGGGTGCATTCAGAACCTATATACAACAAAGACAAAATATTGACCAGTTAACAAGTGAAATTAGATAATTAATTTCCCACAGAAACCTGAACACACCAGAGCACCCTGGTTAAAAACACTGCCTCGGGCAATAAGAAACTTTAATTTCCTAAAAACAACTCCCACTGCATTGGAGACAGTGGAAGTGATATCATGGAGAGAAATGCATTGTGACTGTCTTTATAATGCAAGGTGGTCTGTGTGACATGTGATCTGTGAAGTGTGAAGTTCCTGATATTTAAGGACGAGAGTTTACTGTGTCATTCTCTTTCTCTGCTGTGAGATGATGGTGTTGTGAATAAAACTGACTTTGAGAGAGAACTCTGCTTCGTCATTTTCACATCACTACACTGGTGACCCGAGACGTGACCCTACACTGGTGACCCGAGACTAACGATCTGTGAAGAGGAGGTGCGCCGGGTCTTTCAGAGACAAAAGATCAAGAAGGCTGCAGGACCTGATGGTGTGTCTCCGTCCTGCCTGAGAGTCTGCTCCAACGAGTTGGCCCCCATCTTCACCCGGATCTTTAACAGATCACTGGAGCTGCGTGAAGTGCCTTCCTGCTTCAAACGCTCCATCATCATTCCAGTTCCCAAGAAACCCTCTGTTACAGGATTAAACGACTACAGACCTGTTGCCCTGACCTCTGTGGTCATGAAATCCTTGGAGAGATTGGTGCTGAACCACCTGAAGGTCATCACAGGCTCCCTGATGGACCCACTGCAGTTTGCCTACCGGTCAAACAGGTCAGTGGATGATGCAGTGAATATGGGACTACATTACATCCTGCAACACCTCGACTCCCCAGGGACGTACGCCAGGATCCTGTTTGTCGACTTCAGCTCAGCGTTCAACACCATCATCCCAGGCATTCTTCATCAGAAACTCCTCCAGCTCAAGGTGCCCCCCTCCACCTGCCAGTGGATCTCCAGCTTTCTGACTGACAGGTGGCAACAGGTGAAGCTAGGGAGATTTACATCCAGCTCCCGAAAAATTAGTACTGGCGACCCCCAAGGATGTGTCCTTTCCCCACTGCTCTTCTCCCTCTACTCCAACGACTGCACCCCAGAGGACCCTTCGGTGAAGCTCCTGAAGTTTGCGGACGACACCACAGTCATCGGTTTGATCCGGGATGATGATGAGTCTGCATACAGGCGGGAGGTGGAGCAGCTGATCCTCTGGTGCAGCCAGAACCATCTTGAACTTAACCCAGCCAAAACGGTGGAGATCAGAATCAGAATCAGAATCAGCTTTATTGGCCAAGTATGCACAACACATACAAGGAATTTGACTTTGGCTAAAAACTTGCTCTCGTTGTTCAGGTGAAGGATTTAAATAAGGATTCAATGACAACCACAGTATGTACAGTAAATTACAGTCTGTCCACGTTTCTATAAAAGGATGCAAATATATACAGGAATATACAGTATGCAGTTATTTACTCGGACTAACCACACTTTGCAGAAATATATGAAAAAATATACAATCACACAGTATTTCAATGTGGACTCAGATTCAGTGATATAATGTGAATGAAGTAAAAAGCAGTGTGAGAGTTATGTGCAATGTAATAATGGATGAAAAGTCATGAGTACAGCAACAGGTAGGACTAGGTGAATGTTAGGAGTTCATCAGAGTGATGGCTTGAGGAAAGAAACTGTTCCTGTGACGGGTGGTTTTGACCTTCAGTGATCTGTAACGACGACCAGAAGATAGAAGTTCAAACAGTTTGTGGCCAGGGTGTGATGGGTCAGCACAGATGTTTCCCGCCCGTTTCCTGGTTATGGACCGATATAAGTTCTCAATGGAGGGTAGGTCGGTACCAATGATCCTCTCCGCAGACTTAATGATCCGCTGCAGTCTGGTCTTGTCCTGTTTAGTGGCAGATCCAAACCAGACAGTGATGGAAAAGCAGAGGACAGATTGGATGATGGCGGTGTAGAAGACAACCAGCAGCTCCTGAGGCAAATCAAACTTCTTGAGCTGACGCAGAAAAAACAACCTCTGCTGGGCCTTTTTCCGGACAGTGTCAATATGGGAGGACCACTTCAGGTTCCGGGAGATTGTGGTACCCAGAAACTTGAAGGAGTCCACAGTGGACACTGTGCTGTTGAGGATGGTGAGTGGGGGGAATGAAGGGGGGTGTCGCCTGAAATCCACAGTCATCTCCACCGTTTTGGCTGGGTTAAGTTCAAGATGGTTCTGGCTGCACCAGAGGATCAGCTGCTCCACCTCCCGCCTGTATGCAGACTCATCATCATCCCGGATCAAACCGATGACTGTGGTGTCGTCCGCAAACTTCAGGAGCTTCACCGAAGGGTCCTCTGAGGTGCAGTCGTTGGAGTAGAGGGAGAAGAGCAGTGGGGAAAGGACACATCCTTGGGGGTCGCCAGTACTAATTTTTCGGGAGCTGGATGTAAATCTCCCTAGCTTCACCTGTTGCCACCTGTCAGTCAGAAAGCTGGAGATCCACTGGCAGGTGGAGGGGGGCACCTTGAGCTGGAGGAGTTTCTGATGAAGAATGCCTGGGATGATGGTGTTGAACGCTGAGCTGAAGTCGACAAACAGGATCCTGGCGTACGTCCCTGGGGAGTCGAGGTGTTGCAGGATGTAATGTAGTCCCATATTCACTGCATCATCCACTGACCTGTTTGACCGGTAGGCAAACTGCAGTGGGTCCATCAGGGGGCCTGTGATGACCTTCAGGTGGTTCAGCACCAATCTCTCCAAGGATTTCATGACCACAGAGGTCAGGGCAACAGGTCTGTAGTCGTTTAATCCTGTAATAGAGGGTTTCTTGGGAACTGGAATGATGATGGAGCGTTTGAAGCAGGAAGGCACTTCACGCAGCTCCAGTGATCTGTTAAAGATCCGGGTGAAGATGGGGGCCAACTCGTTGGAGCAGACTCTCAGGCAGGACGGAGACACACCATCAGGTCCTGCAGCCTTCTTGATCTTTTGTCTCTGAAAGACCCGGCGCACCTCCTCTTCACAGATCATTAGTGCTGGTGGGAGGTCAGAGTGGAGGAGGGATGGAGTTCCTGGGGCTGCAGATAATCCTTTTGTGTGGGTGGGAGGTGAGAACTGTAGGTTCTTTTCAAACCTGCAGTAAAAGCTGTTTAGGTCATTAGCCAGCTGGAGGTTTTCCGCAGGGTGGGGGGATGGTCTCCTGTAGTTGGTGATATTCCGTAGGCCTCTCCAGACAGAAGCAGAGTTGTTAGCTGAGAAGTTTTTTTGTAACTTCACACTGTAGCTCCTCTTAGCAAGCCTGGTCTCCTTCGTCAGCATGTTTCTGGCCCGCTTGTACAGAGTCCAGTCACCAGTCCTGTAGGCCTCCTCCTTGGTCTGACGTAGCTGCTTCAGTTTAGGAATGAACCAGGGTTTATTGTTGTTGTATATGCAGAAGGTCTTGGTCTGCACACACATGTCCTCGCAGAAACAGGTGGATGACTGTGGATTTCAGGCGACACCCCCCTTCATTCCCCCCACTCACCATCCTCAACAGCACAGTGTCCACTGTGGACTCCTTCAAGTTTCTGGGTATCACAATCTCCTGGAACCTGAAGTGGTCCTCCCATATAGACACTGTCCAGAAAAAGGCCCAGCAGAGGTTGTTTTTTCTGCGTCAGCTCAAGAAGTTTGATTTGCCTCAGGAGCTGCTGGTTGTCTTCTACATCGCCATCATCCAATCTGTCCTCTGCTTTTCCATCACTGTCTGGTTTGGATCTGCCACTAAACAGGACAAGACCAGACTGCAGCGGATCATTAAGTCTGCGGAGAGGATCATTGGTACCGACCTACCCTCCATTGAGAACATATATCGGTCCATAACCAGGAAACGGGCGGGAAACATCTGTGCTGACCCATCACACCCCGGCCACAAACTGTTTGAACTTCTATCTTCTGGTCGTCGTTACAGATCACTGAAGGTCAAAACCACCCGTCACAGGAACAGTTTCTTTCCTCAAGCCATCACTCTGATGAACTCCTAACATTCACCTAGTCCTACCTGTTGCTGTACTCATGACTTTTCATCCATTATTACATTGCACATAACTCTCACACTGCTTTTTACTTCATTCACATTATATCACTGAATCTGAGTTCACAATGAAATACTGTGTGACTGTATATTTTTTCATATATTTCTGCAAAGTGTGGTTAGTCTGAGTAAATAACTGCATATATTCCTGTATATATTTGCATCCTTTTATAGAAACGTGGACAGACTGTAATTTACTGTACATACTCTGTTGTCATTGAATCTCTGTTCAATGATACTCTGTTGTCATTGGGCTGCACGGTGGCGCAGTGGTTAGCACTGCGGCAGCACAGTTTACCCTTGGCCGGGGGATTGTGGGGATCGTGGGATCGTGGGTTCGATCCCAGCCCCCGACCAACAGTGATCTGTGTGGAGTTTGCATGTTCTCCCCGTGTTGCGTGGGTTTACTCCGGGATTTCTCCGGTTTCCTCCCACATGCCAAAAACATGCATGTTAGGTTAATTGGCTGTTCTAAATTGTCCCTAGATATCTGTTTCCTATAGGCCCTTAGAATAGAGGGTTAGTATTAATGAAAGCGCTTTGAGTGGTCTTTGTGACTAGAAAAGCGCTATATAAGTGCAGGTTAGTTAGTTAGTTAGTTAGTGAATCCTTATTTAAATCCTCCACCTGAACAACGAGAGCAAGTTTTTAGCCAAAGTCAAATTCCTTGTATGTGTTGTGCATACTTGGCCAATAAAGCTGATTCTGATTCTGATTCTGATTCTGATCATGCACGAAGAAAATTCCCCCGGGCCAGCTGCATCAGGAACCCCCAGCCAAGCGAATGCTGCTACAGTCCAGCTACCAGACTTCTGGCAGAACAATCCGCGCTCCTGGTTCAACGCGGTTGAGGCGCAGTTCAACCTCCGGGGGATATCGGTAGATGCCACGAAATTCTACCACGTAGTCGCAAAGCTGGACAACAACACGGCCCAGCATGTGGAGAGCCTGATCGACCAGCCGCCGGATAGCAACAAATACGGCACGTTGAAGGCTGCACTCATCCAGCAATTTACCCCCTCGGCGGAGGAGCGAGCAGAGAGGCTCCTGGCACTGACGGAGGGGGAAAACGACATGCCCACGAGCCTGATGGAGAAGTTGTTGAGGTTGAAAGACTCTGATGACGATCACTTCATTTTCACCCACCTCTTCCTCAGGACTATACCGTCAGCAGCGAGAACGACCCTGGCCAGTTCGCCACTGTTGGCCCTACGGGACTACCGCGTGCTGGGCCGAGAGGCGCAGCGGATTGTCAACACCACCAAGCGGCGCACAGCCACGGCCGCTGCAGCAGAACTCGGCGACAGGCGACAGGGGGCCAGAGGCAGCGGTGCCAGACTCACCGACGACGGCGGCGGCAGGGGCCAGGGAACGTGGACCGGACGTCCTTTGTTTCTACCATCGCCGTTTCGCAGAGAGGGCACGCAAGTGTGTACCGCCGTGCCAGTTCGGGCGTTCGGGAAACGCCAAGACCGGGGGTCGGTAGCAGCCACGGCCCTCGGGGAAGAGAACAAGCTGCTCTACTTGTCGGACGCACTTTCGGGGAGGCAGTTCCTCGTCGACACAGGCTCCCAGTTGAGTTTCATCACACCTTCCTACGCGGACAAACTGGCTGGTTCCGGAGGTCCCCGGGTGACGGCAGCGAACGGCTCGGAGATTAAGACCTTTGGTGAGAAGACTCTGCTCCTGTCTCTACACGGCCGTACATTTGAGTGGACTTTTGTTGTAGCAGCAGTAAATTTCAATATGTTGGGGGCTGATTTTTTGTGCTCACATGGTTTGTTGGTTGATCTTTTCATTAAATGCAGAACGGTGGAAGCTGAGATCAAATATAAAAGATACAAAAATAAGCTTACTACTATAATGAGGACCTGTAAGAAAGAATATTACAACAGAATACTAGAGGATAACAAAAATAACATAAAAGGAATATGGCAAGTACTCAATGGGATTATTAGTAATCGTCCTAAGAATGCAAATTATCCAGAATATTTTATCAAAAATGGCAATTTGATAAATAATATGGAAGATGTGGTCAGTGGTTTCAATAAATTTTTTGTAAACGTTGGTCCTGAATTAGCAAAATCAATAGTGACACCAGAAACAAACTACAGTGGTTCTGTGAATGAAATAGAAGATAGAAATCCAAACACAATCTTTTTGGGTGCAGTTACTGAAAAGGAAATTATCGAGACTGTGAGTAAATTTAAGAACAAAAAATCAATGGACTGGAATGAAATTGACATGACAATAGTGAAAAAAGTAATTGAGGGAATTGTTAAGCCACTCACCCACATCTGTAACCTGTCATTTCAAACTGGTACATTTCCAGACAAAATGAAAATAGCAAAAGTAATACCTCTATACAAAACAGGAGACAGTCATCGCTTCACAAATTACAGGCCAGTCTCTTTACTCTCACAATTCTCCAAAATACTTGAAAAAATCTTCACTAAGAGACTGGATGATTTCACTGAAAAACACAACCTCCTTACAGATAGCCAGTATGGTTTTAGAGCAGATAAATCTACATCTTTGGCACTGATCGAACTTATAGAAGAAATTACTAGTTGTATAGACAAAAAAAAGGTTGCTGTAGGAGTATTCATAGATTTAAAGAAAGCTTTTGACACCATTGACCACAGAATACTACTAAGGAAACTGGAAAGGTATGGGATAAGAGGGGTTGGACTGAGTTGGGTGGAAAGTTATTTAAGTAACAGACAACAATTTGTACAAATTGGAGAGCACAAATCACCCTTCATGGACATCACTTGTGGTGTGCCCCAGGGGTCAGTTTTGGGACCCAAACTCTTTATTTTATATATAAATGACATATGCCAAGTATCAAAAATTCTGAAATTTATTTTGTTTGCGGATGACACAAATATCCTCTGCACTGGTGAGAATTTGCAGCAGGTTTTAGAGGTGGTCACAACTGAAATGAAAAAATTAACGCAGTGGTTCAACAAAAATAAATTATCTCTAAATCTAAAAAAAACAAAGATTATGTTGTTTGGAAATTATAAAATAAATCATGAAATAATGGTAACGATAGATGATACCAGAATAGAAACAGTACAGGAAAATAAGTTCCTGGGGGTGACGCTTGACAATAAAATCTGCTGGAAACCTCACATCAGTCACATTCGGGCCAAATTAGCAAAATGTATAGGCATACTGGGGAAGACAAGACACTTCTTGGACTATAAATCATTGGTCTTATTGTACAATTCACTGTTTTTACCTTATCTTAACTACTGTGTAGAAGTCTGGGGAAACACCTACAAAACCAACCTACAGTCAATATGCACATTACAAAAAAGAGCTATAAGGATAATAAACAATGCAGGATACAGAGACCATACCAATTCGTTGTTCTTAAAGTCACATGTCATAAAGTTCATCGATTTAGTTAAATTTAAGACAGCACAAGTAATGTACAGGGCAATTAATAATCAACTACCAACTAATATACAAAAAATATTTAAAAAAGAGACAATGATCATAATTTGAGGGGAGACTTAAACTTTACAAAACCCAAGATACGTACTACCAAGAAAAGTATGTGCATATCTGTCTGTGGGGTGGATTTGTGGAACAGTCTAAAGCCGGAACTGAAACTATGTACAAACAGAAATCAATTCAAAAAGAGGTATAAGCATCATTTGCTGAAAGGGTATATGTTAGAAGGGTAGTAGTTATATGTACGATTCATTATGTTCACTCTGGGATATTATGGGACACTATGGAATGGTGGGTAGGACAGCACTGTGTATATCTGTGTTGTTTGAGGCTGGTTTTGTTGTATGGACATCATTGTATGTTAGAATGGATGGGTGTTAATGTTGATTTGTAAAAAATACAGTAAATTGTTTACTTGGGGTCTTAAAGGTGGTAATTTGTATAAAATTCACATGGGTGTATCTATGGAAAAGAGGAGATGGAATTAATAAGTGTTCACTTCTTCCTTCTCCCTTTCGAACAGTGTATAATGTTACGTTATTGCATTTGCCATTTGCTTGTATTTGTTATATTTTTGTGTTCGAAATAAACTATCTATCTATCTATCTATCTATCTATCTATCTTGCTAACAGGCGCCTGGTTAATGCACTTTCTTTTGATTCTATCCCCTGTACAGCGTGAGTGGCCCCACCAACAGTACAAGCCAACATCACAGCAGCAAGCTGTAAGTTCCACACACTGCTCACTCAGTTCCCAGCACTCACGGTCCCCACATTTTCGGTAACAGTCGCTAAGCACGGGGTGGAGCATTTTATTACCACTACCGGACCGCCCGTTTTTGCAAAAGCTCGGCGCTTGGACGCAGTTAAACTGGCCATAGCGCGCAAGGAGTTCACCAACCTGGAGAGGTTGGGCATTATCCAACGTTCAAACAGTCCGTGGGCTTCCCCCCTACACATGGTCCAGAAAGCTGACAGATCATGGCGCCCTTGCGGGGTTTTCCGCAGGTTAAACAACGCTACAGCGCACGACCACTACCCAATCCCACATATCCAAGATTTTTCCGTTCATTTGGCAGGGGCGCGCATTTTTTCTAAAATAGACTTGGTCCGCGGTTACCACCAAGTCCCAGTGCGTGCTGAGGACATACCCAAAACAGCGGTAATAACTCCATTTGGCCTATTCGAGTTTTTACGCATGCCATTCGGACTTAAAGGGGCTGCTCAGACGTTCCAACGCATGATGGACGCGGTGCTTCATGATCTCCCTTTCGTGTTCGTCTACCTGGACGATATTTTAGTAGCCAGCGCGTCCGAAGACGAACACGAAAAACACCTGGCCACAGTTTTCCGAAGGTTGGGAGATCACGGGTTAATAATCAACCCAGCGAAGTGTCAGTTCGGGGTGGCGCAGATCGATTTTTTTAGGACACCGCGTCTCCCCCGAAGGAGCAGTTCCGTTGCCTGACAAAGTGCGCGCTGTGGCAGATTTCCCCCGGCCGCAGACGGTCAGGGCGTCTCAGGAGTTTTTGGGAATGGTGAATTTTTATAACCGTTTTCTCCCCCGCGTGGCGCAACTCATGCAGCCGTTGTATGCCGCGCTCAAAAAAAAAGAAACCCGCGGATAAGATCGAGTGGCCTCCGGAGCGGGACCAAGCGTTCTCAGAGGTGAAAGCAGCCTTGGTAAAGGCTGCGTTGCTGGCACACCCAGACCCAACAGCCTGCATAGCGCTCACCACTGACGCATCAGAGGTGGCCATAGGGGCGGTCGTGGAGCAACATGTAGCCGGGGTTTGGCAGCCCCTCGCCTTTTTCAGCAGGACCTTGCGCGATAGCAAACGTAAATACAGCGCGCTCGACAGGGAGCTGCTCGCTCTCCATTTGGCCAGCTGCCACTTTCAGTTCTGGCTGGAAGGACACATTTTCACTGCGTTCGTTGACCACAAACCGCTAACATTCGCGACGGCCAAGGTCTCTGAACCATGGTCAGGCCGGCAGCAGAGACAGCTGGCCGCGATATCAGAGTTTACCACTGATATTCAGCATGTGGCAGGCAAACTCAATGTAGTGGCAGATTGCCTCTCGCGCGCCATGGCAGCCCCAGTCAGCGTGGGGTAGTTTATGCAGCCATGGCCGCGGAGCAGGTTAATGACGCGGACATGCGCGCGCTCCAGTCTGGACCAACAGGGTTAAGGCTGGAGAGCAGGGCGCTGCAAGAAGGTATGCCCCCCCTAATCTGCAATGTCTCCACTGGACGGCCGCGTCCAGTAGTACCGGCCGTGTGGCGCCGCCGCGTCTTTGACTCGGTTCATTCTTTGGTGCACCCTGGAGTGCGCGCGTCAGTCAAAATGGTGGGAGAGAAATTTGTGTGGCCGCGCCTCCGCAAACACGTCAAAGAGTGGGCAGCAGCCTGCACAGCGTGTCAACGAGCCAAAGTACACAGGCACACGAGGGCTCCTTTGGAACCGTTTCACATTCCGGCCAAGAGGTTTGATCACGTTCATGTGGACTTCGTGGGCCCCCTCCCACCGTCACAGGGGTGCACACACCTTCTGACAATGGTGGACCGCACCACGTGCTGGCCTGAAGCGGTCCCGCTGGCATCAACCACAGCCGAGGAGGTGGCGCACGCGTTTTTAACAGCTTGGGTGGCGCGCTTCGGCGTTCCGTCGAACATTACGTCCGACAGAGGCCCTCAATTTGTGTCCGAGCTTTGGTCGGCAATGGCCCGCAGCCTGGGTGTCACAATTCACTGCACAACTGCGTACAATCCGCAGGCTAATGGGTTATGCGAATGTTTTCATAGGTCATTGAAAGCGGCTCTCAGAGCGTCACTGACGGATACAAATTGGGTTGACAAGTTACCGTGAGTGTTATTGGGGTTGCGTTCTGCGCCTAAAGAGGATCTAGAAGCCTCCCCAGCGGAGCTCGTGTTTGCGCAGCCACTCCGGCTGCCTGGGGAGTTTCTCCCAGATAACCCTGTGCCAAACACCTCCCCGTCTCAGCTGTTGCGGAGTAACATAGAATCAAGCACGCTGCCCGGCTCCGCGCACCACAGTTTTCCGCGCGTTTTTGTGCCTAAAACTTTGAAGAACGCAGAGTTTGTTTTTGTTAGACACGATGCGCATCGAACCCCGCTGCGACCGCCTTATGACGGACCATTCAGAGTGCTAGAAACAGGGGACAAGCAGTTTTTAATAGATTTGGGGGGTAGGAAAGAGAGAATTGGCATAAACAGACTCAAGCCCGCTTTTGTGGTGACAGATGAGCAGGTGCTGTTGGCGAATGCTCTGCGGCGAGGTAGACCACCGCGGGGGGCTTCACAGAGTAATGTTTCCCCAGAACACCCACAGGTGCTGACAAAAGGTTTCCACACCCAGACGGCAAACCCCCAGGACAGCCCCACAGAGACGTTGAATCCCAGCAACAGCAGATACAGCAGGAGGCTGAAGCCTATACAGCATGTGGACTGATGTGTATTGATACTATCACGGCATGCATGTGGTTATTCTCTTGTTGTTCTGTTTGTCTAAATTGTTGGGGGGCTTTGTGTGGTGGACACACACATGTGACTGTTTTGTGACTCACATTTTAGGTCAGAACAAAGGCAGGAAGCTGCAGGAATCTTACCCTTGGTATGCAAGGCTTGAGACTGTGGGGGGTTCAATTAAAGGATTAAGGAAGGGATGCATTGGAGACAGTGGAAGTGATATCATGGAGAGAAATGCATTGTGACTGTCTTTATAATGCAAGGTGGTCTGTGTGACATGCGATCTGTGAAGTGTGAAGTTCCTGATATTTAAGGACGAGAGTTTACTGTGTCATTCTCTTTCTCTGCTGTGAGATGATGGTGTTGTGAATAAAACTGACTTTGAGGGAGAACTCTGCTTCGTCATTTTCACATCACTACAACATTTTATTTATTGGAGAATTTACTGCTGGCAGTTTGCAGGGGTTTTTTGTCAAAGCTGTTCCCGCTTATACAAAAGCAGTTTTATGTTTTGCGTTTTGTTTCCTTACTGTACAGAAAATGAACTGAACCATGACCTTAAAACCAAGGTACGTACCGAACCGTGATTTTAGCGTACTGTTACACACCTACTAGTCACGTACCAATTCATCTTCCAACAGCCCAAAGCAACACGCGCTAGCTAGTTGCCTTAAGTCGACAACAAACTGATGAGTAGGCTCACCCACTCGTTGATGTCGCTGCCGAAAGTGAATCCTCTGGACAGTCACGCTATCCGGGGTATGAAAGTGGCTTGCTAGCAGCTCCACAACGTCTCCAAAAGAGTCCGAAGCGCTGAGCATGAGCAGGACTCGCTGGCCCTCAGTACCCAGGTTGCGAACAAGTAGCACCCGTGCTCTTAGCTTGTCGAGCTTACCCAGGTCGAGCGCGGTGATGTACATCTGGAAAGCCTCAAACCACATCGGCCAAAGCACCGGCAGCTCACCAGGGAGCTCGGGGAAGGGGCGAAGTGGTGTAATACATACCTCCATGAGTTAATCCTCATCGCCAAATGTTATGTATCGCCAAATGTTATGTATGGTAAAATACCTTGGGTGAAGGATGAGGCAAGATGACTGGATGAACACAGCTTTATTGATGGATGTAGAATAGCGGTAACACAGTAGACACTTGGCAGAGGGCACCGGTCAAAGAGGCCGCAATATGGATGCCCTCTGGTATTTATAGAGTGGTGCAGTGATGTGACAGGAAGTGCACGTCACTACACTGCACTTCACAATAAGGTGCCGGAACACAACATCACAGTTTGATGATGGAGTCATGGAAGAACAGTAGTAAGCTGAAGTGACACAGTCTGAAAAATGACCTTATAGCAAAATGGACAATGATACTGCATTTGCATGAGTTAATTGCAGACTTAAAAATGAGCTAAATTACTTTGGAATATGCTCTTCAAAAAGAAAGACAGAGCACTATAATGCAAAATTTAATGAAACAAGCGGAAATACAGCAGCCCAGACTTGCACAGAAGCACCAAAATGCAAATGGAGACATTAAATACCGGCAACAATTGCTGTCACTGAAAGAGTTGAGACCCAAATATTGCCGCAAAGCATAAATGGTCTGGTTTACAATGTATTGGAAGGTTCCAGTACCATTGGAGAGTCTCTGCTCTCAAGTGGAACCTGTAAGTGTTCCTAATAAGGGATTTTCAGTGAGTAAAGCTGGCTCTATAGATCTCCCAAGGTGTATGTTAATAACATTACAGTCGATTTCCCAGAAAATGGCAAAAAATAGCATGCCCAAAATAAATCAAAAGCTGTTCTTCAACCATATGTGTTTAATGAATGAATGAATCTTTATTTCGGATAGATTAAGAGCAAAGATTAAAAGAAAGGAACAGAATAATATAACAAAGGGGGGAAAAAATCTAACAAGGTCAAATTAAACAATAACTCCTCTGATTATACAGTTCAACATAAGTTATCCGAAACGGGTGATGGCTGAAACCGCAGCTTATATTGCCCACCCATATTCTATCCAAGAATTCAAAAGAAAAACAAAATAAGAGCGATTACAATTCAGAACAAAGCTAAGACAAAACGTGACAAAAAAAAAACTAAGCAACAGCACAACACAGACTGAATATGATCATTATTATGTGATTTTATATGTCATCTTGTATATACAGTGGGGAAAAAAAGTATTTAGTCAGCCACCAATTGTGCAAGTTCTCCCACTTAAAAGATGAGAGAGGTCTCCAATTTTCATCATAGGTATACCTCAACTATGAGAGACAAAATGAGAAAAAAAAATCCAGAAAATCACATTGAAGGATTTTTAATGAATTAATTGGTAAATTCCTTGGTAAAATAAGTATTTGGTCACCTACAAACAAGCAAGATTTCTGGCTCTCACAGACCTGTAACTTCTTCTTTAAGAGGCTCCTCTGTCCTCCACTCGTTACCTGTATTAATGGCACCTGTTTGAACTCATTATCAGTATAAAAGACACCTGTCCACAACCTCAAACAGTCAGACTCCAAACTCCACTATGGCCAAGACCAAAGAGCTGTCAAAGGACACCAGAAACAAAATTGTAGACCTGCACCAGGCTGGGAAGACTGAATCTGCAATAGGTAAGCAGCTTGGTGTGAAGAAATCAACTGTGGGAGCAATTATTAGAAAATGGAAGACATACAAGACCACTGATAATCTCCCTCAATCTGGGAATCCACACAAGATCTCACCCCGTGAGGTCAAAATGATCACGAGAACGGTGAGCAAAAATCCCAGAACCACACAGGGGGACCAAGTGAATGACCTGCAGAGAGCAGGGACCAAAGTAACAAAGGCTACATCAGTAACACACTACGCCGCCAGGGACTCAAATCCTGCAGTGCCAGACGTGTCCCCCTGCTTAAGCCAGTACATGTCCAGGCCCGTCTGAAGTTTGCTAGAGAGCATTTGGATGATCCAGAAGAGGATTGGGAGAATGTCGTATGGTCAGATGAAACCAAAATAGAACTTTTTGGTAAAAACTCAACTTGTCGTGTTTGGAGGAGAAAGAACACCATACCCACTGTGAAGCACGGGGGTGAAAACATCATTCTTTGGGGCTGTTTTTCTGCAAAGGGGCCAGGACGACTGATCCGTGTAAAGGAAAGAATGAATGGAGCTATGTATCGTGAGATTTTGAGTGAAAACCTCCTTCCATCAGCAAGGGCATTGAAGATGAAACGTGGCTGGGTCTTTCAGCATGGCAATGATCCCAAACACACTGCCCGGGCAACGAAGGAGTGGCTTCATAAGAAGCATTTCAAGGTCCTGGAGTGGCCTAGCCAGTCTCCAGATCTCAACCCCATAGAAAATCTTTGGAGGGAGTTGAAAGTCCGTGTTGCCCAGCGACAGCCCCAAAACATCACTGCTCTAGAGGAGATCTGCATGGAGGAATGGGCCAAAATACCAGCAACAGTGTGTGAAAACCTTGTGAAGACTTACAGAAAACATTTGACCTCTGTCATTGCCAACAAAGGGTATATAACAAAGTATTGATATGAACTTTTGTTATTGACCAAATACTTATTTTACAGAGGAATTTACGACTTAATTCATTAAAAATCATTCAATGTGATTTTCTGGATTTTTTTTTTCTCATTTTGTCTCTCATAGTTGAGGTATACCTATGATGAAGTGGGAGAACTCGCACAATTGGTGGCTGACTAAATACTTTTTTTTCCCCACTGTATGTTTGGAGTATTTCTTCCTTTAGTTTTTGTTTAAATTGTCCAAGCGTTGTACATGATTTTAATTCAGGTCCAAAAGCATTCCACAGTCTGACTCCTTGCACTGAGACACAGTGTTGCTTGATAGTAGTTCTCATTGAAGGTTTTTGAAATATACATGTTCCTCTGAAATGATATTGTTTCTCCCTTATTCAGAACAACTTTTGAATATTTGCGGGTAGTGATAGATTCTTCACCTTAAACATTTTTGCTGCAGTTTTAAAGTCAACCAGATATTTCAACTTGAGAGCTTTTAATTTAAGAAAAAGTGGGTTTGTTGGTTCCCTGTAAGCAGCTTTGTTTATTATTCTAATAGCTCTCTTCTGAAGCATAAAGATTGGATATATGTTTGTTTTATATGTATTTCCCCATACTTCAGTACAATATGTCATGTATGGGAGTATTAATGAATGATACAAAGTATATACTGTAGTGTGGGTTGATTCAGCAAATACTTCACTCTGTGTAGTATTGCATTGCATTGTATTGTATTAATTATTACTATGTGACTTCCAACACAGTTTATTAGCAATTATTACTCCAAGAAATTTAACTTCAGATACCCTTTCAATCTCTACACTATTTACACTGAGTTATTGTGATGGTTGTTAAAAATTATAAATTTTCCATCCATCCATCCATCCATCCATCCATCTATCCATTTGGAGGTCCGGGTCGCGGAGGCAACAGTTCAAGCAGAGAAGCCCAGACTTCCCTCTCCCCAGCCACCTGCTCCAGCTCTCCAGAGAGGATACCAAGGCGTTCCCAGACCAGCTGGGAGACATAGTCTCTCCACCGAGTCCTGGGTCTGCCCCGGGGTCTCCTCCCAGTGGGACGTGCCCAAAACACCTCAAGTGGGAGGTGTCCAGGAGGCATCCTAATCAGACGACCATACCACCTCAACTGACTCCTTTCAATGTGGAGGAGCAGTGGTTCTACTCTGAGCCTCTCCCGGATGACTGAGCTCCTCACCCTATCTCTGAGGGTGAGTCCAGCAATCCTACGGAGAAAGCTCATTTCAGCGGTTTGTATCCGCGATCTTTTTCTTTCGGTCATTACCCAAAGCTCGTGACCATAGGTGAGAGTAGGAATGTAGATTGACTGGTAAATCGACAGCTTTGCTTTAAAACTAAGCTCCCTCTTCACCACAACAGACCGGTACAACATCGGCATCACTGCAGATGCTGCTCCGATCCGTCTGTCAATCTCTCGCTCCATTTTTCCCTCACTTGTGAACAAGACCCCAAGATACTTAAACTCCTCCACTTGGGGCAGGAGCCTGTCCCCAACCCAGAGAGGACAATCCACCTTTTTCCAGCTGAGGACCATGGACTCGGACTTGGAGGTGCTGATTCTCATCCCAGCCGCTTCACACTCAGCGGCAAACCGTCCCAGCAAGAGCTGTAGGTCATTGCTGGATGAAGCCAACAGGACAACATCATCTGCAAACAACAGAGATGAGATCCTGTGGTCACCAAGCATGACACCCTCTGTTCCCTGGCTGCGCCTAGAAATCCTGTCCATAAAAATTATGAACAGGATCGGTGACAAAGGGCAGCCCTGGCGGAGTCCCACCCTCACTGGGAATGACTCCGACCGAGTGTTGGCAATACGAACTAAACTCTCACAACGGTCGTACAGAGACCGAATAGTTCACAACAACAAGCCCGATACCCCATACTCCCGAAGCACCCCCCACAAAAAAAACACGAGGGACGCAGTCAAATGCCTTCTCCAAGTCCACAAAACACATGTAAACTGGTTGGGCAAACTCCCACGAACCCTCAAGAATTCTCGAGAGGGTAAAGAGCTGGTCTGATGTGCCACGGCCAGGACGAAAACCACATTGCTCCTCCTGAATCCGAGGTTCGACCAACGGCCGGACTCTCCTCTCCAGTACCTTGGCATAGACCTTCCCAGGGAGGCTGAGGAGTGTGATCCCTCTAAAGTTGGAGCACACCCTCCGGTCCCCTTTTTTGAAGAGAGGAACCACCACCCCAGTTTGCCATGCCAAAGGCACTGCCCCCAACCTCCACGCAATGTTGCAGAGGCTTGTCAACCATGACAGCCCAACAACATCCAGGGCCTTGAGGTACTCAGGGCGAATCTCATCCACCCCCAGGGCCCGGCCACCAAGGAGATTTTTAACCACCTTGGCGACCTCAACCCCTGTGATAGGCGAGTCATTCCCCTCGTCCCCAAACCCTGCTTCCTCTGTGGAAGGCGTATCAGTGGGATTGAGGAGATCCTCAAAGTATTCCTTCCACCGCCCGACGATATCCCCAGTCAAAGTCAACAGTGTCCCATCCGCACCATACACAGTGTGGACAGGGAGCTGCTTTCCCCTCCTGAGGCGCCGGACAGTTTGCCAGAATCTCTTCGAGGCTGACCAAAAGTCTTGTTCCATGGCCTCACCGAACTCCTCCCATACCCGGGTTTTTGCTTCAGCAACCACCTGAGCTGCACTCCGCTTGGCCTGCCGGTACACCTCAGCTGCTTTGGGAGTCCCACAAGCCAACCAAGCTTGATAGGACTTGTCAAGTGGCCCTCACTCTTGTGAGGTTTGACCAGCAGTTTCCCCCACTTGAATGGGATGCTTGCTTCGGAAGATAGAACTGGAAACCACTCAGTGACCAAGACTCAGCTTTTCCTTTTCTTTCCTTTTATTTTTTGTAAAGTTATCAAGGCCAAGCACAGGCACAGGTGAAAAACCTTTAAATACAACACAAATAAAGGGTCAAGGAGAATGTAACCCAAGAACCCATAATAAATCAACATAACCCAAAATCAAATACTCAGTTTTTAAATTACTAAAACCCAAAATAGAAAATACTCACATCTAAAGCACCCCAAATACTAAACACATCTTAAAACACTGTTCAATAATGATTTTTAACCTTACAACTTTAACAGCTTTTAACTTTTAAACTCTTAAAATACACTCCATTTT
This sequence comes from Pholidichthys leucotaenia, assembly GCA_020510985.1. Lineage (NCBI taxonomy): Eukaryota > Metazoa > Chordata > Actinopteri > Cichliformes > Pholidichthyidae > Pholidichthys > Pholidichthys leucotaenia. Next base: position 386,185,798 of record CM035840.1, on the reverse strand, counting down.
AACTATACTTTTAAATCCACATGATTTTATAAATATGACATTTTAACTTACATTCCAAACACAATTTTTTAACACATCACATTTAACCTAAACTTGATCAAATTACTTTTCAAATGCAGCTGCAAAGACATATCACAAATGGATGCTCACCGGCTCCTTCCTTGCTTGAAACGAGCTTTAGTCCTGCAGTCTTTTCCAAAGTCTCCAACCATTTCTCTCACACACTGCTTACTCTCCACTGCCCTGTGAGTAACTGCCTCCAAACTCTCTTAATCACCAGATCATTCCCACCTGGTGCAATCAACCAATTGCTCTCAGGCTGGGAAGCACACCCAGATCTAAAGCATTCAGGCAGAGAGGGTGTGGCCTGCAGCTCAGCTCAACACCTCCCACTCGATCTTCCCACGGAAACCGCTGGAAAGATCGCACATAAAAACTAGTGGTCAGAGATTACCTCCTGGGCCTCCTGCCTGCTCCTCCACTGGCAGCAGGACCACCAAACGTCAGACATCCCGGTGAAGAATTATGGACAGAAGGTCCCTCCAAATGATGGAGGCAGGATGCTTGGATGCTGATGTTGCAGGCCTCACCTCAGGAACACAGGAGCTTGCCACAACTCTAACATTCACATCTCGTACAATGCCTCTGGGGTCTGGGTAGACACTGATGACTCTCCCAAGCTTAAAATGACCCCTCAATGCATTCTGGTCACACAGCCAAACAATATCTCCACCTGCAATGTTCCTCTGTGTGGTGTGCCATTTACTCCTCACGAAGAGATTAGGACCGGCAAGTTGGCTCCAGGACCTCCAAAATTTATTTACCTGGTGCTGCATTTCCTGAAGTCTCTTATAGGGATAGCTTGCAAAGTTGAATGTTTTTCAGTCACCACTTGATGATGCTCGTCCCAACAAAAGTGTATTGGGTGTAATGTACTGCACAGTGTCTTCATGGATCTGCACCCTGGCATCAATGGGATGCTCATTAGAAAGATTAGCAGCTAGCTGAAGTGTTGTCTGAAGTTCGCTGTAACTGAGCCCTGAGTCCCTTCCCAGACTCTGGAATGCCTTCTTCACAATCCGAACAGCTGTTTCAGCAGAGCCATTTCGATGAGGTGAATCAGCTGGCTGAATTTTCCAATGCCAGTCGGTTCCATTTTGAGCTGAAGTCTCCTCCACAGCAGACCTGTCGAGGCCATCCAAAAACTGATACAACTCTTTCAGAACAGGCTTGGCACCGACAAAATTGGTCCCTGGATCGGGCCAAATCTTCTTAGGATGCCCTCGAATTGCTGTAAACCTCTGATAAGCCATCAGAAAGCTTTCAGTCGACATGGTGTTGGCCAGCTCTGTGTGGATTGCTCTACTGGCCATACAGCAGAATGCGACTACCCAAACCTGCATTGTGACTCTCTTCCTCACATCATCTTTGACCAGATAAGGTCCAAACAGGTCAACTGCTGTGAACTCAAATGGGGATGCTGGCCCAGTTCTCTCTTGAGGCAGATCACCCATCACTTGCTGGCATCTTCTAGCTCTGGCTTTCTTGCAAATCACACAGTTTTCAATGACTTTTTGAGCAATTCTTTGTCCATTGATGACCCATGCTCTCTTTCTCACCTTCAATAGAGTTGCAGCCACTCCCTCATGACCCTTGCTGTGAGCTTCACAAACCAACAAAGTTGCGACCCAGGCACTGTAAGGTATGAGGGGGACACCAACTTTGTCTTCATTAAAAGCCTGAACTCTCCCACCACAAACCAGTAGCCCAGTTTCTTCCTCTTTGAAGACTACCAGCCGGTCTATTGTGGTAGTTGGAAAAGTCACACCCTCTTGTGCAGCAAGGAAAAGGTCTCTTAAAGCATCTTGGTGCTCCATTGCAGTAATGACCCCGGCTGATGAAACCGCCTCCCACTTTGGGGTTCCCAGGATCTTATTTTTAGGTGCAAAGCATTTTGCTGCCCTCCAGACCCGAGTGACTGTCTTAACCAGGTGAGTCAAATTGCTGAACTGTCCTTCATCCATTAGGTTTTGGACAGCAGCGCCAGCAGGTGCCCTCCGACACTCCGGATCTGGTGGCTCTTCCCTCACCTGAGCTCTTGTGAGTGCAGCAACAAATGATTTCTTCTGCATTTTTCCAACATTCTCTCTGGCAGTGGCTGATATATCCTTTGCAGACTTAATTGGCCACTCATCAGCTGGTAGACTCAGGAACTCTGGTCCTTGCTGCCATGGTGAATTTTCATCCAAATCTTTTGGACCAGCCCCGCGCGTGATGATATCAGCAATGTTTAGTGGTCCAGGGATCCACCACCAATCCTGAAGTTGTGTGCTGCTTTGGATTTCTCCAATCCTGTTGGCAAAAAAGGTCTGAAAGCCATAGCTCTCACGTTGAATTGCACCAAGGACTGTTTGGCTGTCAACAAAGTGATACCATTGCTGGACTTGAATTCGGCTATGTTGCTCAAAGTACTTCTTCAACCGGGCGGCAAATACTGCTCCACAAAGCTCTGCCTTGACTACTTCCCCCTTATGGTCTAAAGGAGTTAGTTTATCTTTAGACTCCACCAGCCTCACCGTACAACCTTGGTCACAGGCCCACCGCAAATACAGGACGGCACCATAAGCATGCTCGCTGCCATCAGAGAAGATGATTGCATTAGGTTCAGCCAATGCGCCCACTGGCGTCAGAGCTCTGTGAAACTTGACCTTACTCAGCTGGGCATATTCTTCAAAGAGGCTGATGGCATCTTCTCTGAGCTTTCCTGATAGTGCAAGGTCCCAAGTATCTTTGATGGTGCTGCACTTGGGTTTGGCCTCCTGAAATGCTCGCCGAACCAAAATGGTCCCTTTCTGTTTTACAGGCGTCGTCAGACCAATCGGGTCATACAGTCCAGAAACTTGGCTGAGTAACTCTCGTCGTGTCAGTGGGTCTGGCGTCTGGGCTCTCATCTGGTCCAATTGAAGGTCCTGGCCGAGTCTCATTTTCCTCTTCCTCTTTGAGAAATTTATCCCAACCGTGACATAAAGCTTATCATCTTCCAGGGAGTAGCCAAGGCCAAGAGCTTTATTGTCTTCCTCTTTGAGCTGGTTCAGCAGGATCAGTGTCTTTGGAATAGCCACCTGTTCCTGTTTTCCAGCAGACTCCCTCTTACTTTGGCCAGAGAAGACCCACGGCTTCAACTCAAACCCTCCTGCTTTCAGGATCTGCTCTACATTTTCTGTAATGACTTTGAGCTGGTCTAAGTTGTCATGAGAGGTTAACAAGTCATCGACATAGCTGTCCTCCTACAGCACTCGACGCTCTTCCTCAAGATGGCTGAACTGAGGGAGATTAGCCGTCTCTCTCATGGCGAGTTGAGCAATACAACCTGCTGGCTTATCTCCAATGTTAACTCTCGTGACTGCATATTCACCAAGCTCCTCCTCTTCAGAGCCACGCCACAGGAACCTATGCAAATGCACCTCTTGGTCTTCCAGCCACACTGAATTGTACATTTTCTTTATGTCTCCCAATGCAGCAAAAGCTCCCCTCCGGAATTTGAGAAGCACAGCACGGATGGAATTGAGGATGTCTGGGCCTTTTAGCAGGAGATCATTGAGACTCACCCCTCTGCACTTTTGACTACTGTTCCAGACCAGTCTCACTGGAGTTGTAACAGAGTGTGGGTTAGGTGCGATGAGGTGGCTGATGTACCATACTGGATCAGTCCATGCATAAAGGACGTCTTTAGGCAACTTCATTTCAGCCCGGCGCTTGACCATCTCGTGAATTTGCACAGCATAGGCAGCCTTCCACTCTGGCTCCCTAGCCAGCTGCCTCTCAGTCCTGAAGAATGTGACCTCAACTGCACTCCTGTTGCTTGGTAATGAGGCTGGATCTGCTACCCAGGGGTACTTGGCGTGCCAGTGAGGCCTCTCACTGTGATCATCAGCAGCTACATACGTGAGCCCACTCTTTACCACCTCCAGCTCCCTTTGTTCAGCGAGGGTCATTTCCTTGCCACCTGGCTGGCAGTTCCCACAGCGACAGCCCCCACATCTCGGGACGCAACCAGCACCAATACTATCCCATTTCCACCACTCGAGGAAGTTGGAAGTAGTAGCTGCACAACTAGATTGATGAGATTGGACAGCAATTGAGGCTTGCTGGCTTTGTGGATGATAAATGGGAACTGCGCAGGTATGTTCTTCATACTTTACAGCAGCAGTTCTCATAGACCTTGCGAAGTACGTTCTTGATATGTAGGCTGATACAGTGACCTTTTCAAACAGCTCAGGATGAGTGCCCGCAACTGTCTTTCCCATTGGTCCATCCCACAGCACGAGGTCCCCCACTGTGCGAATCTTCTGCAGAGCCAGCTGACCCTCCTTGTGACTTACAAGGAGCTGGATCTCTTTTGGTCTTACCAGGTCACTGAGCGGGACATCTGGGAAGAACTCTTGCAGTTTTTTGGCTGACACATGTCTGTGAATATCTGCAATGCTGTCTAAGCTGTAGCAAATCAGCTGGTGGGACTTGAGAGTACCTCTTGAGGTGTTAATATGAATTTTCAGGAGGTACCGCTTTGTTTTAACATGGATTTTCATGCCTCCTACACCATGGACCACAAGCGTGATGTCTTCACTTCTAAGATTAAGCCGACCTGCTGCCTCATGGATGATATAATTGGTGTCAGAAGCTAGGTCGATTAGGGTCCCAATTTTCTGCCCAGCATTAGCTGTTACCTCCAGCAGCATCATGATGACAGGCCACTCCGCTAGGCCGCTCTCTGCCAGAAGACTTGAGTGACTCTTTGCGACATGGGAGGTGCTTGCTGCTGTGTTGCAGAATGTGTCCCGGCATTGTTGGGCTAATTCAGGCGAGAGCTTTCTAACAAATTCTTCCTGGGCCTCGGTGTAATTCCTCTTATTGCCACCTCCCACTGTACTGCCTTTGCTCCTCCTCTGGGCCGTACTGCCTCTGGATGCTCCAGCATTGGGACATAGATAGTAGCGATGGTCTATGGCTCTCTTGTCCTCACACTCAGGATTTTTGCACAGGAATGAAGTCTTGCAGTGATTGTCATCATCATGGACCTCCAGACATTTCCAGCAGGCTCCTAGCTTTCGCACTGCATCCTTCTTCTCTGTGAACTTGAGCACACGGAACTTTTTGCAGAAGTACAGCTTTTTCTTATGCTTGATGTCCCCACAGACAACGCATCCTGAGAGATGGCTACTTAACTGCTTTGAGGCTCTGGTTCTGGCTTGCCTTTGCTCAGATTGAGTCTCTTTCCTTGGTGCCTCTTCATCCCTCAGTTGATCCAGCTGTTCATAGATGCTCTCTTGACTCTTGAGGAAGGCCAGGAGACTGTCAAAGCACTTCTCTGGTTCGGCACTGATCGTCTCAGCTGCATAGAGAAGCCACTCTTTCTTCAACGCATCAGGAAGCTTGCTTTCAACTGACTTTGTCACCAGAGGGGTTTTTAAAGCACCAGTGTCACCAAGGTCACTCAGGTCTTCAAGGGCTTTCTCAACAGCTTGGATGAGCTCAACAATTTTCCTGGGCTGGTGACTTTTGACAGCTGGAAGTCTCTGGAGCTCCTCAACTATTTCAATAGCGATTGCAGTTTGGTTTCCAAACCAGTTCTCCAGGACACGAAAGATGTCATCTGCTGTACTGTTGGTCATCAGCCAAAGATCTCTCATTATTTTCTCATCCAAACTGTCAAGAAGCTGGAACTTTTTGACTTCCTTTGACCCAGTGGGCTCTCCTTGCCTCTGAAGTGCCTCCCAGTCTCTTTTCCAGCGATGAAAGTATCGCCTGATGCCAGTAAACTTGGGGAGGGAGGTTGGCTTCAGTCTAATGGCTGATGTTGGGTAGCAGATGGAAGCTGCACTCACAACTCTTTCAGCGTCTTCTTTAGCTTTTGCTTGAATAAACTTTGCTTTTCTTGACACCAACTGAAGAATGGACTGCTCAAGCACTCGTACACGCAGCTGGAAGTCTTTCTGCTCAACAGGAGGGGCCCAACACTTCCACTGTGTGTATAGCTCTTTTGCCCTCTTAACCAGACTTTCCATGTAATCAAACATGTAGTCAAAGGCCTCTTTATTTCCGCTGGGTTCAAAGGAAATCACACTCTTTACCTTCTCCTCTGCAGCTTTTACCGCCATTGTCAGTTCCTCCTCTCCAAAGTTGGCCCAAAGTGTCTTTTGGATGAAGTCCTTCAGCTCATTCAGTTTCATCTCACACTCACTTGCAGTTTTCCCAATATAGGCCTTTTGCTGCACACTCAACCCAGAAACTTCTTCAGGATCTGCATCCAGCTCTGCCTCTGCAAGGTACTGGGCCTCCACATCATCATTGGCTTCCATGACTTTGTTGGCCTCATCTATGAGCTTTTTGAAACTGTCTCTGAGCTCCTCCTCGGACATTATGGCGTGCATTCGGACAATGTTGTTGGCCAGCCGGGAAAATTGCAGCTTCGCAGCTGTCCTGTTGGCTTTAAGCTGCTCCAGTGATTTTGAGTCAGCCATCTTCTTTTCCGACAGGTTTGAGTAAGGTGCTGTTCAGTGTGTTACCAGGCCTGGCCGGTTGCTGTTCAGGGTTCTTTGTTCCAGTCTCTACAGCGGTTTTTCACTGTCAAGTGGCCCTCACTCTTGTGAGGTTTGACCAGCAGTTTCCCCCACTTGAACGGGATGCTTGCTTCGGAAGATAGAACTGGAAACCACTCAGTGACCAAGACTCAGCTTTTCCTTTTCTTTCCTTTTATTTTTTGTAAAGTCATCAAGGCCAAGCACAGGCCAAGCACAGGCCAAGCAAAGGCACAGGTGAAAAACCTTTAAATACAACACAAATAAAGGGTCAAGGAGAATGTAACCCAAGAACCCATAATAAATCAACATAACCCAAAATCAAATACTCAGTTTTTAAATTACTAAAACCCAAAATAGAAAATACTCACATCTAAAGCACCCCAAATACTAAACACATCTTAAAACACTGTTCAATAATGATTTTTAACCTTACAACTTTAACAGCTTTTAACTTTTAAACTCTTAAAATACACTCCATTTTAACTATACTTTTAAACCCACATGATTTTATAAATATGACATTTTAACTTACATTCCAAACACACAATTTTTTAACACATCACATTTAACCTAAACTTGATCAAATTACTTTTCAAATGCAGCTGCAAAGACATATCACAAATGGATGCTCACCGGCTCCTTCCTTGCTTGAAACAAGCTTTAGTCCTGCAGTCTTTTCCAAAGTCTCCAACCATTTCTCTCACACACTGCTTACTCTCCACTGCCCTGTGAGTAACTGCCTCCAAACTCTCTTAATCACCAGATCATTCCCACCTGGTGCAATCAACCAATTGCTCTCAGGCTGGGAAACACACCCAGATCTAATGCACTCAGGCAGAGAGGGTGTGGCCTGCAGCTCAGCTCAACAGGACTCCTTCTTCAGCTTAATGGCCCCCCTCACCACTGGTGTCCACCACTTGGTTCGGGGGTTACCACCACGAGATGCACCGACCACCTTGCGGCCGCAGCTCTGGGCCGCCGCTTCAACAACAGAGGTGGAGAACATGGCCCATTCAGACTCCATGTCTCCAGACTCCCTCGGAATGTGGTTGAAGGTCTTCCGGAGGTGGGAGTTGAAGACCTCCCGGACAGGGGCCTCAGCCAGACGTTCCCAGCACACCCTCACTATACGTTTGGGTCTACCAGGTCTGAATGGCTTCCTCCCCTGCCATCGGATCCAACTCACCACCAGGTGGTGATCAGTTGACAGCTCTGCACCTCTCTTTACCCGGGTGTCCAAGACATACGGTCGCAGGTCTGATGACACGATAACAAAATCGATCATCGACCTGCGACCTAGGGTGTCCTGGTCCAAGTGCACATATGGACACCCTTATGCTTGAACATGGTGTTCGTTATGGACAAACTGTGGTTAGCACAGAAGTCCAGTAACTGAACACCACTCGGGTTCAGATCGGGCAGGTCGTTCTTCCCAATCACCCCCCTCCAGGTTTCACTGTTGTTGCCCACGTACGTATTGAAGTCCCCCAGTAGAACAATTTTTGAATATTTGCGGGCAGTGATAGATTCTTCACTTTAAACATTTTTGCTGCAGTTTTAAAGTCAACCAGATCTTTCAACTTGAGAGCTTTTAATTTAAGAAAAAGTGGGTTTGTTGGTTCCCTGTAAGCAGCTTTATTTATTATTCTAATAGCTCTCTTCTGAAGCATAAAGATTGGATATATGTTTGTTTTATATGTATTTCCCCATCCTTCAGTGCAATATGTCATGTATGGGAGTATTAATGAATGATACAAAGTATATACTGTAGTGTGGGTTGATTCAGCAAATATTTCACTCTGTGTAGTATTGCAATTGATTTGGATATTTTTCCTTTAATGTAATTAATATGTGACTTCCAACACAGTTTATTAGCAATTTTTACTCCAAGAAATTTAACTTCAGATACCCTTTCAATCTCTATGCCATTTACACTGAGTTTGGATACTGAGTTATTGTGATGGTTGTTAAAAATTATAAATTTTGTCTTATTTAAATTGAGCGTTAATTTGTTTGAATCAAACCACAGTTTAAGCTTTCCTAATTCCTTTCCGAGTGTATCCAAAAGTTGTTCTAAATTGCTTCCACTGCATAATAAATTAGTGTCATCTGCAAACAATATTAAATCCATTTTTTCCAAAACTTTACATATATCATTTATATACATATTGAATAACAATGGCCCCAAAACTGAACCCTGTGGGACTCTGCAAGTAACCTTCAGTAACTGTGAGTTTTTTCTACCAACACATACATACTGATATCTGTTCTTTAAGTAACTACATAACCAGGACAGTGCCACCCCCAATACCATAATTTTGTAGTTTCTTTAATAATAATTTATGATCCACTGTATCAAATGCTATTTTTTTAAGATCCAGGAATACCCCAACTGAATACTCTTTATTTTCTACGGCAGATGATACTTTTTCTATAAATTCCATTAGAGCAAATGCAGTTGTCCTCTTGTGTCTGAACCCATATTGCTGCTCACACAATAAATTATTCTTCATTATGAAGTTGTCAGTTCTCTCACAGAATATTTTTTCAAGTACCTTGGAAAATTGCGGCAATAGTGAAATAGGTCTATAGTTTGAAAATTCCCCTCTGTCACCCATCTTGTATATCGGAATTACTTTATTTTCATTCCACTGGGAAATATACCTGTTTGGAGAGACAGGTTACAGATATACGTCAGTGGCTTCATTAAGCATTCAATGATAGTTTTGACTAAAAGCATGTCAATACCATCACAATCCGTAGATATGTTTTTGCTTATTGTATCACCTGTAGATGCCATAATGGGTATTTCTCAAGCCAAATTAGGACCAATGTTAACAAAAAATTTATTAAATTCATCTGCAGGTGAGACTGTATTCACACTCTGAGTCGTTTTTTTTTGTTTGTTTGTTTGTTTGTTTAAGATTGGTTGGGTAGCTTGTATTTCTGTTTTTATTTCCAAGAATATTGTTAAGTATTGTCCATGTATTTTTAATATTGTCTCTGTTTTTCTCCAGTTCTTTACTGTAATAGTCTCTTTTACTACATCTAATTATATATATTAACTTGTTTTTGTATGTTTTATACTGCTGCTCTGCCTCTTTTGTCCTTTTCTTTAGAAAAGCTTTATATAATGAATTTTTCTTTTTACATGCTTTTTGTAATCCTTTGGTTAACCATGGCTTGTCGACAAATTTCTGTTTAAGCTTATTCTTTACTAATGGACAATTTTTTCTATAAAGAGTGGTTACAATGTTCATGAATGTGTCATAGGTGTAGAGGAGCTGAAATAACGAGGCGATTTTTGTATTAAAAACAGGGTTTTTAATGAATAGCTCTTCTATCGAGTCTCATCAGGTGTAGAGCTTGGCAGAAGGCAAGAGAGAGATCTCTGCTCAGCTCGCTGGTTAAATACAAGCACACATAGAGCCACACATTGAAAAAGCTGACATCCCCCCGTTATCTTAACCCCCCCATTGTTCTGTTATCTCCTCTTCTTGTCTTGGGAGGTGATGGGAACTCCTCCTCTCGCCTTAGGGGGTAAAGGTGTCAAGTCCGTCTCCGCTGCAGTGTCTTGGGAGGTCCAATGTCTTTAACCCGGCGGGGGAGATCCTTTGTCCTTTCCAGGTGTGAAGTTCCTTACATATGCTGTCACAAAACATTTCCACTTGCTCTAACATATGTAAGTATGGGATATAAGAGTCATATATACCACAGGCCCCCCAAACACTAGGAAAGGACACAGAAAGAATCACAGTCTAAGATAATAACTATGAAATACTACGTGTTACAGCTGTTGCCACAGGAGAAGTTTTCTAGCAGCCATGCTCCTAAGAAAGTTCAGTGGTAAACATAACAGCATAGTGAAATCATAAGTAGCCTTAAACTGTTGTAGCGCAATCAGTGAATAATTGCAGGGTGGTTGGTATCAGTCCCTGTGCTGTCTGGGCTTTAATCTTCTCCCAAAACTGCTGTAGGTTGGTTTAGGTGTCCTGCTGGGACCTTCTCGTGGTGAATCTGCATTGTGGGTAGGAAAGAGATTATTTGTTCCCTGCCTGGGGGCTGAGACTTTTCCTCTGGGGGGTCTACCACGCCGAGGTGCTCGTGCCAACTGTGCAGGTTCGTCTCTCAGCAAGAAAGCAGGTTTGAGTCTGTCAACACTGACCACTTCCTTTCTGTCCCCATAATCAAGCACAAAGTGTTTGTCACCATTTTCCAGCACTCTGAACGGGCCATCGTAAACTGGGCGTAACGTTGGTTTAAAGGGCTTCGTGCTTAACAAAAACGAACTCAGCGTTTTTTAAAGTTTGAGGAACAAAAACTCGTGGAAAAGAGTGATGAGCTGGACCGTGGAGGGAGTCCGGTCCACTGCTGCCTAAAAACCTAGGGACTGGAAGGTGTCCTGGTTCTGGGTTCTCTGGTAAAAATTCTCCTGGGAGTCTGATAGGCTGGGCAAAAACTAATTCTGCAGGAGAAGCATCTAAATCCTCTTTAGGTGCTGTACGCAACCCCAATAAAACCCAGGGAAGTTTATTTACCCAATTTGTGTCCGTTAGTGAGGCTCTGAGGGCGGCCTTTAAGGACCTGTGAAAACGCTCGCATAACCCATTAGCCTGAGGGTGATAAGCGGTGGTGCGATGAATTGTTGCCCCTAAACTGTTGGACATGGCTGACCAGAGCTCTGAGATAAATTGAGGCCCTCTGTCTGACGTGATGTCTGATGGAACGCCGAAACGTGCCACCCAGTTTGCTAGAAAAACGCGAGCGACTTCCTCCGCTGTGGTTGACGCTAGAGGGACTGCCTCTGGCCAGCGCGTGGTGCGGTCTATCATTGTTAACAGGTGTGTGAAACCTTGGGAGGAAGGTAGCGGCCCCACGAGGTCGACATGAATGTGGTTGAATCTTCTAGCAGGGATTGGAAAAGGCTCCAGAGGGGCTTTTGTGTGTCTGTGTATTTTGGCGCGTTGACAAGGAATGCAAGTTTTTGCCCATTCTTTTACGTTTTTGCGCAGGCCTGGCCACACAAACTTTTCGGCAACCATTTTGACTGAGGCACGCACACCTGGGTGCGCGAGGGAGTGAATTGCGTCGAAAATGCGGCGGCGCCAAGCAGCTGGTACTAACGGGCGAGGTCGGCCGGTTGAAACGTCGCATATTAGGGGGGGCACGCCGTCGCGCAACCCTTTTTTCTCCAGCCTTAACCCTGTTGGTCCAGACAGGAGCGCGCGCACGTCTGCATCACTGCTTTGTTCTTCCGCCATGGCTGCATAATCTATCCCATCCTGGATAGGTGCTGCGTATGTGTGTGCGTTAGTGAAGAGTTCCGCTGCTGAGGCGATGTAATCTGTCTCCTCGTGCTCTGGCGGTGTCACAGCGCGAGAGAGACAGTCAGCTACTACGTTAAGTTTGCCTGCTACGTGTCGAATGTCTGTGGTGAACTCTGAAATCGCAGCTAGCTGTCTTTGTTGTCTGCCTGACCATGGTTCTGAAATTTTAGCCATAGCAAAAGTGAGCGGCTTATGGTCCACAAAAGCCGTGAAACTCCGCCCTTCTAACCAAAACTGGAAGTGGCGGATGGACAAATGAAGCGCCAGCAGCTCTCTGTCAAAAGTGCTGTATTTGCGCTCAGTTGGGTTTAGCGATTTGCTAAAGAATGCTAAAGGTTGCCAGACCCCACTGACAAGTTGTTCTACAACTGCCCCTATAGCCAGGTCTGAAGCATCTGTGGTTAGAGCAATGCGGGCTGAGGGATCTGGGTGGACTAACATTGTGGCGTTAGCTAGGGCGCCTTTTACTTCCGCGAAAGCGCGTTCGCGCTCCGGGGTCCATTCGACCGCGTTGGAAGCTTTCTTTTTTCTGAGCGCGTCATATAGGGGTTGCATGAGCTGAGCTGCATGGGGGAGGAAACGGTTGTAAAAATTAACCATCCCCAAAAATTCCTGTAGCGATTTAACCGTTTGGGGCCGTGGAAAACCCTCTATCGCATGAACTTTGTCTGGAAGCGGAAATGCACCTTTTGGGGAGACTCTATGTCCCAAAAAATCAATTTGTGATACGCCGAATTTGCATTTGGCTGGATTGATTATTAGTCCATGCTCTTCCAGCTTCTGAAAAACAGTAGTGAGGTGCTGCTCATGTTCTTCCTCGGATGAGCTGGCTACCAGCATGTCATCGAGGTAGACGAAGACAAAAGGAAGGTCGCGTAGGACAGCGTCCATCATCCGTTGAAAAGTTTGAGCAGCGCCTTTGAGGCCGAATGGCATTCGTAGGAATTCAAAAAGGCCGAAAGGGGTTATTACCGCTGTTTTAGGAATATCTTCAGCTCTGACTGGGACTTGGTGATAACCACGGACTAAGTCTATTTTTGAAAAAATGCGCGCACCCGCTAAATGCAGTGAAAAGTCCTGAATGTGAGGAATGGGGTAGCGGTCATGCACTGTAGCGTTGTTTAGCCTGCGGTAATCTCCGCACGGTCTCCAAGAACTGTCAGATTTCGGAACCATGTGAAGTGGTGAAGCCCAGGGGCTCTTCGAGCGTCTAACAATGCCCAATTTTTCGAAAGCTGCAAATTCATCCTTTGCTATGTTGAGCTTGGCCGCGTCTAAGCGGCAAGCTTTGGCAAAAACAGTAGGTCCTGTTGTCGGAATGAAGTGTTTAACCCCGTGTTTGGCTGCAGTGGCTGAGAATTTGGGGGTTGTGAGTGCTGGAAATTGGGTGAGGAGTTGTTCAAACTTAACCTCCCGCTGTGGTGACGTTGGCCTGCACAGGTGGTGGGGAAACTCGAGCTGAACATGGAATAGAAGCAAAAGATAGTGCATTAACCAGGCGCCTATTTGCAAGATCCACTAATAACCCGTGTGCACACAGAAAATCTGCGCCTAACAAGTTAAAGCTCACCGCTGCTACAACAAATGTCCATCTGTAGCTGCGGCCGTGGATGAGGAGGTGCAGGCTCTTTTCCCCGAACGTGTCGATGTCAGAGCCGTTGGCTGCCACTGCTCCGTTGCCCCGGGTGCCCATGGTTCGATCTGCGTGGGAGGGCATGACGAAACTCAGCTGAGCTCCCGTGTCGATGAGGAACTGCTTGCCTGTGTATCCATCCGTCACGTATAACAGCTTATTCTTCTCGCCGAGAACCGCTGCTGTTAATGGCCCTCGGTTTTGGCGTTTCCACGACATCGTAAACTTGCAGGGGGGAACGCATTTGCGGGCTTTCTCTGCGAAGCGGTGGTGATAATAGCAGACGTTGTTCTGCTCGTTGCGCTTGGGCCGCGCCGCTGTCACCGTGGGTTGAGTCTCTCCAAGGCTCGGGGTGTCAGCTTTCAGATCTGCGGATGCCGCTGTGGGTGTCCGTTCTCTGCAGGCGTTGACGAGCCGGTAAGCCTCGTTGGCCAGTGTGCGGAAATCCTGATGATTATTGCACTTCATACTGGCGAGTGTCCCTCTCAAATGCGGTGGTAGCGTGCTGAGGAAAATGAATTGGAAAAGGAAATTATCATTATCCTCCTCCTTGAGTTGTAGCAAATCCTCCATGAGGGTCCTCGGATTGCTCCCTCTGTGGCCGTAGACCGCCAGGATCCTCTCGGCTCTTTCCTCCGCTGACGGGACATAATTCGCCACGATGGTCGCCTTGAGTGTCTCATATTTGTCCCGGGCTGGTGGTCGCCGGACCAAGCTCCGCACACACTTCGAAGTGGCGGAGTCGAGTTTGGAGACGATATGGTAAAACTTAATATCGTCTGCTGTGATGCCCGCCAGTATAAACTGGGCTTCAGCTTGCTGAAACCAAGAGGTGGGGTCTTCTCGCCAGAAGTCTGGCAGGTTGACAGCAACGGCGTTCGTGCACACCATCACTGTTGTGCCCACCGGGTGAGAGTGCCTTGCCTCGGCACTCACGGCGGTGCTGGAGCTCGGTTGAGCTCTCTCAGTGCCCTCTGCCGTGGGGAACAGCTGTCTGCTTGTTCCCTCGTCTGCGTCGTTGCTGGCGTATGCCCGAGTCACCATGGATGAGCAGCTTGAAGAACGCCTCCGGTCCATATTCTCGCGTCAAGGTCACCAGTGTAGAGGAGCTGAAATAACGAGGCGATTTTTGTATTAAAAACAGGGTTTTTAATGAATAGCTCTTCTATCGAGTCTCATCAGGTGTAGAGCTTGGCAGAAGGCAAGAGAGAGATCTCTGCTCAGCTCGCTGGTTAAATACAAGCACACATAGAGCCACACATTGAAAAAGCTGACATCAGCCACACATTGAAAAAGCTGACATCCCCCCGTTATCTTAACCCCCCCATTGTTCTGTTATCTCCTCTCCTTGTCTTGGGAGGTGATGGGAACTCCTCCTCTCGCCTTAGGGGGTAAAGGTGTCAAGTCCGTCTCTGCCGCCGTGTCTTGGGTGGTCCAATGTCTTTAACCCAGCGGGGGAGATCCTTTGTCCTTTCCAGGTGTGAAGTTCCTTACATATGCTGTCACAAAACATTTCCACTTGCTCTAACATATGTAAGTATGGGATATAAGAGTCATATATACCACAATAGGTGTCATTTACATCTGATACATAGACTTTTGTCCAGTCTTGCTTCAGCAGGTCTTCTTTAAAAGAGCTAATTGCATTTTGTGATTTGTATCTTGTATCCCCCTCATGGATCGTCACCTTATCGTGGTGGGGGGGTTTGTGTGCCCCAGTGATCCCAGGAGCTATGTTGTCCGGGGCAATTTGCCTCTGATAGGGTCACCCAAGACAAACTGGTCCTGGGTGAAGGGCCAGACTAAGAACGATCCAACAGACTCTCATGATAAATTCTATATCAAGGATTCAGTGTACCCCGCCCGGTATGGGGTTACCGGGGCCCCACCCTGGAGCCAGGCCTGGGGGGAGGGGCTCAATGGCTAGCGCCTGGTGGCCGGGTTTCTGCCCATGGGACCCGGCCGGGCTCAGCCCGAAGGATGTACATGGGTCCGCCCTCCAGTGGGCTCACCACCTGCAGGAGGGATCATGGGGGTCCGGTGCTATGTGGATTAGGTAGCGGTCAAAGGCGGAGACCTTGGCGGACTGATCCCAAGCTTTCTAAACTGGCTTTTGGTACGTGGAATGTCACCTGTCTGGTGGGGAAGGAGCCTGAGCTGGTGTACGAGGTTGAGAGATACCGGCTAGATATAGTTGGCCTCACCTCAACACACAGCTCCGGTTCCGGAACCAGTCTGCTGGAGAGGGGCTGGAGCTTGGCCTTTTCTGGAGTTGCCCCGGGCGAGAGGCGACAAGCA
The DNA here is from genome assembly GCA_020510985.1 of Pholidichthys leucotaenia. NCBI lineage: Eukaryota > Metazoa > Chordata > Actinopteri > Cichliformes > Pholidichthyidae > Pholidichthys > Pholidichthys leucotaenia. Next base: position 386,169,959 of record CM035840.1, on the reverse strand, counting down.
GGGGTGGGTATTCTTGTATCCCCCCACCTTGCTGCCTCTATATTGGAGTTTTCCCCGGTGGACAAAAGGGTTGCTTCCCTGCACCTCCGGGTTGGGAAACGGGTCCTGACCATCATTTGTGCCTATGCACCAAATGATGTTTCAGAGTACCCACCCTTTTTGGAGTCTGTGACTGGGGTGATGGAGGGTGCTCCTCTTGGAGACTCCATTGTCCTACTGGGGGACTTCAATGCGCACGTGGGCAACGACAGTGAAACCTGGAGGGGGGTGATTGAGAGGAACGGCCTGCCCGATCTGAACCCGAGGGGTGTTCAGTTGTTGGACTTCTGTGCTAACCACAGTTTGTCCATAACGAACACCATGTTCAAGCATAAGGGTGTCCATATGTGTACTTGGACCCAGGACACCCTAGGTTGCAGGTCGATGATCGATTCTGTTATCGTGTCATCAGACCTGCGACCGTATGTCTTGGACACCCGGGTAAAGAGAGGTGCAGAGCTGTCAACTGACCACCACCTGGTGGTGAGTTGGATCCGATGGCAGGGGAGGAAGCCATTCAGACCTGGTAGACCCAAACGTATAGTGAGGGTGTGCTGGGAACGTCTGGCTGAGGCCCCTGTCCGGGAGGTCTTCAACTCCCACCTCCGGAAGAACTTCAACCACATTCCAAGGGAGTCTGGAGACATGGAGTCTGAATGGGCCATGCTCTCCACCTCTGTTGTTGAAGCGGCGGCCCAGAGCTGGGGCCGCAAGGTGGTCGGTGCATCTCGTGGTGGCAACCCGCGAACCAAGTGGTGAACACCAGTGGTGAGGGGGGCCATTAAGCTGAAGAAGGAGTCCTATCAAGCTTGGTTGGCTTGTGGGACTCCCGAAGCAGCTGAGGTGTACCGGCAGGCCAAGCAGAGTGCAGCTCGGGTGGTTGCTGAAGCAAAAACCCGGGTATGGGAGGAGTTCGGTGAGGCCATGGAACAAGACTTTCAATCGGCCTCAAAGAGATTCTGGCAAACTGTCCGGCGCCTCAGGAGGGGAAAGCAGCTCCCTGTCCACACTGTGTATGGTGCAGATGGGACACTGTTGACTTCGACTGGGGATATCGTCAGGCGGTGGAAGGAATACTTCGAGGATCTCCTCAATCCCACTGATACGCCTTCCACAGAGGAAGCAGGGTTTGGGGACGAGGGGGATGACTCGCCTATCACAGGGGCTGAGGTCGCCAAGGTGGTTAAAAATCTCCTTGGTGGCCGGGCCCCAGGGGTGGACGAGATTCGCCCTGAGTACCTCAAGGCCCTGGATGTTGTTGGGCTGTCATGGTTGACACGCCTCTGCAACATTGCATGGAGGTCGGGGGCAGTGCCTTTGGCATGGCAAACTGGGGTGGTGGTTCCTCTCTTCAAAAAAGGGGACCGGAGGGTGTGCTCCAACTTTAGAGGGATCACACTCCTCAGCCTCCCTGGGAAGGTCTATGCCAAGGTACTGGAGAGGAGAGTCCGGCCGTTGGTCGAACCTCGGATTCAGGAGGAGCAATGTGGTTTTCGTCCTGGCCGTGGCACATCGGACCAGCTCTTTACCCTCTCGAGAATTCTTGAGGGTTCGTGGGAGTTTGCCCAACCAGTTTACATGTGTTTTGTGGACTTGGAGAAGGCATTTGACCGCGTCCCTCGTGGTTTTTTGTGGGGGGTGCTTCGGGAGTATGGGGTATCGGGCTTGTTGTTGTGAACTATTCGGTCTCTGTACGACCGTTGTGAGAGTTTGGTTCGTATTGCCAACACTCGATCGGAGTCATTCCCAGTGAGAGTTGGACTCCGCCAGGGCTGCCCTTTGTCACCGATCCTGTTCATAATTTTTATGGACAGGATTTCTAGGCGCAGCCAGGGAACGGAGGGTGTCATGCTTGGTGACCACAGGATCTCATCTCTGTTGTTTGCAGATGATGTTGTCCTGTTGGCTTCATCCGGCAATGACCTACAGCTCTTGCTAGGACGGTTTGCCGCTGAGTGTGAAGCGGCTGGGATGAGAATCAGCACCTCCAAGTCCGAGTCCATGGTCCTCAGCCGGAAAAAGGTGGATTGTCCTCTCTGGTTTGGGGACAGGCTCCTGCCCCAAGTGGAGGAGTTTAAGTATCTTGGGGTCTTGTTCACGAGTGAGGGGAAAATGGAGCGAGAGATTGACAGATGGATCGGAGCAGCATCTGCAGTGATGCCGACGTTGTACCGGTCTGTTGTGGTGAAGAGGGAGCTTAGTTCTAAGGCAAAGCTGTCGATTTACCAGTCAATCTATGTTCCTACTCTCACCTATGGTCACGAGCTTTGGGTAATGACCGAAAGAACAAGATCGCAGATACAAGCGGCTGAAATGAGCTTTCTCCGTAGGATTGCTGGACTCACCCTCAGAGATAGGGTGAGGAGCTCAGTCATCCGGGAGAGGCTCAGAGTAGAACCACGGCTCCTCCACATTGAAAGGAGTCAGTTGAGGTGGTATGGACATCTGATTAGGATGCCTCCTGGACGCCTCCCACTTGAGGTGTTTCAGGTACGTCCCACTGGGAGGAGACCCTGGGGCAGACCCAGGACTCGGTGGAGAGACTATGTCTCCCAGCTGGTCTGGGAACGCCTTGGTATCCTCCCTGGAGAGCTGGAGCAGGTGGCTGGGGAGAGGGAAGTCTGGGCTTCTCTGCTTGAACTGCTGCCTCCGCGACCCGGACCTCCAGAAAAGCGGTACAAGATGGATGGATGGATGGATTTGTATCTGAAAGATTTTAAAGTTTTTTCTGTATTGGCCCCTGTGTGGCCATAGATAAGTGCAAAGACTGGCAAATGGTCACTTATATCATTTATCAATAATCCACTTTCTATTTTCTTATCAATAATATTAACAAACAGGTTATCAATAAGTGTAGCAGTGTGAACTGTGATCCTACTGGGATGTGTTATTGTGGGATATAGACTCATCCTGTACATAGAATTCATGAACTCTGTAATTACATTTTGTTGAAATGGATTTAGTAAATCAATATTGAAGTCTCCACAGATTACAACCATTTTCTTACTAGTAATATTTTTGTACAGCTCGACTAAATTATCTCTGAATGTCTCAATGCAAGTTCCCAGCATTCTATATATACAACTTATAATTAGATTTTTTGCTTTGTCTTGGTCAATCTCAACAGTAACACATTCTAGAATCCCTGGTAGTGCCAAGGACATTCCATTTACAAGTTTACACCTATACAGGTCATCAATACACAGTGCAACACCACTGCCCCCTTTTTTTTAGATGTATTAATATAAAACATCTGATATCCCTCTATTGCCATCAGAGAAGCCTGCTCTTCATTAAGCCAAGTTTCAAAGACTGCAATTGCTGTTAATTTTCTATCTAGCTGTTTTAAATAGTCCTGAATCTGTGGAAAGTTTTTCTTAAGACTTCTGCTGTTGAAGTGTATTATTGATAGTTTACCATCTAATTGCTCTTGACTTTTGAATTGCTTTTTAGTATAATAGTCACAATGATTATGAATATTATTGAAGAAGTGGTTATCAGGATCAATATCATTCTCCATTTCTTGTAGTTTATGTTCAGCATAATGGCATATTTTCAGAGTTTGAATTTCCTCACTCTATGTCAAATGACTTCCACCAACTGGGGATGATTGAGGTCTACTAAAGTCAGTCATAAGTTTTTTGTTTTGTTTTGTTTTGCTTTGTTTTTTAAAGTACATTGACATGGTATGTCACAAAAGACCTGTTCTTGCCGTGTGTGTGGATATGGATTATCGTAGTCTCTTAATTTTCTTAATCAGTGTTCATCTGTATTTATTTAAGTCAGTGAGATCTCTTATTATTATGGCCTTTGCTTCCTCAGGTGTTCCATTTAGTTTGATCCAACCTCTACAGTTTCTTGTCCATGTTGCTTGTATCTTGTTTTGTCTTTTCAACATCCGTGCTTGCCTATTTCAGCATTAGTCTTTGTTAAATGTTCATTTAGGTAAATTTTTGTTCCCCGTAGCCTTCTGGCCTGCCTCACTATGTCATTCTTCACCCTTCTGTTCACAAAGCGCATCACAATTGATTTCTTTGTTTTATTATCCTTTCTGGGTAAAGTATGACAGGCTGAAATTGTATTTACTTCAACCTTTATGTTTCTACTTTCAAGGAACTGAAGCACCTGGTTTTCCAGGGAGACTGATTCACTTAAGGGAGCCTCCTCATCTCTCATTCCTGCTGTAGCATTGGCATATGATTGGTATTTAATGTCTAGTCCACTAATAATTAAATCATCCATACGAGAATATTGTTCAAGATCCTCGATGCGTCGCTCCAAGTCTGCAATTTTTTTGTCTCTTTCCTTAATTGTTAATTTAAATTCTCAGACTACCTCCATTAGCCCTAATAGTTTAGACTGTTGACTGGCCACTTTGGTCAGTTCTTCTGACATTAAGTTCAGAGATTTTTTAATCTCTTCCAATTTCCTCCTTCTTTGGTGGCATTTTTTACCGACCTGATGATAATAAAACAATCTCTGCTGGTGTCGCCGGTATCCGATCCAGCCAACCTCGAATCCAGCTGGGGCCTCAGCTAGCCCCCTCTGCTGCTAGTCCCGCTGCTTACCGCCGCTGTAATTGAGCTCCGATCCGGCTCCTGTCCAGCCAGGGCGCCGGCAGCTCCTCTGCCGAGCCTCGCCAAGCCCCGCAGCCCACTGCCGCTGTAGTTGAGCTCCGATCCGGCTCCTGTCCTGCTGGGGTCCCTGTAGCTCCTCCGCTGAGCCCTGCCGCCTACCACCGCCTTCTTCAGTAGTTCCTCCGCCGAGCCCCGCCACTGTAACTGAGCTTCGATCCGGCTTCTATCCAGCTGGGGCTCCGGCAGCAATTCCACTGATCCCTGCCTCCTACAGCAGCTGTAGTCGAGCTCCTATCCAGCTCCTGTCCAGCTGTGGCCTTGGTTAGCCCCAATCACAAGATTCTAAGAATCTGTGCGGGAGGCTCAGTCATCATCTACCGGGCCGATGCCGGGTCAGTGAGACGAACCAGGGACAGAGACGCTCCTTTGTATCGGTGTTAGCTACGACTAGCTGTGGCGTTAGCTATAGCAATAGCATTAGCTTAGCACGTTAGCTTAGCACATCCCACAGCTCCTTCCCTATGGGCGCAGTCGGGGCTACGTCACTTCCGGTTAGTAACACATCGCCGCCATCTTAACTAGGTGAAAACAACCCGTTACCAAGCATTGTCGAGTGCAGTTTTTTGACTTTTTCTCATGGCATGTGACTACGTAGAAAAGCTTGATGAGTCAGCCAGGCTACGTTATCAGGAGAAGCTGACAGCAAGGGGACTGACAGATTGCCTATACAAGCTACCAGCCGGAAAATGGGTTAATGACCCGACCAGGTGGCCAGCTGTGCAGTGGCCGGACATTACTTGATCGACACCCCTGGTAAGCATATTTGCTTCGACCCATATTAACATGATTAACCCTCTTACATGTTTTGAATGTTTTTAAGGAAAGGCCCCTATGGGTAACATGACCAGTCCATTAAATATCAGGGCAGCACAGGAGTAATTCTTAAAAGAAATAATTAAACAAGAAAATGTTCACTGATGCTAAACACTGCTCAGGTGCGCTTGTGTTGGATCGAAATAAGTGCAGGCGGACACGAGTGAAGTTTAAAAGGGTGCTTCATGCAGACAGTCAACTTAGATACCCGGCTAATGCATGCATGGCACATTAGCACCACAGTAGGCAGCAGGAAAGCATATACATTTGCATTAGTCACACATATCAGGCGCAGCATTACTGGCGCCGGGATTCCTCTCTGTTCCGGAGCCGCAGAAGGTGCGAGGCGCTTCTATAACGATCAGTAATTGCTCACGCTGAGCGCTTCTGCCAGCTCACTGTGGGAGTCACACGAGGTGTTCTCTTTTCCCGTATAGTTTTCTTTTTGGCGTACAGAAATGGCAATACGCCCGTATTTGCTAAAATTGCATTTTCCCCGTATTAAAATACGGCGATACCGTATTTGTCACCTCTTTCATTAATGGCCAGCCCCTTTGTTGCACTATTTACTACAGTCTACAGTTAAATTAGTCAGGCTGACTGCACATAGAGAGGTCTGTATTGTTGAGTGAAAAGGGAATCAGTCATGCATTTCCATAGACGAAATGTCCGTCTCTGTTTACAATACAGAGAGGCTTGTGTCGGCGGCTAGCATTTTCAAAACGTGACCCATCAAGTGGCAACTAATTAAACTAACACAATATCACTCAATTACCTGATATAGGACGTGATGAGCTGAATATAATGCACTATGACGGACTGGACAAGCTTGACTGGGTCACGGCAGCTGCCTGGGAATAGGTCGCCACTGAATTGTTTTCACCTAGTACGGCGTTGCCATGTGGGTTGCTAACCGGAAGTAGGCCAAATGCCCGGATGCCCGACTGCGCCCATTCATGGGGATGGTCTCATTCAATTGAAAATGCTTTTTTTTTTTTCTTTTTCTTTTTTTGCAAAACAGTATCAGTGTAAGTACCTCTGCTACAGTAAACAGAGTAGCAGTGGACTGAACATAATGTTTTTAAAGAAAATACAGTTTGCCTGAGTTTTGTTTTGTTTTTTTTTAGATAGCTACTGTATCCCTGCAGATGGCATACAGCTGTAATATATTAGCTGGAAAGCACAATAGGAATGTAACACCAAGTGTTATAAAGTTCAGGCTTAAATTTTGTAACAATACCACAAAAAAATGACTTTTTTTTTCTTAGGGTCCAACTGTTGTGTTGGAGTTTGGGCTCTTATTTGTGTGGTACGGGTGGTGGCTCCACCTTCCGGTTCTGCCACCACCCGTGGCTATAAGAGGGCAGTGGGCAGGAGGGGCGGTCTCTTTGCCACCTCTTCTGCCTGACGGTTGTGCCCATACTGTAAAGTGCCTCTCTCATAAACGTGTGTTCAGTTCAACACCTGGCCTTGTCCTTGGTTCCAAATACAGATATAACACCAACCAGGTGCTTTTAACCTCCCAGACTGTGCTACATAACCTGGAAAAACATCTATAACTTTTGAATGCTTCCAGGAGGTGATTTTTTTGGCATTAAATTAGGAAACTCCTAATGCTAAAAATGATAGCCTTTTAAATCACGGCCCCCTAAATTGCTTCCGGCAAGTTAAAGGGCAGTCATGTGACATATTGTTACGTTCAGGAATTCACTGGCTACAAGATACTTCGGTCATCACCAGACTCAATTGCAAATGGCTGGTTTGGTACGCATGAGAAGTGAGACTGGTAATTCAATGATAAGTGGGCGTTCATTGGGGATTGAAGGCTGCAAAAACATTGGGTCCAATGAGGTGTCAATCAAAACCCAAGAGTTCCTGGTGTCTGTTCAGCTTCTATTTCTGGCACTATTTCCATGGGAAATGTAGTTTTTATAGCATCTAAGCAAAAATTCAAGCAGAAGCCTGCCGGTTCGGTTCAAACAATGTGGTGATTTTATGGATATTTATCATGTGGATGGACAACAAATCTTACTGGAATGATTCTATTGGACCTTTGGCAATGACACAGAACCGGGTTTGTTATAATTTCTAGGAGTTCAAGGAAGCTTGATTGGTGAATCACTGCATTTTTGCTTTTTTTGTGCTAACTTGTATGATGCACTATTTACTTCTATTGTTGCAATTGTATCTCAAATCTGTTTTAATAACCCATCCATCCATCCATCCATCTTCTTCCACTTCATCCTTTTTGGGTTGCAGGGGGGCTGGAGCCTATCCCAGCATCTTTGGGCAAGAGGCAGGATACACCCTGGACAGATCGCCAGTCCATCGCAGGGCCAACACAGAGAGACAGACAACCATTCACTCTCACAGTCATACCTAATAACCCAATAGATGAAATTCTAAGCTTTCAAAAGATGTAGACATGGCTACCAATTTCAAACATGTTTACTCTACCTCACTGAGTGCAGCAGAAATACTGTATTAAGATGTCCTGCAGTCAGACCCTTGGATCAGCATCAAGTAAAAAAAAATGGAATTTCTGCCATATCATGCATAGTACTCAGAAAGTTGTGGGGAAAACAGCTTATGGTGTTAGTAAAGCATATAGTGTAGAGGGTGTAAGGAAAGGATGTGGAGGCGAGGCACAAGCGTAGGTCATCACAGGTTCTTTATTGACCCTCTAACATAAATACAACCGGTGGACCCCAGCGTTGCCCACTGGGGCCCGGTGTCTAGTAGGAGAGTTTTTGCGTCCCTGAGGCATGTAAAACAAGCTCTTTTATACACGTTATACAGACAGAGAGAATGCATGGCACATTAGCATAATGATTGTCATCTAATACACATCAGTCAATACACATCATTAGCATGACATCAGCTAGCGCCCAGCCCGGACGTCCTCTCTGAGGACGCATACACAACAGTCCCGTCTGATTGCCCCCTGGGGCTCTCTGTCCATATATAAATTGTCCTCCGTTCCCTCCAGCCCTGATGAGTGTGAGATAGTGTCCGTCCGCAGTGTGCTGGGTCACCACACAGCTCCCCCCAGAACACTCAGAAGAGGCTGTGACACCCCCCCCCCCCCCCCGGTGGTTTGGGCTCCAGCTCCGGTAGAACTGTCCTGCTGTAGAGGAGTGTCGGAGGGCATGTCAGTCCGTGGGGGGACGGGGGAGGGGTGGAAAAGACAGTGTGCTCCGCTCCGAGTTCCAGCATGTTGAACGGCCGTGGATCGTTGGCCCACGGGGCCGGTGCGCGTCGTGCGTAATGGAACAAACCGGTGATCGGCCGGCTTTAGGGAGTGAGGCGCGGGAAAAGCGATGTGGGGGGGGGGAATAAGTGAGTGCCGGCCCGGGACGTCAAAAGTGTCTGGGACACGCAAAAATTGCATGTGGATCCGCCATGGTGAGGGATTTTCCCGGTAAACCTGGTGGTGATCTGCAGCGGCTGTGAAAAAAAAAAAAAAGTCTCTGACTCCTCTTGCGGCTCAGTCCTGCGAGGATGTGGGGAATTCGAATGGCCAAATTCCCCGAGGATGCGTAGCGGCTGTGAAAAAAACTAAAGCTGTGTGAGGGACTTGGCGGTTTGGCTTTAGGTGCAGAAGCAGCCCTAAAGTCATCGGGGAAAGCAATCGGCTAAATTCCCGTTGTGTGCCATGGCTGAAAAAAACATACAAAGTCCCATGTGCGGGTTGCATGTCTGCTTCAGGTGCGTGAGCAGCCCTAAAGGTTCCGAGGATAGCGATCGGCCATGTTTCTCAGGCATGTGCAGTGGCGGAGGACAATGTATAAGTCTGTGGAGCCAGTTTGTCCCTGGTGCATGGCGCGCCCCTGGCCCAATGACCACATAGCTGGAAGTTGCGCTGTCCTCGTAATCCTGTGGTGTGCGTGCGGGGCTTCTGTGCGCAGAAAGTCCATTGTCAGGAGATGAGTCAGAGTCGGGGAGCTTGGTGGAAATCAACGCACACAGCGGCGATGATCTCCCCGTTCAGGCTGTTTCTGTGTGTTGCTCGTTTCACTGATCCTTGTGCGTCTCGGTCCCAGCGCCGCGCTCTCCATCTGGCCCTGGAGGTCGCCATCGTGGAGAGAGGATAAGGTGTGCGTGCTTCAGTGTGGATGCGAAGGATGGAGGCGATCCCCGGTCTCTGGAATCCACAGCGCAGTGAAAGGGAGCAGACAATCATCCCACGTCAGGTCACCATGTGGTGTGCGGCGTAAGGGAGAGACAGTTCATCTCCTTCAGGCCACCAATGTGGAGAAAAAGGAATCCATAGCACGGCGAAAGGGAGAGATAGTCCATTTCACGTCAGGTCACCAATGTAGAGGGTGTAAGAAAAGGATGTGGAGTCGAGGCACAAGCATAGGTCGTCACAGGTTCTTTATTGACCCTCTAACATAAATACAGCCGGTGGACCCCAGTGTTGCCCGCTGGGGCCTGGTGTCTAGTAGGAGAGTTTCTGCGTCCCTGAAGCATGTATAACAAGCTCTTTTATACACGTTATACAGACAGAGAGAATGCATGGCACATTAGCATAGTGATTGTCATCTAATACACATCAGTTAATACACATCATTAGCATGACATCAGCTAGCGTCTGGCCCGGACGTCCTCTCCGAGGACACATACATAACAGTCCCGTCTGATTGCCCCCTGGGGCTCTGTGACGATGGAGTGTCACCACTGTATGACTTATTGTATGTGTGATTGTGTTGTATTTATAATATGGTAAATGTTATTATGATTGTTTGTAAAGTGCACACATTATTTTGGGATCTGTCTTTTGTTTAATTTGAATGCCCTTGGGAGATAATTGTTATGGTTAAGTATTTTGGTAAAATAATGGACAATGATTTATTTCACATACCTTTGCCAACATGTTTCCTGTGGGTGTCCGAGCAAAAGACTCTGTTAGGGGTTGAGGGCCTTTTATAGGACACCAGCAGGAAGGAAGCATGTATGGTAAGTTAGAGGGGTGGTTTAGCTTTTGTAAATAAGGGTTTGAACTATTTATTGAATTATTTATATTGTTATTTATTATATGTTATTTATATTTATATTGTATATAGTCGGGGAAGTATTTATGTATTTTTAGAGATTAGTGGGTATGTGCAAAGAATGGAAATGTTTATTGTTTTACCTGGGGTTATGGTAGGGGCTAATCAGCCCTAATTATCTCGAGTAGTATATAACAGGTGTGGTTAATGATAATGAAAAATTCAATTCATTTCATTGGTATTTGTATTCCTTGTATTCGTCTTGGTTGATGGCGAGTTGTTCATTCTTGAAGAATAGTCGTGTCAGATGTTTCGTGGGATCTATTTACGTGTAAGTTAATAAAATAAAAATCTGAAAATTGGAATTAACGCTTGGCCAGACCGTGCCACATCTTGACAGGCTCTCTGTCCATATGTAAATTGTCCTCCGTTTCCTCCAGCCCTGATGAGTATGAGATAGTGTCCGTCCGCAGTGTGCTGGGTCACCACAATAGACAATAGAGATTTCTGTACAAGAAGATACTTACCTTCAAAAAAATGAGGACATAAAATCTATTCCCACCAATTGCTTCCTCTTTGAATTGCTATCAACATTTTTAAATATAAATGTCATGAACTGATATTTGTGTTGGCCTATATATTTCCCCAAATGGTGGAAGCAATATTTTCATATTTGTTATGTTGTGCATTATGTCAGCCCTAAATCAGTAAACAGCTGAGGCAGCGTGTGCATGCCTATACAAATTAAAATGGGATGACTTTTCATTTAAGTAAAAAAATTATCAAAGCATTTCACAGAATGTTCCATGTTTGAGAATTGTTTAACTTTTTGGTCACAGCTCTCCAGAGTTAATATGCAGAGACTTTCATTATTTTATAAATGTATGCCTTAATAAGTCAGTAATATAAGTATCTTTCAATCTGTAGATGAAAGTGAGCCCACTTGCAGATCATTGTAATTGAAAAAAATGATCTCTCATGCTTTTGTCTAGGTAGGAGCTCCCAGCTTGGTGTCCTCTTCAAAGACTTCCAGGCATTTGGGGAATTTCCAGCTTGAAAAGCTATATATTGTCATTCCTATAGGATATCCACAGAATCTGCATATCAGCCACAATTTCACACACTGCTTAAGGACTCGACGACATTAAAAATTCTTTGCTCTGTAACTTTTTCATATTATTTTACATGTAATTTGTTTTCTCTATATTTTTCATGTTACTAAATTTCACCCCTCATGATATGAACTAAATTCTTTTATTACTGCCTGAACAGCAGTAACTTATGAATATGCTGGTGTTTAATTCTCATTTTCAATGCATTCATGCAAGACAGAGATATCTTAAAAGAATGTATGCATTATTATGCACAAATGTTTTGTAAACTAATCCACAGTTTAAGCATTTGATTATCAAATCTGCATTGTTAGCTCAGAAAGTGCACCGATATACAGTGGTGTGAAAAAGTGTTTGCCCCCTTCCTGATTTCTCTTTTTTTTGTATGTTTGTCACACTTTAATGTTTCAGATCATCAAACAAATTTAAATATTAGACAAAGATAACACAAGTAAACACAAAATGCAGTTTTTAAATGAAGGTGTTTATTATTAAGAGGGGAAAAAATCCAAATCTACATAGCCCTGTGTGAAAAAGTGATTGCCCCCTAAACCTAATAACTGGTTGGGCCACCCTTAGCAGCAACAACTGCAATCAAACGTTTGTGACAACTGACAATGAGTCTTTTACAGCGCTGTGGAGGAATTTTGGCCCACTCATCTTTGCAGAGTTGTTGTAATTCAGCCTCATTGGAGGGTTTTCGCGCATGAACCGCCTTTTTAAGGTCATGCCACAGCATCTCAATCAGATTTAGGTCAGGACTTTGACTAGGCCATGTCAAAGTCTTCATTTTGTTTTTCTTAAGCCATTCAGAGGTGGACTTGTTGGTGTGTTTTGGATCATTGTCCTGCTGCAGAACCCAAGTGCACTTCAGCTTGAGGTCACGAACAGATGGCTGGACGTTCTCCTTCAGGATTTTTTGGTAAACAGAATTCATGGTTCCATTTACCACAGCAAGTCTTTCAGGTCCTGAAGCAGCAAAACAGCCCCAGACCATCACACTACCACCACCATATTTTACTGTTGGCATGATGTTCCTTTTCTGAAATGCTGTGATATTTTTGCACCGGATGTAATGGGACACACACCTTCCAAAAAGTTCAACTTCTGGGAAAATACTCTGTGGGCTGACGAGACAAAAGGCATCAAGGGATCATCAAGATGTTTTCTGGCAAAACTGAGACGAGTCTTTATGTTCTTTTTGCTCAGCAATGGTTTTCATCTTGGAACTCTGCCATGCAGGGCATTTTTGCCCAGTCTCTTTCTTATGGTGGAGTCATGAACACTGACTTTAACTGAAGCAAGTGAGGCCTGTAGTTCTTTGAATGTTGTTGTGGGGTCTTTTGTGACCTCTTGGATGAGTCGTCGCTGCACTGTTGGGGTAATTTTGGCCGGCCGGCCACTCCTGGGAAGGTTCACCAGTTTCATGTTTTTGCCATTTGTGGATAACGGCTCTCACTGTGGTTTGCTGGAGTCCCAAAGCTTTAGAAATGGCTTTATAACCTTTTCCAGACTGATAGCGCTCCATTACTTTGTTTCTCATTTGTTCCTGAATTTTTTGGGATCACAGCATGATATCTAGCTTTTGAGGATCTTTTGGTCTAGTTCACTTTGTCAGGCAGGTCTTATTTAAGTGATTTCTTGATTGAGAACAGGTGTGGCAGTAATCAGGCCTGGGTGTGGCTAGAGAAATTGAACTTAGCTTTCCAAAGATGTGATAAACCACAGTTAATTTATGTTTTAATGGGGGGGGGGGGGTCACTTTTTCACACAGGGCCATGAAGGTTTGGATTTTTTTCCCCTTAATAGTAAACACCATTTAAAAACTGCATTTTGTGTTTACTTGTGTTATCTTTGTCTTGTGGAGAGTGCAAATAAAGGAACCAGACTTGCACAGCAGACAAAATTTATTTCTCTCTCTCACTTCATTCTTACACAGAAAAAAGAATCTCTCAGTACACCAGGGTCTCTCCTTTTATATCACTCCGTTCCTTCCCCCTGCTGCCTGAAATCTTGCATCACAATACATTCACACATCCACCCCTTACTGTCCCCACAGCTACTCCTTTCTGCTGCATTATCATAACTTCTCCCATTATAATACGTACTGTCCTCCTCCGTTTAATCCCCCACACTCTACCGGCAGAGGGACTATTCCACTCCCCTCTGCTTCCAGTCTGAGATGATTATCCCAGCATGGGTTCCCTACACCCCCCCCCCCCCCAAGAGTCTCAGACTGAGTTTCAACCCTCACGTCCTTTTGGCTTCAGTCTCCTCCCATATCTGCTGTAACGAGGGTTCTTCAACTCCGTGGCGCTGCTGTGCCGATGGGAGGCTCCTGGGTGTGTGTCTGTCTGCGGGTGGGCAATGGCGAGGGGAGGGGACATTCGACTTGCCCGTGTGGCTGCTCTGATGAATTTTCTACCTGGGGAGTTCTCAGTGGGGGTCTTCCACGCTGAGGAGCCCGAGCCAACATCACTTGCTCGTCCGCCACCACAAAGGTGGGCTTAAGTCTGTCTATACATATTTTCTCCCGACGACTCCCCAAGTCTAACAAAAAATGTTTGTCCCCTGGTTCCAGCACTCTGAATGGGCCATCGTAGGGTGGGTGCAATGGGGGGCGGTGGGCATCGTGCCTCACAAACACAAACTCCGTGTTCTTCAAAGTTTTTGGCACAAAAGCGCATGGAAAACAGTGGTGGGCCGGGCCCGGTAGCGTGCCTGTGTCTGCGCTGTGCTGCGAACGCTGAGACAGATAGCTGTCCAGCATGGGATTATCTGTAAAAATTCCTCAGTGAGCCGCAGTGGCTGAGAAAAAACAAGCTCTGCCAGGGAAGCCTCCAAATCCTCTTTTGGTGCAGAACGCAACCCTAACAGAACCCACGGCAACCGGTCTACCCAATTTGCATCTGTAAGCGAAGCCCTGAGCGCTGCTTTCAGTGACCTATGGAAACGCTCACATAACCCATTGGCCTGTGGGTTGTACACGGTTGTGCAATGAATTGCTACCCCCAGGCTACGGGCCATCGCAGACCAGAGGTCGGAAACAAACTGAGGGCCCCTATCAGACGTGATGTCCGACGGGATGCCAAAACGTGCCACCCATGTTGTCAGAAAGGTGCGCGCCACGTCCGCGGACGTGGTTGCCTCTAACGGGACTGCTTCTGGCCAGCGTGTGGTGCGGTCCACCACTGTCAGAAGGTGCGTGAACCCCTGCGATGGCGGGAGGGGGCCCACGAGGCCCACATGAACATGGTCGAACCTCTTAGCTGGTATACAAAACGGCTCCAAAGGGGCCTTCATGTGTCTGTGTACTTTGGCTCGTTGGCACGCTACACAGGCTGCAGCCAACTCTTTCACTTGTTTGCGCAAGCCTGGCCATACAAACTTTGTTCCCACCATTTTGACTGACGCGTGCACTCCTGGGTGCACCAGAGCGTGAACTGACTCAAACACTCGGCGGCGACAAGCAACTGGGACCACCGGGCGCAGGTGTCCCGTGGAGACATCACAGATTGGGGGGGCTGCCGTCTTGCAGTACTCTGCTCTCCAGCCTTAACCCTATTGGTCCAGACTGGAGCGCGCACACATCTGCATCGCCAACCTGCTCTGTGGCCATGGCTGTATAATCTATCCCTACACAGACTGGGGTCACTACTATGCGCTAGAGGCAGTCTGCCACCACATTCAGTTTACCTGCCACATGCTGAATATCGGTCGTAAACTCTGAGATCGCAGCCAGCTGTCTCTGCTGCCGGGCCGACCATGGTTCCGAAACCTTGGCCATTGCATACGTTAGCAGCTTGTGGTCCAAGAACGCAGTGAAGCTGCGCCCTTCCAGCCAGAACTGGAAGTGGTGTACGGCCAGGTGGAGAGCCAGCAACTCTCTCTCGAACGCGTTGTATTTACGCTCACTGTCGCGCAAAGCCCTGCTGAAAAAAGCAAGTGTCTGCCAAGAACCGGAGACACGTTGCTCCACGACGGCCCCTATGGCCACGTCCGAGGCATCAGTAGTGAGCGCTATCCAGGCCGCCGGGTCCGGGTGCGCCAACAGTGCGGCGTTTCACAGGGCTGGTTTTTTTTGTTGTTTTTTTTTTAAATTTAAGTTTTTGTAAAGGGTATACATGTTATTACAGCACTGCATTGTTTACTTTTTCATCACATGTTCCCTTTTTTTGTTTGTTTTTTGACAACATTGGAAAAATAATTATTACAACACCCTTTTTTTAAGTGAAAGAAAAAGAGAAATTAAAGAAAGAACAAAAAACAAACAAAAAAAACAAGACAAGAAAAAAAAAACAAAAACAAAACAGAAGAGCAAAAAAAATAAAAGAGTATCTGAGTAGCATTGGAACAAAGAGAGGTGCCATTATTGAAATGGTATTTGTCAAAGATTAGATCTAATGGAAGACACATATGCGTTCCAGGATTGCCAAAAGTTCAAGAACCCATCCATGTCCTGTCTCAGTGCGAATGTCAACTTTTCCATCGAATAAATGTCCTGAATCACGTTAATCCAATCTTCAGGTGTAGGACAGTCTTTCAACATCCATTTTTTTGTTAGAGCTTTTTTACTTGCCAATATTAAAACAGTGAATAAATATTTTTCTCCTCGTCTTTCCAGTGATTCCGGTAGTAAACCCAAATACAAAGTTACAAAAGAAAAGGGAACTGTTATTTTGAATATTTTCCCCAATATTGTCTGTACATTGGTCCAATATTGGTGGATAACTGGGCATGACCAAAACACATGAAAATGATTTGCAGTCTCTTCACCACACAAGCGCCAACAATTCAACCCCTTACGGGTAAATTTGTTTTGTGCAGGTGTTCTGAAAAATCTTACCAAATTTTTCCATCCAAATTCTCTCCACTGCAGGGATGAGGTACTTTTCCATTGTTGTTTATTTAGCTTTTCCCATATTTCCAACTGTAAAGTGAAATTCCCCTCTTTTTCCCATCTCTCTTTTATATATGATGTGTTGTCTCCTTTTAAGTCTTGAAGACCTTGGTATATTTTAGAAATGTATCTGATCCCTGGGATCCCTTTATATGCCATTAAGAAGACCTTCAGAACACCTGACTGAGCCCTTTCCATATCCTCCTTTTTAAGTATTTTGTTTATGTGGTGTCTTAGCTGAAAGAACCTATAAAGGTCTTGATTTATTAGACCTTGTTTTTTCAAATCTTCAAAACTTCTTAAAGTTTGCCCTTTAAAAAAATCATAATATTTTATCAGTCCGTTCTATTTCCACTTTTTAAATCTAGTGTCTGTTTTATTAGGAGTAAAGTCTTGATCATAGGCAATCCATTGCAGTAATCGATAGGGTTCTTTAGTTTGATTCTCTCTGACTATCTTAAACCAAATTTTTAGCGGGGTCTATCCACGGGTTAGTGTTATTCAAAAGTTTAGGTAAGGCATTGTTCCCTATTATAGCCTGTAGGGGAATGTCACTTGTTATTTGGCATTCCATCTCCTTCAATTGTGCAGTGTAGACTGGGTTACATATCTCTACTAAAGTTTTAATTTGTGCGGCTTTAAAATAGTCCCTGATATTTGGCAGCACGAGCCCACCTTTGTCTTTGTTTAGCTGTAGGGTTCTATATCTGATTCTAGGTCTCTTGCCCTGCCATATGAATCTTGAGATCCTTCTGTCCAGTTCTTGCCATGTTTTTTTGGGAGGTTCTACCGGTATTGTTTGGAAAAGGTATAGAAGACGTGGAAGTATATTCATTTTGGCTGCTTCAATTCTTTGTGCAGTACCCAAGAATGGTATCATATTCCATCTTGCTAGATCAGATTTTATTTTTGCCATCAGTGGATCATAGTTTAGTGTTATAATTTTGTTGAGTTGTTTCGGGATATTGACCCCCAGATATTTCATAGATTCCATCTCCCAGTTAGTTTTGAGTTTGCTTAGTAAATATTGATTTGGATCATAGTTGGATGTTAAAATTTTGGTTTTATGCATGTTTAATTCGTACCCCGATAAATCTCCATACTCTGAAAAAACTGAGATTAGTTCTGGAAAAGAGGTGTCCGGCTGCCCCAGGTATATTAAAATGTCATCAGCAAAGAGTGCTATTTTATGTTCCTTCTGACCAAGTGTAATACCTTGAATTTTTTGATTCTGTCTTATCCATTGGCTCAGAGGTTCTATGAAGATTGCAAAGAGCAGTGGAGACAAGGGGCAGCCCTGACGACATCCTCTTTCCAGTTCAAAAGATGATGATAATTTACCGTTAATCCTTATTTTAGCTGTTGGTTTTTTATATAATGCCTGGATAGTTCTAATGAAGTTGTTATGAAAATTGAAACTGGATAAGATTCTGTATAGGAAAGACCAGTCAACCGAATCAAATGCTTTCTCAGCATCTAATCCTAATATGGCTGCAATTAAATTATATTTTTTTATATGATGAATTATGTGTAAAGTGTGTCTAATGTTATCTTGTGTCTGTCTTTGTCTTATAAAACCTGTTTGGTCTAAATGAATTAAGTCTGTCAGTATATCTTCTAACCTTTTGGCAAGGATAGTGGTAAAAAGCTTATAGTCCTGATTTAACACACTGATTGGTCTGTAGTTGGAGCAGTCTAGTTTATCCTTTTCAGGTTTAGGTATGACTGCAATGGCCCCTTCTCTCCAGGAGGGGGGATTTCCCCTGTGTGGAGGACATAGTTAAATGTTTTCAGGAGGAGAGGAGATAGTTGCTGTTTAAAGGTTTTGTACCACTCTGCTGTATAGCCATCTGCTCCTGGGGATTTGTTAGCTTTAAGTTTCATAATTGCTTTTTCTAATTCTTTAGGTTGTATTTCTGACAATAGTGTTTTATTTTGTGACTCAGTAAGTTGGGGAAGGTTTAATGTATTTAGGAAGGCTTCGGATGCGTTTTTATGTTTTTTGAGGGAGTACAAGTTCTTGTGGTAGTTCTCGAAGCTTTTAAGAATTTCCTGAATTCTAAATTTTATTTCCTTTGATACTGGGTCTCTGATTTTGTAGATTGCGCTCTCCGTTTGTTGTTTCCTCAATTTATAGGCTAGTAATTTTGTCGATTTGCTACCTGTTTCATAGTATTTTTGTTTCAGAAATGTAAGTTTCTTCTGGATTTCTATTGTGTAGATCTCATTTATTTGTTTTTTAATTTCCTTAATTTTGAGCGAGTCATTAGAATGAGTGTTGTCTTTGTGCTCTTTTTCTAGTTTCTTAAGTTCTGACTCTAATGTGATTAGTTTTTCTTGTCTCAGTTTCTTTTGGATTGCCAGTTTTGCGATAATCTTTCCCCTTATTACAGCTTTGCATGCGTCCCACAGTATTAAAGGGGATACTTCTCCATTATCATTTTCTTCCAAATATCTGAGAATATCTGATTCCAATTCCTCTTTCAGTGGTCCTTTTAGCACATTTGAATTTAACCTCCAAGAAAATGTATTATTTGTGTATTTTTGGATACTTAAGTCCATATAGATCGGACTGTGGTCAGAGAGATCCATCAGTCCTATTTTACATGTTTTTACTCTTCCAATGTCTCTATTAAACATAAAAAAGTAGTCAATCCTTGAGTATGATGAATGTGGTGCTGAGTAAAATGTATAATCTTTTACACTGGGGTTGAATTCCCTCCACACGTCACAGATTCCCATTTCTTTTAGTAGCATCCGAGTTTTTCTACTTTGAATGTTATTTTGATGTGGAGAATTACCTGATGCATCCCAGTATGGATTCAGTCTTAGATTGAAGTCTCCACCACATATCACTAAACCTTGGGCTTTAGTTATCATTAGGTCAAATACATTTTTAAAAATTTCCAGTTAGCCCCTGGAGGTGCATATACATTCAGCAGGGTGATATCTTCTTCCTCTAGCCGACCAAGTACCATGCTGAATCTCCCTTCTTTATCTTTGTGTTCTGATTTTTTTTTCAAATATAATTTTGGTTATATTTGAAAATATAACCAAATATATAACCGCCCCTCCTTCTCCCTGACTTATATGAAGATGAAGAGATCATTTTAAACCCTTGTCTATTAAGTTTAGTGTGCTCCACGTCTGTTAGGTGGGTTTCCTGTAAAAATATTATTCCTGCTTAGTCTTTTTTCATTTTGCCTAGAATCTTGGATCTTTTAACTGGATTCAGGATCCCTTTTACATTATAAGAGATTATTTTGGTTACACCCTGTTTCTCCATTGTGTTGTCTTATTTAGTATAACAGTGTGGCGGCCCTCTTTTATGCTACTCAGAAACTGAAAGAACATTAAGAACATAAAAAAAAACATTAAGAACATAGTATATAAAACTTTAAAACAAAAAACTGACAAAAGATCTTCCTGAACCCGCTCTGCTCCAGGACAAGCTGTCCCTGCTCAACGTGCCTGACTCCATCTGCAGGTGGATCACCGACTTCCTGACGGACCGGAGGCAGCATGTGCGGCTGGGAAAGACTGTCTCAGACTCTGTTAGCATCAGCACCGGATCACCCCAGGGCTGTGTACTTTCCCCCCTGCTCTTCTCCCTGTACACCAACTCCTGCACCTCCAGCCACCAGTCTGTCAAGCTGATCAAGTTTGTGGACGACACCACCCTCATCGGGCTCATCTCCAACGGCGACGAGTCCGTCTACAGGAGAGAGGTGGCCCAGCTGGTGTCCTGGTGCAGCCACAACAACCTGGAGCTGAACGCTCTGAAGACAGTGGAGATGATCGTGGACTTCAGAAAAGTCACAGCCCCTCTGCCCCCCCTTACCCTCACAGACTCTCCCATCACCACTGTGGATTCCTTCCGCTTCCTGGGCACCACCATCACCCAGGACCTCAAGTGGGAGTCGACCATCAGCTCCCTCATCAAAAAGGCCCAGCAGAGGATGTTCTTCCTGCGGCAGCTGAGGAAGCTCAAGCTACCCACCAAGATGTTGGTGCAGTTCTACACGGCCATCATCGAGTCCATCCTCACCACCTCCATCACCTTGTGGTACGCAGGAGCCACTGCCAGGGACAGACTAAGACTGCAGCGCGTTGTGCGCGCTGCTGAGAAGGTGATCGGCTGCAAGCTCCCATCCCTCCAGGACCTGTACATCTCCAGGACCCGGAGGCGTGCAGGTCGGATCATAGCCAACCCTTCACACCCTGGACACGCACTGTTTGCCCCCCTCCCCTCAGGCAGAAGACTTCGGTCCATTCAGACTAAAACCTCCCGCTACATGAACAGCTTCTTCCCCTCTGCCATCAGACTGCTGAACACTAAGTGACTTATTAGACTCTCGTGCACTACGTACAGCAGCTCAACTGGACTCATGACAATTATCACTGTTTTCTTTTTGCACTACCGACTGCACTATGTGGAACTCCACAATATCTGCTGCTTGTTAATATATTTAAAAATTGCATAGATTAGTATTACTTATTCATATTCTAGCTTTTATTGCATGCATAGTTTTTTATTTTTATCTTTAGTGCTACTCTATGTTTAATGTTGCAGCATTGCACCGAGACTAATTCCTAGTTTGTGTACTACATGAACAATGGCAATAAATCTCATTCTGATTCTGATTCTGATTCTGAACTGAGGTCTTTTTAGTGACCTTAGAAGAGCCTTGCTGGTACATTGGCTCTGAGGGAAATTCCTCAAACTCTGTTACGTGTTGAGGGCCTTCTCTTACCCCTGTAAGTTGTCCCATGTTTTTAACGTGAATTTCAGATCCCAATCCGAACTTGTAATGATTTTATTTTGTTTATTTTTTTAATGCCTTTTCCCTATGAAATTGTGCGCAACTTCCCACCACCATCACAGCAAACAATCACGTTAATACAGTATTTGTTAGTGTGGAGAGATCATGTGGTTCATTGTCACATTTCTATTTTAACAAGTTTTTTGTTTTTTTAAAGACTTATTTGTTTCTAATATTATGTCTGTTCCATGAAATGTTTTACCACTTGATACTTGCTGATTCTGCATCTCCTTTAATGTTTGTTACCTTGTAGGAGGAGGGTTGGATGTGCAGATTGACTAAAAATATTGTTATTCTCACCTGTAAACGCTCAGTTTTTCCTTATAGCCCTGGAGCTGGGTTTCCCGCTGCTGGCTTGTGGATTTTGAGGGTCTCTGTGTGCACCACGTTTGAGCCTTGATTCTTTCGATCGGGTCTGCTGCAGGTTTATACACCGTTACCGGGAGCCCTCTTCTCGCCATATCCATGGTTGCTTCTTCCGCCGAGTTGTACAGACACGTCTCATCCCCGTAAAAAACCCGCAGCTTCGCCGGAAATGGAGTTTGAAAGCGCAGTTTCTTCTCTCGTAGTACCTTTTTAGCGTCGTTGTAGTCCCGACGCTTTTTAAGGACCTCCAGGGCGTAGTCGTGCTCCACAAAAACTTTTCTCTCTTGGTGCATCAATCCTTTTTTCTGCCAAGCCAGTCTCACAACCTCTTCTTTTATTCTGGAGTTGGAGAACTTCACCACCACCGATCTTGGTGGCGCTTCCGCCGACAGCCTTGGGGCTAATGTACGGTGTGCCTTTTCTATCTTCAAGTCGGTGGATTGGGGAATTTCCAACTTCTCTCTCAGTATGGATTTCACACATGCAGCCATTGTGGTGAAACCGTCCTCGACTCCTTCTTTCAGACCATGAATTCTTATGTTGTCTCTTCTTAGTCTTCCTTCTTGGTCGGTTAGCTTAGCCTCCAGTCTTGACTTTCGTTTGAGTAGTTCCAGCACGGTTTCTTCCAGCCCTTTTATTCTTTCTTCTGTTTCCAAGATTCGGTCCTCAGCCTGGTCCACTCTGCTGTTTGTCCTTTTTATTTCGTCTTTAATTTCACAAAATTCTGCCCAACATTCTCGGCGAAATTGTCTTAATTCTTGAAGAACCGTTTTTAATCTAACCGTGTTGCTAGCTTCATTCAGCTCCTCTGCTTCTGAGTGGATGTCCTCCAGGTCAGATTCTCCGGCCGATGCGTGTCTTGGCCTGGTAAATGTCGATCTCTTCTGTTTTCCTTTAGGCATAATGACTTTGTCTTTTGATTTTCACTCTTCCAAAAATCCGTTAAATCTGATTTTCAAGGTAATTTTCACGGATTGGGTCTGGGAGCTTCAGCGT
This sequence comes from Pholidichthys leucotaenia, assembly GCA_020510985.1. Lineage (NCBI taxonomy): Eukaryota > Metazoa > Chordata > Actinopteri > Cichliformes > Pholidichthyidae > Pholidichthys > Pholidichthys leucotaenia. The sequence goes on along the minus strand of CM035840.1, from coordinate 386,147,279 downwards.
TAAGCTGCTATCACCATGGTGTCCAGACCGGAAGTCCGCCAGGGCTGTTTTAACCTCAGAGAATGCCTGCTCCTGCTCCGGAGTCCAGTTGACTCTGTCCGCCGGCTTCCATTTCTTGAGCGCGGCGTACAATGACTGCATGAGCTGAGCTGCACGGGGAAGGAACCGGTTATAAAAGTTAACCATCTCCAAAAACTCTTGCAGCGCCCTGACCGTCTGAGGCCGGGGAAAATTCGCCATAGCACAATCCCCGTCACGCCGAACTGGCATTTCGCCAGGTTGATTATTAACCCATGCTCCTCCAACCTCCGGAAAACCGTCCTGAGGTGGGTTCCGTGTTCATCCTTGGACGCGTTGGCCACCAGGATGTCATCCAGGTAGACAAACACAAACGACAGATCACGCAACACCGCATCCATCATGCGTTGGAATGTCTGTGCCGCGCCTTTTAATCTGAAGGGCATGCGTAAAAACTCAAACAAGCCAAACGGAGTTATTACCGCTGTTTTGGGTATGTCCTCCACACGCACCGGGACGTGGTGGTAACCACGTACCAGGTCTATTTTAGAAAAAATGCGTGCCCCAGCAAGGTGAATGGAAAAATCCTGAATATGGGGAATCGGGTAGCAGTCATGCGCTGTGGCGTTATTCAATCTTTGGAAATCTCCGCACGGTCACCACGATCCCTTGGCCTTAGGGACCATGTGTAGTGGGGATGCCCATTTGCTGTTTGAGCGCCTGATGATGCCCAACCTTTCCAAGTTGGCAAACTCCTCGCGCTATGGCCAGTTTAGCTGCATCCAAGCGTCAAGGTCGTGCGAAAACAGACGGCCCGGTGGTGGTGATAAAATGTTCCACCCCGTGTTTAGTGATGGCCGCCGAAAATGTCGGGACCATGAGTGCTGGGAACTGAGTGAGCAGTGTGTGGAACTTACCGCCTGGAGCTGTGACATTGGCTAGCGTTGTTGGCCCGGCCCCTCGAGCTGTACAGGGGAGAGAATCAAAAGACATTGAATTAACCAGGCGTCTGTTAGCAACATCGACTAGCAACCCATGTGCACACAGAAAATCAGCTCCCAAGATTAGGAAACTGCATGCCGCTATGACAAATGTCCACTCGTACATACGGCCGTGTAGGGATACAGTCAGTGTCCTCTCACCAAAAGTCCTAATGTCCGAGTCGTTTGCGGCTATCAGCTCGGGGCTGCTAGCTCCCGCTAGCCGGTTGGTGTAGGACGGCAGGATGAGGCTCTTTTGGGAGCCGGAGTCTACGAGGAACCGTCTCCCCGAGCATGAGTCTGTCACGTAGAGCAGCTTGTTTTCTTCACCGGCAGTCACAGCTGCTACTGACTACCGGCCTTGGCATTTCCTGAACACTTGAATTGGCACAGTGGCACACATCTGCGTGCGTTCTCTCCAAAGCGGCGGTGGTAGGAGCAGAGCATGTCTCTCTGGCGCTTTCTGGCCCCCGCTGCTGCTACCGTCGCCACTCCTCGCCTCTACTGGTCATCTCCCTGGGTTCCGACGCTGCCGTGTTCACTGTGAGGCCGCTGGTGGTGAGGATGATCCGATCTGCCTCCTGGGCTAGCGCACGGTAGTCACGTGCGGCCAGCAACGGTGTGTTGGCCAGGACCACTTTTGCCTCTGTTGGGAGGTTCCGGAGGAAAAGGTGGGCAAACAGAAAATGCCCGTCGTCCGTGCCCATCAACGCCAACATCTTCTCCATCAGTTCGACCGCCGACCCATCTCCTAACTCGGAACACCTCAGGAGCCTCTCTGCTCTCTCACAGTCCGAGAGTGTGTAGCGCCGGGTCAGCGCGGCCTTGAGAGTTCCTTATTTATCGTGGGCTGGAGGCTGTTGGAACAGGCTCGCTACTTGCTGAGTCGTGCGAGCGTCCAGCGCTGCAATCACATAGTAATATCTGGTGTCATCTGCCGTTATTCTCCCGGAGGGCGAACTGAGCCTCGGTGTGGAGGAATTAAGACCACGGGTCGTGCAGCCAAAAGTCCGGTAGTTTGACCAACACAGCGCACATGTTGCTGGGGCTTTCTGTCCGGGCCGTCTCTGGGATGCTTGCCGCGTTGCTGGGGCTTCCCGTCTGGGCCGACTCCGGGGTTCTTGCCTTGTGTTCCATAATTCATCAAGGGTCACCAGTGTGGAAAGTGCAAATAAAGGAACCAGACTTGCACAGTAGACGAACTTTATTTCTCTCTCTCACTTCATTCTTACACAGAAAAAAGAATCTCTCAATACACCAGGGCCTCTCCTTTTATATCACTCCATTCCTTCCCCCTGCTGCCTGAAATCTTGCATCACAATACATTCACACATCCACCCCTTACTGTCCCCGCAGCTACTCCTTCCTGCTGCATTACCATGCCTTCTCACATTACAATATGTACTGTCCTCCTCCGTTTAATCCCCCACTCTCTACCGGCAGAGGGACTATTCCCCTCCCCTCTGCTTCCAGTCTGAGATGATTATCCCAGTGTGGGTTCCCTACAGTTTAATATTTAAATTTGTTTGATGATCTGAAACATTTAAGTGTGACAAACATATAAAAAATGAGAAATCAGGAAGGAGGCAAACACTTTTTCACACCACTGTAACTGATATGAACTTTTTTTTTTTACATTCAGTTGACAATCAGTCCAGTGTTTTTGATGTAGATTATGATCCAAAAGTAGATTTATAGCTTAGACTTGGGTACCATGTAATTCCTACAGTTGCAATCAAAATCATTCAACCCCCACTGCATTTAAGGTTTATTGGCAAAGTTTTCAGGTGTTTACAGTAAGCAAATTACACAAGAACAGTTTAAATATTTAAATAAAATTAATATCACCAGGATTTTATCTTAATTCAACACTAAATCCTGCTTTCAGTGACTACTGAAGTCTCGAAATTATTCAACCTCCTGAATGCTCCCCCACCCCCCCGCGACCTGAAAAAGATTAAGCGGAAGAAGATGAATGAATGAATGAATGAATGAATGAATGAATGAATAGAATTTCTCATAAGAGCACACATTTGCAAATCAGGTTTGGTCTCAAGCACACCTGATGCAACCATTAGCTGTGTCAGAAACCTGTACTATGAAACAGGATTTAGGCTTAGCAAGGTACCTTCAGGGTTAACCCTGGGTTTTCTGTACTGTGAAGCTGATTCACTTCTTACTGGGGTAGATCACCATGGTAACTTATGCTGTGAAGCTAACCTGGTCAGAGCAGGTTAAGATCCAGATAAGAGCTCAGTAGGTGTATCTACGCTGTTCTCCAACCAGTTAAATACTTTGGAAAATGATATCCAGCTGCATAATGCAGTTTTGCATAATGCAGAGCATTATGCACCATACTACTTTGCTGCTCCTCTGGCTGCGCTTAGCGCATACACATACAGTGCATGTATACATGACCTCCCCAAGTACTAGTACATGTACATGTACAGTGTAGTACCATTCATGTACAAGTACATGAACATGGTGGATTAATCTTTTTGCTTGTCAATTCACTATACATGTAAATGTACAGACTAGCAAGTTTTGGCAGTACATGGATCCACTCACTATGCAAATGCATTTGCAGTACAGTACATGGTGCATAATGCAAAAACATTATGCACTACTTTGTTGCTGCAACGGCTGCGCTTAGCGCATGCGTTCATTATGCAGTCCATGCATACATAACCTCTGCAAGAAATACCGTGTTGTGCAGTACACATCTGATTTTGACCTCTCTTACACAAGTTGTTGCAACGCTGCTTCTTATCGAGAAAAAAGTTGTACGTTAATAAGTCAGTTATGTCTTCCAAATCCCGAATCATTCAGTTTGGATTCAACAGGAGAAAGGAAGAAGGAAACACGGGGCGAAATGCAAATTTTACAAAGGACTTTGAAGTTGGCCTCTGAAATAAAGTGGTGACTCGGACTTGGAATGTGGTGACTCGGACTCGGTCTTGGCCTTAGAATGTGGTGACTCAGACTTGGCCTCGGAATGTGGTGACTCGTCTACAACACTGATGCAGATCTTCTCTCAGTTTGTGGAGAAAGGAGGCAGGCGAGGCAACGAGCTAGATGACACAGAAACTTTATTCTTTCTCCAACATAAAGCAAAAAAGGATCCGGGGTCTCTGTGCATTCCTCTTTTATATCTTTAATACCATGCATCGAGACCCAGAACTTCCGACCATCATACATTATGTTTAGAACAAAGCCTGTGTGGCACATGAACATAACATAATGGCGGCACCGCTCTCACACTTTTCTTCTCCCAGTGGCTCCAGCATTTACTCCTCTCCCCGGAGAGCACATAGTCCTCACTGTCCCATCTGACACCCCCTGGTGACACCTCCTCTTTCGGTCCATTGTTCCCTGAGTGGAGAAGTCCAACACCATGCCCCCACATAGCCCCACTCCCCGAACACCCAGAAAGGTCACTAACCCCCCCTCCCCCCATCCTTTGGGCTTAAGTTGGCGCCCATAGTGGCTGTCGCGGGGAGTCGCCGATCTAGTCGAATCCCCCTGCTGAAGGGGTGTACAGGAGGGCACGTCAGTCTGTGGAGGGAAAAACACATCAGCTTCACGAGTGCAGGTCTTTGCCGAGGGATCACCAACTTGCAGAGCCACCAACAGCAGGCGTCCGCACCAGGGAGCTTGGGCCAACACCACCTGCTCATCTGCCAACACAAAAGCGGGCTTCAGCCTGTCGATGCAGACGGTCTCCCTACGTCCCCCCAAGTCTAACACAAAATGCTTCGCCCCAGGTTCCAACACCCTGAATGGTCCATCGTACGGTGGGCGCAGCGGGGTCCGGTGCGCATCATGCCTGACAAAAACAAAACTGGTGTTCTGTAAGTTTTTTGGGACAAAGGTGCGGGGAAAACAATGTTGGGCCAGGACAGTACGTTAAAAGCCTCTGTACTGTGCAAAAATTGCACGGGCGGATCAGCCTCAGGTCCGGGGTTTTCTGTTAAAAACTCTCCAGGAAGCCACAGCAACTGAGAAAAAAACAAGTTCTGCCGGGGAGGCTGCCAAATCTTCCTTAGGTGCGGAGCGCAACCCTAAAAGAACCCAGGGCAGGCAGTCGACCCAATTTGTATCTGTGAGCAAAGCTCTGAGCGCTGCTTTAAGCGATCTATGAAAATGCTCGCATAACCCATTAGCCTGGGGGTTGTACGCAGTAGTGTGGTGAATTTTGACCCCCAGGCTCTGGACCATCGTGGACCAGAGTTCCGAAACGAATTGTGGAGCCCTGTTGGAAGTGATGTCCAATGGGGATCCAAACCATGCGACTCACACTGACAGGAAACCACGAGCCACTTCTGCGGACATGGTAGAAGCCAGCGGGACCGCTTCAGGCCAGCGCGTGGTGCAGTTCACGATTGTTAAGAGGTGCGTAAAACCTTGCAACGGCGGGAGGGGTTCCACCAAATCCACGTGGACATGGTCGAACCTCCTGGCCAGGATTTGGAATGGCTCAAGGGGGGCTCTGGTGTGCTTGTGCACTTTGGTCCACTTGCACGCAATACAAGCTGCAGCCCACTCTTTCACGTCCTTGCACAAGCGTGGCCAGACGAATTTCGCCCCCACTAGCTTCACCAAAGCGTGCACTCCCAGATGCGAAAGGGAGTGGACCGACTCAAAAACACGACAACGCCAAGAGCTCAGAACCACCGGGTGCAGACAGGGAGGGCACCCTTCTTGCACCACCTTGCTCTCCAGCCTTAACCCAGTATACCCAGACTGGAACGCGCAAATGTCCATGTCCCAGGCTTGCTCCGCGGCCATTATGGGGAAATCTATTCCTATGTAGACCGGGGAGACTAACGCGCACAACAGACAATCGGTCACAACGAGCTTACCGGCGACATGATGAATGTTGGTATTAAACTCCGAAATCATGGCCAAATGCCATTGCTGCCGGGCCAACCACGGTTCCGAGACCTGAGCCATCATTTACGTCAGTGGTTTATGATCCACGAACGCGATGAACTCGCACCCCTATAACCAAAACTGGAAATGGCGCGTCACCAGGTGAAGAGGCAGCAATTCCCTGTCGAACATGCTGTATTTGTGTTCATTGTCCCACAAAGTTCGGCTGAAAAATGTGAGCGGCTACCACGAACCTGAGACGTACTGCTCCACCACTGCCCTGATGGCAACATCAGACGCGTCCGTAGTGAGCGCTATCTGTGCAGACGGATCTGGGTGGGCTAACAACGCAGCATCCGCAAGCGCTGTTTTGGCGTTAGTAAAAGCCTGGACTCACTCAGGAGTCCAGTCAATGGATCCCGCGGGTTTCTTTTTTTTAAGCGCAACATACAGCGGCTGCATCAGCTGGGCTCCCCGGGGAAGGAAACGGTTATAAAAATTAAACATTCTCAAAAACTCCTGTAGTGCTCTCATAGTCTGCGGGTGCGGAAAGTCTGACACAGCTCGTACCTTATCCAGTAACGGAATCATACCCTCCAGCGAAATGCGATGGCCCAAAAAATTAATCTCTAGCACGTCAAACTGGCACTTTGCCAGGTTAACTATCAGCCCATGTGCGTCCAACCTCTGGAAAGCCGTCTTGAGATGGGCGATGTGCTTCTCCTCGGATGCGCTAGCTACTAGAATGTCGTCTAAGTAGACAAAAACAAAGGACAAGTCACGAAACACTGCATCCATCATTCTCTGCAAAGTCTGCACCACGCCTTTTAATCCGATCGGCATGCGTAAAAACTAGAAAAGGCTGAAAGGAGTTATTACTGCTGTTTTCGGAATGTCTTCCGCATGCACCGGGACCTGATGGTATCCGCGGACCAGATCCACTTTCGAAAAAACACACGCCCTGACCAAGTGCTCGGAAAAATCCTGGATAAGCAGAATGGATAACGATCGTGTTCCGTGGCATTAATCAAGTGCCAGAAATTGCCACACAGTCGCCACAACCCGTCAGCTTTAGGCACCATGTGTAGCAGGGATGCCCATGGGCTGTTGGAGTGCCTGACGATGCCCAACTTCTCTAAGTTGGCAAAGTCCTCTCGCGCGCTGGCCAATTTAGCTGCATCTGAACGCAGAGGTCACGTGAATACCGGTGGGCCTTTTGTCGTTGTAAAGTGCTCAACCCCGTGTTTCGTTACAGTAGCCGAAAAAGTCGGGACCGTGAGTGCTGGGAACTATGCTAGGAAATGTTGGTACTTACCCCCTGGAGCTATAACATTAGCCAGTGTTGTTGACCCAGCTCCCCGAGCTGTGCAGGGCAGTGAGGTAAAAGTCAATGTTGCTAACAGGAGATTAGTGGACGCTGTCGCTAACAACCCATAAGCACATAAAAAATCTGCGCCTAAAATGGGGCCGGAACATGCAGGTATCGTTAAGTCCCACTGAAAGTTGCATCCATGTAAGCATATCATCAGTGTCTGCTCGCCAAATGTCCTAATGGTGGATCCATTAGCGGCTGTGAGCTCAGGGCCGCTGCGTCCTGCCACCCTGTCTGTGTTGACCGGCAGGATGAGGTTCTTCTGGGAGACGGAGTCCACCAAAAACCGTCTCCCCGAACATGTGTCCGTGACATACATCAGTCTGTTCCTGTCGCCATCAGTTGCAGCTGCCACTGAATTCCATATGTGCTGTCTTCCCAGCTTCTTGAATTGGCATGGTGACAGGCAGCATTGGGCATTCGAGCAGAAACAGCGATGATAAAAACAGATTGCCCCATTCCTTCGTCTTCTGGTGTCCAGTCCCGGCTACCACGAATGGCTCCTCAACCTCGCTGGAGTCCCTCATGGATGCCGGTGCCACTGTCTGCACGCTGAGAGTTCTGGTCGCCATGCGGTCCACTTCCTGTGCCAGGGCGAGGTAGTCCTTAGCAACTAGCCACAGCAAGTTGGCCAGGATCGCCCTTGCTGTAACCGGTAGGTTTCTGAAGAAGAAGTGGGTGAACAGGAAATATTTGTCGTCCTTCCCCCTTAACGACAACATGCTCTCCATGAGCTCCACTGCTGATCTGTCTCCTAACTCCGAACGTGGTAGGAGTCTCTCTGCCCTCTCACTGTCAGAAAGGGTAGAGTGCTGGAGAAGCATCCTCTTGAGCGCTTCATATCTTGCTTGGGACGGTGGCTCCTGGAGCAGGCTCGTCACCTGTTGTGTGGTGCATGCATCCAGCGCAGCAACCATGTAGTAATACCTGATATCATCCTTTGTTATCCCGCGGAGTGCAAACTGGACTTCTATGTGCAAGAACTACACAGTTGGGTTGTGAAGCCAGAAGTCTGGGAGCTCGACTGAGACCACGCACGCAGCGCTGGCGCTCCCCCTCCAGGCAGTCTCCGGGGCTGTGCACAGCTCGCTTTCCATGGCACATCTCAGGGTCACCAATGTGGAGAAAGGAGGCAGGCGAGGCGATGAGCTGGATGACACAGAATCTTTATTCTTTCTCCAACATAACTTACAGCAAAAAAGGATCCCAGGTCTCTGTGCATTCCTCTTTTATATCTTTAATACCATGCATCGAGACCCAAAACTTCCGACCATCATACGTTATGTTTAGAACAAAGCCTGTGTGGCACATTAAGATGGCATAACACTGGCACTGCTCTCACACCTTTCTTCTCCCAGCGGCTCCGGCATTTACTCCTCTCCCCGGGGGGCGCATAGTCCTTACTGTCCTGTCTGATACCCCCCAGTGACACTTCCTCTTTCGGTCCATTGTTCCCTGGGTGGAGAAGTCCAACACCATGCCCCCACAAGCTCCTCTTTTAAGGAGCTGCTCTTGGATAGCTGCAGTCACAGCCCCCAATGTCTGTAGGCAATCTTTTGTTCAGCTTCTTCTGACACCTATGTGTAAAGTCTTTGTTGTTGAGAGAGAGAAGGGGGCAATGGAATGCACCCAGAGGTCCTGCTTGATTCCTGTGGGGGTGATGAAACCTGAAGCAAAATTAAAATCTCAAAAGTTCACAAATGGAGGAAATAAAGTTCATGACGGGCAACAGGTGTGGCAACAGGTGACGGCCTTCATGCAGTCAAAAGGAATCCAGCTGGACTGCACCAACATCGAGTCCTGCCACCCTCTGCCCAGGAAAAACGGCGACAAACATGTTGTGATCATGAGGTTTGTAAACAGAAAACACAAGACGGCGCTAATGAAACAAGGTAAGAAGCTGAAAGGAACCAACATCTTCATAAACGAGCACCTCACGAAAGAGAACACAGAAATAGCCAGGAAAGCAAGATACATGAAAAAGCAGAAAAAAATTCAAAACACCTGGACATCAAACTGTAAAATATTCATCAAATTAAACGGATCGCCTGAAGAAGCCAAGGTCATTAACATCCGTAATATTATGGAACTGGACAAATACGATCTGGAGGCACAGCAACAATTCAGACAAATATAGGACACTGAAGGATTTTACTCATCTGCAACAAAACATTCTACAGCATGAATCAAAAAATCAACAAACAGGAACAACAGGAACTGAAAGTTTTTGAATACACAGAGCACAACCCACAGGACGTAGAATATGACATAGACCCTGATAATAATCTTTTTAACTCAATCAATAATGACTGTAATTATTACACAGATGAACAGTTTAACACAATGGTCACATCTGATTTCAATATTTCTATGATCCACTTCAACAGCAGAAGTCTCTATGCAAACTTTAATAACATTAAAGATTATTTAAATCAGTTTAAAGAGCCCTTCAATATTGTGGCAATATCAGAGACGTGGCTCAGTGAAGAGAAAGGAGTGGATTTTACCATGGATGGCTATGAATTAAATTATATAAATAGAAAAGTGAAAAAAGGAGGAGGAGTTGCAATTTATGTTGACAAGAGCTTGCAATACAAGGTTGTTGAAAATCTGTCAGTAACTGTGGATGATTTATTTGAATGTATTACAATAGAAATCTGTCTGGACAATGTGAAGAATGTAGTAGTGAGCTGTGTATATAGAACACCTGGATCAAACATTGACTTATTTAAGGACTGGATGGAAAAAATGTACGCAAAACTAACTCATAAAGTTATGTTCATCTGTGGGGATTTCAATATAGATCTGATGAACTCAAAACAACATAGTTTGACAGAAGAATTTATCAACACAATGTACAGCATGGGTTTACATCCAACAATTACAGGACCTAGCAGAATCACGTCACACAGTGCCACACTAATAGATAACATATTCACAAACATTATGGAAAATAATATCAGGAGTGGGCTTTTATTGAATGATATCAGCGACCACCTGCCGATTTTTGTTGTCTATCAATGTGATTATAGGAAGAAAAAGAATACCAAAAATATTAAATATAAAAGAATAAGAACCGAAGAATCAATGTATTTACTGACAAAGGAATTATTAATACAAGATTGGAAGATAGTTTATGATGAAAATGACATAAATAGAGCATATGATAAATTTTTACATATATTTCAATCATTGTACAATAAATACTGTCCTATAAAACAATACAGTGACAGACAACAACAAAAAAAATATTCCTTGGATCACCAAGGGGTTAATAAATGCATGTAAAAAGAAGAATACATTATATAAACAATTCATTAAATGCAGAACAGTGGAAGCTGAGATCAAATATAAAAGATATAAAAATAAGCTTACCACTATAATGAGGACCTGTAAGAAAGAATATTACAACAGAATACTAGAGGATAACAAAAATAACATAAGAGGAATATGGCAAGTACTCAAGGGGATTATTAGTAATCGTCCTAAGTATGCAAATTATCCAGAATATTTTATCGAAAACGACAGTTTGATTAATAATATGGAAGATGTGGTCAGTGGTTTCAATAAATTTTTTGTAAACGTTGGTCCTGAATTAGCAAAATCAATAGTGACTCCAGAAACAAACCACAGTGGGTCTGTGAATGAAATAGAGGATAGAAACCCAAACACAATCTTTTGGGGGGCAGTTACTGAAAAGGAAATTATCGAGACTGTGAGTAAATTTAAGAACAAAAAATCAACGGACTGGAATGAAATTGACATGACAATAGTGAAAAAAGTAATTGAGGGAATTGTTAAGCCACTCACCCACATCTGTAACCTGTCATTTCAAACTGGTACATTTCCAGACAAAATGAAAATAGCAAAAGTAACACCTCTTTACAAAACAGGAGACAGTCATTGTTTCACAAATTACAGGCCAGTCTCTTTACTCTCACAATTCTCCAAAATACTTGAAAAAATATTCACTAAGAGACTGGATGATTTCATTGAAAAACACAACCTCCTTATAGATAGCCAGTATGGTTTTAGAGCAGATAAATCTACATCTTTGGCACTGATCGAACTTATAGAAGAAATTACTAGTTGTATAGACAAAAAAAAGGTTGCTGTAGGTGTATTTATAGACTTAAAGAAAGCTTTTAACACCACTGACCACAGAATACTTCTAAGGAAACTGGAAAGGTATGGGATAAGAGGGGTAGGACTGAGTTGGGTGGAAAGTTATTTAAGTAACAGTCAACAATTTGTACAAATTGGAGAGCACAAATCACCCTGCATGGACATCACTTGTGGTGTGCCCCAGGGGTCAGTTTTGGGACCCAAACTCTTTATCTTGTATATAAATGACATATGCCAAGTATCAAAAATTCTGAAATTTATTTTGTTTGTGGATGACACAAATATCCTTTGCACTGGTGAGAATTTGCAGCAGGTTTTAGAGGTGGTCACAACTGAAATGGAAAAATTAACGCAGTGGTTCAACAAAAATAAATTATCTCTAAATCTAAAAAAAACAAAGATTATGGTGTTTGGAAATTATAAAATAAATCATGAAATAATGATAACAATAGATGATACCAGAATACAAACAATACAGGAAAATAAGTTTCTGGGGGTGACGCTAGACAGTAAAATCTGCTGGAAACCTCACATCAGTCACATCCGGGCTAAATTAGCAAAATGTATAGGCATACTGGGGAAGACAAGACACATCTTGGACTATAAATCATTGGTCTTTTTGTACAATTCACTGTTTTTACCTTATCTTAACTACTGTGTAGAAGTCTGGGGAAACACCTACAAGACCAACATACAAGCAATATGCACATTACAAAAAAGAGCTATAAGGATAATAAACAATGCAGGATATAGAGATCATACCAATTCGTTGTTCTTGAAGTCACATGTCATAAAGTTCATCGATTTAGTTCAATTTAAGACAGCACAAGTAATGTACAGGGCAATTAACAATCAACTCCCAACTAATATACAAAAAATATTTAAAAAAAGACACAATGATCATAATTTGAGAGGAGATTTAAACTTCACAAAACCCAAGATACGTACAACCAAGAAAAGTATGTGCATATCTGTCTGTGGGGTGGATTTGTGGAACAGTCTGGAGCCGGAACTGAAACTATGTACAAACAGAAATCAATTTAAAAAGAGGTATAAGCACCATTTGTTGAAAGGATATATGTTAGAAGGGTAGAATTTATATGTACGATTCATTATGTTCACTCGGGGACATTATGGGACACTATGGAATGGTGGGTGGGACAGCACTATGTGTATCTGTGTCGTTTGAGACTGGTTTTGATATATGGACTTCATTGTATGTTAGAATGGACAGGTGTTAATGTTGATCTGTAAAAAATACAGTAAATTGTTTACTTGGGGTATTAAAGGTAGTAGTTTGTATAAAATTCACATGGGTGTATCGATGGAAAAGAGGAGTTGGAATTAACAAGTGTTCACTTCTTCCTTCTCCCTTTCGAACAGTGTATACTGTAACTTTATTGCATTTGCTATTTGCTTGTTTTTTTGTTATATTTTTTGTGTTCGAAATGAGAAGGGATTTACAGAGTTTAATCTGGCTTGAGTGTGCTACAGCAACTAATATTTTTGTACTGCCAGCTGCCTCATAAGATTGCCCAAGCATACTAAGATTCTCAACTAAAACACTCAAAGCAGAGAACTCATTTAAATTTGTAATATTCATTCATTCATTCATTCATTCATTCATCTTCTACCGCTTAATCCTTTTCGGGTCGTGGGGGGGCTGGAGCCTATCCCAGCATCTTTGGGCGAGAGGCAGGGTACACCCTGAACAGATCGCTAGTCCATCACAGGGCCAACACAGAGACAGACAACCATTCACTCTCACAGTCATACCTAAGGACAATTTAGAATCCCCAGTTTGATGCCAATTAACCTAACTTGCATGCCACACAAAATGCATAGACTCGCATTGTTTGCATCACGTTAGTTATTAATATGATCCTTGATGGAGCAGCTGTGGAGAGGGTGAGCAGCACCAAGTTCCTGGGGATGCACATCTCCAAGGACCTCTCCTAGTCCAACAATACCACATCACTCGCCAAGAAAGCTCAAACTTGCCTCTATTTCCTCCGCAAACTGAGGAGAGCACAAATCCCACCCCCATCATGTGCTCATTCTACCAGGGCACCACTGAGAGCATCCTGTCTAGCTGCATCACTGTGTGGTACAGAAGCTGCACTGCCTCCTGCCGGAAGACACTACAATGCACAGTGAAAGCAGCCAGCAAGATCATCATGCCCCTCTGCCCCCCCCCCCCCCCGGGACATCTACCACACCTGCCTCACGTGCAGAGCCATCAACATCGCAGGCAACATCTCCCACCTTTCACACTCCCTCTTCAGCCCCCTGCCCTCAGGGAGAAGGTACCGGAGCCTCCGATTATTGAGCAGCTTTGTTCGCCAGGCCATCAGGACTCTGAAATCTGCCCACTTCCTCCCTCCAACCCTTGCCCCTGGACTAGAACACACTCACCCACACCACTCTACCTCAGCTGTTTGCACAGAAAGACTTGGCACACTAACAGTACCACATCTGCAGCTGTATGTCATGCATCTTACTGCAACCATTTGCACAAATGCCATACCTGCTGCTGTCTGTCATTGCAATACTGATCATGCGCAGACCAATCTGCCACTGTCTGCACCCCCATTACCACATTGAACTTGTCATTTACCGGTATTACGGTTCACTGTACATAGAATTGCTGCATTTTACCATTATTTGCACTATGGGTAGCATTGCTCTACATAGACTGTTATTGTTGTTTTCCATCGTTTCTCCTTCTTGTCTTATATAGTGCGCACACCACTAAGAGAAAGAGAAATGGCATTTCAGTGCTACTGTATGTCCTGTTCATAGAGAAGTATTGACAAATAAAAGACTTTGAAACTGAAATCTTTGAATCTAATAACAGAACCTTGTCAATATGTTTCCAAGGAAGGAACTTCATACCGTGAACGTAAACTCACTTTAGGGCAACATTTTAAGAAGAAAACTGTTAACTAAATAGAATATTAAAAACCAGTAAAACTGAACTGTAACACATGATAAAACATCAGACAATTGTACAAATGTAGTCAGATATTTAGATCAGAATTGATTTAATATTTCGGTCAATATACAGATGACTGAGAAACAGAAAAGTTACTACAAGTAAATCTACCATATATTACAGTTTACTTGTGTAGTGATAAATTATTTATTTAATTAGAAAATTACTTTAGATTTCTAATTCTCCTGATACATGATTTTATTATGTATAACTTTTGCTTGTTTAAAAATAATTTACTGTCCCAAACATGTTTACAACAAAGGCTTCTTGGGGACTTTTCCCTGTCAAATTTATTTTCTAATCTGAAATTGTTATACAGTATGTAAACGTAATACACTGTAGGTCAAAGCTAAAGTGGGTAAACAGGAATTTAGCTCTCTGTATAACTAGCTTAAAAACTTCCATGTTTCTTGGCAATAAAGCCTGCACTGTGGGATAAAACCACAGAGGACTGGCATTTGCCATGAAATCATTCTTTCGTTGAACACTGGCAATCAAGACTCAATCAGCTGCAGTGACACGTGATGAAACCTATCCATGAATGTGACCCTCCAGTGTGAAAGACAGACGGCTTAATTTAGCAATCACCCCCAGCTCCAACACCTGATTAGGTCCACTTTGTCTTCACTCATGTAAAAATCATCAGTTTTGTGAAACAGGATTACATGCACTTCAGCTCTGATTCGAGATGAGAAAGCCCAGTTGAGGTGAATGAACTAAACCTCTGATTTTTTTTGATTTTTTTTTTTGTAAACACTTTCTCATCATTTCATAAAGGTTGCCCCATCTGTGGTGTAGTGAGTGGGGGGGGGGGGGTGAGCTGCCATACCCGCCCCTGGTGTGACATCAGGCAGGCACGGCCCTTGTGTATAAATAATTTGGTTCTGATAATAAAGGGTGAACTTGCTGCATGACAGACGAGACTCCTGTCCCTCATTTTACATACATAACATTTGGCGACGAGGATAAAAATTATGGGAGCGTACGGGCTACCTCCACCACTAGCACCGTTTCTAGAGTACACAGTAGAGCCGGTGATCCTGTGGCCGAAGTGGAAGGCCATGTTCGAGGATTGCATCAGGGCGCTGGGCTTAAGCAGGCTCAACAGGAGATGACGGTAAGCACTCCTGGCCCACAATCTCAGCGTGGAGGGCCGAAGAATTCTCGGTACGTTGGGTGGAACAGAGTACTATGAGGATGCTGTCGAGCAGCTGGCCGAGTATTTTGACGAGCAGACAAGGACCAAAAAGCTGTGGGTAATGGAGCTATTGGTGCCAGGAATGGCTAAGCTAGTTAGCTGAGGGAAGCTAATGACCCGTTCTGTGCCTATGGACAGGTTTGCCGCTAAGCTAACTTCGCGCCAAAACCAAGCTACCAGCTACCAACTAGACTTCAAGGTAGGACCAGGGCCACAAATGGAGGAGTCCCCGGTCACTGAAGACGGCGGGCCGGTCAAGGAGCTCAGCACGTTACAGAACCATAGTGCTGATGAGTCAGATGGCGCAGTGTACAGCGACAGCAGAGAGGGAGATCAGCAGGAGTAATCCCCGCAGCTGGAGGCTAGGCAGTGAGTGAGCGGGACCATGGAAGCTGAGAGCCCCGGGGAAGGATAGCAACAGCCGGGCACGGAGACGACACAGCGGAGTGCCTGGAACAAGGGTACAGAGAGCAGTAACGAAACGCCTGGGTCGGAGAGTGATGCCGACGAGAGTAACACCGACGAGAGTGACACCAACGAGAGCAACACCGAATGAGAGTGACGCTGAGAGCCCCGAGGGAGAGCAACAGCAGCCGGACATGGAGGCAGCACAGCAGAGCGCCTGGAACGAGGGTGCTGGGAGCAGCGGCGAGGTGCCGGGGTCAGAAAATGACGCTGGCAAAAGTGATGCTGTGAGCCACGGGAGTGAGCAACAGCAACCGTGCTCCATGGAGGTCGAGCAGTGTCTCAGTGCCAGAGCTCAGGCCACCCTGGATGATGGTGCCGGGAGTTACGGCGAGGCGCCGAAGGCAGTGAGTGGTCAGGCTTCAGGTCTCCCCGGAGTTAGGCCACAGGGGGCCGGAGAGTTCGGGACAACGATGGCTGCTGTGGCGGTGTTGAAAGCGCTTGGGAGTGGACCGACGGGCATGGAGAGACAATGTGCCAGACAGCAGCACGGCGGGTCCCGAGGAATGAGGTAGTCAGTCGTGAAGAGTAATGTTTTTGCAGGAGATGTTGGTTTTGATCCCGGAGGCAGACGGCGGCCAGGGTCATTCATGCTGTGGGGCTGCCCGGGACCGCCGAGCCGGTCTTATCTACAGTGGCCAGGGGCGTGCATGATTTGGGGCTGCCCTGGTGCCCCGGGCCGGTGTTACCTCTGGCTGCCAGTGGACATAGGTGTGACTTAAATATCATTGATGTAAATATGTAGAGATATACTCTGCTGGTGTGCATGTGAGTATGTATGTAATGAGATTATTTTACTTATTTTAGAGACATGGTCCAATTTAGTTATTTTTTGTGTGTATATTTTAAAAAAAAAAAGGAAAAAATGTTGGTTTGAGTTGTTTTGTGTGAATGTGATAGGCCATTTTCCTACAGTTCATGATTTCTTGTTCCTTAGTGCACAATTTGGGTCCTAAACTGGGGAGGGTCTTGATTGTGTGTATGGTTTGTATTTTTGTAAGGGGGAGGGGAATTGTGGTGTAGTGAGTGTGGTGCGTGTGTGCTGCCGTACCCGCCCCTGGTGTGACGTCAGGCGGGCACGGCTCTTGTGTATAAAGAGTTCAGTTCTGATAATAAAGGGAGAACTTGCTGCATGACAGACGAGACTCCTGTCCCTCATTTTACATACATAACACCATACACTCTTAATTTGTGATGACCATAGGTGGTGTCCAATGAAAGCTGGCTCTTGTTGGCCGTTGCTAGGAAACCAAACTTTCCGTATGTGAATCACCCTGGACAAGATGAGATTTGTGCAGGCTTGACACTTGAATGCATTGCATCATTCCACACACTATGCACTTCAGAAATACTTGGAATGCATAAGAGTAGGAAATCTAATGAGAAAAGCAAAAGTGACTAGTTCAAGAGCCACAGACAGCAGCTTGGAAGGGGATTGGATGCCTGCAGGAGGGCTGATATTAAAAAGTCTCACATATTCTGTTGATGAGAAACGACATGTTTTCTTTGGTCAACAGTGACTGATATTGTGGAGGTAATCCCTTATTTCATGTTTCTGCTGGGATTTTTTTTTACCATCAAAGACATATAGCATGACAGAAAAATCCCTTTAAATGGATGTTTGAAATCTGTCTGTCCATCATTATCCCACCAAACTATTCTTAGAATATTCCAGCAATTTTGGGGAACCAGACTTTTTTTTTTTTTACCTTAACCTCTTCAGTGTATCTCAAAATTCATTTCTGTTTGTCTATTCTTGGATCAATAATTTTATAACCAATTTGTGTGGTAAGTCCATTTATATGAAATAAGAAATGTTTCTTCTTCTTCTTCTTCTTCTTCTTCTTCTTCTTCTTCTTCTTCTTCTTCTTCTTCTTCTTTCAGCTGCTCCCTTTAGTGGGTCGCCACAGCTGGTCGCCTCCATCTCACCCTATCCCTTGCATCTTCCTCTGGAACACCAACCCTCTCCATGTCCTCCTTCACTACATCCATCAGTCTTCTCTGTGGTCTTCTGCTTTTCCTCCTGCCTGGCAGCTCCATCTTCAGCATCCTTCGTCCCATATATCCACTATCCCTCTTCTGCACATGTCCAAACCATCTCAGCCTTGCCTCTCTTACTTTCTCTCCAAACCACACAACCTGATCTGTCCCTCTGATATATTCATTTCTAATCTTGTCCCTCCTAGTCAATCCCAATGAAAATCTTAGCATCTTCAACTCTGCCACCTCCAGCTCCACCTCCTGTCTTTTTGTCAGCGCCACCGTCGCCAAACCATACATAGCTGGTCTCACTGCCGTCTTGTAAATCTTCCCTTTCACTCTTGCTGCTACCCTTCTGTCACAAATCACCCCTGACACTCATCTCCACCCACTCCACCCTGCCTGCACTCTCTTCTTCACCTCTCTTGTGCATTTTCCATTGCTTTGGATGGTTGACCCCAGGTATTTAAACTCATCTACTTTCACTACTACTACAAAAAATAAGAAATGTGTTTACTGGTATTTAATATTTCAAAAAGTGATAATATTTGCAGCATCATGATTTGGGTGAGCGCTTTACTATCTTGCCACTTTCTACTCTTTGTTGTTGTTATGCAGTCACTTCATCAGGCAATTAGGAGCACTTAGTGGTTCCCACACTGAGCTGGTTATTCCATATCCCTAGAGACACGTTCAGACTGTCAGTCGGTGCTGGATCATCACGTTGGTGAAGTTACTGCTTGGGACCTCCAGATCAGTAAGCCTAATTCAGCTTCTCTACTTGCACCTGCTCGCCCCAGCTTCTTCTGCTGATGTTCTTCAGATTGCCTTCGGCCTGCCACCCTGCGTCCCTGTCTCCCCTGTTTTTCCAGTATGCTCACCCAGCCTCCTCACCTCCTACACAGCCCTGAGTGGCCCATAGGGAGAGTTGGGAGCGTTCCCATTGGGCCGCTTCACTCATGGGCCGGTGTTCTAGTCAGAAGCAAAATTAATTAACATCAGCATCATTATAATTTGATAAGGCGCATCAGTAGCACTACCCAGATGTTTCTGGAATTGCCCTGAATCTGCCTGAGTCACACTGCTGAGCATCCCTCCGACAGCACCTCGAAGTGTATAATGATTGGTCCAACTGAAAGACACACTGATGGTGAAAAAAATTGCATTAAAAAGTTCTAAAGTTAAAGGAAAAATATGATTTAACACTTGGGAAAAAAATCTAATTTATGGAAAAAGCCACATATTTATAATAAACATTCCTTGTAGTTATTACTTTTTACCTACCATCTTGATTTTAGGGCTCAGTGAAGATTTTTGTGGACACAGTTTGGGGAAAAAATGTCTTTTTCCACAGTAGATGCTGCTGATTAAAGAAAAAAAATCTATCTTGTTCTCAAGTGATTTACTTTAGGGGGAAGGTTGTGGTGGTGGTGATGGACTCACAAATTCATCATAAGGTGCAGCCAATAAATGTAAATTAAGTATAAATTTGCAAGAATAAAGGTACAAAAATTAGACAAAGGATGCTAATTTACAATTAAAAATAGTGAGGAAAAAGTTACCATTTTGTGAGGAAAAAAATTATGAATGCAAGGAGGAAATAGATTTCCATGAAAAAAAACTCATGACAAATTCATAAGAATGAAATAACAAATTTACAAGAACAAAAGCTGCAGATTTGTATAAATGTTTTAGTTTTTCTCTCATAAATTTCCCATTTTCTGTGCGATTAGTAAGGTTTTTCTTGTAAATATTTCTGGATATTTTTTTTTTCCACAATATCTTTATTGAACCTTTTTTTTTTTTTTTTAACAAACATGATACAAACAATCAAACACTAACACTAAAGTACTACAAAAAAAAAAAAAAAAAAAAAGGATGCACTAAAAACACCAACAACCACCAGCAAAATCAAATCTTCAACAATGCTCCTCTGTTTAGTCTAGACAATCCAATACATAAGTATACATATTATGTTCACCAGTTTGGAATTTACAAGGTCCACACACATCATTCACCTTCTTCTTCAAAAGTTATGTTTAAATTTTTTACATAATCAATAAAAGGTCTCCATATATTCTCAAACACAATTTCCTTTGATTTCAGTATATATGTTATTCTTTCTAATGGAAGGTTTGTTAACATCTGTCTTAACCACTGAGTCACATCTGGTCTATGAGTCTTTTTCCATAATAGTGCAATACATTTTTTGGCATTAAGCAAACTGAGGTCTATGAATGTTCTTTCACTTTTATTAAAATTATGCTTTTCTGGGTACAGACCCAACAAAAACAATTTAGGATTCAATATGATTTGTTTTGAGATTATTTTTTCAATTGTTACCCTCACCTCTTCCCAAAACATTCTTATTAATCTACATTCCCATACACAATGAAATAGAGTTCCTTTACTTTCCATGCATTTTGTGCATGTATCTGGTATATTTTTGTTATATTTATTTAACTCCTCCGGTGTAACATACATCCGCATTAACCATTTGAAATGTATCAATTTAAGGCGTACATTTATTGATTTGGTTTGAGCTTCTGTACAAGCCAATTCCCATTGTTCCTCTGAAATTTCAGTTTGCAGATCTTCTTTCCAGTAGTTTAATCTTTTCAGTGAATTTTCACTTGAAGATAGTGTCAATGAGTTATAAAACTCTGAAATAATACCCTTTCTTTTACTATCTTTCATCATCATTTTTTCCAAGGATGAATAAATAGGTCGAGTGAGAGCTTTATTTTGATTTGATCGAATAAAGTTTCTAAGTTGAAGATATTTAAAAAAATGTGTTCTATTGAGATTAAATTTGATCCTCAGCTCTTCAAAAGACATTATGTTATCTGCACATGGCAAATATAAATCCTGAATCTTTTGTATCCCTTTTAAATCCCATACTTTAAATACAGCGTCCGCTCTCCCTGGTTTAAAATATTGATTACCCCATATTGGACTAAATTGTGACAGTAACTGTGGTTCTTTTAAATAGTTTTTAGCTTCACACCATATTTTGATCATATGCTTTACAAATGGATTTTTAACTTGTTTTTGTAATTTTTTTGCCGAATCTGAGTATATGAATATGGGAAGAGGTAAAGGTAAATTGTATGATTCCATTTCAGTCCAGTGAGGGAGATCATTTGATGAAAAATAATATGTCATAGACCTCAGTTGTGCCGACCAATAATACAACATAAAATTTGGACATTTCAGACCTCCACGATCAAATGGTAAATATAATAAAGACAGACGTAATCTAGCCCTCCTGTTGTTCCATATAAATTCCACTAACTTTTTTTTTATTCTTGAGAATAAATCTAAAGGTGGTGATAAGGGAATGTATTGAAATAAATAAAGTATTTTAGGTAAAATATTACTTTTAAGTATATTGATTCTCCCGATCATCGACATTGGTAGTGACATCCATCTCTGAGTTAACTCATTGATATCTGTCATTAAGGCTTCATAGTTGACACTGGCGACTGATTCTAGCTTAGGCACAATTTGGATTCCTAAATATTTAAACTGATTTACAACATTGAATTGATTTACCTCAGGGGCTGGGTAATTTCTCTGGGTCTCATTTAGCATTAATATTGAAGATTTAGTTTTATTTATTTTATATCCTGATATTTCCCCAAAATTCTTTATTAAATTCAACAAGGTTGGAATTGATTTTTTTAGATTCGACATAAACAAAATTATGTCATCGGCGTACAGGGAGATTTTATGTTCTGTTGGTCCAACTTTAATTCCATATATTTGTGAATGTAAACGTATCGCTATCGCTAAAGGTTCAATTGCCATAGTAAACAGTAAAGGTGAAAGTGGACAGCCTTGTCGACATCCTCTATTGATTTTTATTGGTTTTGAAATATTGTTATTTGTTAGGATTTCTGCTGTAGCATTATTGTATATTATTTGAACCCATTTTATGAAATTATTTCCAAGTCCAAACCTTTGTAGGACTTCAAAAAGAAAGGGCCATTCAACTCTATCAAAGGCCTTTTCGGCGTCCAGTGATAGGAGAGCTGTATCCGGTGCTTCTTTATTAAAATAAATAATATTAAATAGTCTTCTTACATTATGGAAGCCTTGTCTTCCCTTTATAAAGCCATTCTGATCTCGATTAATAATATTTGGTAAAATTTCTTGTATTCGTCTTGCTAAAATTTTACAGATTATCTTAAGGTCGGCGTTTAATAGGTTTATTGGTCTCATATTTTCACATTTATTAGAGGGCTTACCTGGTTTTGGCAGCAGTATAATTAAGGCATTATTTATGTATGATGGTAAATTATTATTTTGAAATGCTTCTAAAACCATTTCCAAAAAAGGTTTTATTAATTTATTCTTAAATTTCTTATAAAGGTCAACTGGAAGACCATCTGGTCCTGCATTTTTTCCTGATTTCATATTATCAATGGCTAGCCCAACTTCTTCTTGACTAATTTTAGACTCCAATATCTCCCTGTTTTCATTTGGAATACACGGTATAGATAGTTCGTTCAAAAACCCATTTAGTTTTGTTAAATCAAATTCATTTTTAGTATCATATAATTTTTCATAGTAATCTCTAAAGGCTCTGTTAATTTCTAAAGGATCTATAACTACCTGTCCGTTACTTATAATACTAGTAATTGGTGTTTTAATTTCTAATTGTTTAATCTGCCATGCCAATAATTTTCCTGATTTTTCACCTTGTTCATAAAAAGATTGTTTCAATCTTAGAAGACTCGAGGCAGCTCTATTCGCTGATTTTTTGTCGTATTCAGCTCTCAAAATCAGTAATTCATTCTCCAACCTTGGATCACTTCCTGCATACACTTTTTCCTGAAGACTTTTCATTTTATGTTCCAATTTAGCTCTCTCCTCTCGAGTCTTCTTAGATTTTGATCCTGTATAACTAATAATATGTCCCCTAATAAAAGCTTTGAAAGCTTCCCACTTTACACATGCTGATGTTTGTGTAGTATTGATGTCAAAGTACTCGTCTATCTGTTTTTCTATATACTTGACAAATTTCTCATCCTGAAGCCATTTATGCTGAAATTGCCATCTACCTGATTCCTTTGTCAATTTTTTATCTACATATATTAGACAACAGGGTGCATGATCAGAGATCACGATGTTATCATAAAAGCAGTTTTGAATCTTGGATCTTAATTCTGTGGAAATCAAAAAATAATCAATACGTGAGAATGTCTTGTAGGTACTGGAATAACAAGAATAGGCTTTAACTTGTGGTTTCATTTCTCTCCATATATCTAACAATCTCAATTCTTTCATAAAATGATTAATAGTCATCCTACATCCATTGTGCGTACAATCCAGTCCTGTTGATCTATCTATACCTGGATTCAATGTACAATTAAAATCCCCTGCTATTATATGTTGCCCTGTAAGTGATGATAAAATAAGAAATAAATTAGCAAAGAACTTTTGATCATCTATATTGGGACCATATAAGTTCACAAGATTTATATTTTCTAATAGCAAAGAACCTTGAATGATTACATATCTTCCAAGTTTGTCTCCAATTACATTTTTCACTTGAAAAGGGACTGATTTATGTATGAGAGTCATAACTCCCCTGGCCCGGGATGAAAATGATGAGGTGAATACACTTCCTTGCCATCTACTCCTAATTCTTTTTATATCCTCCTCTATTAGATGAGTTTCTTGTAAAAACACAATTTTTGAACCCATGTCTTTTATTTTATTCATAACTTGTTTAAGTTTTTTTAAATTTTGTAGACCTCTGCAATTCCATGAAGTTAAATTAAGATTAACACTTTGGTTTATGATCAATAGAGAGTTTGGGATTACCTTGCAGTGTAAACATGCTCATACAGAGAAGCAAAAACATGAGTGGTTGAACATTCATCCTACAAACTACACACAAACAAATTCCCCCTTCCCACACTTGTGGCGAACCCCCCAAAATCAAAAGAAAAATTCCGTCTCCCGATATAGCCATCGACCGTTCCACATCCACGGGGAACAGCCTAAGCCACTCCTTCTTCATCCTCCCAATCACCCTAACTCTACTGCTTTTAATGACGTAACATTAACTCTCCTCTGTAGTTTTCCAACTTAACCCCAAACTTTTTAACAACTTTGTACATCATAGTTTTTTTTTGTTTGTTTTGTTTTTGTTTTGTTTTTTTTAATATATAATACAATCTATATTTTGTAAACTTGCTGTTTACTTCAAGTCAGTCAAATGCCTGTGCAAATGCCTAATTATTCTACCTTATATTTTGTTCATGCTTAGCTCCCACCAGTCTCTTCTTCTTCTTTGATCTTCTTGATGAACTCCTGCGCCTCCTCTGGGGTCTTGAAGATGTGGGTTCTGCCCTCATACGTGGTCAACAGTCTTGCAGGATAGATTACACCATGACAAATCCCAAGGTTGCGCAGCTCCTTACGTATGGGATCAAACTGCTTCCTCAATTGTTGGATTCCTGTGGCCAAATCTGGGTAGAACCGCACCTGCTGATCCTGGTGTTTAATCTCTCCTTTAGCTCGTGCAGCGTTGAAGATCTTCATCCTGTCTCTGTTGCTAAGAAACTTCATAATTAAGGTCCTCGGCGGTCCCTTATCTCTCCGTGGGCCAATACGATGTGCTTTTTCCAGAACCACTGCTGATTGCAACTCCTCGCTGCCCAGCACCTCCGGAATCCACTTTTCCAGAAAGGAATATACGTCCCGACCTTCTGATTCCTCTGGAAGACCCACCAGCCTCAAGTTATTCTGTCTCGACCGAGATTCCAAATCCAAAATATTATCTTCTAGACATTTATTTTTTTTTTCCAAAGTGCGCACCTTTAATTGAAGACGGGTGACGTCATCTTCAGCACTAGCGAGACGGAGCTCCATCTGCGCCGTTCGTTCTACACAGTCACCCAATTCCTTTCTTATTCCTTCCAACGCTGTCATAATCCCATCAAATCTAGAGGAAAAGTCCGCTCTCATTGAACTCATGGCAGCCATCAGCGCATCTGCGCCATTCCCCGCAGATATCGCACCGTTGCCAGCCTCCTCCGCCATATATGGAGTTTTGTTTGCTGCGTCACAGACCTGAAAGTCCGTTAATTTGGACTGTTTCGGCGGCTCGCTTTTTCCTTTACCTGGTTTTCCAGCCTTAGGCTTCGCCGACATATCCTCGCCCAAACGCTGGGATACGTTCTGTCCCAAATGAGAGAGTTATTTGCCGATTTTTTTCTCCAGGAGCAGAGCAGAGTGAAACACGTCCGTCTTACGTGGCAGCCATAACCGGAAGTCCCATTTCTGGATATTTATTAATTAAATTAAATTATATTAAATCACCCTTATTGTCATTCAACTGTACAACCAATCATGTACAGTAGAACGAGATTGTGTTTTACCTATCTACTGTGTTAATCACACACACACCCCAAGTGTAGAATCAGTGGGCCGCTGCCATGCAAGGCGCCACCACAAATTTCCCTCCTCCATTCCATTACTGCTGAGCACCAAGCTGGACGGCAGGAAGTTCCACTTTTATATGGTCTTCGGCATGACCCGGCCGGGATTTGAACCCCTGCCTCCCGGGTGTGGGGCGAATGGGAGTGTGTGGAGAGTGTGGGAAATGAGAAGGCAGGTTTACGAACAGACGACGTTTATTACACTCTCTCATCAGTCATACACAGAAAAAGCATGATACAGCCAAGCACGGTTTCTCCTTATAAACCCAACAGCTCATCTCACATCTGCATGACATTTCACATCACAATACATTCCCCTTAAACCCCCCCCCCCCGCTCCTTCTTCCTGTCAACTCCCCATGACGTCCCTGACTATTGTCCTCCTATGTTTAACCACTGCATCCTGACTGAGACACTGTCTGCTGACTCACCCAAGTCTCTATACCACCCCCCACCCCCCCAGACAAAGTTTCAGTCCACATGCCTTTTGGACTTCAGTCTCCTCCCATATCTGCTGTAACGGGGGGTTCTGTGCTGGCGGGGGTCTGCTGGAAGTGTGTCTCACTGCGGGTGGGCCATGGCGAGGGGCGGGGGGGAAACCCCGCTTTGCCCGTGTGGCTGTCCTGGTGAATCGTTTGCCTGGGGAGTTCTCAGTGGGGGTCTTCCACGCCGAGGGGCCCGAGCCAGCAGCACTTGCTCGTCCGCCACTATAAAGGTGGGCTTAAGTCTGTCTATGCATATTTTCTCCCGACGCCCCCCCAAGTCTAACAAAAAATGCTTGTCCCCTGTTTCCAGCACTCTGAACAGGCCATCATAGGGTGGGCGCAATGGAGGGCGGTGGGCATCGTGCCTGACGAACACGAACTCCGCGTTCTTCAAAGTTTTTGGCACGAAAGCGCGTGGAAAACAGTGGTGGGACGGGCAGCGTGCCTGTGTCTGCACTACGCTGCAAACGCTGAGACGGGCAGTTGTCCGGCACGGGATTATCTGGCAAAAATTTCCCGGGCAGCCGCAGTGGCTGAGAAAAAACCACCTCAGCCGGGGAAGCCTCCAAATTCTCTTCGGATGCAAGCTATAATTTCCCCCCCCATCCGTATATCCGTATATATAGCTTTGGTATAGCTTTTTCTGTAAAATTTTTGACCTTTCTAATCAGTTTAATACTTTTTTCCTATAAATTTGCCACTTTTTGTGATTAGTTTATTACATTTTTTCCAGATGTTTATACCTATATTTTTTTTTAATTTTTCTATTGAAACAGCATTCTTTCCCCTCATATTTTCAAAAGTTTTCTTGCACATTTGCAACTATCCTCTCACCAGTTTGGGACACTTTCTTCTTAGAAGTGTTAATCTGAGGAAAGTCATACAAAATCCACAGGAGTCATAAAAGTACAATTTTGTGAAAAGGCTACTAGAGTACATGTATGCTACTCAGAGTAATGTCAGTTTAAACAGTAATATATTATTACAATAATATGTAATAGTAGTATATACAGTGTCATGTCAGTTCTGTGTCAGTAAGTGTGTAATTTCCCCCTATAGTTTTTTTGTCCTGTTCAAATATATGTCTGCCTGTGTTCTCAAAGATAATGATGTTTATAAGCTAAGGTACTATGTTGTTCCTTGTGTGATATATAGAAAACGGCATATTATTGTGTGGTGTGGTGATGTGCACGTCCCATCATGTTACCGCACCGCCCTATGTAAGGCAGGGGGCATCCATCTTATGGCCTCTTTTGCCGGATGCCTATGCCAGGTGCATACTGTGTGCTGCCTGTGTACATAGGTCAATAAAGCTGTGTTCGCCAACCATCATCGTGCCTCATCCTTCACCCAGGTATTTGTGTACCCTGGATTTTAGTTAATTAATACGAGGATGAAGTAGTCTAATGAACAGCTGTTTCCATCCATCCATCTTCTACCGCTTTTCCAGAGGTCCGGGTCACGGAGGCAGCAGTTCAAGCAGAGAAGCCCAGACTTCCCTCTCCCCAGCCACCTGCTCCAGCTCTTCAGAGAGGATACCAAGGCGTTCCCAGATCAGCTGGGAGACATAGTCTCTCCACTGAGTCCTGGGTCCGCCCCGGGGTCTCCTCCCAGTGGGATGTGCCCGAAGCACCTCAAGTGGGAGGTGTCCAGGAGGCATCCGAATCAGATGTCCATACCACCTCAACTGACTCATTTCAATATGGAGGAGCAGCGGTTCTACTCTGAGCCTCTCCCGGATGACTGAGCTACTCACCCTATCCCTGAGGGTGAGTCCAGCGATCCTACGGAGAGAGCTCAAAACAGAACAGCTGTTTTGTTTCTTTAAAATGAATTTTTATGCCACTGAACTGAATTGATGTTCCAATTTGTCATTTTTATCTTTCAGTTTCTCATTTATTTGACAGATTGTTTACTGAGGTGAGCTATTATTCTACTTCAAAATTCTTGTCATGTCTGTAATTCAAATTCAAATTCAAATTCAAACGTTTATTTCAAACTCAGGGTTCATATTAAGAGCAAAACTAAAACGAGTAGAAAATAGATAAATAAATAAATAAATAAATAAAAGTATATACAGATCAGCAGACACTCGGCACTCTTGTAACAACAATAACATACAATAATGGGCTCAGTATAAAATGGAACGCCACCACTTCCAAATGCTGGAATGAAGTGTGAGTGACGAGTTGACAATTGCTGATATAAGATGATTGTTACATGCCAGCAACCTTCTCATAAAACTGTAAACATTCTTACGTATCAATTCGCCAAAAGACGGAATGTTCACAGACACAAACATCTTGCTTGCACTCGACCTTCGTGGTACATCTAACAACCTTCTTAGGGAGTTATTATATGCAATGCGGATTTTGTTCCTAACAGCAACATTGCTATTAAACCATAAAGGCGAGCAGTACATTGAGGTACAGAAGGTCTTGAACAACATACATTTGACATCAGGAGAACATCTATGGAAATTTCGCAACAGTAAATTTGTTTGAGCATACAGTTTCCTGAGATGCCTGTTACAATCAACATTGGTCTTACCAGATTCAATCCACACACCTAGGTATTTCACTTTTTCAACAAAGTTCAAGCTATTACCACAAAGTGGCATAACAGGATTCGACGTATTGACACCCTTTGGTTTGAAAGCCATACACATAGATTTAGTACAGTTGAACAAGATGTCATTTTTTTCACCAAATTTTTCACATACCGTACCGAAAGGAGATGTTGCATCGCTGCAGTAGACAAACTTAACAAACAGAGGTCATCAGCGTAGAAAATGTGATTTAACAGTGCACCGTTAAAGGAGCCTCCCACATTAGTATTGTTCAACAGTACGCTGAGATCATCAACATAGACATTAAACAACAAGGGTGACAGTATACCACCTTGTTTAACACCGTTGGTCACATGAAATTTGGATGAGGTGACATTGCCCCATCTAACAACCATAGACTGCCTTCTGCACCAGTATAACAGGATGCTAACAATGTAAATAGGAATACCTCGATCGATCAATTTTCTGAACAAACACCAGTGGTTAATCCTGTCAAAAGCTTTGCTAGCATCTAGGAACGTAGCATAAACACTAGTGGAATGGCTTCTGAAGTAGTCAACAAATTCATTGAGTAGGTAAACAGCCTTGTCAGTTGAAAGAGCTGACTTGAAACCAAACTGATTGTCGTTTGTCCACAGATAATCCTCAGTTCTGTTCAGGAATAAACCCTCTAACAGTTTAGATATAACATTTGCAATAGCTATAGGTCTGTAGTTGTTCATATCAGAAAGACTGGCACACTTGTTTTTCACCAAAGGAATAATAACAGAGTCCATCAACATATCTGGCATGTAACCATGAACAAACATACAGTTAAAACACAATGACAACAGAATACACAAATTGAAATCAGCGTTGATGAGGCATTCACTGGTGAGACAGTCAGGGCCAGCTGATTTGCCTTTCTTGAGAACTTTGATCAGTGAATCAACTTCAACAGGAGTAACAGCAGAAATATCAGAGGCATCAAACATGTCGTTATACAGACGAATATCGTGCATAACAGAATCCTTCATTGAAACATTCTTGACTGAGTTGAAAATAGCTTCATATTGACATTTCCACTTTTCAGCAATATTAACGTCACCAGTCACACCATCAATAGCGTTTGATCTGACAGACCGGTGGGAGCTCATAGCCTTCATTTGTTTCCAGAATTCTACCATGTTCAGTTCACTCATGTGATTAGCTAGCTGGTCACATTTGATACTTTCTTCATTGCGCCTGCATGCTCAAAGAGCATATTTGAACCTAGCCCTGCAATTTTTCATGTTTTCAAATATTGGACCAGAACGTGGTTTGCTATTACTCCTCCACCACAAAAAAGCATCCCGAGCAGCTGTGTGAGCCTCGCTAACGACATCATTCCAGCCTGGGACGTTATATTGGGTGGCCACACTGTGACTAGAAATGCATTCACTCACACAGTAATTTAAAGCCTCAACAATATCACTGTAGAACCTGTCAATATCGTCCCTGTGTGCCGCACAATTACGGTCGTGACACTTGATGGCGTCCATAGGAGCACGGATGTTACAGAGTTTCCTACGAGTAAGTTTCTTATATCTGGACAGGTCTGACGTTGTGGCATCACGCCATTTGTATGTTCTACTGCCCGTTGTGGCTGAGGGAGCTTCCCGGGGGCCACTTACAGCACTAGATACCTCAATATCTATAGATAAAGGTACATGATCAGAACTCACATAGTCATACAGAACTTTGATATTGGACACGTTATCATGGTCTGAAGCTGTAGTCACACAGTGATCAAGCCATGATGTAGAGCCATGAGCTATGCTAACATGAGTGAAGGTATCACCTGGTAAGATAATCCTGTCCAAGATGTGTAAGGAGTAACTCTCACAAAAAGACACCAGTTCGTCTCCAAAACAACTTGAACGTGCTGTATTAGCGTTGAAGTCACCAATTGTGAACACATATGGAGTTGGAAAGTCCTCAGTGATACATTTAACAAGACTCAGGCAGTGCAAGTATTCATCCAAGTTTTCAACACTGTCACAGGGGAAATATACACATAATATAAGACAGTGAAAGTCACCCAGGTTGACTTCAATACCTGTAACTCTTACGCAATCGTAAGTTTTCACAACACAACTGTTCGCAAGTGACTTCCGCCATAGGATACCGCCGCCGCCATAGGGGCGACCTAAGATAACACGTTCTTCCGTATCCATAAAAGAAACACCTTGTCCTATAAAGTCACCATGTAATCTGCTCAGAATAGACAATTCGTTTTCGAACAACCAGTGTTCCTGCAACAACACAATGCCATGGTTATCACATAAACTGGAGATCTCATTAGATGAAGTTTTTACATTCTGGCAGTTGAATGAACATATTCTAAGGTTAGTCCTACTATTGAATGAGTATAATGACAAACACAATAATGACAATCACATGTAGATCATTTCCTCTCAAAAAACTGTCGAAGGTATAAACCAGATGGCCACACATTTTTATCAAGCAACTTCTTGCTGCAACTGGCAGGACATGTAATCTTAAAAGAGGCATAACCATCATACTTGGTTTCTAGTTGCTCAATCTTGAGATTGTCATTTAATTTAACATGGGTTTTGATGTAGGAGCGTACATGATGTGGTCTGGTGGTGGGGTCGAGTCGACTGATGAAGACTTGGTGCTTCTTATGACCTTGACCTTGACCCTGATGTCCGCCAGACCTCCTACCAGACTTTGGTACAACGCGTAACTGTGAGTGGGGGCGTGTCTTGTTGACAGCCTGTAGCTGGTTCGTGGTCTGCTTGGCAGTCGGTTGGTTGTCAGACGATTGAAGTGCATTAGCGTAGGACCTCTTCTTCTTCTTGGAACGGCGACTCTCAACTTCCTCGAACTCACACTCGCGTTCTTCAGAAATTACAGCAACTTTGGCAGCTTTGGCAACCCAAAGTGTAATAAAAACTACTGAATAGAAATAGAACTTTTGCTCCAATTACATCCACTTGGCAAAAAAAGTGGACTGGTCTTGGATGTCCTGCCTCCTATGGACTGGTTGTCTCTCTGGTTGATCTTCTGCCTTGCCTCAACCTCCAAGTAAGCCCCACGCATTATCTTTGTGCTTCAGGACTCTTTGCCTCCTCATGCTTCTCTGTGGACCTCCCTTGTGTCTCTGGATTCCCTGGCCCCTTGTGGAAACTCCACACTGGGATTCCCAACTGTGGAATTAACCCAAGTTAGCACTCTGAACATTCCCCACATAAATCCTCGCTCTGCTCCCTTGTGGTTTTGGCCTCTCTGACTCCTTTCTGTGTGGACCCTCACTCCATTCAGACCCCTAGCCTCTGGTTCCTAGTCTGAGTTTGACCCTTTGAGAAAGCTTTACCCTAAAAGGACTCCTCCCTCTGGACGTTTCACTGCCTGCAACTCCCCTGCCAAGCAAAAAAACCTCAACCCCTCTGCATGCAAGTAAAGCTAATAAATATCACCGTACAATCTGTGTTTACCGTTATGGTTCTAGTCACTTGCCCTTTCTCTCTCTGTCTCCCCACAGGAGTCTAATTCATTGCACAGCTGGAAGCAACAGTGTATAAATAGTTCAATAATACCTCATCCTTTGAGTCTGTGTGTTGTGTCCAGCTTTGGGGTCCAAACCTTGGTTATCATGGCATGCAGAGGATTACATAAGTTACATCCTATTGCTTCAGCTTGGACAAAACGGGGAAATAAGCTAATTCAACCCAAGTACTGTAAAAGATTATATAAAATGGAGCCACATTCAGTTGGAGGACCAACGTGAAGCAGAGGGTCGACGACATCATCACAGTGATATACTAATACTGCAGTTGCATGTAATATTGTTTTATACAACAGCTCCACAAACATAATTTATCAACTGACAGCAATGCATGACAAAATATTGTTTAACCAGTTATTTTGCTCAGCCAAGAAACATAGTCCGTCCCAAATGCACCAAGTTAACTGTTCCAAAGCACCACAGTAAGCATGATATTGTCAGGGTCTGGGTTTGGTCGGAGGACCAGGCTCATCCTTTATGCTATTCTTGTGTTTTTATTATCCTGAGTTGTCATCATTGTGCTTTTTCCTGTCATGATTTTCTGTTTCGAGTTTACCCCTTTATTTCTGACAGTGTTCTCAGTTCCCTTCTGCATTGCTTATTTGGTTTTGTTAATTTGCTGAGCACACGCACCGGTTTGAAATGATGTTCATTTTTTCCACCTGTTATTTAAGGGACGCAGCTCCTCACCTGGGCGCTGCGTCTTTAGCCATAGTCACGAGTCATTGTGGCATGAACACACACTCCTTTGTATTCCGTTCTCTCCGCTAACAGTGTGTAGCATTATTTACGGCTTCCAAGTCACTAATTTTGGGTTAAATTAATTATGTGGAACGCTTGCTCTGCAATTGAATCTTGCTTTTGCCCAGCCCAGGCGCAACCCGTTGACAGAAAGATGCAGCCATTCATGGACTCAGCGAGCAAGTTTGGCAGGAGGAGAAGGAAGTGGAGGTGGTGGCCGCGGTGGAGGATTTGGTTGCCGCCGCTCGGAGCAGCCCATCCCCAGAGGATGCGTGGCATTTCTGGGGAGGAGTAGCAAACTTGATGAGTGCCAGACCAAGTTTGTACTCCCACCCCCGGGTGAAGAGACTCACGCTTCCTGCGCTTCCTTTGGTGCCAGCGGTTTCTTCCTTGCCGGTGCCAGCCGTTCAACCGCCGATTCTCTCTCCAGCGGAGTGGAGAGATTTCCTCGGCAGCAGGCTGGCATTCGGGGGCTCCGGGTGGAATGACAGTATGAGGAAGCACCGCTCCTCTCGTCACTCCACTTCAACACCCACAGCTCCCAACCTGACGAGCCCCAGCTTTTCCCGGAAGGACTCGTTCGGCTTCCCAGCAGCAGCAGAGCAGGAATAGAAGCAAGTACCTTTTTATTTTTTACGCCAATAAATTAGAGGTCTTTTCCTTTTTCTGTTATTTCTGCTGCTGCTTCCATCCCTCCATCCTCAACTGCTTCTTCCCCCTCTGATTGTGTTTTTTCAAAGCGTTTGCCAATACTAGGGGGAAACTGGATTGTCTGGGAGGAGTCTGCTGTTCTGGAGGGCCCACCAGCAGCAGTTGCTGCTCCATGGAGACCGCAGGATGACGAGGAGGAACAGGAGGAGCGTTGGCAGGCTGTGCTAGCTCAGGAGGAGCTTATGTTGGACTATAAGCCGTGGCTCATTCCCGAACATATGTCCCTGCTGGGCTGGACCCAGCTGGAGTCAGATGGTTCAGCAGCTCCAGTACCTACTCTACAGCACCATCCAGCTCCAGTATTCGTTCCACGGCTCCTCTCAGCCCCAGTACCTGCTCCACAGTGCGTCTCAGCAACAATACCTGTTCCACGACACCTACCTGCTTCAGTACTAGCTCCAGCTGCTCACGCTGTGTGCGTCACAGCTCCAGCCATCCCCAAGGTGTGCACAACAGTTCCTGCTGTCCCTGAGGTGCACACAATGGCTCCCACTGTCCCTGAAGCACACGCCACAGCTCCAGCTGTTCCTATTCCTGTTCTGCTCGAGATGCATGCTACGGTTCCTGTGGCTCATCCAGAGGTAGTCACCCCAGCAGCTGTGGACCAGGAGCTCAGGCAAGTACTTTTCTTTACCTTTTTAACATCAATATTAGTTAAGTCTTGCCTAGCTCCTGGTGATTGTGGTGACACCTCACTCACTCCCTGCCTTTCTTCCCCGTTTGAGGTGGCTGTGTCACGGAAGGAGTCACAGGAGGACCACACTCCAGCCGTCATCCCAGAGGTCATGGGACCTCCACCTGCCGATATCCAAGAGGTCATGGGACCCCCACCCAACGCCCAAGTGGTCAGAAGACCTTCACCTGATGTCCAAGAGGTCATGGCACTGCCACCTGTTGATGTCCCAGGGGTCAGGAGATCTCCACCTGTTGTTCCGCCCTGTTCTCTGATTCCGTGGCCAAGGGACAGTGGTAGGCCTCCAGATCAGCCCTACAGTCTGGTTCAAGGATCTACGGACTTGGATAGACCTCCCGACCCGTTTTTGGTTAAGTTTTGGGTCTTGGACTTTTTTTGGGCCACAAACTGTACTTTGGTTTCAGCCTGCCTAGCCTGTGCCCCCACTGCCTTCCCTGGGAGGAGGATGAACTTTTTTGTTGTTTATCTTAGGGTGTCTGGGACCCCTTGGGGGGGGGGGGCATGTCAGGGTCTGAGTTTGGTCTTGAGGACCAGGCTCATCTTTTGTTACTCTTGTGTTTATCATTCTCCTGAGTTGTCATCATT
The DNA here is from genome assembly GCA_020510985.1 of Pholidichthys leucotaenia. NCBI lineage: Eukaryota > Metazoa > Chordata > Actinopteri > Cichliformes > Pholidichthyidae > Pholidichthys > Pholidichthys leucotaenia. The sequence goes on along the minus strand of CM035840.1, from coordinate 386,112,485 downwards.
GTGCTTTTTCCTGTCATGATTTTCTGTTTCGTTTGCACCTTTATTTCTGACAGTGTTCTCAGTTCCCTTCTGCATTGCTTATTTGGGTTTGTTAATTTGCTGAGCACACGCACTGGTTTGTAATGATGTTAATTTTCTCCACCTGTTATTTAAGGGACGCAGCTCCTCACCTGGGCGCTACATCTTTAGTCATAGTCACGAGTCATTGTAGCGTGAACACACACTCCTTTGTATTCCGTTCTCTCTGGTAGCAGGGTGCAGCATTATTTACAGCTTCCGAGTCGCTAATTTTGGGTTTAATAAATTATGTGGAACGCTTGCTCTGCGATTGACTCTTGTTTTTGCCCAGCTTGGGCGCAACCTGTTGACAGATACAGAATATAGTAGACTTATCTTTTCACACACATGTACTACAACAAAAGTAAAGGGTTTGATAAATATAGCCTAAAAAAAAAACTTTTTTTTTCATACCACATGCAATTTTCAATTTTTATCGGTTTTATTGGCTTTTTTCAATCACAGAAGACAACAAAACATTTCAAATTAATTCTTTTTATTTCAGGTAAATGAGATTCCCTTTTGGGGAAAAAACACAAACCTGGCTTTCACCAAACTTTTTTTTTTAAATGAAGGTTTGATCAAAGAGGACTCCACACATTTCAGATGCCAACATAAGCTTTTATAAAATTAACTTATGAAAAGAATTCCTCTATAATCTTAAAGCTGAAAAAACAAAGCCATATTGTTACTTTTTGTAAAATAAATGAAAGTGCCTCACTGATGCCAGTTGCCGTGTTTCACTGTATGTGGGTTTGTGCTGGAGAGAGGCTGGGTGGGGGAGGAGCTTAGAGCTGGAGGCCACTGTATATACAATTCATTTTTTTCCTCAAAATTCTACACAAAACGCCCCATAATGACAACATGAAAAAGTTTTTGAGATTTTTGCAAATTTATTAAAAACTAGTGCATGCCCATGGAAAGCAAGTATTCCTGTCTGAAACAGGTAGCCCAGCCAGGCTTTACAGGCTCAAATGTAGGATGTGCTTGAAAGTGGAATACAGAGGTGTAGCCTATATATAGGCAATCACACGTGTTAGACTTTAACAAATTCGAAAATGACTGAACTAAGATTTATTTGATTGTGTGAATATTAATTACAGAACAATTGAAAAGGAATAGTACATCCAATATTAGCCACTGCTTAAGAACTGCTTGTTTATTTTTTTTGTCCAATCACTTATTTGTGTGACCTTTTATGAGTTATATTCATAATAGTGTATCTTGCACTTTGTGGAATGAGAGTTGTTCAGTCACCATTATAATTTAGTTTATGTGTAGTTTATAGTCTATCGTCAATAAACTCATGCAGTACTATAACAGGACATGTTTACAAATGTTTGAGACCCACTGTAGCGCATCCTTTTATACTTTAGCAATATTATAAGTACAAAACACCAAATATTATTTGTATTTGGTATACTTTATTGATCCCCAGAAGGAAATTCAGGGCGTCCACCTGGATGGATGAGGCAGCCCCGGTACAGCGCAGATCCCTTCACCATTCACACCTAGAGCCACTTTAGAGTCTCCAATTAATCAAACTTTTATGTTTTTTATACACAGCAGAATGACCTGTTTGGCTGCAACTGTTGCATCAGTGTTGCCCATTTGTCTGTAAATATTTAAATAAAAATGATTTATTTCGTTATTTGGGCATTTTTGTGTCTTGTTATTGCATATGTGTCTGCATATGATATGGAGCTGATCTGACCATTCCACTCCACAGTGAAGTAGCAGTCGGGACTGCCGTCTGTGGGATGTTTTTCAGTGGCAGGAACTGGGAGACTAGTCAAGATAGAGGGAAAGATGAATGCAGTAATGTACAGGGACATCCTGGATGAAAGCTTGCTCCAGAGCACTCTTGACCTCAGATTGGGGTGATGGTTCATCTTTCAGCAGGACAACAACCCTACGCACACAGCCAAGATATCAAAGGAGTGGCTTCAGGACAACTCTGTGAATGTCCTCGAGTGGCCCAGCCAGAGACCAGACTTGAATCCAATTGAACATCTCTGGAGAGATCTGAAAATGGCTGTGCACCGATGCTTCCCATCCAACCTGATGGAGCTTGAGAGGTGCTGCAAAGAGGAATAGCCAAAACTTCCTAAAGGTAGGTGTGCCAATCTTGTGGCTTCATATTCAAAACGATTTGAGGCTGTAATTGCTGCCAAAGGTGCATCAACAAAGTATTGAGCAAAGGCTGTGAATGATATGAATGAATGATGCTTATGTACATGTGATTTCTTATTTTTTTTATTTTTAATAAATTTGCAAAAATCTCAAAAAAAAAAAAACTTTTTTCATGTTGTCATTATGGGGTATTGTGTGTAGAATTTTGAGGGAAAAAATGAATATGCGCTGTACTCTTGTGTACGGGAAAAATGAATTTCTGAATTTTCATTTTTTGAAATTAATCCAGTTTCAATTTAAAATCAATTTAATGCTCAGTGCTTATTGTGCAGTGCACAAGTCATTGTTTATGTACAAACAACCCATCCCCTCTTGTGCTGGTTTTGCAGGTCACATAATAGTTTTTCTATATTTGTCTTGGTTAATATCCACTTAAAGTTTAAACATATTTTCGTTTCAATTTTCTTAACTAGTCAATCATCTCACATTGCTTGGGGGTATTCTAGCTTCATTAGTGGACCGATGTAGTGTTCTGTGGACCGAGTTTCAATCCAGTTTCAGAGCTATTCATAGCACAGAAAAAGCCTTTTTAAGGATTTTTAATGACTTCCTCTTAGTATGTGATTCAGGTGAATATGCTGTTCTTGTGTTATTTCATTTAACTGCTGGCTTTGACACAGTGGAACATCACATTTTAATTTCCCATTTGCAGCACCTAGTGGGCATCTGTGGCACTGCTCTCAACTGATTTAGGTCCAATCTGGCAGACAAGGAGTTAATAATCGAGAAATCCAAGATGGCGGCCAGCTGTCATTTTCACATGCAATGGACTTTTTCATATCCGTCACCAAATGAGCTAAAAATGTCAAATGAGGTATCCTTACATTCATTTTTAATAATTATTAGAAAGCTCCTGCATTGATTCAGTGATTTCACTGAGGAACACTTGGTCCTTGGTATTATCCAAAGAGTCACTTTTGGTACATGGTTGACCACAACGTAGAATGCATTCGTATTCACCGCAAGACGTTGATGGTAATTCATCGTTGTCACTTGCAGTATCCATTTTATCCCTCACTTTATATGAATAAGTGTCTGAAAACAAAAACAAATTTGTCATTATCAGAACAGAGAGAAAAAGGAGGGATGACAAGACCTAGAGTCAAAGGCCCTTGTACTGTCTACTGTCATTACGGTAGCATTAAGCAAGTAGCATGGTCAATATGCTAACATTACCTGACTGTACAGTATGGAACAAGATTCAGAATTCTAACCTCTCCAGATAAGTTTAAAGCTAAATTTATACATACCTGGCAACCTTGGTTAAATTGGAAAGATTAGGACTACATATTATGGCAGCACAGACGTTACAAAATCACTGCATCCTCTCTCTTGCTATGCAAAAAGGAATCAATGAATCAAGCATAGGATTCCGGGAATCCTAAGGGGATTACCCAAGTGTTCCTCAGTGAAATCACTGAATCAATGCAGGAGCTTTCTAATAATTATTAAAAATGAATGTAAGGATACCTCATTTGACATTTTTAGCTCATTTGGTGACGGATATGAAAAAGTCCATTGCATGTGAAAATGACAGCCGGCCGCCATCTTGGATTTCTCGATTATGTAATCATTTAAACACACTTTTATTGGAATAAACAGATAGTATGACCCCTTAAACCTCTGTTTTGACACCAACATCAGCTTTCTAGGTGCCTTAGTAGTCAAGAAACAAAAAAAATGTTAATCGGTGGCCATATTGGCGGCCATATTGGATTTCATCGTGATGGGTTTGTTTCACAAGTAAACTAATAGCATTAATGGAATGCTTGACCCCAAAAACCTATGTCTAGACACCAAAATCAACCTCCTAGCTGAATTAGTTACTGAGATATAGGTGGTGGTATGCATTTTGGCGGCCATTTTGAATAATTTGGCAAAAAAAACATGATCTCTCTAAGTGCTCCAGCCACTGAGTTACAGTCATCTAAACATAGTGAACTTGAAGAAAATAAATTTGGCCTGGGTGTTTTTTTGGATACAAATGCTTGCAAATAACACACAGCTTCAGATCCGGGCTGGAAAATGCAACAGAAATGTAGAACCAAGTGTTATCCAGCTGAGGTCCAAATTTCGTAACAATACCACAAAAAATGAATATATTATACAGCTTTGTTCTCAGGCTGTTCCCAGGCGTTTTGGAACTGTGCCAAATTGTGCCAAATGGCACAGTTTGGAAAAACGTCTGTAACTTTTGAATGATTCAATGTAGAAGCTTCATTTAGGGCTCTAATGAAAGGTCACATTCAGGGCTGTGTCTGTGTGTGTGGGTGGGGGGGGGGTTTGTCCACCTCCCCCCCCGCTACAAAGGACTGAGATCCGCCCTCGCTACATGACGGATTACACTCGGATAAGGCATGTTTCCACAGCACCGCTGTCACTGCGGCTCCCCCCACCCCCCCGCTACAGAATCGTAGCGGCGGGGGGGGCGTTCACGGTCCGGAGGCGGCGAACGAACCGTGTAACGCGGCGCACGCACTTCGGACATCGTGCGCCGCACAGTTGTAATTTACCGATCGGTCAAAAGTCATTTTTGATTACAATTTTCAGGGATAAAAAATAATTTCGCTTATAACACCTTACCTCTTCACAGCCACATTGCCCTGGCCAACTTCTCTTCCTCATTGTCAGACGAACTGACGCTGGTCCGCTCGTTCTGGTCTCGCGACCCGGTCAAAACATAATTCCATGATTGCGGTTTTGGCAAATGATTTACGACCTTCGTCGTCGGCCTCCGTCGGTCTATGATGACCATATAAGAGAATCCTAAACACTCTGCTGGAATTAAAAAAAAATAAAAATAAACCACTGCCTGTGGCTGCTGAAGCAGTCTCTCTTCACCCAGCTTTAGACAAAACAGCTCGGCGAACTTCTATGCTTCAATTGGCTCGCAGCCGTTGGGAGGCGGGTCCTTCTGGCTAGGTTTTCATTCATTGGTTCTTCAAGGTTTCAGAAACCCAATTCAAGGCTCTTATTAGTCGAATGAGAGGTCAATCAGATGAACTAATCTGTTCGCGGCTGTGTCTGCAGCTTTTATTTTCAGTGCGCACTTGGACGCTATACACCACCTACATCAAAATCTCCATGATGCGTCCTAGAGCGCACGAGGGCGCTCTCGTGCGCTCTAAGACGCAGAGACTTGCCCACCCGTGGGACAATGGAGCACAAGAGGTTAAGAGGCTCCTCTGTCCTCCACTCGTTACCTGTATTAATGGCATCTGTTTGAACTCGTTATCAGTATAAAAGACACCTGTCCACAACCTCAAACAATCAAACTCCAAACTCCACTATGGCCAAGACCAAAGAGCTGTCAAAGGGCACCAGAAACAAAACTGTAGACCTACACCAGGCTGGGAAGACTGAATCTGCAATAGGTAAGCAGCTTGGTGTGAAGAAATCAACTGTGGGAGCAATTATTAGAAAATGGAAGACATACAAGACCACTGATAATCTCCCTCGATCTGGGGCTCCATGCAAGATCTCACCCCGTGGGGTCAAAATGATCACGAGAACGGTGAGCAAAAATCCCAGAACCACACGGGGGGACCTAGTGAATGACCTGCAGAGAGCTGGGACCAAAGTAACAAAGGCTACCGTCAGTAACACACTACGCCGCCAGGGACTCAAATCCTGCAGTGCCAGACGTGTCCCCCTGCTTAAGCCAGTACACGTCCAGGCCCGTCTGAAGTTTGCTAGAGAGCATTTGGATGATCCAGAAGAGGACTGGGAGAATGTCATATGGTCAGATGAAACCAAAATAGAACTTTTTGGTAAAAACTCAACTTGTCATGTTTGGAGGAGAAAGAACACCATACCTACTGTGGAGTATGGGGGTGGAAACATCATGCTTTGGGGCTGTTTTTCTGCAAAGGGACCAGGATGACTGATCCGTGTAAAGGAAAGAATGAATGGGGCCATGTATCGTGAGATTTTGAGTGAAAACCTCCTTCCATCAGCAAGGGCATTGAAGATGAAACGTGGCTGGGTCTTTCAGCATGACAATGATCCCAAACACACCGCCCGGGCAACGAAGGAGTGGCTTCGTAAGAAGCATTTCAAGGTCCTGGAGTGGCCTAGCCAGTCTCCAGATCTCAACCCCATAGAAAATCTTTGGAGGGAGTTGAAAGTCCGTGTTGCCCAGCGACAGCCCCAAAACATCACTGCTCTAGAGGAGATCTGCATGGAGGAATGGGCCAAAATACCAGCAACAGTGTGTGAAAACCTTGTGAAGACTTACAGAAAACGTTTGACCTCTGTCATTGCCAACAAAGGGTATATAACAAAGTATATAACATATAACAAAGTATATAACAGCCTTGCCTGGCATATTTCTATCCAATGCCAATTCTCTCTTGAACAAGGTAGAAGAATTAAGACTGCTGATGCGATTTAAAGACCTCGCTTCCTCGTCTGTCATCTGTTTCTCTGAGACCTGGCTTAAAAGGAGTATACCGGACAGCGCAATCAGCCTCGAGGGATTTCAGCTGTTTCGTGCTGATCGCGTCACAGAGCTCTCCGGTAAGTCTATTGGAGGAGGAGTCTGCTTCTACATTAACAGCAGCTGGTGCTCTGATGTAACGGTGGTTTCACAACACTGTTCTACCGATATAGAATTTCTCTCTGTTAACTGCAAGCCATTTTATTCCCCGCGGAAGTTCACATCATTTGTTTTGATCGCTGTGTACGCCCCTCCCGACGCGGACGCGCGCGAGGCCCAGCGCGCGCTCGCAGATCACGTCCTACATGCGGAGCGGAATTTTCCAGACTCCCTGGTTATTGTGGTTGGCGACTTTAACCAGAGCAATCTGAGTCACGAGCTCCCCCGATACAGACAGTTTATTAAATGTCCAACCAGAGGAAATAACACGCTGGATCACTGTTACACTACAGTGAAGGACGCGTATCGCGCTGTTCCCCGCGCTGCGCTTGGACTATCTGATCACGTGATGGTCCACCTCATTCCCACATACAGACAGAGACTGAAGCTCACTAAACCTGTTGTGACCACCATGAAGAAAATGACCAGTGAAGCTGGAGAGAAACTGAACACATGCATGGAAATAACTGACTGGGACATGTTTAAAGGAGCCACACATGATCTTAATGAGTACACAGACACTGTGAACTCCTATATCAACTTTTGTGAGGAGAGCATTCTCCCATCGCGCACCAGGGTGAGGTACTCTAATGATAAGCCCTGGTTCACTGCTAAGCTCAGACAGATCAGAAAGGAGAAGGAAGCTGCGTTGAAAAGTGGAGACAGAGACTGCTACAGGGAGGTTAAATATCGGTTTAACAGAGAGCTGAGGAGAGCTAAATCTGTGTATTCTGAGAGACTCCAGCAGCAGTTCACTGCTAATGACTCGGCTTCTGTGTGGAGAGGACTGAGGCAAATCACCAACTATCAGCCTCAGGCTTCTAAAGGTCAGGATGACAAAGCCCTTTGTCAAAAACTGTCCCAACATTACGCCCGTTTTGACACCTCGTCAGCTGTGTCCAACTCCCCCACTCCACCCAGCTCCACTGCCTCCTCGGCCCCTAATTCATCAAAAGCGGTCCCCCCCTCCTCCTCCTCCCCCCCTGCCCTTGTCATCAATGAGCAGGACGTGCACAGACAATTCTCCAGACTGAACCCACGCAAGGCCCCCGGGCCGGACGGCGTGTCTCCCTCCACCCTGAGACACTGTGCGAAAGAGCTGGCTCCTGTCTTCACAGACATTTTTAACACCTCCCTTAAGCTATGCCACGTGCCGACCTGCCTCAAATCCTCCACCGTCATCCCTGTCCCCAAGAAGCCACGGATTACTGGACTTAACGACTACAGACCTGTAGCGCTCACCTCTGTAGTCATGAAGTCCTTTGAGTGCCTGGTCCTGTCTCACCTCAAGTCCATCACCACTCCCCTCCTGGACCCGCTGCAGTTTGCCTACCGTGCCAACAGGTCTGTGGACGACGCAGTCAACCTGGCCCTCCACTCCATCCTGCAGCACCTGGACTCCCCGGGAACCTACGCCAGGATCCTGTTTGTGGACTTCAGCTCTGCATTCAACACCATCCGCCCCGCTCTGCTCCAGGACAAGCTGTCCCTGCTCGGCGTGCCTGACTCCCTCTGCAGGTGGATCACCAACTTCCTGACGGACCGGAGGCAGCATGTGCAGCTGGGGAAGTCTGTCTCGGACTCTGTTAGCATCAGCATCGGATCACCCCAGGGCTGTGTACTTTCCCCCCTACTCTTCTCCCTTTATACCAACTCCTGCACCTCCTCCCACCAGTCTGTTAAGCTGATCAAGTTTGCGGACGACACCACCCTCATCGGGCTCATCTCCAATGGCGACGAGTCCGTCTGCAGGAAAGAGGTGGCCCAGCTGGTGTCCTGGTGCAGCCACAACAACCTGCAGCTGAACGCTCTGAAGACAGCGGAGATGATTGTGGACTTCAGGAAAGTCACAACCCCCCTGCCCCCCCTCACCATCACAGGCTCTCCCATCACCATTGCAGATTCCTTCCGCTTCTTGGGCACCACCATCACCCGGGACCTCAAATGGGAGCCAACCATCAGCTCCCTCATCAAAAAGGCCCAGCAGAGGATGCTCTTTCTGCGGCAGCTGAGGAAGCTCAAGCTACCCACCAAGATGTTAGTGCAGTTCTACACGGCCATCATCGAGTCCATCCTCACCTCCTCCATAACCGTGTGGTACGCAGGAGCCACTGCCAGGGACAGACTAAGGCTGCAGCGCGTCGTGCGCACTGCTGAGAAGGTGATCGGCTGCAAGCTCCCATCTCTCCAGGACCTGTACATCTTCAGGACCCGGAGGCGTGCTGGCCGGATCATAGCCGATCCTTCACACCCTGGTCACGTACTGTTTGCCCCCCTCCCCTCAGGTAGAAGACTTCGGTCCATTCAGACTAAAACCTCCCGGCACATGAACAGCTTTTTCCCCTCTGCCATCAGACTGCTGAACATTAAGTGACTTATTGACTCTCGTGCATTATATACAGCAGCTCATGTCGTTCATCACTGTTTTTCTGTTGCATTATCGACTGCACTGTGGTACCCCATATTATCTGCTACTTGCTAATTTATTTAAATCTGCCTTGACTAGTATTACTCATTATTATTATTATTATTATTACTTATTATTCTACACTTATTGCATGTTTTTAGTCTTTTAGTTTTTTTTAGTTTATCTCTTTATCTCATCATGTTTTTAATGTTGCAGCATGGCACCGAGACAAATTCCTAGTTTGTGTACTACATGAACAATGGCAATAAATCTGATTCTGATTCTGATTCTGATTCTGGTATTGAGATGAACTTTTGTTATTGACCAAATACTTATTTTACCGAAGAATTTACCAATTAATTCATTAAAAATGCATCAATGTGATTTTCTGGAATTTTTTTTTCTCATTTTGTCTCTCATAGTTGAGGTATACCTATGATGAAAATTGGAGACCTCTCTCATCTTTTAAGTGGGTGAACTTGCACAATTGGTGGCTGACTAAATACTTTTTTGCCCCACTGTAGATAGATAGATAGATAGATAGATAGATAGATAGATAGATAGATAGATAATCTCACAAAAGTGAGTACACCCCTCACAGAGGGGTGTAAAAATTGTATTTTCATGGGGCAACATTGAAGATAGGATACTTTGATACAATGTAAAGTAGTCAGTGTACAGCTTGTATAACTGTAAATTTGCTGTCCCCTCAAAATAACTCAGCACACAGCCATTAATGTCTAAACTGCTGACAACAAAAGTGAGTACACCCCTTAGTGAAAATGTCCAAATTGTGCCCAAAGTGTCAATATTTTGTGTGGTCACCATTATTTTCCAGCACTGCCTTAACTCTTTTGGACATAGAGTTCACTAGAGCTTCGCAGGTTGCCACTGGAATCCTCTTCCACTCCTCCATGACGACATCACAGAGCTGGTGGATGTTAGAGACCTTGCGCTCCTCCACCTTCCGTTTGAGGATGCCCCACAGATGCTCAATAGGGTTTAGGTCTGGAGACATGCTTGGCCAGTCCATCACCTTTACCCTCAGTTTCTTTAGCAAGGCAGTGGTTGTCTTGGAGGTGTGTTTGGGGTTGTTACCATGTTGGAATACTGTCCTGCGGCTCAGTTTCCAAAGGGAGGGGATCATGCTCTGCTTCAGTATGTTACATGACATGGTTCCTTCAATGAACTGTAGCTCCCCAATGCCGACAGCGCTCATGCAGCCTCAAACCATGACACTCCCACCACCATGCTTGACTGTAGGCAAGTCTTTGTACTCCTCACTTGGTGGCCACCACACACGCTTGATACCATCTGAACCAAATAAGTTTAAGTTGGTCTCATCAGACCACAGGACATGGTTCTAGTAATCCATGTCCTTAGTCTGCTTGTCTTCAGCAAACTGTTTGTGGGCTTTCTGTCATGTGTCTGAGCTGTGCTCAAACTCTTTATGTATTTTTGAACATTCTTCTGTCTGTTATTATTTTCTTGTTTGGTTCTGTTATTTTTGGTAGTATGACATGAACCTCTTCCTCTCCCAGGCACCCACCATTCACTTGCAGTCTGCCCCAGTTCTCAGCTGTGAATGATTGTTAATTCAGTCACCCTGCCTGCTCAGCCACACCTGCTGTTCATTTGTCTGCCCAGTATTTAAGCTCTGCAAGTTCATTGTTTCACTGTGGCATTACATGGACTTTCTTCCTGGATTATTCTTATCTCTTCCCCAGAGCATGCCCTGCACTGGATTGCCAACCTTGTAAGTTGTTTTTGTTGCATTTTCATGGATAGCAGTGTCCTGTGTTCAATGCTTATTTTTCGAAGAGCTTTGGACTAATCCTCTCTCCTTCCTTCCAGAGCTTTCTACGCTCTGGAGTGCCATTCTTGTTAGTTGTTTTTTTGTTTTTGTTTTTTTTGTATTTTTATGTTTGTGCACTTTTTGAACTTTCTGGTTAATAAATGTCACTAAACAGTTCAATGTTTGGATCTGCCTTTCTGCCCCGTAGGGGCCAGTTTATGACACTTTCTTGTACATCATCTTTAAAACCTTCTGAGACGACAGCCATGCAGTACCAATTTGATGCAGTGTGGGGCATATGGTCTAAGCACTGACAGGCTGAACCCCACCCCTTCAACCTCTGCAGCAATGCTGGCAGCACTGATGCATGTATAACCTCTGGATATGATGCTGAGCACATGCACTCAAATTCTTTGGTCGTCCATGGCAAGGCCTGTTCTGAGTGGAACCTGTCCTGTTAAACTGCTGTATGGTCTTGGCCACCATGCTGCAGCTCAGTTTCAGGGTGCTGGAAATCTTCATATAACCTCGGCCATCTTTATGTAGGGCAACAATTTTTTTTTTCAGATCCTCAGAGAGTTCTTTGCCATGAGGTGCCATGTTGAACTTCCAGTGACCAGTGTGAGAGAGTGTGAGAGCGATAACACCAAATATAACACACCTGCTCCCCATTCACACCTGAGACCTTGTGACACTAACAAGTCACATGACACTGGGGAGGGAAAATGGCTAATTGGGCACAATTTGGACATTTTCACTTAGGGGTGTGTTCACTTTTGTTGCCAGCAGTTTAGACATTAATGGCTGTGTGTTGAGTTATTTTGAGGGGACAGCAAATTTACACTGTTATAGAAGCTGTACACTGACTATTTTACATTGTATCAAAGTACCATATCTTCAGTGTTGTCCTATGAAAAGCTATAATAAAATATTTACAAAAATGTGAGGGGTGTACTCACTTTTGTGAGATAATGTAGATAGATAAATAGACAGGGATGCATTGGACCCAGAGGAAATCCCTGCATTCAGATTTTACTGAATGGTCCAAATTTTCAACAACACCTGAACCCAGAAAGTTAGTTGTGAAGCAACAGTTTTTACCACTAGATTACAGTGCAGGTCCATTTTTGTCAAAACTTAACTTTGATGATGACCAGTAGCATATTCAAGAAATGTCAAAAGGCAAAGCTGCACCCAAGGAGGAAACAAAACACATGTTTGGTACCCACCATGATAGGTAAGTGCCCCCAGGAATGATCACCATTTTTATGTACTCCACAGCCAAGTAAAAAGACCACACATTCTCAGTTTGAAAGTGCTGTCTGTACAGTATGCCCTTTGTGGTCTGAATCAGGCAGATCTTGATCCTTCTTTATTCTGCTATAGGCTGCTCTTCACAGTTAATTTATTTTCTTTTCTTTTAATTAGGTACATCTTGCTACTATCAGGTTGGACGACCAAGGACCTGGAAACATTCCTCAGAGTTATTGATCCATATTGAGATGAAAGCATCACAGTTGCCACAGAGTTCTCTACTGCACATCCATGATGCTCCATGCATGCATGTGAGCATATCATATAAAACATATTGATGTTGTTTAGCCAAATTCTAATCCAGCCATTCGAATCTGACAGCAGAACTCAAGATTCATCAAACCAGACAACATTTTTAACCGTCTTCTGTTGTCTAATTTTGGTTAGCCTGCTGAGATTGCTCTAACCTTATAGAAGGGGCCTCAGCTGTTGTCTTCAGTTGCTGCAGAACATCTGCATCAAGATACAATATGACATATTTTAAGTTCAGAGAAGTTCTTTTCTGCATGACTTATTTACGATATTGTCCCTTTTTATCAGCTTGAACCATGGAGTCAGTCCATTTTCTTTAACCTTTGGTATTAACAAGACCATTTTCTCATTTGAAACCACTCTCTGTAAACCCTAGAGATATTTGTACATAAAAATCCCAGTAGACCAGAAGTTATTAAAATTCTCAGACCAACCTGTCTCACACCAACAACTATACCACATTCAAAGTCATTTGAAATACCCTTCTTTCTCATTCTGATGCTCAGTTTGATCTTCACCAAATTGTCTTGATTATTTCTTCATATCTAAATGCACTGGATTGCTCCAATGTGATTTACTGGTTAGATAGTTCAATTAATGCAGGTAAACTAGTGCACCTGAAAAAAGTGGGCATATATACTTTTTTGACAAAAATATTTGGTTGAATAACTAAAAATCTATGTGAAAGCTGTATGTTTAATATATATAATCTAACCAAATTAGAACTCCAGGCTTGAGTTATGCAATTTAGGTTGTGCAGTGGGCGTCTAACTGAACCAACCTGCTGGGAAGCAGGCAACAGCCTCTCTCCAGGCCTGACATGTTAACTACAGTTATTTCTAATTTGGAAATATTAATAGATCATTAAGCATTAACTGATCCCTCACATCATATTTACACAATCTTAGATTCTCCCTCTTGGTATATACGTATGACAGAGAATAAGTATTCATGTCGAGCAACACTAAAAAAAAACCACATATCAGCTGCTCAGCAAACAGTGATTAGCAGGTAATACAGTCTAGTGCAAACACACCAAGCAAGATAAATTCATGCTTAAGCTGTCAAAACATGTCAAATACTGTATCGTCACAAGCCTGGGGGGAAGGGTGGGTGCAAAGAAAAGCATTAGCAATGGAGTAATTGGCAGTAAATGGTTCAAAACATGTAATGATGTGGGAGTAGAACGCATGCTGGCACATATAATAATCCCCTTGTAATGAGAATTCACTAGATATCACTGGCTTTGTTCATGCCCTAGCATCTCTGAAAGGGCTTAGCCACCAGAGCTGCAACAATAAGCTGTGGAGTAGGAGATGGCACAAAACACAGCTGAGAGTAAAGAGAAAGCGATGAAACAATTTACTTAAAAAGGTGAAGGGTTTTTAAATAACTTCTCTGTTATTTTCTTCTAGTTTTTGATGATTAAATCAAGACATGCAGCTTTTATCACTGTCATCTCTCGATGAAAATGCACTTTAAGTGGTGTCCAAGTGACAAGAATTAGCTTTGAGCCATTTTAGTTATTCAAGATTAGGCTGCAGAAAAAACTAAGCCTTAAAATCCAAGGCATATCACATCACAGAGTGAAAAAGATAATGTGAAGAACTGGCATAAATCAGTTGGGGCTGGGGTCTGGCTTGTAATTCACAGCAGTTTAAAGAGGAGTATCATTTCATTTCTCGTGGAATATTCATATATATATATATACATGTAAGTTTTGAAATCCTTCACTTCAATGCACACACATTAAAGTCGTGCTCAATATAGGAGCTACAGTGGTGTGAAAATGTGTTTGCCCCCTTCCTGATTTCTCAATTTTTTTGTATGTTTGTCACACTTAAATGTTTCAGATCATCAAACAAATTTAAATATTTGACAAAGATAACACAAGTAAACACAAAATGCAGTTTTTAAATGAATGTGTTTATTAATTAAAATTGATTATTGTACATTACATGTAGGTTTGGGTCTTTAATCCAAACCTACATGGCCCTGTGTGAGAAAGTGATTGCCCCTAAACCTAATAACTGGTTGGGCCAACCTTAGCAGCAACAACTGCAATCAACCATTTGCGATAACTGGCAATGAATCTTTTCCAGTGCTGTGGAGGAATTTTGGCCCACTCATCTTTGTAGAATTCTTGTAATTCAGCCACAGTGGATGGTTTTCAAGCATTAACCACCTTTTTAAAGTCATGCCACAGCATCTCATTCAGATTCAGGTCAGAACTTTGACTAGGCCACTCCAAAGTCTTTGTTTTGTTTTTCTTTAGCCATTCAGAGGTGGACTGGCAGGTTGTTTTCAATCATTGTCTTGCTGCAGAACCCAAGTGCGCTTTGGCTTGAGGTCACCAACAGATGGCCGGACATTCTCCTTCAGGATTTTTTTGGGAGACAGCAGAATTCATGGTTCCATTTACCACAGCAAGTCTTCCAGGTCCTGAAGCAGCAAAACAGCTCCAGACCATCACACTTACCACCACCATATTTTCCTGTTGGTATGATGTTCCTTTCCTGAAGTGCTGTGTTACTTTTACGCCAGATGTAATGGGACACACACCTTCCAAAAAGTTCAGTTTTTGTCTCGTCAGTCCTAGAGTATTATTCCAAAAGTCTTGAGGATCATCAAGATGTTTTCTGGCAAAACTGAGATGAGCCTTTATGGCGCCAAAGATAGCTTTCCAAAGATGTGCTAAACCACAGTTAATTTATGTTTTAACAGAGGGGGGCAATCAGTTTTCACACAGGGCCATGTAGGTTTGGATTTTTTTCCCCTTAATAATAAACACCTTCATTTAAAAACTGCACTTTGTGTTTACTTGTGTTATCTTTGTCCAATATTTAAATTTGTTTGATGATCTGAAACATTTAAGTGTGACAAACATACAAAAAAATAGAAATCAGGAAGGGGGCAAATACTTTTTCACACCACTCTGTCTATCTATCTATCTATCTATCTATCTATCTATCTATCTATCTATCTATCTATCTCAGCACTGGGCATGGTGTTTGTTATGTACTGAAAGCACGAGACGTGAGCCATGCTATGCTAAGCAACAAAGTGAACTTTATTGGCATAAGTTTCACTTATACACACCCTGGCCATAGCCCACCTGATGCCACCACATTGTGCGCCTGGCGCCGGCTACAGCAAGCCTCAAAGGCCAAATCCCCACACAACACCCCCCCTTCACAAAGCGTAGAACCACATTAAACAAATCAACCCCCCTCCCCCCAAATTTAGCAAGTAAACGCCCCAAAACACATGCATAGAACAGAGAACTAACTGGGCATCTGGGTAGACTGCCAGTGTGCCCCCGTGTTGAGGTGGATTATTCTGCCACCCAAGGCCAACACGTACTAGCTAAACTCAGTCCTGCCACATAGTCCTCCAGGTGCTTAGGCCTCTGACGGGTTGTATCCGAGGCGCCTCACAGGTGGAGGACCTGCTCTAGGCTCCGTCAGCCATACCCGGATGACCCCAGAGTCTTATCAGTCAAGTCCCACCCCATGTCCGTCTCCTCCGCTGCAGCTCCCAGATCCTGGGCCGGCGATGATTTCCTGAGGCAGCTGGAATGCTACCGAGACCCGTCCGAGAGCTAGAACATGTCCGGGCCCAGCCGCTTCACGATTTGCAGTGGTCCTGTCCAGAATAGCTGCAGCTTGTGTGTATGGTTGGAGTGACTGATCTTGACCCAGTC
Organism: Pholidichthys leucotaenia; assembly: GCA_020510985.1. Taxonomy (NCBI): domain Eukaryota; kingdom Metazoa; phylum Chordata; class Actinopteri; order Cichliformes; family Pholidichthyidae; genus Pholidichthys; species Pholidichthys leucotaenia. The sequence goes on along the minus strand of CM035840.1, from coordinate 386,096,167 downwards.
TGACACACCGAGTTCGTGAGCCCTCACCCTATGCTTCTTGTCAAAGCGCTGTTTCATCCTTCATTGTTGAACGAGGACCCAATCTCATGACGGTTCTGTGTCTCCCGGAGAGGGGGTCATGGAGGGCTGCAGCCCATCCAAGGGGAGATGTAGCTTGTGTCCCAGCATGAGCTTTGCTGAAGAACACCCCGTCATGGCATGGGCCGTCACCCTGTAATGGAGGAGCGTGTTCTGAAGAGCATCAGAGAACGTAAAGCCATCTGCCAGATGAGCCCGTAGGCCATTTTTCAACGTCTTGTTGAAACGTTCCACACCCCCATTAGCTTGAGGATGATAAAACGTGGTTCTAATGTGCTCCACGCCCCTTTCCCTCAAAAACTCCTCAAACCCTCCAGAGATGAACTGTGGACCATTGTCCATTGTAATGGCGTCTGGAATCCCCCACCTAGTGAGCAGCGATGTGAGGAAACCGGTGACCACATCCATCGTGACCGAAAACAGATCATAAGCAACCAGCAGGAAATGGCTGTTCACGGGGGCTGTGTGTAACTTGCCACAGATGTCCAATTGGATGTGCTTCCAGGGGCCCTCCAGGTATTGTAGCAGTTGCGGGGTGGAAGATGGTGGCATTCCGGTTTTCCTGCTCTCCAAACACAGTACACAGTTCTTAACCATAGTCTCAATATCTTTGTCAATACCTGGCCACCAAACCAAATCCCTGCAGTGTTGTTTCACCCTCACCAGCCCCAGATGACCCTCATGGAGCATAGCCAAAATGCGAGATCTCAGCAACACCAAAATCAAGGTGCAGTATCCTCTTGCCTGGCACACATCATTCCAGCAGCTCAGTTTATCCCTAAACCTGTGAAAAGGTGCCAGGTCCCCTTGCATTTTAATGCCCCCCCCCCCCATGAACAAGCACAGTTGTGACAAAGTTGGGTCCCATTCTGACTCCGCCTGGAGTTCCTGGAGGAACACCATGTTCCGGAGGGGTTCATGAAGTGTGTTTAACAGGTCCACCTCCAAGGAATCACTGTCATCATGCTGCGCAGGGTTGGTTGTGGCACGGGACAGGAGGTCCGCCACCACGTTTTTTCTCTGCTTGGGGTGAACTGAGTAGTGAAGTTGTAGGCTTGCAGCTGTTCCGCCCTCCTGTGGATCCTTAGGGGTCTGTGTCCTGAGCCAGTTGTCTCCAGCAGGGTTGTTAGCGCCCTATGGTCCATGCATAGGTCGAAATGACGTCCATAGAGGTAGATGTGCCACTGTTCACATGCTCAAACACATGCAAGTGCTTCTTTCTCACCCACTGCGTGCCTCTGTTCAGCCGATGTAAGTGACCTCAAAACGAACGCCACCGGGCATTCTGTGCCATTTTGAAGTTGAGATATGACTGCCCCCACTGCCGAACCAGACGTGTCACAAGTCACAAATGTGGGACATTTAGGATCAAAATGGGCTAACACCGGTGGGGAGGTGAGTTGAGATTTCATTTTAGTGACCGCTGCTGAGCAGGCCAGGGTCCATTGCCATGGAGCGCTTTGCTTCAGGAGGGCTCAAAGAGGCTCAATTGTCTTTGAATAATGGGGAATGAAACGTGCCATGCCCAGGAATGAGGAGATTTGTGCAGGTGTTGTGGAGTCTGAAAGTTGCAGGACCGCCTCCACGTTCGAGTGCAGGGGTCTCAGGCCCTCAGCCAACAGCTGAAATTCCACAAACTTAATGGATTCAGTTGTGAAGATGCACTTTTCCCTGTTCAGTGTAACCCCATGTTCTAGCAGCATCTCCATCACTCATTCCAAACGCTCGTTGTGCGCCACCCGTGACGCGCCATAGACCACGATGTCGTCCAGATACACCACCACACCCTTGAGACTGGCAAGAATCGTAGACATGATTTTCTGAAAACCGGTTGATGCCACCCCCTCATGGATCGTCACCTTATCGTGGTGGGGGGGTTTGCGTGCCCCAGTGATCCCAGGAGCTATGTTGTCCGGGGCAATTTGCCTCTGATAGGGTCTCCCAAGACAAACTGGTCCTGGGTGAAGGGCCAGACTAAGAACGATCCAACAGACTCTCATGATAAATTGTATATCAAGGATTCAGTGTACCCCGCCCGGTATGGGGTTACCGGGGCCCCACCCTGGAGCCAGGCCTGGGGGAGGGGCTCGAAGGCTAGCGTCTGGTGGCCAGGTTTCCACCCATGGGACCCGGCCGGGCTCAGCCCAAAGGAGTTACATGGGTCCGCCCTCCAGTAGGTTCACCACCTGCAGGAGGGATCATGGAAGTCCGGTGCTATGTGGATTAGGTGGCAGTCAAAGGCGGAGACCTTGGCGGACTGATCCCAAGCTTTCTAAACTGGCTTTTGGTACGTGGAATGTCACCTCTCTGGTGGGGAAGGAGCCTGAGCTGGTGTACGAGATTGAGCGATACCGGCTAGATATAGTCGGCCTCACCTCAACACACAGCTCCGGTTCCGGAACCAGTCTCCTGGAGAGGGGCTGGAGCTTGGCCTTTTCTGGAGTTGCCCCGGGCGAGAGGCGACGAGCAGGGGTAGGTATTCTTGTATCGCCCCACCTTGCTGCCTCTATATTGGAGTTTTCCCCGGTGGACGAAAGGGTTGCTTCCCTGCGCCTTCGGGTTGGGAAACGGGTCCTGACCATCATTTGTGCCTATGCACCAAATGATGTTTCAGAGTACCCACCCTTTTTGGAGTCTGTGACTGGGGTGCTGGAGGGTGCTCCTCCTGGAGACTCCATTGTCCTACTGGGGGACTTCAATGCGCACGTGGGCAACGACAGTGAAACCTGGAGGGGGGTGATTGGGAGGAACGGCCTGCCCGATCTGAACCCGAGTGGTGTTCAGTTATTGGACTTCTGTGCTAACCACAGTCTGTCCATAACGAACACCATGTTCAAGCATAAGGGTGTCCATATGTGCACCTGGCACCAGGACACCCTAGGCTGCAGGTCGATGATCGATTTTGTTATCGTATCATCAGACCTGCGACCGTATGTCTTGGACACCCGAGTAAAGAGAGGTGCAGAGCTGTCAACTGATCACCACCTGGTGGTGAGTTGGATCCGATGGCAGGGGAGGAAGCCATTCAGACCTGGTAGACCCAAACGTATAGTGAGGGTGTGCTGGGAGCGTCTGGCTGAGGCCCCTGTCCGGGAGGTCTTCAACTCCCACCTCCGGAAGAACTTCAACCACATTCCGAGGGAGTCTGGAGACATGGAGTCTGAATGGGCCATGTTCTCCACCTCTGTTGTTGAAGCGGCGGCCCAGAGCTGCGGCCGCAAGGTGGTCGGTGCATCTCGTGGTGGCAACCCCCGAACCAAGTGGTGGACACCAGTGGTGAGGGGGGCCATTAAGCTGAAGAAGGAGTCCTATCAAGCTTGGTTGGCTTGTGGGACTCCCGAAGCAGCTGAGGTGTACCGGCAGGCCAAGCGGAGTGCAGCTCGGGTGGTTGCTGAAGCAAAAACCCGGGTATGGGAGGAGTTCGGTGAGGCCATGGAACAAGACTTTCGGTCGGCTTCAAAGAGATTCTGGCAAACTGTTCGGCGGCTCAGGAGGGGAAAGCAGCTCCCCGTCCACACTGTGTATGGTGCGGATGGGACACTGTTGACTTCAACTGGGGATATCGTTGGGCGGTGGAAGGAATACTTCGAGGATCTCCTCAATCCCACTGATACGCCTTCCACAGAGGAAGCAGGGTTTGGGGACAAGGGGGATGACTCGCCTATCACAGGGGCTGAGGTCGCCAAGGTGGTTAAAAATCTCCTTGGTGGCCGGGCCCCGGGGGTGGACGAGATTCGCCCCGAGTACCTCAAGGCCCTGGATGTTGTTGGGTTGTCATGGTTGACACGCCTCTGCAACATTGCGTGGAGGTCGGGGGCAGTGCCTTTGGCATGGCAAACCGGGGTGGTGGTTCCTCTCTTCAAAAAAGGGGACCGGAGGGTGTGCTCCAACTTTAGAGGGATCACACTCCTCAGCCTCCCTGGGAAGGTCTATGCCAAGGTACTGGAGAGGAGAGTCCGGCCGTTGGTCAAACCTCGGATTCAGGAGGAGCAATGTGGTTTTCGTCCTGGCCGTGGCACATCGGACCAGCTCTTTACCCTCTCGAGAATTCTTGAGGGTTCGTGGGAGTTTGCCCAACCAGTTTACATGTGTTTTGTGGACTTGGAGAAGGCATTTGACCGCGTCCCTCGTGGATTTTTGTGGGGGGTGCTTCGGGAGTATGGGGTATCGGGCTTGTTGTTACGAGCTATTCGGTCTCTGTACGACCGTTGTGAGAGTTTAGTTCGTATTGCCAACACTCGGTCGGAGTCATTCCCAGTGAGAGTTGGACTCCGCCAGGGCTGCCCTTTGTCACCGGTCCTGTTCATAATTTTTATGGACAGGATTTCTAGGCGCAGCCAGGGAATGGAGGGTGTCATGCTTGGTGACCACAGGATCTCATCTCTGTTGTTTGCAGATGATGTTGTCCTGTTGGCTTCATCCAGCAATGACCTACAGCTCTTGCTGGGACGGTTTGCCGCTGAGTGTGAAGCGGCTGGGATGAGAATCAGCACCTCCAAGTCCGAGTCCATGGTCCTCAGCCGGAAAAAGGTGGATTGTCCTCTCCGGGTTGGGGACAGGCTCCTGCCCCAAGTGGAGGAGTTTAAGTATCTTGGGGTCTTGTTCACGAGTGAGGGGAAAATGGAGCGAGAGATCGACAGACGGATTGGAGCAGCCTCTGCAGTGATGCGGACGTTGTACCGGTCTGTTGTGGTGAAGAGGGAGCTTAGTTCTAAGGCAAAGCTGTCGATTTACCAGTCAATCTACGTTCCTACTCTCACCTATGGTCACGAGCTTTGGGTAATGACCGAAAGAACGAGATCGCGGATACAAGCGGCTGAAATGAGCTTTCTCCGTAGGATTGCTGGACTCACCCTCAGAGATAGGGTGAGGAGCTCAGTCATCCGGGAGAGGCTCAGAGTAGAACCGCTGCTCCTCCACATTGAAAGGAGTCAGTTGAGGTGGTATGGGCATCTGATTAGGATGCCTCCTGGACGTCTCCCTCTTGAGGTGTTTCAGGCACGTCCCACTGGGAGGAGACCCCGGGGCAGACCCAGGACTCGGTGGAGAGACTATGTCTCCCAGCTAGTCTGGGAACGCCTTGGTATCCCCTCTGAAGAGCTGGAGCAGGTGGCTGGGGAGAGGGAAGTCTGGGCTTCTCTGCTTGAACTGCTGCCTCCGCGACCCGGACCTCCGGAAAAGCGGTAGAAGATGGATGGATGGATGGACGGTTGATGCCAAACTCAGGCCAAAAGGCATGCAGGTATATCTGAAAACGCCCATGTGGGTCACGAGCGCCGTCAGGTTGTGGCTGGAAGGGTGGAGGGGCACTTGTAGATAACCTTAACGGAGGTCCAGTTTCAAAAACATTTTGGAGCCATTGAACATCATGGTGAGTTCCTCCATCGTGGGCAGGGGATATTTGTCCAGAATGATCGCTTTGTTAACCATTCTAAGGTTGATGCATGGTTGGATACCACCTGTCTTCTTTTTGGCTACCACAGTATTCAAGATCCATGGTGAGGCGTCCACTCTCTTGATAATGCTGGCGCTCAGCAGTTTGTTCAGCTCTGACGTGATGTTGTCCTGCAGGGCAAGTGGTAGCTACCGCAGAGGTTAGATTTTGAGCGTCACACTCGAGTCGATGAGCAGACGGTGGTTGAAAGCCGTCATGTAGCCTAGGCCCGCAAACAGTGCCGGTCAGTGAACATGCCGCCCGGGAGAAACAGTCAGCACTGTGGAGCCTGCTGGGTCCGTGATGGAGAACCCTAACTCTCCCAATAAGACAAGTCAGCGCGAAACCTAAAAGGTGAACGCGGGAATAATCTTTGGCCTACACACCACAGAGAAACTGACTGCACCCACCATGCCAATCTTTGCATGACCATAGCCAAACATTTTCACAGCGCCCACTACAAAAGGCTTCTTTGGAAAAAGTTTTCTTACTGTGGACACGCTTAGTATGGATTTCGCAGGGCCCAAATCCACCATGAGCGGCATGTCGACGCCGTCGAGCTGCACCACGTACCATTTTAGCAGCCAATTCTTGGCGCCTGCTACACACACCGAGGCAACACCCATGAGTCCCGAATCCATCGACTTGTCGGCGGTGGTGCAAACCCTAGCCAGGTGATTAGCTTGACCGCAGTTGCAGCACTTTTTCCCCCTAGCGGGGCAGGCAGACAAGCCCACCCAGTGACGAGGAGAGCCACAGCTGCTACACAGTCCCTGGGTCCCCGCTCCTGCCCATGCCATGGTCCGCTGCCTTTTGGGAGTCCGCCCCGAGTAGCTAGCTGAGTTGCTATTGGCCTGACGTGAAGAAGAAACTTTGATAGCTAGGTGTTCATTAGCCAGTACTTGCATTCCTAGCTGGGTAGTGGACTCGATTTGGCTAGCCATTTGCATCACTTGACTTAGCGTGACATCGTCCTTAGCTAGCAGTAGTTTCTCCTTTAGCCACTTGTTGCTTGTGCTAAACGCTAGCTTGTCACAAATTAGCTCTTCTTCCACAGGCCGAAGGTGCACATGCTTGCTAGGTTACAGAGCTCCATAAGATAGTGATGAGTGGACTCACCCACTTGCTGACAATGGTCAAGGAATCTGTATTTTTGTGCCGTGATGTTACACTTGTCAACAAAAAATTTGTTCATCATGCACAAACACTTGTCCAGAGAGCCCGTGCTACTCAGCGCTCGAAACACTCGCTGTCCTTCTTTGCCGAGGCAATGAATTAGAATTCTCTTCCATCTTTCTTTGTTGGCACTGCCCAGGCCAGCCGCAACAATAGAATCAGAATCAGAATCAGAATCAGGTTTATTGCCATTGTTCATGTAGTACACAAACTAGGAATTTGTCTCGGTACAATGCTGCAACATTAAACATGATAAGATAAGAGAAATAAACTATACATGTAATAAAGTGTAGGATAAGATTAAGTGATACTGGTCAACAGTTAAAATATATATTAGCCAGCAGCAGATACTGTGGAGAACTATATAGTGCAGTCGGTAATGCAGGAAGAAAACAGTGATGATTGACATGAGTCTGGTTGAGCTGCTGTACATGGTGCACGAGAGTCACTTAGTGTTCAGCAGTCTAATGGCAGAGGGGAAGAAGCTGTTCATGTGACGGGAGGTTTTAGTCTGGATGGACCGAAGTCTTCTACCAGAGGGGAGGGGGGCAAACAGTACGTGACCAGGGTGTGAGGGATCGGCTATGATCCGGCCAGCACGCCTCCGGATCCTGGAGATGTACAGATCCTGGAGAGATGGGAGCTTGCAGCCGATCACCTTCTCAGCAGTGCGCACGACGCGCTGCAGCCTTAGTCTGTCCCTGGCAGTGGCTCCTGCGTACCACACGGTTATGGAGGTGGTGAGGATGGACTCGATGATGGCTGTGTAGAACTGCACTAACATCTTGGTGGGTAGCTTGAGCTTCCTCAGCTGCCGCAGGAAGAACATCCTCTGCTGGGCTTTTTTGATGAGGGAGCTGATGGTCAGCTCCCATTTGAGGTCCCTGGTGATGGTAGTGCCTAGGAAGCGGAAGGAATCAGCAGTGGTGATGGGAGAGCCTGAGAGGGTGAGGGGGGGCAGAGGAGTAGTGACTTTCCTGAAGTCTACAATCATCTCCACTGTCTTCAGAGCGTTCAGCTGCAGGTTGTTATTGCTGCACCAGGACGCCAGCTGGGCCACCTCTCTCCTGTAGGCGGACTCGTCGCCGTTGGAGATGAGCCTGATGAGGGTGGTGTCGTCCGCAAACTTGATCAACTTGACAGACTGGTGGCTGGAGGTGCAGGAGTTGGTGTAAAGGGAGAAGAGTAGGGGGGAAAGTACACAGCCCTGGGGTGATCCGGTGCTGATGCTAGTATAGTCTGAGACAGTCTTTCCCAGCTGCACATGCTGCCTCCGGTCCGTCAGGAAGTCGATGATCCACCTGCAGAGGGAGTCAGGCACGTTGAGCAGGGACAGCTTGTCCCGGAGCAGAGCGGGGCGGATGGTGTTGAATGCGGAGCTGAAGTCCACAAACAGGATCCTGGCGTAGGTTCCCGGGGAGTCCAGGTGCTACAGGATGGAGTGGAGGGCCAGGTTGACTGCATCGTCTACAGACCTGTTGGCTCGGTAGGCAAACTGCAGCGGGTCCAGGACAGGGGTGGTGATGGACTTGAGGTGGGACAGGACCAGGCGCTCAAAGGACTTCATGACTACAGAGGTGAGCGCTACAGGTCTGTAGTCATTAAGTCCAGTGATCCGTGGCTTCTTGGGGACAGGGATGATGGTGGAGGATTTGAGGCAGGATGGCACGTGGCATAACTTAAGGGAGGTGTTAAAAATGTCTGTGAATACAGGAGCCAGCTGTTTCGCACAGAGTCTCAGGGTGGAGGGAGACACGCCGTCTGGGCCGGGGGCCTTGCGCGGGTTCAGTCTGGAGAACTGTTTGAGCACATCCTGCTCACTGATGATAAGGGGAGGGGGGGAGGAGGGGGGGGTGCCTTAAATGAAGTAGGGAATGTGGAGGCTGTGGAGCTGGAGGGAGGGGGGGAGTTGGACACAGATGACGAGGTGTCAAAACGGGCATAGTGTTGGGACAGTCTCTGACAAAGGGCTTTGTCATCCTGACCTTTAGGAGCCTTAGGTCGATAGTTGGTGATTTGCCTCAGTCCTCTCCACACGGAAGCCGAATCATTAGCAGTGAACTGCAGCTGGAGTCTCTCTGAGTACACAGATTTAGCCCTCTTCAGCTCTCTGTTAAACCGGTATTTAACCTCCCTGTAGCAGTCCCTGTCTCCACTTTTCAGCGCTGCTTCCTTCTCCTTCCTGATCTGTCTGAGCTTAGCTGTGAACCAGGGTTTGTCATTAGAGTAACTCACCCTGGTGCGTGATGGAAGAATGTTCTCTTCACAAAAGTGGATATATGAGTTCACAGTGTCCGTGTACTCATCCAGATCATGCGTGGCTCCTTTAAGCATGCCCCAGTCAGATATTTCCATGCACGTTTCCAGCTTCTCATCAGCATCACTGGTCCGTATCTTCGTAGTGCTCACAACAGGTTTAGTGAGCTTCAATCTCTGGCATCAAACGCTTCCAACCAGAGGCACCACGGTGTGGCTGGCGCACCCGGTGACTCCAAGAACAGAACAGGTGGTCTTGCGCACGCCCCCATGGTTTAATCCTCAGTCACCAAATATTATGTACTGAAAGAGCGAGACGTGAGCCCTGCTATGCCGAGCAACGAACTGAACTTTATTGGCATAAGTTTCACTTATATACACACTGGCCGTAGCCCGCCTGACGTCACCACATTGTGTGCCTGGCGCAGACTACGGCAAGCCTCAAAGGTCAAATCCCCACACAACAGTGTTATGTCTGGAAAATAAGTGTGGACACTTCCACTTGTTGAGGTTTGCTTTATTGGGTATTGGCAAAAGAGAGTAGTACAGACAATGGGTAGCTAGTAGTAGGTAGGGCGCCAAGACAGAGGGCTGGCCCTGGGCAGCCATATAATATACCCCTGATGTGCTGACGTCACCTGTGCGTGCATGCGTCGGCAGCACAGTGCATTGTGTAGTTTCCCATAAGCTAAATTTACTCCCCCTGTCAGGATGTGGGTTGAGTCTCATGTCCATCTGATTCTTAGTTTGTGTTTCTTTCCGGCATGAACTCAACCCACGCTATCACTTTGTGTTTATTCTGTATTTTCTGTATTTATCATTATTTGTTGGAGTCCTGATTCTGTTCTCTGTTCTGATTAGTTTTATGATTATCTATGTTTTAGATTCAGTTCTTGTCTGTCATTGTATGTCAGTCATGTTTTCCCCTAATTCCCAGCTTGTGTTTGTGTCTTCCTCTGTGTGTGTGTGTGTGTGTGTGTGTGTGTGTGTGTGCGCGCGCAGCCCCACCCCTGTCACTGACAGATGCCTCAGCTGTCAGTAATCAGTGTCTCCACCTGTTTCATGGTTTCCTGTTTGTGTTGTAGGCATTTAAGGTCTGTTTTAGTTTGGCTCTGTTCAGGTTCTTTGAGTCATGCTGTGTGAGCAACACGCTTTTTGCCTGATCTGTCTGTCTCCTGCCTTTGCCAGTCTGTCCTGTTTTTGCTCTTTTCTTGCGCTCCCAAGCGTTCCGTTAACACACAGCCTTTATATCGATTCTGTTGTTGAGCAGCCAGTGTAACTCTGCCTGTCACGTAGATGAGCAGGGCACCAACAACATTAGCTTCAGCGCTAACAGTGCTACTGGGGAGTTTGCTTACCATAGTCGTCATTTTCTTCAGATTTCAGTTAACCCAATAAACATGTCTGTTTCCACCTGGTTCACAACTCCACAGTCGATAATATATCTCATGTCATTCTGGCATATTTTGCTATTTTGTAAAACACCCTGAAACAAGTCATTTCAAGAAAGGATGCTGAAGGTGGGTGGAAATGGAGCTGCAATATTTAATTGCTGAGGTGTTATTGACCAAAGCGTGTCAATGGCATTTCATTAATACTCCTGGGAATTGTTCCAACATGACTGTAAGAAATAAACCCTCTTTATGATTCAAAGAAATGCACTCTATATTCACACAACAGCATTCTGATGCTGCCTCAGTACTTTTTCCCCCCACTTATTTTGTAATGAAAAAGATGGCAACCCTCCTTGTGGATCACGTGTAAAAACTTCTGTCCATGTAATTAAAGTCTGAGAAAAAAGGCACATACACTAAACTATAGCATATTTCTATTATACAAAGATGCGTTTATTTAAAAATGTATAAATGCTTTAAGCTTTGCGAGGTTTATTCATTTTTCATTCATGCTTTTATTTTGACAGGAAATGCCCCACAACAAATCGAAACCACTCATGGCCACCCCGCTTGCCGTACTTTGGCTCCGCCATTGTTGACAGGTCCCGTTGCTAACCAGAAGCTTTCTTGGTTACCCCCACTCTACGAGCAAAAGAGAAAGTAACTTCAGAGTGTTGTAGAGAGTAACGGGAAGCTTTTCAACAGGACAGGGCGAAGGAGGACTAAAGAGACTTCTTGAAAAGGTACTTTTATAGTTCCTCTTCGCTTTTTACTACAGGGGTGACTTCCGACACCAGTAGTTTGTGTTAGCTTTGTTGACAGGGTCACTCCGGCTGAAGATGGGCGGGATATAACTTCTTTAGTCTATAAATTTTGAGCCATTCAAAGCATGCTTTCAAAAACACTGCGACACAGCAAACTGTTGTCTGCGACACGTTGGGTAATTTTATAAGGCGAAGTGGACTGATTTTACCTTTGATATTTCGTAGGATATTTTGGTCATAATCACTGACAGTTTCGGGGGTTCCTTCCCCCTTCAAACAGGAGTCAGTTGTATTGCTGGTTCGCCCACTGCGGAGCATTTGAGCGGTTTAAATGTTCCTGTCCACGCTGAATATACGTCCATGGTGGAGCGAGTTATAGTCAATCCCATTTAGTGTGATTTGAACGCAGCGCTCACTGAGAGTGATTGTGAGCGCAGAGAACAGGTGAGTGCAGCAGGTTTTAGCTGTGCCTCCTGGAGGAAGACACTAGTCATATCTGCTGGACATAAAAAATACAACAAAAATGGATAGCATGCTCACCCTTATGGCAAAATTAATATGAATAGGACTGGATGCATTAATAATGCGGTGCACTGTTTGCAGTAGGAGAACCAGACTTCTGCAGCCTGTGCAGAAGCTGGTCTTGAGCATGCCTGAAGGAAGAGTGTTGAGCGCGGAGGGACTGGGATACCAGTGGCTGTTCATGTCTGGAAAGATGGTTTATGGATGTTTCAAATTTGGGAGAGGAGCTTGACAATTCACTGTGCCTCGGTGATCTGCTGCATTCCCTTCTTTTCTGATGTAAATTGTACAGGTGTTCAGTGGTGTAGTGGTCACTGTTTTAATACCGGTGCTTCTTTTTCTTTGAACAAAAATGTGTGTGCGCTGATGTATTTCATTGGAGAAAAAGGGTGTGGCCGCATTACATTTCAGTGGCGGTTATATCAATAAGACAATCATATAACACTATGACTGCCCCTCAGAATGATACGGGAAATAAGAATCAGCATGATGGTAGTTATCTGAATATGCAGAAGTCAAGATGGAAAGCTTGTCTCCAAAAATATGAGGTGTCATGATCACAGAGAGTTCTACAAACACATTAATTTCCAGGAAGGCTCATGATGAGGTGCATCTCTTTGGGGAGATTGGAAGGATTACGGAGTCATTAATGGTAACCTAAGGCTAGTAATATTTTGGGTGTCGTACATGGCCAAAGATCAAAGTCTAATAAAAGAGCGAAATCATGTTCTCACGGGTATAATCCTAAATCTCAACTACATATTTTGCTTAGAGCGGTAGCACTGATAGAAAAGGTTAATCCTTCCTTTGATTAAAAATGGAGGGTGCTTTTGTTCTGCCCCTGTTGTCAGAACTACAAGCAGAATCTGGGCAGCTGATATGCCTTTTGAGAAGCTTGGAGCTTGAAGCAAACCATTTAATTCAGGTAAAGTGAGATTGCATCAGCTTTTAATCTTCTGCAAAATTTTAGACCAGTGGATACTATGTTTAATTCAGTTTGATGCTACTGATACTTAAGCGAAAGAAGGTTATGTTCACCTATAACTAATTACAGCCCCCAGTATGGCAAAATAGTATATACAGTTGAAATATGAAGCTTACATACTTCCTCTTCTTTCAGCTGCTCTTTTAGAGGTTGCCACAGTGGATCATCTGCTTCCATCTCACTCTATCCCCTGCATCTTCCTCTGTAACACCAACCCTCTCCATGTTCTCTTTCACTACATTCATGAATCTTCTCTGTGGTCTTCCTCTTTTCCTCCTGCCTGGCAGCTCCATCTTCAACATCCTTTGTCCAGTATATCCACTGTCCCTCCTCTGCACATGTCCAAACCATCTCAGCCTTGCCTCTCTTACTTTGTCTCCAAACCACTCAATGTGAGCTGTCCCTCTAATATACTCATTTCTAATCTTGTTCCTCCTAGTCACTCCCAATGAAAGTCTTAGCATCTTCAACTCTGCCCCCTCCAGCTCCACCTCCTGTCTTTTTGTCAGCGCCACCATCTCCAAATCATACATCGTAGCAGGTCTCACTACCGTCTTGTACAGTGGTGTGAAAAAGTATTTGCCCCTTCCTCATTTCTCTTTTTTTGTATGTTTGTCACACTTAAATGTTTCAGATCATCAAAAAAAAAATTAAATATTAGACAAAGATATTGCAAGCAAATACAAAATGCAGTTTTTAAATTAAGGTGTTTATTATTAAGGGTAAAAAAAAAAAATCCCAGCCTACATGGCCCTGTGTGAAAAAAGTGATCACCCCCCCCCCCCCCCGGTCCCTGTTAAAACATAGATTAACTATGGTTTATCACATATTTGGAAAGCTGAGTTCAATTTCTCTACCCACACGCAGGCCTGATTACTGCCACACCTGTTCTCAATCAAGAAATCACTAAAATAGGACCTGCCTGACAAAGTGAAGTAGACCAAAAGATCCTCAAAAGCTAGACATCATGCTGCAATCCAAAGAAATTCAGGAACAAATGAGAAACAAAGTCCTTGAGATCTATCTGTCTGGAAAAGGTTATAAAGCCATTTCTAAAGCTTTGGGGCTCCAGCAAACCACAGTGAGAGCCATTATCCACAAATAGCGAAATCATGGAACAGTGGTGAACCTTCCCAGGAGTAGCCGGCCGACCAAAATTACCCCAAGAGTGCAGTGACAACTCATCCAAGAGGTCACAAAAGACCCCACAACAACATCTAAAGAGCTGCAGGCCTCACTTGCCTCAGTTAAGGTCAGTGTTCATGACTCCACCATAAGAAAGAGACTGGGCAAAAATGGCCTGCATGGCAGAGTTCCAAGACGAAAACCATTGCTAAGCAAAAAGAACATCAAGGCTTGTCTCAGTTTTGACAGAAAACATCTTGATGATCCCCAAGACTTTTGGGAAAATACTCTGTGGACTGACGAGACAAAAGTTGAACTTTTTGGAAGGTGTGTGTCCCATTACATCTGGTGTAAAAGGAACATCATACCAACAGTAAAATATGTTGGTGGTAATGTGATGGTCTGGGGCTGTTTTGCTGCTCAGGACCTGGAAGACGTGCTGTGGTAAATGGAACCATGAATTCTGCAGTCTACCAAAAAATCCTGGAGGAGAATGTCCGGCCATCTGTTTGTGACCTCAAGCTTAAGTGCACTTGTGCTCTGCAGAAGGACAATGATCTGTACACACCAGTAAATCCACCTCTGAATGGCTTAAGAAAAACAAAATGAAGACTTTGGAGTGGCCTCGTCAAAGTCCTGACCTGAATCCAATTGAGATGCTGTGGCATGACCTTAAAAAGGTGATTCATGCTCGAAAACCCTCCAATGTGCTGAATTACAACAACTGTGCAAAGATGAGTAGGCCAGAATTCCTCCACAGCGCTGTAAAAGACTCATTGCCAGTTATCGCAAACGCTTGATTGCAGTTGTTACTGTTAAGGGTGGCCCAACCAGTTATTAGATTTGGGGGCAATCACTTTTTCACACAGGGCCATGTAGGTTTGGATTTTGTTTCTCTTAATAATAAACACCTTCATTTATAAACTGCATTTTATGTTTACTTGTGCTATCTTTGTCTAATATTTAAATTTGTTTGAAGATCTGAAACATCTAAGTGTGACAAACATACAAAAAATGAGAAATCAGGAAGGAGGCAAACACTTTTTCACACCACTGTAAATCTTCCTTTTCACTCTGGCTGCTACCTTTCTGACACAAATCACCCTGACACTCGTCTCCACCCATTCCACCCTGCCTGCACCCTCTTGTGCATTTTTCATTGCTTTGGATGATTGACCCCAGGTATTTAAACTCATGTACTTTTGCTACCGCTACTCCTTCCATCTTCACCGTTGCACCAGCCTCCCTCTCATTCACACTCATATATTCTGTCTTGCTTCTACTGACTTTCATTCCTCTTCTCTCCAGAGCATACCTCCACCTCTCCAGGTTCTCTTCCACCTGCTCCCTACTCTCACTGCAGATCACAGTGTCATCTGCAAACATCATGGTCCATGGAGACTCCTGCCTGACCTCGTCTGTCAGCCTGTCCATCACCATGGCAAACAAGAATGGCCACCCCCACCTTGAACCCATCTCTCACTCTTACAGCACACCTCACCACCATCTCGCTGTCCTCATACATGTCCTGCACCACCCTCACATACTTCTCTGCCACTCCTGACTTTCTCATACAGTGCCACACTTCCTCTCTTGGCACCCTATCATATGCTTTCTCTAGATCCACAAAGACATAGTGCAACTCCTTCTGACCTTCTCTATAGTTCTCCATCAGCACTCTTAGATCAAACACTGCATCTGTAGTACTCTTCTTTTTTGGCATGAAACCATACTGCTGCTCACTGATTGTCACCTGTCCTCTTAACCTCGCTTCAACAACCCTTTCCCATATCTTCATAGTGTGGCTAATCAACTTTATGCCTCTGTAGTTACTACAGCTATGAGTAGGGCTGTCACGATAATCGCAATTATGTAGTGCCGTGCTATGGACAAGCCTACCGCGGAGGATAATGAGTAACCGCAACAATCGTGGTGTTCACCTTTTTTTTGTGTGCGTGGCTAAATCTTGTTCACTTATGTGCCCCTATTGATTAATAAATAAATTGTTAAATGTTAAGCGTATTTTATTGCCAACAGCATGTTTGCACCCGATACTGATGGCGGCAGCACCCGGTACTGTGGAAGCTTCCATAGCATGGGGTGCTGGTGGCATCAGCACCGTGTGGGGCACTCTCTCTCCAGACGGACTCCAGCAGGGAGTTAGTCATGGAAGTGTTTGGACTCCTTGCTAAATACAGCCGTGACAGTGAGCACTGAAAGGGCACAAAGCGTGTTATTTCCTTCTGAGCAGAGAGTTTATGAGCCTGACAGTTAAGCTCCAAAAGCAAAATAACTACTGCATAGTGCATTGCTTGTTTGAACAGGATTTTTTGGACGGCTGCGAAAATCCAAAAATCACGGAGACAAGAGCCACGCAGGGTCCTGTACGGAGGCTGTCCTGTTTAATTAAGCTGAATGTCACTGCAGTCTCCAGTCCACACACGTCGTAGTTGAAATACTGGAGTTCCCGCCACTGCTTTATGAAAATGATTGTGGTTTTTTTTTTTTTTAAACAGAATCAGCAGTTCATGCCTTGTAAGACCGGAACTCCGCACAATTGTCACACACATACATAAAGTTGAGAGCGGAGCTGAAGCGAGTTTCTCACAGCTTCCATCGTTGGCCACATAAGGTATGAACCCTGTTTAAATTACGAGACCGCAGGGTCCTAAAAACATTTGCAATAATAATAACATTTGCAGTATAAATATAATATCCACCGTCACCGCAGGGGAAATTCCTCCACCACAATAGCCCTAGCTATGAGTATCACCTTTGTTCTTGAAAATTGGTACCAAAACACTTCTTCTCCACTCCTCTGGCATCCTCTCACTCTCCAAGATTGTGTTAAACAATCTGGTTAAAAAGTCCACTGCCATCTCTCCTAAACATCTCTATACCTCCACAGGTACTGTATGTCATCTGGACCAACCGCCTTTACATTTTTCATCCTCTTCAAAGTTATCCTCACTTCCGCGTTCACTGTCTTTCCTTCATCCATCCTCCTCTCTCTCTCATTTTCTTTATTCATCAGCTCTTCATCGTACTCATTCCACCTTCTCAACAAATCAGAAGTTTACATACACTGTATAGAAAGACACATAACCATTTTCCCTCACTTTCTGACATAGGGATGCAAGTTATCAATTAATCCATTAATCATTAGTTGACACCTTATCATTCGATTAATGATTAATTGATAAGCGGCAATTTTCCTAGGAATCTGAATTTCCCAACGGTCTTTCTATGTGTAACATAAAAAGGTTAATTGCTGTTATTGATATATTGAATAAAACATGAACATTGTATTCCTCAACGATTTTTTGTATCATTTGCATTTTTTACAATAGACTGGCATTTTTTTTTTTTTTTTTTTGTGGTTTAACAAATTCTGTACTGTATAGTATTTACTACAGCGGGGAAAAATAAGTATTGAACATGTCAACATTTTTCTCATTAAACATATTTCTGATGGAGCCATTGACCTAAGATTTTCACCAGATATCAGTAACAACCCAAGTAATCCATACATACAAAGAAATCAAGGTACAGTTAGGCCCAGAAATATTTGGACAGTGACACAAGTTTTGTTATTTTAGCTGTTTACGAAAACATATTCAGGATACAATTATATAATCAATATGGGCTTAAAGTGCAGACTCTCAGCTGTAATTTGAGAGTATTCACATCCAAATTGGAGCAAGGGTTTAGGAATTACAGCTCTTTAATACGTAGTCGCCTCTTTTTCAAGGGACCAAAAGTAATTGGACAATTGACTCAGAAGGCTGCAAAAAAAAAAAAAAAATAACAAGGCTGCATGGGCTCTTCCCTCGTTAACCTGTCATCAATTAAGCAGTTAAAAGGTCTGGAGTTGATTCCAGGTGTGGCGTTTGCATTTGGAAGCTGTTGCTGTGAACACACAACATGCGGTCAAAGGAGCTCTCAATGGAGGTGAAACGGACCATCCTGAGGCTGAAGAAAAAGAAGAAATCCATCAGAGAGATAGCAGAAATGTTAGGAGTGGCCAAATCAACAGTTTGGTACATTCTGAGAAAAAAAAGAGTGCACTGGTGAGCTTGGGAACTCAAAAAGGCCTGGACGTCCACGGAAGACAACAGTGGTGGATGATCACAGAATCCTTTCCATGGTGAAGAACAACCCTTCACCACATCCACTCAAGTGAAGAACACTCTCCAGGAAGTAGGTGTATCAGTATCTAAGTCTACCATAAAGAGAAGACTTCATGAGAGTAAATGCAAAGGATTCACCACAAGGTGCAAACCATTAATCAGCCTCAAAAATAGAAAGGCCAGAATTGACTTTGCCAAAAGACACCTGAAGAAGCCAGCCCAGTTCTGGAACAGCATTCTTTGGACAGATGAGACTAAGATCAACCTGTACCAGAATGATGGGAAGAAGAAAGTTTGGAGAAGAATTGGAACAGCTCATGATCCAAAGCACTACATCTTCTGTAAAACATGGTGGAGGCAGTGTGATGGCATGGGCATGCATGGTTTCCAATGGCACTGGGTCACTTGTGTTTATTGATGATGTGACAAAAGACAGAAGCAGCCGGATGAATTCTGAAGTGTATAGGGATATACTTTCTGCTCAGATTCAGCCAAATGCAGCAAAGTTGATTGGACGGCGCTTCACCAATGATCCAAAACATACTGCAAAAGCAACCCAGGAGTTTTTTAAAGCAACGAAGTGGAATATTCTGCAATGGCCGAGTCAATCACCAGATCTCACCCCAATCGAGCATGCATTTCACTTGCTCAAGACAAAACTTAAGGCAGAAAGACCCACAAACAAGCAACAACTGAAGACAGCTGCAGTAAAGGCCTGGCAAAGCATCACAAAGGAGGAAACCCAGCGTTTGGTGATGTCCATGGGTTCCAGACTTCAGGCAATCATTGCCTGCAAAGGATTCTCAACAAAATATTGAAAAGTAACATTTTACTTAGGGTTATGTTTATTTGTCCAATTACTTTTGAGCCCCTGAAATGAGGAGCGTTTGTATAAAAATAGCTACAATTCCTACATGTTTAATCATGTATTTTTGTTCAACCCCTTGAATTAAACCTTAAAGTCTGTACAGTGGTACCTCTACTTACGAACGTCTCTACATACGGAATTTTCAGGCTACGACACGCCTCAACGGGAAAATATTGCCTCTTGTTACGAACGAAATTTCAGGATACGAAAGGCAAAAAAGTACGCGCTCCTCGCAGCTCCCGTAGTTTACCGAACGTAAACATACCTGTAGCTGCTCTGCCATTGGCTATCGCCTAGCATCTTCCTGGTATCCCATTGGCCACGAAGTTTTTTTTTTTTTTTCCAAAACTTTATTAAGAACAAGGTGAAAGTTTTACGTGTGTGTACAGTACAGAATTAACATTTATTCGCTATGGGCCCCAAGAAAGTGACGGAGATAAGTGGAAAAGGAGAAAAGAAGAGTTTTTTTGTCCATACAAACAAAGAAGGAGATAATCGAAAGGTATGAAAAGGGGATGCGTTTGGTTGATCTCGCCAAAGAATATGGCCGTAATACATCAACGATCAGCACGGTATTAAAACAAAAGGAAGCACTTACAAGCCGACAAAAGCAAACGTCCTTGGATCAGAACATGAACCAAAGAAGGCAAAAGGTGACGACGTCGACGACGATAGCAGTTAAAGGGTAAATGAACATAATTTTTATTATTCTTTCTCTTTTATTATTCTCTTTTATTATTCTTTCTCTCATTTTAAACTCTCATTTTATGTTTATTGTGCAGTAATCTAATTGTAACATGTATTTGTTACATGTTTTGATGCGTTTTTACGATTTATAAAAAATTTATGCCCGAATTTTGGGGGGCTTGGAACGGATTACGGCATTTACATGTAAAACGCGCCTCTACTTATGGAATTTTCACGTTACGAGAATTCTTCCGGAACGAATTAATTTCGTAAGTAGAGGTACCACTGTACTTCAATTCCGTTGTAGTTGTTTCATTTCAAATCCAATGTGGTGGCATGCAGAGCCCAAATCATGAAGACTGTGTCACTGTCCAAATATTTCTGGACCTAACTGTAGTTGTGTTCACAAAACAACTTATATTTAATGAAGTGGAATGACACAGGGAATAAGTATTGAACACATGAAAAAAATGGTGCAAAAAGGCATAGAAGGCCAAGAAACCAGCTGAAATCCAATCAGAATTTAGGAAGCCATCCCATCCCCCATCAGTGCAAATTAATTTCAGCTGGTTAAGTACTGACTGATAGCCTTTAAAAGGGTCTGTGAATATCAGATTATCACACCACCAAGAACTCATGTTGGGTCGAAGCAAAGAGCTCCATCTAGACCTTTGCAACCTTATTGTTGCAAAACATAATGATGGCATTTGTTACAGGCGCATTTCTAAACTGCTGAATGTTCCAGTGAGCGCTGTTGGAGCCATCATTCAGAAGTGGAAAGAACATCATTTTACCGTCAACTGGCCACGACCAGGAGCTCCCGCAAGGTTTCTGACAGAGGAGTCAAAAGAATTATCAGAAGAGCTATCCAAGAGCCAAAGACCACTCATGGAGAGCTCCAGAAAGACTTGGAGTTAGCAGGTACTGCTGTTTCAAAGAAAACAATAAGTAATGCACTCAACTGACATGGGCTGTATGTCCGCTCACCTTGCAAGAGTCCATTGCTGAAGAAAAAGCATGTTGAAGCTCATTTAATGTTTGCTGCACAATATTTGGGCAAGCCAGTAAAATACTGTGAGAATATAGTCTGGTCAGTTGAGACCAAAATTGAACTTTTTGGATGCTACAGCACACAGTATGTTTGGAGGAGAAAGGGCACTGCGCATCAGCCCAAAAACACCATATCAACAGTGAAGTTTGGAGGTGGGAGCATCATGGTGTGGAGGTGTTTTTCAGCACTTGGTGCAAACAGACTTCATATAATTTAAGGAAAGGTGAGTGGACAAATGTACAGAGACATCCTTGATAAGAATCTGTTGCCATCTGTGAAGATGCTGAAGAGGAAACGAGGGTGGACATTTCAGCGAGACAATGATCCCAAACACACAGCCAAGGAAACTCTAATCTGGCTGCAGAGAAGGAAAATAAAGCTGCTAGAATGGCCCAGTCACCTGACCTGAACCCAATTGAAAATATATGGAATGAACTGAATAATCAGAGTTCATAGAAGACACCCATGGAACCTGCAAGATTTGAAGACAGTTTGTGTGGAGTAATGGGCTAAAATCTCTCCTGAGCAATGCCTGTGCCCAGTTTCTCCATACAGGAGGCATCTGAAAACTGTTCTTACCAACAAAGGCGTTTCTACTAAATATTAAATGAATTTCACCAAGTGAGTTCAATACTTATTTCCTGTGTCATTCCACTTCATTTATAACTTGTTTGTGAACACAGTGGCCTTGATTTCTTTGTATTTATGAATTACTTAGGTTGTTACTGATATCTGTTGAAAATCTGAAGTCAATGGCTCCATCAGAAATATGTTTAATGAGAAAAAAGTTGATGTATTCAGTACTTATTTTCCCCGCTGTATGTGCTGGTGCATCTCAGTAAATTAAAATGTCATATTTATAATTTATTTTAAAAACTATTATCAATATCATGAAATTTATTTAAAAAGATTTGAATTATTTCACTTTGTGTAATAAATATCAAAGTTTATCTTTTTTAGTTATATTGCAAACTAGGAAAGCACTCAGATAGCACATCCCTCCACCAAAGCTCCTTCCGTCCCTCATGGATCACCTCCAAAATGCAGTGGGTTTGTGTATAGGCCATGAGCCAGTTCTGGTGAAAATTGCATCAAAGTCTATAAATTAGTTTTGGAGGATTCTTGCTAACACACTGTAAGAAGATAAGAGCCTTGGTGGAGGTACAGTGGGGCAAAAAAGTATTTAGTCAGCCACCAATTGTGCAAGTTCTCCCACTTAAAAGATGATAGAGGTCTCCAATTTTCATCATAGGTATACCTCAACTATGAGAGACAAAATGAGGAAAAAAAAATCCAGAAAATCACATTGAATGATTTTTAATGAATTAATTGGTAAATTCCTCGGTAAAATAAGTATTTGGCCAATAACAAAAGTTCATCTCAATACTTTGTTATATACCCCTCGTTGGCAATGACAGAGGTCAAACGTTTTCTGTAAGTCTTCACAAGGTTTTCACACACTGTTGCTGGTATTTTGGCCCATTCCTCCATGCAGATCTCCTCTAGAGCAGTGATGTTTTGGGGCTGTCGCTGGGCAACACAGACTTTCAACTCCCTCCAAAGATTTTCTATGGGGTTGAGATCTGGAGACTGACTAGGCCACTCCAGGACCTTGAAATGCTTCTTACGAAGCCACTCCTTTGTTCCCCGGGTGGTGTGTTTGGGATCATTGTCATGCTGAAAGACCCAGCCACGTTTCATCTTCAATGCCCTTGCTGATGGAAGGAGGTTTTCACTCAAAATCTCACGATACATAGCTCCATTCATTCTTTCCTTTACACGGATCAGTCATCCTGGTCCCTTTGCAGAAAAACAGCCCCAAAGCATGATGTTTCCACCCCCGTCCTTCACAGTAGGTATGGTGTTCTTTCTCCTCTAAACACGACAAGTTGAGTTTTTACCAAAAAGTTCTATTTTGGTTTCATCTGACCATATGACATTCTCCCAATCCTCTTCTGGATCATCCAAATGCTCTCTAGCAAACTTCAGACGGGCCTGGACATGTACTGGCTTAAGCAGGGGGACACGTCTGGCACTGCAGGATTTGAGTCCCTGGCGGCGTAGTGTGTTACTGACGGTAGCCTTTGTTACTTTGGTCCCAGCTCTCTGCAGGTCATTCACTAGGTTTGGAGTCTGACTGTTTGAGGTTGTGGACAGGTGTCTTTTATACTGATAACAAGTTCAAACAGGTGCCATTAATACAGGTAACGAGTGGGGGACAGAGGAGCCTCTCAAAGAAGAAGTTACAGGTCTGTGAGAGTCAGAAATCTTGGTGGCTGACTAAATACTTTTTTGCCCCACTGTATGTGTTCTCAGATCATCACCAAAATGTAATTGCTTCCTCTGTAGCCCAAGAGCCACGTCTGGTGAAAATTTAATCCAAATCCATCCATTAGTTTTTGTGTAATCCTGCTGCCCAAATACTAATAAGGTCCTTGGTGGAGGTATGTACTCTCTGATCATCACCAAAATTTAGCAGGTTCATCCTTGGCCCTAGAGCTACCTCTGGTGAAAATTTCATCAAAATCCATACAGTTGGGGCTGTCACAGGGGAGGAATTTTCCCTGCGGTGATGGTGGATAGCTCAACAGCGCGATATGCGGATATTATTGCATATGTTTTTAGTGTGTTTGTGTAATTTAGACAGGGTTCATAACTTTTGTGGCAAATGATGGAAGCTATGTTGAGAATCGCCACAGCTGCAGATCCGCTCTCAACTTATGTGTGTGTGACAATTGTGTGGAGCTCAGGTCTTCCCATAGTCATGAACTGCTGAATCTATTTAAAAAAAAAAAAAAACACTATCTGTTTCATAAAGCAGTGGCAGTAACTCCAGCATTTCAACTTCAGGGTGTGTGGACTGTTTGGAGACAGCTGTGACATTCAGGTTATTTAAACAGGACAGACGCCGTGCAGGACCCCGCATGGCTGTTGTCTCTGTGTCTCTCCATAATGATTTTTGGATCATGCCGCTGTCTGTAAAATCACGTTCACACAGCAAACAAGCAATGCACTATGCAGTAGCAGAACTTAATTGTCAGGATTATAAACACTCTGCTCAGAAGGAGCCCATGCAGCCATTGTATTATTAAATTTAGGGTATTTTCTCACCCCCCCCCCCCCCCACCACAAGCAATCTGATCTCACCAAAAGTAGTACAAATAACAGGCTTTATGTCCTGCAGACATGCTGCTGGCAATAAAAATACACTTAACATTTATTTAATATTCAGTAGGGGCACATAAGTGAAATGGTAAATAGCATTCACTTATATAGCATTTTTCTCGTCTCAAACCAACCAATGACCAAAGTGCTTTGCAGATCCTGCTATCCATCCATTCCCACACACATTGACAAACTGATGGCGGTGGAGCTGCCATGCACAGGCCTTGGCCTGATCCACCAGGAGCAACTGGGGGTTCAGTGTCTTGTTCAACAACACTTCGACATGCAGACTGCAGAGAGAGCGGGAATCGAACCCCTGACCCTCCGATCAGTAGTCGGCCATACTACACCTGCGCCACACACAGGTGTAGTGGCCACCTACACCCATATCCTTTTTTTGTGTGTGGCCACACACAAAAAAAAGTGAACACTGTGGTTGTTGCGGTTGCTTGTTATCCTCCGCAGTAGGCTTGTCCATAGTGCGGTACTCCATAATTACGGTTATCGTCACAGCCCTACGTACAGTAGTTTTTGCGTAATCCTGCTAACAGACAGACAGACCACTCTGATTACATTACCTGCTTGGCAGAGGTAAAAATGAACTTTCACAGTGTTGTAATTTACTGAAATGCACTAGTAGACTGTTTTAATAGGAAAATAAAATGTGAGCTGCTTCATCTGTTGCATGTTAAATATTATCAGAGTACCCCAGCAATCCAGGCAAACCCAGTACTATCTGGCCTCCCTCTGTTGTCTGATGGGGTTACCTGTGCTACTTGACACGGGCTAAAGGTGCAAGTGACGTGGGTCGTTGGCCACCTCAAAGTAGCGGACATTTAAATAAGACAACACGGATAAACACGCAGTGAAGTAGGTGTCACCATCACCACGTCACAGCACAATGACAGAGTGGAAATAATCAGAAGGCTGTCTGTGATTATTCTGACAGATTATAATAAGGTACAATAAGTATAAATATATATTGTAAACCTTTTAATGTTTAATTAAACTTAAAATAGCAATACACAAGATCAAAAGATAGTCACCATTTTTATTGGTTGTCCCCACAGAGCTCTAGCTCTGAACCACTCCTGACTTAACAGCACATGTTTATCCCTTAGCAATGTGCAAAAATATTATGCATAATGATTACTCTACCTGTTTAATCCACACAACACCTACAAAAGTTAGCAGCTTAGCTTTCCAGAACAATAAAACATATTTCTGGTTTATGGTTAGTATTTTTTTGTCTTCATTACATTTCCACTGAGACAAAGAGCTGTTCAATGATGTAATCATGTAAGGGCAGCATTGCACCAAACTGACAAGGTCCGCAGACAACCTTAGCAAGATGGGTAGGACAGCGTTATTGCATGTTGTATCAGTTAACTGATAATTGTGAATGTAGATATTAGCTGTATGACTTCAGAATATGCTCTATAAAAAGTAGGAAGACTGATAGCTATTAGGCTAAATTTCATGAGATAGATTGTAATACACCAAAAAGCCCAGACTCAAAAAGAAGCACCAAAATACAAATAGGGGAGATTTTTTTTTAACAAATAGTAATTATTGGGGATGCGAAAATTGTGACCTGGATATTGATGGTGATTCATTAATTGCCGCTTACTTAGTGGAAGGCTTCAGAGGTATCGGGAGTCCCTGCTCTCAAGTGGGAGCTGAAATAGTTCCTGGTAAGGGACTGTCAGGGACCCGTAACTAGTTACCATTTGGCAAGTGTTGTTTAAGTGTACCTGATGCATAATATATATTGAACTTGGGGATTGTAATGTTGTGACAGCGAGGCGATGCGAGATTTCAGTTTTCAATTTCTTTATTTTCAAAAACTCCAGTCTCTCAGGTAAATAAACGACACCGACATCAATAATCCAAATGATACGATCTTCAATGATTCACCATGAAAATCTCTCAATCCCTTTTAACATCAATCTCTCTTCTCACATTAACAATCAACCATCACCTGTTATATACTCTGAGATAATTAACGTTAATTAGGTCAATACCAAGTCCCAGGTAAAACAATAACATTTTCCTTTTTCCTTACACATACCCATTAATATCTAAAAGTCCATAATATTTTCCCCAGCTATAAACAGAATAAATATAAATAACACACAATAAATAACACCATAAATAATTCAACCCCTATTTACAAATTTAAATCTCCCCTATAACTCACCATAACATGCATCCTTCCTGCTGGTGTCCTTTAAAAGGCATTCACCCTCTGACAGAGTCTTTTGCCCGGACACCCACAGGAAGCATGTTGGCAAAGGTATGTGAGTAATTAATTATCACTTGTTTACCCAAATAATTAACCGTACAATATCTCACAAGGGCATTCAATTAGTCACAGACAGATACAATAATGTGCACTTTAGAAACAATCAAATTAGCAAAGACAAATCCCAAAATACTGTGTGCATTTTAACAAATAATCATACTGACATTTACAACATTACAAATATAACATAATCACACAATACAAGAAGTCATACAGTGGTGACATCCCATTGCCACATTTCCTCCCCCCTTTCCCGAGAGTACAGTACTCTGAGTCATGTACTCTAGAAAGGCTATCTGCTACAAGGTTGTTTTCCCTGCCACATACCGAACAGTAAAATTATAAGGTTGGAGGGACACATACCACCCTGTAAGACGACTGTTTACATCTTTCATTCTGTCCAACCACTGTAGGGCCCGATGATCAGTCTCCAACAAAAAATGACGCCCTAATAAATAATATTTGAGAGACCCTATTGCCCATTTCATGGCAAGACATTCTTTTTCTACAGTAGAATATCTTGTCTCCCGGTCCAACAACTTATGGCTCAAGAACAGTACTGGGTGTCTCTCTCCCTTCTCCTCCTGGAGAAGTACTGCTCCATTGCCAACACCTGAAGCATCAGTCTGTAAAATGAACGGGCGAGCAAAGTCTGGACTGTAGAGAACCTTCTCCCCAGAAATAGCCTTCTTCAGATCCTCAAACGCTCTGTCACACTCCTCTGTCCATTTTACCTTATTTGGTGCTGAAGCCTTAGTGAGGTCAGTCAACACTGCTGCTCTTTCAGCAAAGTGGGGGATGAACTTACTGTACCATCCTACCATTCCCATGAATGATCGTACTTTCTTTTTAGTGGTGGGTACAGGGTAGGTCCGGATGGCATCCACTTTACCTACTCGTGGTCTAATGACCCCCTGACCAACCACATGTCCCAGGTACTCCACCTGCTGCTGTCCGAACGCACATTTGCGTGGATTGATTGTCAGTCCAGCCCTCTTAATTAACTGAAGGACCTGCCTAAGTTGTATCAAATGTTCTTCCCAGGTCTGACTATAAATGACCACGTCATCCAGATAGGCAGCCGCAAAGTTCGATACTCTCCTTAACACTTGGTCCATCAGCCGCTGAAAAGTTGCAGGTGCCCCCTGAAGGCCAAATAGCATGACCCTGAACTGAAAACTGCCATAAGGTTTTTTAAAGGCTGTAAGTTCCTTTGTTTCTGGTGCCAATGCCACCTGCCAATACCCCTTGCATAGGTCCAAAGTAGAAATAAATCTAGCCTTGCCCACTTTCTCTAATAATTCGTCAATCCGGGGCATGGGGTATGACTCAAATTTAGATACTGAGTTAAGGTATCTGAAATCAATGCAGAATCTTAATGAGCCGTCCTTTTTGGGGACCAGCACAATCGGGCTACACCACTCACTGACTGACTCCTCGATCACTCCCAGCTGCAACATCAAATCAATTTCATGCTTCATTTTTGGCACCAATCGTTCCGGGATCCTATATGATTTTCTACGTGGAACAGTTTCCTCTTTCAAATAAACCTTATGACACACCAACGTGGTGAAACCAGGTCTCTCCTGAAACAATTCTGGATCCAATAGTGCCTCTAACTCTCTCCGCTGATCCACCTGTAAATGAGACACTTCAAATAAGTAAGGCTCTGACACATTTGTGGGAAAAGACTGTTTTTTTCTCCTCATCCACTTCCGTCGCACAAATCAAGAGCTGATGTGTCTCCTGAAGAACAGGTTGCTGCTGCTGATGACCAGGCCGCTGAAACTCTTTCAATAAGTTAATATGGAAGGTCTGATATTTTACCTTTCTGTCAGGCATATACATAGTTCATATGTCACTGAACTTAGTTTTTTAGAAATTTCATATGGCCCCTGCCATCGAGCCAACAGCTTACTGTCACACGAGGGCAGCAATAACAAAACCTGTTGTCCTGGGTGAAAAACCCTCTTTCTGGCCTTCTTGTCATACCAAGTTTTTTGTTTGGCCTGCACCGTCCTCATGTGTTCCTGAGCCAAAGCAGTCATTCGATCCAGTTTTTCTCTCATCTTAATAACATAAGAGACCACATTGTCCTTATCACTCGGTGGACTCTCCCAGTGCTCCTTTAATAAGTCCAGTGGGCCCCTCACCTGACGACCATACAGCAGTTCAAAAGGTGAGAACCCTGTTGAAGCCTGGGGCACCTCCCGATAAGCAAACAATAAATAAGGTACCCATTGATCCCAATCTGAGCCCGTTTCAGAAACAAATTTCCGCAGCATATTTTTAAGAGTCTGATTGAATCGCTCCACTAGTCCATCAGTCTGAGGGTGATATGGGGTGGTCTTAATACCCTTAATACCCAACAGTTTATATACCTGCTGCAACAGTTTTGACAAGAAATTTATTCCGCAGTCTGTTAGAACTTCTCTGGGTATGCCTACCCTTGAAAACAACTGGATAAGGCAGTTGGCAACCTGCCTAGCCTTGATAGATTTCAGGGGAAAGGCTTCTGGGTACCGAGTAGCATAGTCACAAATTACTAGAATGTATTTATTACCCGAGGAGCTTCTCTCTAGGGGGCCAACTACATCCATCCCTATTCTATCAAAAGGTGTTCCGATGATTGGTAATGGTTGCAGTTGGGCACGTGCTACTCCCCTAGATGATGTAATCTGACATATTGAGCACATTGTGCAGAACTCCTTTATCTGGGTATACATTCCCGGCCACACAAACCTTCTACCAATTCTCTGCCAAGTTTTTTGAAATGCCAGATGACCTGCCCAAGGGATAACATGTCCCAGTTCCATAATCTTTGGTGTGAGGTCCTGTGGCAAAGCTATGGCCATAACTTCACCATGCTGTTGATATAAAATGCCCTTTTTAATGACATACAAGGCCTCAGCCAAACAATCAGTTTTACCCTGTTTCACACCCTCAATCTCCGAGACTTTATCAAACCGTGGTTTAAGTGTTGGGTCAGCTTTCTGCAATGCAGCTATGTCAGGAGGGATGTCAAACTCTGACTGATTTAGCTGTGGTGTTTCTTCACCCAAGTTCTGTGCTGACACTAACACCTTATCTCTTCTCTTCTGAGCCTTGGATTTGGGTTGCTTAATAGGGCCTGCCTCTATCTCAGAATCATAAAATGGTAATTCCTGAAGAGCATTGGCAGCCCTCTGTGCCCTAGTTGTCACCATATTACAATTTTTCACCACAGGTGTATTTACTCTCTGCTCAACAGCGCCACCTGCCTGTCTCTCCTCCATTTGTTCCTCTCTAACCTGTTGTATGATGTCCAACAAAGTTGGAACATCATTGCCAAGAATAACAGGATAAGGCAAATCAGGCACAAGAGCTACAGGAAGGAGATAAGTTTGACCCCTTACTGTTAAATAAACCTCAGCAGTCGGGTACAGTTTCTTATCCCCATGGACACAACTGATATTTATTTCTGACTCATTCCACAAGTCCCTAGGGACCAAACTAGGTAGCACAACTGTTTGAAAACAGCCTGAATCTAACAGGGCCTCTTCACACTGACCATTAAGCAACACCTTTGTTTTATATACTCCACTGTGCACTGAGGCTGAAAAAGTGGGTCTAGGGACTGAACATAATAGTGACGGTTTCTGATTCCTTGTGGCAGGACATGAATACTGGGTGTGACCGATTTTATTACACTGATAACGGCGTATATCCTTATTTGCAACAACTCATGACTTTTTGCTATTATCATGTCTGCTGTTTGTGATCTGACTAGGCCTGGAATACAACCTATTTCGAGCTGGACCACCCCTTTCACCCTCATTAAACTCACTCTGTGTGGTGAAAGATCTATCACGGCCGAGAGTAGGTCTCCTGCTCCCAGACCTGGCTGACAGAAAAACCTCCGCCAGACGACCAGCGTCTTCTGCAGTCTTCGGGTCCCACTCTTGTATCCAGACTCCCAGTTCCGGGTTCACCATGCGCAAAAACTGTTCCAAAATTAGTTGTTCCATAATGTCTTTTAAAGATAGGGTCTCTGGTTTAATCAATTTATATAACAGGTCTTTTAGACGTATATAAAGTTCACGAGGGGTTTCGTCCTGATGAATGTCCAGGGACCGAAACCTCCTCCTATATGTGTCAGATGTGATTTCATATTTATTCAAAATAGCTTCTTTGACTTTCCCATAATCATCCGTGTCAGCAACATCCATCAGTACATATGCGCTCCGCGCTTTACCTGTAAGTAGAGGAGCAAGATGGATAGCCCACTCTTCATCCCTCCAGCGGCAGACTGTAGCGATCCTCTCGAACGTTGTCAGGTAATGCTCGATATTGTCCTCGGGTAAGAGAGGATTCAGTCTGGGCTCGTGGTGCACTGGTGTCCTCATCGGCTGCACCTGCAACGGCAAATCTTCCTCCTGCGGGCCGACCCGACTGGCCGTCACCCTGGGGTCCTCCCTCGAAGCGCCGTCGTCACCACTATGCTCCGCCCGGCTCCCATACTCCTCTCTCAACTCTGTAACCCGCGACTCCATCCGACGAATATGATTCTCAACAGTCTGCCACTTTTGCTCCTGAAGAGCGGCCTCCTCCTCCATCCGGCGATCTCTGAGAGTCAGCGAACGCATCAAAGATTTCACCAGGCACGTTAGCTCCTCGAGCTCGCCCAGTCCGCTGACTCCCAGGTCCTCAGCCGCCATACCTGCGTCCAGGTCAGACTGCTCCTCCTGCCTCGCTTTCCTTCTCGCCATGAGTCCTTCCATCGACCAAACGCTACGACGTCCTGGTAACGGACCACCGCTGCCACCAAATGTAACGTTGTGACAGCGAGGCGATGCGAGATTTCAGTTTTCAATTTCTTTATTTTCAAAAACTCCAGTCTCTCAGGTAAATAAACGACACCGACATCAATAATCCAAATGATACAATCTTCAATGATTCACCATGAAAATCTCTCAATCCCTTTTAACATCAATCTCTCTTCTCACATTAACAATCAACCATCACCTGTTATATACTCTGAGATAATTAACGTTAATTAGGTCAATACCAAGTCCCAGGTAAAACAATAACATTTTCCTTTTTCCTTACACATACCCATTAATATCTAAAAGTCCATAATATTTTCCCCAGCTATAAACAGAATAAATATAAATAACACACAATAAATAACACCATAAATAATTCAATAAATAATTTAACCCCTATTTACAAATTTAAATCTCCCCTATAACTCACCATAACATGCATCCTTCCTGCTGGTGTCCTGTAAAAGGCATTCACCCTCTGACAGAGTCTTTTGCCCGGACACCCACAGGAAGCATGTTGGCAAAGGTATGTGAATAATTAATTATCACTTGTTTACCCAAATAATTAACCGTACAATATCTCACAAGGGCATTCAATTAGTCACAGACAGATACAATAATGTGCACTTTAGAAACAATCAAATTAACAAAGACAAATCCCAAAATACTGTGTGCATTTTAACAAATAATCATACTGACATTTACAACATTACAAATATAACATAATCACACAATACAAGAAGTCATACAGTGGTGACATCCCATCGTCACAGGGATGTTTTTTTTTTTCCACAATATCTTTATTGAACCTTTTTTTTTTTTTTTAACAAACATGATACAAACAATCAAACACTAACACTAAAGTACTACAAAAAAAAAAAAAATGCACTAAAAACACCAACAACCACCAACAAAATCAAGTCTTCAACAATGCTCCTCTGTTTAGTCTAGACAATCCAATACATAAGTATACATATTATGTTCACCAGTTTGGAATTTACAAGGTCCACACACATCATTCACCTTCTTCTTCAAGAGTTATGTTTAAATTTTTTACATAATCAATAAAAGGTCTCCATATATTCTCAAACACAATTTCCTTTGATTTTAGTATATATGTTATTCTTTCTAATGGAAGGTTTGTTAACATCTGTCTTAACCACTGAGTCACATCTGGTCTATGAGTCTTTTTCCATAATAGTGCAATACATTTTTTGGCATTAAGCAAACTGAGGTCTATGAATGTTCTTTCACTTTTATTAAAATTATGCTTTTCTGGGTACAGACCCAACAAAAACAGTTTAGGATTCAATATGATTTGTTTTGAGATTATTTTTTCAATTGTTACCCTCACCTCTTCCCAAAACATTCTTATTAATCTACATTCCCATAAACAATGAAATAGGGTTCCTTTACTTTCCATGCATTTTGTGCATGTATCTGGTATATTTTTGTTATATCTATTTAACTCCTCCGGTGTAACATACATCCGCATTAACCATTTGAAATGTATCAATTTAAGGCGTGCATTTATTGATTTGGTTTGAGCTTCTGTACAAGCCAATTCCCATTGTTCCTCTGAAATTTCAATTTGCAGATCTTCTTTCCAGTAGTTTAATCTTTTCAGTGAATTTTCACTTGAAGATAGTGTCAATGAGTTATAAAACTCTGAAATAATACCCTTTCTTTTACTATCTTTCATCATCATTTTTTCCAAGGATGAATAAATAGGTCGAGTGAGAGCTTTATTTTGATTTGATCGAATAAAGTTTCTAAGTTGAAGATATTTAAAAAAATGTGTTCTATTGAGATTAAATTTGATCCTCAGCTCTTCAAAAGACATTATGTTGTCTGCACCTGGCAAATATAAATCCTGAATCTTTTGTATCCCTTTTAAATTCCATACTTTAAATACAGCGTCCGCTCTCCCTGGTTTAAAATATTGATTACCCCATATTGGACTAAATTGTGACAATGACTGTGGTTCTTTTAAATAGTTTTTAGCTTCACACCATATTTTGATCATATGCTTTACAAATGGATTTTTAACTTGTTTTTGTAATTTTTTTGCCGAATCTGAGTATATGAATATGGGAAGAGGTAAAGGTAAATTGTATGATTCCATTTCAGTCCAGTGAGGGAGATCATTTGATGAAAAATAATATGTCATAGACCTCAGTTGTGCCGACCAATAATACAACATAAAATTTGGACATTTCAGACCTCCACGATCAAATGGTAAATATAATAAAGACAAACGTAATCTAGCCCTCCTGTTGTTCCATATAAATTCCACTAACTTTTTTTTTATTCTTGAGAATAGATCTAAAGGTGGTGATAAGGGAATGTATTGAAATAAATAAAGTATTTTAGGTAAAATATTACTTTTAAGTATATTGATTCTCCCGATCATCGACATTGGTAGTGACATCCATCTCTGAGTTAACTCATTAATATCTGACATTAAGGCTTCATAGTTGACACTGGCGACTGATTCTAGCTTAGGCATAATTTGGATTCCTAAATATTTAAACTGATTTACAACATTGAATTGATTTACCTCAGGGGCTGGGTAATTTCTCTGGGTCTCATTTAGCATTAATATTGAAGATTTAGTTTTATTTATTTTATATCCTGATATTTCCCCAAAATTCTTTATTAAATTCAACAAGGTTGGAATTGATTTTTTTAGATTCGACATAAACAAAATTATATCATCGGCGTACAGGGAGATTTTATGTTCTGTTGGTCCAACTTTAATTCCATATATTTGTGAATGTAAACGTATCGCTATCGCTAAAGGTTCAATTGCCATAGTAAACAGTAAAGGTGAAAGTGGACAGCCTTGTCGACATCCTCTATTGATTTTTATTGGTTTTGAAATATTGTTATTTGTTAGGATTTCTGCTGTAGCATTATTGTATATTATTTGAACCCATTTTATGAAATTATTTCCAAGTCCAAACCTTTGTAGGACTTCAAAAAGAAAGGGCCATTCAACTCTATCAAAGGCCTTTTCGGCGTCCAATGATAGGAGAGCTGTATCCGGTGCTTCTTTATTAAAATAAATAATATTAAATAGTCTTCTTACATTATGGAAGCCTTGTCTACCCTTTATAAAGCCATTCTGATCTCGATTAATAATATTTGGTAAAATTTCTTGTATTCGTCTTGCTAAAATTTTACAGATTATCTTAAGGTCGGCGTTTAATAGGCTTATTGGTCTCATATTTTCACATTTATTAGAGGGCTTACCTGGTTTTGGCAGCAGTATAATTAAGGCATTATTTATGTATGATGGTAAATTATTATTTTGAAATGCTTCTAAAACCATTTCCAAAAAAGGTTTTATTAATTTATTCTTAAATTTTTTATAAAGGTCAACTGGAAGACCATCTGGTCCTGCACTTTTTCCTGATTTCATATTATCAATGGCTAGCCCAACTTCTTCTTGACTAATTTTAGACTCCAATATCTCCCTGTTTTCATTTGGAATACACGGTATAGATAGTTCGTTCAAAAACCCATTTAGTTTTGTTAAATCAGGTTCATTTTTGGTATCATATAATTTTTCATAGTAATCTCTAAAGGCTCTATTAATTTCTAAAGGATCTATAACTACCTGTCCATTACTTATAATACTGGTAATTGGTGTTTTAATTTCCAATTGTTTAATCTGCCATGCTAATAATTTTCCTGATTTTTCACCTTGTTCATAAAAAGATTGTTTCAATCTTAGAAGACTCGAGGCAGCTCTATTCGCTGATTTTTTGTCGTATTCAGCTCTCAAAATCAGTAATTCATTCTCCAACCTTGGGTCACTTCCTGCATACACTTTTTCCTGAAGATTTTTTATTTTATGTTCCAATTTAGCTCTCTCCTCTCGAGTCTTCTTAGATTTTGATCCTGTATAACTAATAATATGTCCCCTAATAAAAGCTTTGAAAGCCTCCCACTTTACACATGCTGATGTTTGTGTAGTATTGATGTCAAAGAACTCGTCTATCTGTTTTTCTATATACTTGACAAATTCCTCATCCTGAAGCCATTTATGCTGAAATTGCCATCTACCTGATTCCTTTGTCAATTTTTTATCTACATATATTAGACAACAGGGTGCATGATCAGAGATCACGATGTTATCATAAAAGCAGTTTTGAATCTTGGACCTTAATTCTGTGGAAATCAAAAAATAATCAATACGTGAGAATGTCTTGTAGGTACTGGAATAACAAGAATAGGCTTTAACTTGTGGTTTCATTTCTCTCCATATATCTAACAATCTCAATTCTTTCATAAAATGATTAATAGTCATCCTACATCCAATGTGCGTACAATCCAGTCCTGTTGATCTATCCACACCTGGATTCAATGTACAATTAAAATCCCCTGCTATTATATGTTGCCCTGTAAGTGATGATAAGATGAGAAATAAATTAGCAAAGAACTTCTGATCATCTATATTGGGACCATATAAGTTCACAAGATTTATATTTTCTAATAGCAAAGAACCTTGAATGATTACATATCTTCCAAATTTGTCTCCAATTACATTTTTCACTTGAAAAGGAACTGATTTATGTATGAGAGTCAGAACTCCCCTGGCTCGGGATGAAAATGAAGAGGTGAATACACTTCCCTGCCATCTACTCCTAATTCTTTTAACATCCTCCTCTATCAGATGAGTTTCTTGTAAAAACACAATTCTTGAACCCTTGTCCTTTATTTTATTCATAACTTGTTTAAGTTTTTTTAAATTTTGTAGACCTCTGCAATTCCATGAAGTTAAATTAAGATTAACACTTTGGTCCATGATCAATAGAGAGTTTAGGATTACCTTGCAGTGTAAACATGCTCATACAGAGAAGCAAAAACATGAGTGGTTGAACATTCATCCTACAAACTACACACAAACAAATTTCCCCTTCCCACACTTGTGGCAAACCCCCCAAAATCAAAAGAAAAATTCTGTCTCCCGATATAGCCATCGACCGTTCCACACCCACGGGGAACAGCCTAAGCCACTCCTTCTTCATCCTCCCAATCACCCTAACTCTACTGCTTTTAATGACGTAACATTAACTCTCCTCTGTAGTTTTCCAACTTAACTCCAAGATTTTTAACAACTTTGTACATCATAGTTTTTTTTTTTGTTTGTTTTGTTTTTGTTTTTTTTTAATATATAATACAATCTATATTTTGTAAACTTACTATTTACTTCAAGTCAGTCAGATGCCTGTGCAAATGCTTAATTATTCTACCTTATATTTTGTTCATGCTTAGCTCCCACCAGTCTCTTCTTCTTCTTTGATCTTCTTGATGAACTCCTGCGCCTCCTCTGGGGTCTTGAAGATGTGGGTTCTGCCCTCATACGTGGTCAGCAGTCTCGCAGGATAGATTACACCATGACGAATCCCAAGGTTGCGCAGCTCCTTACGTACGGGATCAAACTGCTTCCTCAATTGCTGGATTCCTGTGGCCAAATCTGGGTAGAACCGCACCTGCTGGTCCTGGTGTTTAATCTCTCCTTTAGCACGTGCAGCGTTGAAGATCTTCATCCTGTCTCTGTTGCTAAGAAACTTCATAATTAAGGTCCTCGGCGGTCCCTTGTCTCTCCGTGGGCCAATACGATGTGCTTTTTCCAGAACCACTGCTGATTGCAACTCCTCGCTGCCCAGCACCTCCGGAATCCACTTTTCCAGAAAGGAACATACGTCCCGACCTTCTGATTCCTCTGGAAGACCCACCAGCCTCAAATTATTCTGTCTCGACCGAGATTCCAAATCCAAAATATTATCTTCCAGAGATTTATTTTTTTTTTCCAAAGTGCGCACCTTTAATTGAAGACGGGTGACGTCATCTTCAGCACTAGCGAGACGGAGCTCCATCTGCGCCGTTCGTTCTACACAGTCACCCAATTCCTTTCTTATTCCTTCCAACGCTGTCATAATCCCATCAAATCTAGAGGAAAAGTCCGCTCTCATTGAACTCATGGCAGCCATCAGCGCATCTGCGCCATTCCCCGCAGAAATCGCACCGCCGCCCGCCTCCTCCGCCATATATGGAGCCTTGTTTGCTGCGTCACAGACCTGAAAGTCCGTTAATTTGGACTGTTTCGGCGGCTCGCTTTTTCCTTTTCCTGGTTTTCCAGCCTTAGGCTTCGCCGACATATCCTCGCTCAAATGCTGGGATACGTTCTGTCCCAAATGAGAGAGTTATTTGCCGATTTTTTTCTCCAGGAGCAGAGCAGAGCGAGACACGTCCGTCCTACGTGGCAGCCATAACCGGAAGTCCGTCACAGGGATGTTAATGATTAATTGACTTTCGATTAATTGTCATAAGAATTTAGTCGACTAAATTAGTCAATTAATTGGTAACTCAGCAGTCCTTTTCAATGGGAGCTTATTCTATGAAATGTAGTTGTGTTGTCATCCAGGCGGGGGCACACGTGGTCATCCACTGCCGCATTTCAACCGAAAAAGCAGATGAAGATGCTAAGCACCCCCCCCCCCCCCCAGAGCGCATGCACTGTGCAGGGTGAAAAAAATTTGCTCTTCCGGGTTAGGAGAATGACAACAAGTTCCAATGGCACATTTCAGTGTCCACCCACCTACTTCAAATCAACAGGGCGGACAAGCGGACTGCAGCGATTAAAAAGACTACACAAGCGCAAAAACCTATCTCTGCTGTCAGCAGACCAGACTCAAGTTCCCACTGAGGTCACAGACAACAAGAGGGAGCCCAGATCATTCTGAGTTTGCCTGGATTTCTGGGGTACTGTAATAATGTTTAACATGCAATAGATAAAGCAACTCACAATTGATTTTCCCGTTAAAACAGTCTACCAGTGCATCTCGGTAGATGAAGATGAATAGATACATCCATAGATGCGCCGGGACACATCATCAGTGATGTTTCCTGACGTCATTGGGTGTTTCGGGTCTCACAGCATCAGACACCCTCAATCAGGCGACCCAGCCAGGGTTGATCAGACCCTGACTTGTGTCCCGGCAGCATTGGCCCACGATTCTGACCTCTTGATCCATAGCCACCGAGAAGCTCTTTCTGCAGCCTCAGTGGCAGATTTGATGGCCTTCCTTTTAGCAACTCCTTTAATACCAAGGAGAGTATAAATTTTGCACAGGGAGCGGGCAGCAAAGCCTCGACATCCCACCTCTATGGGCTCACAGTGTGCTCTCCAACCATTCCTCTGGCACTGTTCTACCAGTTCTTGGTATTTGAGCCGTTTGCGTTCATTGGCTTCTTCTATGTGCTCCTCCCAGGGAACTGTGAGCTCCACTAACAGAACCTGCCTGGAAGAGGAAGATGTTAGTACCACATCTGGCCTAAGAGATGTTGCTGTTACATAATCGGGGAACTTAAGCTGCTTTCCCAAGTCAATTCGCAGGTCCCAGTCTGATGCTGAAGAGAGCAGAGTGGCTGATGGTCTAAGCTGTGGTCGGGGCCTCTCTCCAGCTTTAACGAATGTAATTTTCCTTTGACTACCGACCTGCTTACTGTTTGCCATGGCGCTGGAGATGGTCTCCGCTACACACTTTAGCACTTGGTCATGGCGCCAGCGATATCGGCCCTCTCCAAGAGCTGTTGGGCAACTACTAAGAATGTGTTCAAGCATGCCCTTTCCTGAGCAGAGAGGACATGTTGGCAGCTCGCTCTTACTCCAGGTATGCAGGTTTGCCAGACTGGGTAGCACATCATATACTGCTCGGAGCATAAATTGGATGCGCTGAGGCTCTGCATTCCAGATGTCATTCCAGGTCAGCTTCTTATCCACTACTCCCTCCCATTTTGTCCATGCCCCCTGCTGCCGCATGCCTACCATCCTACCAGTCCTCACTTCTTCAACACCTGCTCTCACCTCCTGCAGGATTAACTTGCGTTTGTCCTTTCCCTGGACTTTATCGTAGCGCAGCTGTGGGATGGAGCCCAGCCCTGCATGTCCTATTGCCACCGTGCCCACCAGAGCTTTGTGTCTCAACCGAGATTCTGCAAGCTCCAACCCCTCTTGAGCTCTCCACTTCCGACCTGTCCTCACCACAATGCCTGCTGCTGCCACTCTCGAGTCTCTAGAGTCACGATAGGCTAGTACCTCTCTTGTGCGGGAAACCTTGAACTCCTCTTCCAAACTACTAATAGGAAGCTGGAGTTTGTTGCTCCTGCCATACAGCGCCGCACTACTGAAGCTATTTGGTAAACCCAACCATCTTCGAAGGTAGGAGCTGATCTTCCTTTCCAGGGTCTCCACTGTAGACAGAGGCACCTCGTACACCAGCAGAGGCCAGAGGATACGGAGCAAAATGCCATGTTGGTACACCCAAGTCTTGAACCTGCCGGGAAGGCCGGACTTATCCACGGTCAACAGCCATGTTTCCAATTTCCTGATGGTAGTTCGAATGGATGCTGTGTCCCTGAGACTACAGTCAAAGACCTTCCCCAGGCTTGTGACTGGTTTCTCTGTGATAGATGGTATCACAATGCCATCCAGATGGAAACGGAACTTATCCACCACTTTCCCTCTTTTCAGGACCATAGATCTAGACTTTGATGGCTTAAAGTTCATTCTTGCCCAGGAAATAAGTTTTTCCAGGCCTTGAAGAATCCACCTACTACCAGGCACTGATGTAGTAGTAACTGTCAGATCATCCATGAAAGCTCTAATGGGGGGCTGCCGGATTCCTGACCTTGAAAGGGGTCCTCTACATTCGAGCTCCGCTGCTTTAACCAGCATGTTCATGGACAGGGTAAAAAGGATAACAGAAATGGTACAACCTGTTATAATCCCTTTCTCCAACTGGTGCCAATCTGAGGTCAAGCTGCCAGAGGTGACTCTGAGTCTAAATTGACCATAATAGTTCAGAATGAGAGCCTTGATCTTACTGGGTATGTGGTGTTGGTCCAGCGTGATATCGACCAGCTTATGGGGAATTGACCCGTAAGCATTGGCAAGATCCAGCCAAAGCACCACTAGATCTCCATTTCCCTCCCGTGCCTCTCTGATCAGCTGAGTGACCACCCCAGTATGTTCCAAACACCCTGGTACACCTGGGATTCCACCCTTCTGTACTGATGTATCGATATAATTGTTCTTCAGAAGGAAGTGGGTCATTCTCTTAGACAAGACACTAAAGAAGATCTTGCCTTCCACGCTGAGGAGTGAGATAGACCTGAACTGCTCCAATTTAGATGACCTCTCTTCCTTGGGAATCCACACTCCCTCTGCCCATCTCCACTGCTCTGCTACAGTTCCTCTTCGCCAGATCACTCTCAGTATCTTCCATAGGATTCTCAGGAGCTCTGGGCAACGCTTATATACTTTATAAGGTACTCCACTGGGGCCTGGAGCAGAGCTGGCTCTTGCCGCTGCCAACACTTCCTGAACTTCCTTCCAGGTGGGTTCTGAGGTGTTGAACTCCACCAGAGGGGCTGGAATGTCCAAAAGAGCTCTCTGAGGTCCCAGGTCCTGCTCTCTAAAGGGATCACTTAGGGTATTATGCAAGAAATGGTCAAACTTCCTCCTTAGAACACTCCAGTCTCCCACTGTGCTTCTGCCCTAGCATCTCCCTCATAAAGCCAAATGGATCTGCCAAGAATGCAGTTCGTCTCCTGGCTCTCTCAATCCTCCTCCTCCGATGCCATTCAGCTCTACGCAGGGTCATAAGCTTCTTCCTGATGTCATGTCGGAGCTCAGCAAGTGGTGGCTTCTCCTCTTCTGCTGCTGCTTGAAACTGTCTTGTCAGCATCCTCAACTCTTTCCGCAGCTGATGAATCCTGCCAGCCCTACGGTTCTTAGTGTAAATAGACCTGCCAGCTCTGCGCTCTATAATGCCAAACCTCTCTACCCCCAAACTCATAATGATGGTCGTCATGCTTCGAAGTTGACTATCCACATCTCCCTTTGCTATTGTTCTGATGATTCAACTTTATTTATTTATATAGCGCCATTTCACAACAACAGTCATCTCATAGCACTATCAACTGTAGGGAGGACCCCCACAGTTGCAGAAAGACCCCAGCAATCAGGCGATCCCCTGTGAGCAAGCACTTGGCGACGGTGGAGAGGAAAAACTCCCTTTTAACAGGAAGAAACCTCCAGCAGAACCAGGCTCAGGGAGGGGCAGTCATCTGCTGCGACTGGCTGGGGGGTGAGGGGATAGAGAAGAAGAAAAGAACAGACATGTAGAGAGCAAACAGCACGATGGGGACTCAATCTATGGGAGAGAACAAACAAATGTTAATGACCAGCAAAAAAAAAATATTTCATAGAGAGTGAGGAAAGGAGTGAGGCCCAGTGCATTACTGGAGGTCCCCCGGCTGACTAAACCTATTAGCAGCATAACTAAGGGAGGGTTCAGAAAACACATGATCCCTCCCTAATTGTAGGCTATATCAAAAAGGTAGGTTTTAGCCCTATTCTTAAAAACAGAGATCGAGTCTGACTCCCGAATCCAGATTGGCAGCTGATTCCACAGGAGAGGAGCTTGATAACTGAAGGCTCTGCCTCCCATTGTACTTTTGGAGATTCTAGGTATTACAAGTAAACCTGCATTTTGGGAGCGTAGTGCTCTGTTAGGATGATACGGTAGTATCAGATCTTTTAAATAAAAAGGAGCCTGATTGTTTAGAGCTTTGTAAGTAAGAAGAAGGATTTTAAACTTAATTCTAAACTCTATGGGAAGCCAATGAAGGGAGGCCAGAACCGGAGAGATATGATCTCTCTTTCTAGTACCTGTTAAAACTCTTGCTGCAGCATTTTGGATCAGCTGAAGACTTTTTAAAGATGTTTTAGGACAACCTGATAATAAAGAATTACAATAATCTAATCTCGAGCTAACAAAAGCGTGGATCAGCTTCTCAGCATCACTCTGAGACAAGATGCTCCTAATCTTGGCAATATTACGCAAATGATAGAAGGCAGTCTTAGAAACAAATTTAATATGTGAATTGAAGGACAAATCCTGATCAAAAATAACTCCAAGGTTCCTCACAGAGCTATTAAGAGAAAGAGTAACTGCATCCAAACTGAAAGTTTGATTTGGAAAGGAATTTCTAAGGTTTTTTGGACCAACAAGAATGACTTCAGTCTTATCTGAATTTAATAGCAGGAAATTACAAGTCATCCAAACTTTGATTTCCTTAAGACAGGCTTCTAACTTGGCTAATTGATTAGTATCATCTGGCTTCATTGACAGGTATAATTGTGTGTCATCTGCATAACAGTGAAAATGTATACAGTGCTTTCTAATAATGTTGCCTAACGGAAGCATATATAAACTAAAAAGAGTAGGGCCAAGCACAGATCCCTGTGGAACTCCATGACTAAGCTTTGAGCTGAGAGAAAACTCATCATTTACATGAACAAACTGGAACCTATCAGATAAATAAGATCTAAACCACTGCAACGAAGTTCCATTAAGTCCAACATAGTGTTCTAATCTATCAAGTAGAATATTATGATCAATAGTATCAAAAGCTGCACTAAGATCTAAAAGGACAAGTACAGAAACTAGTCCATTATCAGATGCAATGAGGAGGTCGTTAGTGACCTTCGCTAAGGCTGTTTCAGTGCTATGATGGATTCTAAACCCAGATTGAAACTCCTCAAATAAACCATTTCCCTGCAGGTGGTCAAATAATTGCATAGCAACAACTCTTTCTAAGATTTTTGAAATGAAAGGGAGATTAGAGATTGGTCTATAGTTAGCTAAAGCTCCTGGATCTAGCGTTGGCTTTTCGAGTAAGGGTTTAATTACAGCCGTTTTAAAAGCCTGCGGTACATGGCCTAAAGTTAATGAAGAATTGATTATATGAAGAATAAAGCTACCAATAAGTGGGAAGACTTCTTTAAATAACCTGGTAGGAATAGGGTCTAAAAGACAAGTTGAAGGTTTGGATGAGGAAACTATTTTGTCTAACTCACAAAGGTCGATTGGAGTAAACTCATCAAGACAGACATCAATAGAAGGAGTTGTAGTAGTTACAGTATTTAAGTTAACTGTGGGAAGAATCTGATTGATTTTATCTCTGATGGATGAAATTTTATTATTGAAAAAGTTCATAAAGTCCTGACTAGTAAGCTCTAAGGGGATGCTAGGATTGACAGAGTCCTGACTCTTTGTCAACCTGGCTACAGTACTGAAAAGAAACCTGGGATTATTCTTGTTCTCTTCTATTAATGCAGAGTAATAACTCGTTCTAGCTT
Source organism: Pholidichthys leucotaenia (assembly GCA_020510985.1). Taxonomy (NCBI): domain Eukaryota; kingdom Metazoa; phylum Chordata; class Actinopteri; order Cichliformes; family Pholidichthyidae; genus Pholidichthys; species Pholidichthys leucotaenia. Next base: position 386,053,202 of record CM035840.1, on the reverse strand, counting down.
TTCTAAGAGATTTTTTATAAATTAAAAGATGATTTCTCCAAGCTAAATAGATTTCATCTAAATTAGTAGAGCGCCATTTTCTTTCTAATTGACGAGTCTTCTGTTTTAAGCTACGAGTTTCTGTGTTGAACCAAGGAGTTAAAAATCTCTGATTAGACTTTTTCTTTTTTAAGGGGGCCACCAAGTCTAGAGCCTGATGTAGAGAAGCTGAAACACTATCCACCATGTTATCAATTACAGAAGGAGCAAGCTGTCTATAGCTTATTTCCGTTGTGTTGACACATGGCATAGAGGAAACAATCTGCATAAATTTGGAAACAGCATCATCTGAGAGGCATCTACTGTGATAATATTTTTCTTTAGGAGCCAAATAGTCAGAAATAGTAAAATCAAAGGTTAACAGACAATGGTCTGACAGTACAGGGTTATGAGGAGACACTACCAGATTTTCTATTTCTATGCCATATGTCAGAACAAGGTCCAATGTATGGTGGAGGTAATGAGTAGAATTTCCTACTTTCTGAGAAAACCCAATCGAGTCTAATATTGAATTAAAAGCCACATTAAGGCAGTCACTATCTACATCCACATGTATATTAAAGTCCCCTACTATAATTATTCTATCAGATTTCAGCACTAAATCAGCTAAGAAATCAGGAAATTCGGATAAAAATTCTGAATAGGTTGATGGGGGACGATAAACTATGGCAAATAAAATTGGGTTTAACCTGGAATTGCTAAAGTGCCCAATACTGAGGACCAGGCCCTCAAAGGAATTATAACATGTTTTTTGCTTTACATTAACTAGTAATTTGGAATGGTAAATTGCTGCTACTCCTCCTCCATGACCAGAACTTCTGGGATTTTGACAGTTTAAATAACCAGAGGGAGTTGATTCATTTAAACCAACATAATCCTCTTGTCCTAACCAAGTCTCTGTAAGGGAAATTAAATCAATCTGATGATCAATTAACAGATCATGGACTAACAGAGACTTGGGAGTTAGAGACCTAATATTTAATAAACCACATTTAATTTTTAAATTATGAGGAGGAACAGAGGCCAAATCATTCAATTTAGAGGCTTTATGTTTAATTTGAGTTTTACCAATATTTTGCTTTATCACTTTGGGATGCTTATACATTATATTTTTATTCACTTTGGAGGGAGCAGACAACGATTCTCTGATGGGGAAGACAGGGTCTAAGCTGAGGGGTGGCGGATGAAGAGGAGCTGCAGAGAGGCGTGTAAGACTGTGACTCTGCTTCCTGGTCCCAACTCTGAGTAGTCAGGGTTTTGGAAATTTGGATAAAAAAGATGCCAGATTGTTAGATAAATGAGAAGCACCATCCAAAGTGGGATGAATGCTGTCTCGTCTCATAAGACCAGGTTTTCCCCAAAAAGAGCTCCAATTGTCAATGTAGCCCACGTCATTTTAGGACACCACACAGACAGCCAGCGGTTCAAGGATGACGAGCGACTAAACATATCATCACTGGTCAGATTGGGGAGGGGCCCAGAGAATACTACAGTGGCAGACATCGTTTTTGCAAAGTCACACACCGATTCTACATTAAGTTTCGTGACTTCCGACTGCCGGAGACGGATGTCATTAATGCCGGCGTGAATAACAATTGTGGAATATTTACAGTTACTTTTAGCCAGCATTTTCAAATTTGACTCGATGTCGCCTGCTCTGGCCCCAGGAATGCATGTGACTATGGCCGCTGGAGTCTCTAGGTTCACGTTTCTGACTACAGAGTCGCCAATGATCAGAGTTTTTTCCTCAGCGGGTGTGTCGCTGAGCGGGGAAAAACGATTAGAAACGTGAACAGGTTGGTGGTGAACCGGGGCTTTGCGACTAGGCTTCCTTCTCACCGTCACCCACCCAGTCTCCTCGCTGCAGAGGAGAGCCGGGGAACCGGTGACAGGGGGACCTAAGCTAGCTAGCTCCGCTGCAGCTAAGGGGCGTCCGTCGAGATTAACTGGCGCAGACGGTGTTTCAATGCAGCGGAGCCGGGATTCCAAATCAGACAACCTCGCCTCGAGCGCCTCAAAAAGACAACATTTATTACATTTACCGTTATCACTAAAAGAGGCAGAGGTGTAGCTAAACATCTGACAGAGAGAGCACACCAGAGGAGGAGAGGAAAGAGAACTAGTAGCCATAGCTAGTGGCTCGAGAGCTGGAGAGCAAACCACACAGGCAGACAGCAAAACAGGAAGTGACGATACGTTACCACAAGGAAGTGACGATCTCTGCTGTATCTTCATCAAACATCATCGGTAAATTAGAACATGATTTTTTTTTTTTTAAATAACTAAAAATAAAGAATTTTTATGATATTGGTAATAGTTTTTTAAATAGGTAAAAAATCATGACATTTGTCATTTACTGAGACATACCAGCACATTATAGCTAATGAATTTCCCCAGTGTGGGATTAATAAAGTCTTATCTTATCTTATACAGTGCAAAATTTGTTAAACTACAAAAAAAATGCCAATGTCTGTAGTTAAAAAAAAGCAAATGGTACAATAAATCATTGAGGAATATGATGTTCATGTTTTATTTAGTATATGAAAAAACAGCAATGTTTCATATGTTAAAGATAGACCGTATTAGACCGAAGGAAATGCAGACTCTCAGGAAAAACGGAGCTTATTAACTAATCGTTAATTGTTCGATAAGGTGAATCAATTATCAGTTAATGAATTAATTGATAACTTGCATCCCTAAATGAAATATTATTAGGGCTTTTATTTTTGCCAAATTGTGCAGATGGCTAGCTGTATGCTGGCACTTTAAATCAGCCAGAATTAAAACACATTTTGCAAGCAGTGACTTTATCCCAGTGTCATCTGTGCTTGGTAATTTCTCCTTAATATTCAGTTATGGGAAATTAGGGAATTCAATATTCTGGAAAAAAAGGATACTTCCTCATAAGTTTTTAGCTCTTCTTCTCTTCTGTTTATGATGTGAAGGATTAGGTTCAGACGTTTACCCATCTTCTTCACTGATTTATTTAAGCAGTGGTGAGGTCTGCAGGACCAAGATGTAATAGAGGTGTCAATATTCGTCATGTCAGCAGGTTGTGCTTCATTAATCTGTCTGATTGATCCACCATCCATGTGGTTCAATGACCTTGCTTTGCACAAATAAGAACTGAACTCGTGCCAGTTACCTGATATACTGCTCTGCTGATTGATTTGTGCTTGAGTTATCGAAGGCAGTGGACAGAGATGCATGTGAACACCAAAACTATGAGTGAAAGGATTTTTCCAGAGGTGCTAAAGAGGAAGCTTAAATATCTGTTTCATGTTGTCGTACAGGCTTTACTGCAGCAATAATAGAAACCAATATTACTGCGTGACAGAGCCAGATCATCTGAAAATATTAGGAAACTATGGTTAGAAAAATGTCCTTACCTATCATCACAATGGTTGAACTGAGGAGATCAGATACATTTGCAGCTGTCATGGAGGATTATGGGCTTTATTTTGACAGTCTATTCACTCATCAGTTGTTGGATGCACAGGATGCGTTTGTGGGTGTGGCCCAGTCCATTTTGTTATCATGGCAGAGGGAAAGTAGTCTCTGTGCCGAGCGAAAAGTGCAAAGAGGTTGGTCTAAATATTCAAAGGTGTGTTTTGTAGGGATTGATGATATCAGCGTTTTTCCTTTCAATACAATGCAATTAATTTATGGGACTTTTTCTTCAATACCGATGTTTTTTGCCCCTTAAAAGAAAATCACAGGATTGCAGTTTCATTAACAACTTTATTGCAAGGGCAGTATGAAATATGAATAAAACTCATGAACATAAATACTTCAAAGAAATGCTTATAAAATGATAATAAAATGGAGCAATGAGCAAAGTAAATAAAAATAAAATGAAATATAATTCAGTTATAATAAAATTAATTAAGACTTAAAATGAATGCAAAATTAATTCAATTTCTTGATTTGGTGAAGATTCTCTGTCATCCAGGTGGGTACGTATGCTGTATGAAAGCTCAGTCAAGTCAGCCGGATTCAAGTATTTTTTACTTCAGAAATGTTTCACCATTCTTCCAAATTCTATGATAATACCAAGCAGCATATTTAGATTTTAGATTTGGATTTAGATTCCTTTATTAGTCCCACAATGGGGAAATTACAGGACATCCACATGAGTGGATGAGGCAGCCACTAGTGCGGCACCCAACCCTTTCACCATTCACACACACATTCACACCTGGGGCCACTTTAGAGCCTCCAATTAACCTAACTTGTATGTTTTGGCATGTGGGGTGAACCCCCCCCCCCCGCCCTCCGCGTGAGTAAACCCACGCAGACATGGGGAGAACATGCAAACTCCACACAGATCACTGTTGGTCAGGGGCTGGGATTGAATCCAGGATCCCCTGGCCAAGGGTGAGTTGCTGTGCTGCCGCAGTGCTAACCACTCTGCCACCGCGCTGCCCCATATACTGTATGTGTAATTTTTTTCACAATGTGGTGGTTTTTTTTGTATTTATTTATTTTATTTTTACACTGTTATTTTAGAAACTTAAACACTATTATTATTACCTCCGCCAAAGGGGGAGGTTATGTGATCATCGGCGTTGGTTTGTCTGCCTGTCTGTCGATAACTCAAAAAGTTATGGACGGATTTTCATGAAATTTTCACAGATTGTCAGAAATGGGGTATCCTACAGATGATTAGATTTTGGTGGTGATCCGGATCACCGTCCACAAGAAAACCGCCATTACGCAAAATGCCATTTTCGTGAATAACTACTAAACCACTAATCCTATCATTGTCAATCCAATTGCTTGTCATATGTTTTCATGGTCAAGGAATCTGAAGACTGTATGGGGGGAACTGTGGCGCTAAACCGCCATTACAGAAAATGCCATTTTCGTCAATAACTACTGAACCACTAATCCTATCGTTGTGAATCCAGTTGCTAGTCATATGTTTTCATGGTCTAGGAATCGGAAAACGTACACACAAACACTGTATGGGGTGAACTGTGGCGCTAAACCGCCATTACGGAAAATGCCATTTTTGTCAATAACTACTGAACCACTAATCCTATCATTGTGAATCCAATTGCTAGTCATATGTTTTCATGGTCAAGGAATCTGAAAACGTACACACAAACACTGTATGGGGGGAACTGTGGCGCTTGGCGGAGGTCTGCGATCTCCGAGTGCTTTTCTAGTTATTATTACCTCCGCCAGGCCGAAAAGGCCAGGAGGAGGTTATGTTTTTGCCGGGGTTTGTCTGTGTGTTTGTCTGTCTGTCTGTCTGTCTGTCTGTCTGTCTGTCTGTTGGTTAGCAAGATAACTCAAAAAATCTTGGACGGATTTCCATGAAACTTTCAGGCGTTGTTGGAAATGGTACAAGGAAGAACTGATTAAATTTTGGGGGTGATCCGGTTCACCGTCTGGATACAGGAATTTTTTAAAGCATTTTTCATTCAACACTGTGACATACAGCCATTTTCAACATGTGCGCAGGCGCAATGGAGGGCGCTGGTCGTCGTGTCTGCAACACAAACTCTGCGTTCTTCAACGTTTTAGGCACAAAAGGACGCGGAAAACACTGCTGGCCTGGGCCCGCCAGCGTGCCTGTGTTTGCGCGCAACTGCAAAACCTCACACGGGCAGCTGTCCGCCGACGGATTCTTTGGCAGAAATTCCCTGGCCAGCCATAGGAGCTGCGCATTTGGCAGAAATTCACCGGCCAGCCATAGGCGCTGCGCAAAAACGAGCTCTCTGCCGGCGAAGCTTCTAAATTCTCGTTTGCCGCGGAGTGCAACCCCCAAAAAAATAATATTGTAGCGAACTCAATATGAGCACCCTACTTGGCTTGCCAAGTGGGTTGACCCTATTGGCGACACAGGTAGAGTGCAGGACTCCGGAGCGGGAGGCGTGAGTTCGAACCTGCCGGTGGGACGTCGCCATGTTGAGCAGCACGTTACAATATAATATAAAACCCACGGCAACCTGTCTACCCAATTTGCATCCGTCAGTGGAAGAGATGGACACAACAGCAACACTTTATTACCTCCGCCAAGGAGGCAATGCTTTTACTACTGAACCACTAATCCTATCACTATCAGATTGATTGTCATTGATTAATTGTGTGTTTATTGCACTGTCCCTGTCAAATAAACAAATAATCATTGTGAATCCAATTGCTAGTCATATGTTTACATGCTCAAGGAATCTGAAAACGTACACACAAACACTGTATGGGGGGAATTGTGGCGCTTGGCGGAGGTCTGCGTTCTCCGAGTGCTTTTCTAGTTATTATTATTATTACTTTCGCCAAGGAGGTTATGTTTTCATCAGCGTTGGTTTGTCTGTTTGTCTGTCTGTTTGTTTGTTAGCAAGATAACTCAAAAAGTTATGGACGGATTTTCATGAAATTTTCAGAGATTGTCAGAAATCTCTGACAATAATGTGAATACTTCACATTATCTGCTACATGCTAATTTTTTAAAACTGCCTTGACTAGTACTACTCATTATTACTAGTATTATTATTATTATTACTTATTATTACTTATTTTTCTACACTTATTGCACGTTTCTAGTCCTTTAGTTTTTTAGTTTATCCCTTTTTCTCATTGTTTTTAATGTTGCAGCATGGCACCGAGACAAATTCCTAGTTTGTGTATCACATGAACAATGGCAATAAACCTGATTCTGATTCTGATTCTGAAGTGGGGTATCCTACAGATGATTACATTTTGGTGATGATCTGAGAGTGCATACCTCCACCAAGGGCTTTGTTTGTATTTGTGCAGCAGGATTACACAAAAACTACTTGATGGATTTGGATGAAATTTTCACCACAGGTGGTTCTTGGCCTACAGAGGAACCCATTACATTTTGGTGATGATCTGAGAATGCATACCTCAGCCAAGACTCGTGTCTTCTCACAGTGTGTTAGCAGCAATACTCCAAAACTGATGGACAGACTTTCATGCAATTTTCACCACAAGTGGCTGTAGGCCTACACACAAAGTCATTACATTTTGGAGGTGATCCATGACAAACAGAAGGAGCCTTGGCGGAGGTATGCGCTCTATGAGTGCTTTTCTAGTTATTATTATTATTATTATTATTAGGGCGGCAGTGGCTCAGGAGGTAGAGCAGGTTGTCCAATAACCGGATGGTTGGCAGTTCAAATCCCGCTCTCCTCAGATATCCTGCCGTTGTGTCCCTGGGCAAGACATTTCACTCACCTTGCCTCCAGTGTCCATAACACTGGGTATGATTGTGTATAAGGCTGCGTGTCCACCAAACGCATTTTTTCAGCTCTGGGCGGCTATTTTCCATTCATTCTCTATGTTTAGAGACTGCTATTAAAAAATCAGAAGAAAGTCTGACCATAGGAAAGTGGAAGTGTTGAGCTGAGAGTGACAAGCTTTTGCTGGGATTCAGGGCACAGGCTTTTTTTCCCCACAGCATCATGCACAAATGCTGAAAAAAAAAAAAAAAAATGCTCAAGGCGGTCGGGTGACAAAGAACGCATTTTGTGGACACGCAGCCTAAATGTTTGGTGGTGGCCGGAGAGGCTGTTGGTGTGGATTGGCAGCCACGCTTCTGTCAGCCTGCCCCAGAGCAACTGTGGTTGCAGTAGTAGCTTGCCACTACCATTGTCTGTCTGGAGTGACTGAATGATGTATCTATTTGTAAAGTGTCTTTGAGTGTCTGTGATAAAGTGCTATATAAATCTGATGCATTGTTATTATTATTATTATTGTTATTATTATCATGTGACCATCTGAATTATGCGAACACCCCCCTGCATCACACACAGTTTGGGTTGCATGCCCACCATTCAACAGAGTCTGATAAGCTTGTTTTTAGAGAAAACTAAATCCTTTTTAGATAAGTGCAATTGTGTAGGTGCTGTGTTTTTAGATCTGAAGAAGGCATTTGACACCGTTGACCGCAACATCCGTTTAACCAAACTTACTCAGTTTAATTTTTCAGAACACACCATCAAATGGATGAAATCCTATTTAACCGACACACAGCAATGTGTAATGGTTAACAGTGTCAAATCCCCACATTTGAAATGTCAAATGGATGTCCCACAATGCTTCATACTTGGACCAATATTATTTTCCCTATACATAAATGATTTTCCAAATGCATGCAGAAACATTCATTTACAGACGTGGACAAAATTGTTGGTACCCTCTGTTAATGAAAGAAAAACCCACAATGGTCACAGAAATAACTTGAATCTGACAAAAGTGGTAATAAATAAAAATTCTATGAAAATTAACCAATGAAAATCAGACAATGCTTTTGAATTGTTGTTCAACAGAATTATTTTAGAAAACAAACTCATGAAACAGGCCTGGACAAAAATGATGGTACCCCTAGAAAAGACTGAAAATAATGTGACCATAGGGACATGTTCAACCAAGACTTACCTCTAATTAACATTACAGGGGTCTACAAACTTGTAATCAGTCAGTCGGCCTATTTAAAGGGTGACAAGTAGCCACTGTGCTGTTTGTTGACATGGTGTGTACCACACTAAATATGGACCAGAGGAAGCAAAGGAGAGAGTTGTCTCAGGAGATTAGAAAGAAAATTATAGACAAGCATGTTAAAGGTAAAGGCTATAAGACCATCTCCAAGCAGCTTGATGTTCCTGTGACTACAGTTGCACATATTATTCAGAAATTTAAGATCCACAGGACTGTAGCCAACCTCCATGGACGTGGCCGCAGGAGGAGACGGATAATACGAATGGTAACAAAAGAGCCCAGAACAACCTCTAAACACATTCATGGTGAGCTCCAAGGTCACGGTACTTCAGTGTCAGATCGCACCATCCGTCGTTGTTTGAGCCAAAGTGGACTTCATGGGAGATGACCAAGGAGGACACCACTGTTGAAAACAAATCATAAAAAAGCCAGACTGGAATTTGCCAAACTGCATGTTGACAAGCCACAAAGCTTCTGGGAGAATGTCCTATGGACAGACGAGATAAAACTGGAACTTTTTGGCAAGGCACATCAGCTGTATGTTCACAGACGCAAAAATGAAGCATACCAAGAAAAGAACACTGTCCCTACTGTGAAACATGGAGGAGGTTCTTTTATGTTCTGGGGCTGCTTTGCTGCATCTGGCACAGGGTGTCTTGAATCTGTGCAGGGTACAATGAAATCTCAAGACTACCAAGGTATTCTAGGGAGAAATGTGCTGCCCAGTGTCAGACAGCTTGGTCTCGTTCGCAGGTCATGGGTCTTGCAACAGGATAATGACCCAAAACACACAGCTAAAAACACCCAAGAATGGCTAAGAGCGAAACATTGGACTATTCTAAAGTGGCCTTGTATGAGCCCTGATCTAAATCCTATTGAACATCTGTGGAAGGAGCTGAAACATGCCATCTGGAGAAGGCACCCTTCAAACCTGAGACAACTGGAGCAGTTTGCTCATGAGGAGTGGGCCAAAATACCTGCTGAGAGGTGCAGAAGTCTCATTGACAGTTACAGAAATGGTTTGGTTGCAGTGATTGCCTCAAAAGGTTGTGCAACAAAATATTAAGTTAAGGGTACCATCATTTTTGTCCAGGTGTGTCATGAGTTTGTTTTTTAAAATAATTCTGTTGAACCACAATTCAAAAGCTTTGTCTGATTTTCACTGGTTAATTTTCATAGAATTTTTATTTATTACCACTTTTGTCAGATTCAAGTTATTTTTGTGACTATTGTGGGTTTTTCTTTCATTAACAAAAGGGTACCAACAATTTTGTCCACGTCTGTACAAATGTATGCAGATGACACGGTAATATTCACACCTGCAAAAAACCTACAAGAAGCCGCCTGTATTCTTACAACAGCGATGGCCCAAATCCATGACTGGCTGAATAATTCATGTGTCCTACTAAACACTAAAAAAAACTGTTTTCTTGATGTTTACCAAACAACGCTCAAATATTCCAAACTCAAACATTTTCTTAAAAGGGGAGGAGCTGCAATTAGTTGAGGAATTTCACTACCTCGGTGTGATTTTAGATTCCTCATTAACCTTTTAAAAACATCAAAAAAATCTCAAACATAATCAAATTCAGTCTGAGAAATTTTAAACAAATTAGACCATCGCTGACAGTTAGTGCAGCCAGAATGTTTCTACATGCAATGATCTTCTTACATATCGATAAACGTTTTACCAACTGGTCTCTCACTGGTGTAACAATAGTCAAATTCATTGAATCTTTATACAAAAAAGCCATAAAGATATTTGATAAGAAAGATTCCACATATCATTGTTGTCACATCTACAAGAAATACAATTTTCTGTCTTTTGAAAATGATAAAACTTTGTTTTCTCAAGTTTCTTTGTTCCATTTATAAAATATTAAATGGCTATGCACCCCCCCGGGGGGGGGGGGATATGTTAGAATGAGAACTGTCACCAGCACAACCACCAGAGCAATCACTAGAGGAGACTGTGAAGTCCCCCACAGCTGCACCACATTTGGTCAATTTGTGCTATCGGTGAGGGCACAAGATCTGGAATAATATACCATCTGCAATCAGAGAACGCACCACACTAAACACTTTTAAGATGCACTGTAAAAATTGGCTTTTAAACAACCAAAACTGTACCCAAAACTAGTGGTTGCTCTGCGGCATGCGCATATATACACTACTCACAAAAAGTTAGGGATATTTGGCTTTCGGGTGAAATTTATGTAAAATGTAAAAATGTCATGCTACAGTGATATTATATCTTGAAAGCAGGGCATTTAAGTAGAAGCATGCAATGGTGATTTGCTGATTTCAAACAGTTTATTGAAACAAAAGCCAACAACAGTGGTGGGTATACCACAACAAAAAATGTCAATGTCTCAATAACTTGTCATGTGCCCTTGAGCATTAATTACAGCTTGACAACGACGTCTTATGCTGTTCACAAGTCGACTTAGTGTCTACTGAGGCATGGCATTCCACTCTTCTTGAAGGGCGGCCCTCAGGTCATTGAACTTGTGGGGTACAGGGTTACGAGCCTCTACAGGGCCATTCAACTGATCCCATAGGTTTTCTATGGGATTCAGGTCTGGAGAAAGGGCAGGTCACTCCATTTGAGGTACCCCAGCCTCCAGCAGCCATTCCCTAATGATGTGACCTTGATGAGCTGGAGTACTGTCGTCCATGAAGATGAAATTAGGCCTGTGTTGTTTATGCAGGGGCACAATGAGTCGATTGATGATGTTATTCGGGTAGTATCGGCTTGCCACTGTGCCATCCATAAGGTGTAGGGCAGTTCTGTATTAACTAGACACACCTGCCTAGACTGTAACACCACCAACACCACCAAAGGGTCGTCTGGTGACAACAGTGGCTGATGTATAGTGCTCTCCTTGACATCTCCAACATCGTTGGCGACCATCATTTCTGCTCAACATGAATCGACTTTCATCAGAGAACAGCACTGAGGCCCACTGGTCCCTTGTCTAGCGTAAATGCCCCCTGGCCCATGCAAGACAATGACGCCTGTGCCTGGTGGTGTGGTCAGGTACCCTTGCAGGTCATCTAGCACACAGGCCGTGCTGATGTAAATGGTTTCAGATGGTCTGACGTGACACTTGGGTGCCTCTTACCTCCCTTAGATGTGCCTGGAGTTGAGTGGCATTTATCATCCAGTTCCGCAGGGCACTGTTCACAATGAAACGGTCATCAGCATGGGATGTGGCCAAAGGACGTCCATGTCTATGCCTTTCTGTGACTCTTCTAGTCTCTCTGTATCTCTGTTGCAACCTGCTGACACTCTGTGACACCCTAAGCTCAGTGGCCACTTCCCTCTGAGAACATCCTGTTTGAAGCCTCACAATGGCAAGGCAATTGCTAGGTGCTCAATTGGTAGGTGATCAATTGCTAGGTGTCTTCTTGGTCTCATGAAGTCAAAATGTGAATAGCGTGATGAAGAGGACTGTTTAAATACCAATTCTAATTGAACCAGAAAATTTATTGGTCAATGAATGGATCAAACACCTGTTGTGGATTTTGCTGTTAAGCACCTTGTTAGAGAACAGCAAGTTATGCAAAAAAAGGCTGAATCATTGAACAGTTGAACATGTGCATTCAAAAGGCTAGAGAAGGTCAAATTAAGTTCACTTGTAAAGGTTGTAATGCATTTCAGGTAAATCCTGAAATTTCACCCGAGAGCTGAATATCCCTAACTTTTTGTGAGTAGTGTGCCCGTACGTCACACACATATGTCCTGCCTCTTGTTTGTTGGTGTTGTTTGTTGTTGCTGTGAGGTGCTTGGGTGCATGTGTGTGTGTATCCATACACAGCACTTCACTCATGTGACATTTGAATGCTTTGATTTGTAGCACCCCAGCTCTTGCACTTTTGCATATCCGCTTTGTACAGTTTTATTACAGATGTTCTTCTCGTATATGATTGTTTGTGTGCTTTTGTGACCCGCCGGGGGACTACAGATGCAAATTAGCAGGATTGCTAAATTTGACATACTTACATTTTGTATTAATGTTCATTAGTTTGTAATGTCCCTTTCATTCATTCATCTTCTTCCGCTTAATCCTTTTCGGGTTGCGGGGGGGCTGGAGCCTATCCCAGCATCTTTTGGGTGAGAGGCAGGGTACACCCTGGACAGATCGCCAGTCCATTGCAGGGCCAACACAGAGAGACAGACAACCATTCACTCTCACAGTCATACCTAAGGACAATTTAGAATCCCCAGTTTGATGCCAATTAACCTAACTTGCATGTTTTTTTGGCATGTGGGAGGAAACCGGAGAAATCCCGGAGTAAACCCATGCAGACACGGGGAGAACATGCAAACTCCACACAGATCACTGTTGGTCGGGGGCTGGTATCGAACCCAGGATCCCCAGGCCAAGGGTGAGTGTTTGTGCTGCCGCAGTGCTAACCACTCCGCCACCGTGCCGCCCATGTCCCTTTCAAATAAACGTTAAACTTAAACAAATTTAAATAGTACATATTTTGTTTATTTTTCAAAATTATGCTACTTGGTATCACCATAGAATTTGGATGAATGGTGTAACATTTCAGAAGTAATACTTCTTCTGTTGTCTGCGACACTGCTGAGCTCATTCTCCTTTGCATCGCCAGGTGGCCTGCACGGCAGGCCCACGTCCCCGGACCCTCCAACCCCCTACCCCCCCAGCGGGGCCAACGCCAGCCCCTGGGCCCCAGGCGCCAGGAGGCCAGCGCCCCCACCCCCCGGGCTGGAGATCGGCCTGTGCCCCTGGCGTGAGCCCCCACAGCAGGCCCGCCCCCACCCCAGCACCACCGCCTCACACCCTGGGGACCCCCACGCCCAAAGAAGCCCCCCACCCCCCCCATCCAGGGGAGCCCACGTAGCTGAGAGGCACTACCCCCTCAATCCAGCATCTCCCGACCAGCAGACACACCCATTCCCACGCATTCACACCCTGATGCTCTCATATGCACTCACTGCCTCTCCCCCACACAATCCCACACTCGCACTCCCGGACCCACCCACCCTTTCTCACTCCTGTACCCGCTCAATCTCGCTCCCACTCCCACTTGCCCTCAGAGTCATCCGCACTCACTCATGTTCATCCATACATGCACTCTCACTCATGCTCCAACCTACTCACATCCATTTGTGCTCTCCCCCACACACTCCCCCACACTCATTCACCGTTATTGCTTAGAGCGACCGCGATGCAGATGCAGCGAGCATGAGCATGAACACGCACCAGCACCCGGCAGCGGCCAGGGAGACCGCCGGCACAGGCCAACAGCCACACTCCTGCCAACCCACCCCAGGGCAGCTGCGGCCACAGAAGCAGACCACCACCTCCAGCGCACACCCGAGCAACTGATCAGCGGACTGCCGCAGGCACTCCAAGATGCCACCCAACATGCAAAGCGCCACACAAAACGACCCACCTTCACCATCTCCACTCATCACTTCCTCACTTTCGCTTACTCGCTTGTTCAATCACTCTCTCACTCCCTTGCTCGCATCTATTCAGCACCTAGGGATTTTGACCACATGATGGGCCCCAGGCCCCCTGCCGGGCCCCCAAGCCCCCGGCAGAAGGAGGGCAGCAGGGGCGGGGGAAGATCCCTCCCCCCTCCCCCTTGCACAAATCATGACTGGTATGTGTCAGTTGTGTGATGTGATTGTGTGCAGGTGTGTGAACTACCATAGTGCAGTTAAAATTGAGGGGATGGTGGTTGGAGCACCACTAGCCACTGCGATAGGCAGCGGGGCTCCCATCCCCCCAAGCCCTCAGTGTCTAAAATGCAATTAAAATTGAAGTGAGGGCAGCCCCATTGCGCAGCAGACGGAGATATCCCCTTCACTGACACAGTGCGACACCCCCCCACCCCAAAACCCTAAGTGTATCCACGAAGATATATGTTCCACCCAGAATCACGGGAGCTCCAAACTATTGACCAGCTGGTATTGAAGTATTGATACTTGAGTATCGATACGCCCATCCCTAGTGTTTTGGATAATCCAGTCCAAAACGCTCCCACCCGTCCCTTTAATGCCAGGGCTGTATGTTAACTTTTTTTGCTCATTGCACTGGTGCTACAGAAGTTCATAGTCATGTAGCACAAGACAAAAACTTGACGACTAGTAGCATGATAAAAACATCTGTTACTTCTCTAAAACTGACTGCAAGTAAAGATAAGGACCTGTAGTTGTATAGCATTTTTCTAGTCTCAAAGACCACTCAAAGTGCTTCACTAGTACTCACCCTCTATTCTAAGAGCCTATCTTGTCTAGCCCCCTATTCTTGACATGGGGTGACAAAAATCCCAGTGACTCTTAATAGTCGCCTGCATCACCAGCTTCCTGGCTGACTGGTGTGATCAGCGATGTGAGAACATGAAACTTGATATCCTGGAGAAATGCGCTGTTATCTGTGGGAGATTTTTGAGGTGTGAATTTATGCTAGTGGAACTCACGACAGCAGCTTGCCAATTGTAGTTTAAAAGCGTCTATACACACAAACAGGTCTGTTTCTCATCATAACGGTGCGACTTCAGTTTGTTCATTCTTAACATAGACCAATTTTCATGTCGCACGTATGACATATATGTTGCACTGTACAGCCCTGAATGCTCAGAGGCACATTAACTAAAGTGAACTGTGATCACGATAGCTTGGTCAAGATGGGTTTTGTGCTGGCCACAGGGTGTGTGCGAGTGAAAATGCATGCAATAGTAATGCTGCTTGGCATTAAGCAGGCATTAATTACAGTTGATGCCCAGTTTATTTTAGAGAAGACGCATGGTGAAGAGATGATGAACAACTGGGCTGAACAGCTGAGTTGAATGGTTTAATGTAGTGCACCTGGATGCAACACACAGGTATGAATGAGTTTGAAACTTCAGCAAAAGAGGAGGATCTGTTGAATATTTTCATAAACCCACGCACCTTTTTTTTTCTCTGTGCAGTGAAAAACTCAGCTGTTTCTTCAAAGGATTTGGAATAGTCTATGTTACAAGGTACAGGTGGATAGTTTTTATATTTAATTGTCATCAGATTAATACATTTAACAGATAAACAACAACACACTGCTGAAATAGTATTTAACAATGTGCTTCTGACGACTGACCTTTTTCCTGATCGGAAGCACATTGTCATAAAATGCACCAAAATACCAATGCGCTACAATTGTGCCACTGTCATGCCTCTTTTAAATGTATAAAATGTAATACATGTATATGTTACATTTTGGTAGTAGGCCAGCAGTAGAACTAGTGCTGGGTATGAAGAGAGAAAAAGGTATTTAGGCTTTGAGTGTGTGGGGGGGAAATGTCTGCTTGTTGACCACCTGGTAGCTTACACTTCAGAAGTGCTTTAACTTTTTTTTTGGCCCTGTTTCAGATAGAAAGTCTAGTGAAAAATCAGAGTTAATTTTCTTCAAGTGGCAGTCGACTAACTCTGACTTTTCATTAAACCTGCTTTCTGAAACAGGGGCCTTGTCTCCTTTTAAGATTCCATCAAGTTGCTCCAGTTTTTGCCTGGGAAACCAGCCGCCAGCACTTTGGCTGACAGCGTTTTTCTAGTTTAAAAAGAATGAAACATATCTGAGGACTTCACCAAAGAAAAGTTGTGGAAAAAGCAGAGTTTGTACGCAGAGGTGATAATGACAGGTTTGAAGGATTTTGTTGGAAACAGAGGCACCATTTACATCTGGCTTTAAATTGTGATTTATGTGACTGGATAGTAATGACATAGCACTAATACATTCTGAGCACGTTGAAAAAAAGTGTAAATTCAAGCAAGTCTCCATTTCTACATACAACTGACACCCAAAATCTCTGTCTTTTTTCAGCTTTAAGCTTGATTTTTATTTATTTTTATTTTTTTTAAGATTCCCATGGTTCAGTATGAAGCCCTCTCAATCACATCTATAAAACACTTTTTTAAGATAGGCGTGCAGCCTTATAAATAAAATAATTGTCAAATGGAGGAAAATTCCCCCCAAAAGGGGACATTTCTTGCCTAGAAAGATGAAAATTAAAAAACAGTCTGCTGTGCAGGGGGTCGTCATGAAGAAAGGTTTTACTTTCACCTCTTCTCTGTTCCTCTCAACTGCTACTTGTGGGTTTTTTTGTTTTATTTACAGTAGGTTTGTTTTATAGTATTCATTACTGAATCTGTGTAGTGTATAACAGTCAGTTTTCTGTTTGGAAGTGTGTTGGAGATACCAAAAAAGTGTTGGCCACTCTGGTTTCTTCAGAAATTTATCCTTTTCCAACAAAAACTAAGTGTGAGTTTGACCCTAATGTCTGTCTATACTAGGGCTGCAACTTACGATTATTTTGGCAGTTGACTAATCTAACGACTATTTTTTTAATTAGTCGGCTAATTGTGATTGTCTAATATCTGCCATCTCAGCTTCCTGTTGGTACGGCTTCTGTTCGGGGCTCCAGATCATGTTTTACCTCAACTGTTTAAGCCTGCACACCTGTGAATATCACTTTGCTGTCAGTTTCTGCCTTAATATAATGTAGCCTATAATAAAAAGTTCCCATAGCTAAATAAAATGACCCATCAAACAAGAGTTGGAAACTTGAACTTGACAGCTTAATGAGAAGTGTTTTTAGCAACAGAATTAAATAACAGATGTTAAAGTGCAGTCTTTTGACCCACAAAATAAATTGCAAAAACTGAAATAGCAACCTCTGCTACTCCATAAAGGGCTGTTGTAACTACATGTTCAAAACAAACTAGAGTAATATTCAACTCAGTTATAGTAAAAAATAAAATTACAAGTTAGTCCATTCTTTTTAAAACCAGTCCAGAAGTTTAAAAGTTTAATTAGGGTTCAGATGAAAATTAAAATAACTTCTTCCAGTCCAAAATAAATGTACAAATACTTTAAATATCAGTGCAGGAATGTGAGCCTTAACTACACATACAGTGAAATATTTAAGCCATTGTATAATTTATTTGTAATGATTATGGTTATCTTTTTTAAATTAAATTACAAATCATGGTATTGTGGAGAAATATGATCAGGCGAGATGCGACGAGCTGGAAGGTTGTTTTATTTTCCTCCAACATAATGAGACGCACTTTGTGGCTCAGTGCACTACTGTGCTGCTGAGACATGTCACACAAGCTCTTTTATACAGTGATACAGGAAGAGAGAATGCATGGCACATTAGCATATCAGTCAATACACATGATTAGCATGACCAGCTGGCGCCCGGATGTCCTCTCCCTCATCCTGGGGATGTATACACAACAGTTCATTGTTCTGATTGCTCCCAGGGGCTCTCTGTATGTAAATTGTCCTCTGCTTCCTCCAGACCTGCTGAGTGTGAGGAGTGTCGGAGGGCATGTCAGTCTGTAGGGGGGGGACGGGGGAGGGGTGGAAAAGACGGTGTGCTCCGCTCTGGGTCCCAGCACGTTGAATGGCCGTGGATTGTGGGCACACGGGGCCGGTGCGCGTCGTGCGTAATGGAACAAGACAGCGATCGGCCGGCTTTAGGGAGTGAGGCGCGGGAAGAGCGCTGTGGAGAAGGAGGGGGAGGGGGGTGGGAGTAAGTGAGTGCTGGCCTGGGACGTCAAAGGTGTCTGGGCCGCGCAAAAATTGCGTGTGGATCCGCGATGGTGAGGGACTTTCCCGATAAACCTGGCGGTGATCCACAGCGACTGTGAAAAAATTCAGTCTCTGACTCCTCTCGTGGCTCGGTCCTACGAGGATGTGGGGAAGGCGAAAGTCCAACTTCCCCGAGGATGAGTAACAGCTGTGAAACAACTGCAGCTGTGTGAGGGACTTGGCGGTGTGGCTTTAGGGGCGGACGCAGCCCTAAAGCCCTCGGGGACAGCAATCGGCTAGACTCCCGTTGTGCGCCATGGCTGAGAAACCCATACAAAGTCCTGTGTGCGGGCTGCATGTCTTCTTCAGGTGCGTGAGCAGCCCTGAAGGTTCCGAGGATGGCGATTGGCCATGTTTCTCGGGCATGTGCAGTGGTGGAGGACGCTGTATCAGTCTGTGGAGCCGGTTTGTCCCCGTGTGTGGCGCGCACTTGGCGCAGTGACCACATAGCTGGCAATTGCGCTGTCCTTGTAGTCCTGCGGTGTGCGTGCGGGGATTCTGTGCACGGGAGGTCTGCTGTCGTGAGGTGAGTCAGGGTCAGGGAGCTTGGTGGAAGTCAATGCAGACGGCGCTGATGACTTAACCCGTTCAGGCTGCTTCCTTCAGTTCGCTCGTGTTGCCGTTCATGGTGCGTGTTGGTCCCAGTGCTACCGCTGATCCTCGTGGGTGTTGATGAAGAGGTTGCAGGCGTTCGCTGGCCCTCTGGAGTCCACAGCACGGTTAGAGGGAGCAGACGGTTATTCTCTCTCGTCAGGTCACCAGTGTGGAGGGAAAAGCACAGGCGAGGGACGCACCATGACATGTCTAGGGTCACCAGTGTGGAGGAATATGATCAGGCGAGATGCGACGAGCTGGAAGGTTGCAGAGTTTTGTTTTCCTCCAACATAATGAGATGCACTTTGTTGCTCAGTGTGCTGTTGAGACATGTCACACAAGCTCTTTTATACAGTGATACAGGAAGAGAGAATGCATGGCATATTAGCATATCAGTCAATACACATGATTAGCATGACCAGCTGGCGCCCGGATGTCCTCTCCCTCATCCTGGGGATGTATACACAACAGTCCATTGTTCTGATTGCCCCCAGGAGCTCTCTGTATGTAAATTGTCCTCTGTATGTAAATTGTCTTCTGCTTCCTCCAGACCTGCTGAGCGTGAGGAATGTCCTTGCAGAGTGTGGTGGGTCACCACAGTATTCTAATTTACCGAGATGCACTAATATTCAGAATGAGGGCTGGTATTACCATGACAATAATTCTAAAAAGAGTAAGCTGCTCCTGTATTTCGCTCATTTACTGCAGCTAACACGTTACCCAGCATAACTGAAGCAGCTCAGCTGTCAGCAATCATCATCCAAGAGAGATTATTGTCCGGCAGCAGGCAAACTATTTAAACAGCACACACTAATAGTGTGGTCGGTTTTCTAAAGCTGAGAGGAGTCACTCATTGAAAATAAAAAGCGCTAACTTTACTCACTAAAACTCACTAACCTTACCGATGCAGTCTGCTGACAGGTGGCTGGAGATGGGGGGATGGAGCGGAGGAGGGAATGGATGCATTGCTGAAGTGCAGCTGTGCTATGACAACATTGCTTTACGTCTAATAATAATAATAATAACAACGCATCAGATTTATATAGCGCTTCTAATAGACACTCAAAGATGCTTTACAATGGATACATTACACTGGTCAACACCAAATTTATTGTCTCAGTTCTTTTTTGCTGATTTAGGACAATTTTGCTGGTTCCAAAAATCACATTGGTTTTGCTCAATCAGGTCAACTTTTTGAATTATAGCCACATGTTATTTTATACGTTTTTGTTTACATGTATGGGTATTTTTGCTTTGTGATGCAGAATTCTTTTTAACCCCCGCCAAGGAGGTTATGTTTTTACCGAGGTTTGTTTGTTTGTTTGTTTGTCTGTCTGTTACCAACGTAACTCAAAACGTTATGAATGGATTTTGATGAAATTTTCAGGAAAGGTGTGTAATGCCACGGGGAGCAGATGATTAGATTTTGGTGATGATCTGAGAGTGCATACCTCCACCAAGGGCTTTGTTTGTATTTGTGCAGCAGGATTACACAAAAACTACTGGATGGATTTGGATGAAATTTTCGCCAGAGGTGGTTCTTGGGCAACAGAGGAACCCGTTACATTTTGGTGATGACCTGAGAATGCATACCTCAATCAAGGCTCTTCTCACAGTGTGTTAGCAACAATACTCCAAAACTAATGGACAGACTTTGATGCAGTTTTCACCTCAAGTGGCTGTAGGCCTACACACAAACCCGTTACATTTTGAAGGTGATCCATGAGAAACAGAAGGAGTCTTGTCGGAGGTATGCGCTCTATGAGTACTTTTCTAGTTTATGTCTTGAAATTCTCTGAATTTTGAACAATGATGACTAACATTCAATTTACATGTACTTACCTTTATATAAAGGTAAGTACATACACAGTACTAGATAGATAGATAGTTTATTTCGAACACAAAAAATATAACAAAAAACAAGCAAATAGCAAATGCAATAAAGTTACAGTATACACTGTTCGAAAGGGAGAAGGAAGAAGTGAACACTTATTAATTCCAACTCCTCTTTTCCATCGATACACCCATGTGAATTTTATACAAATTACTACCTTTAAGACCCCAAGTAAACAATTTACTGTATTTTTTACAGATCAACATTAACACCTGTCCATTCTAACATACAATGAAGTCCATATATCAAAAGTAAGTAATATATCATATATATATTATATATTATATATTATACATAGTATATATACTGTATACGTATATTATATATTATATAGTATATATAGTATAGTATATGTAGTAATATAGTATATTATATATTATATATAGTTTATGATATATGATATATTACTAAGTAAGCACTAAGTAAGTACAAGTTTT
The DNA here is from genome assembly GCA_020510985.1 of Pholidichthys leucotaenia. NCBI lineage: Eukaryota > Metazoa > Chordata > Actinopteri > Cichliformes > Pholidichthyidae > Pholidichthys > Pholidichthys leucotaenia. The sequence continues at coordinate 386,032,158 of CM035840.1, read as the reverse complement.
TACTTAGCATCTGATCAAGAGAAACGGATGTCATTTTCGGATTCAGCGGTGCAAAATTGTCTTAAATCAGTTGAAAAAGCGCAGACATCTTACAAAAAAAATTATGTTTTGTAACCCTGTGTTATTCATTCAATGCAATGGGATGATTCATGTGTTTGTGGTGCAGTGGTTAGCACTGTTGCCTTACAGCTAGAAGGTTCCAGGTTCGAATCCCTAGGCTGGCAGGGGTAGGAACCTTTTTGTGTGGAGTTTGCATGTTCTCCCTGTGCTGCATGGGTTTACTCCGGGGGCTCCGGTTTCCTCCCACAATCCAAAGACATGCATGTTAGGTTAATTGGTTGTTCTAAATTGTCCCTAGATACAGTGGGGCAAAAAAGTATTTAGTCAGCCACCAATTGTGCAAGTTCTCCCACTTAAAAGATGAGAGAGGTCTCCAATTTTCATCATAGGTATACCTCAACTATGAGCGACAAAATGAGGGAAAAAAAATCCAGAAAATCACATTGAAGGATTTTTGTGAATTAATTGGGAAATTCCTCGCTAAAATAAGTATTTGGTCAATAACAAAAGTTCATCTCAATACTCTGTTATATACCCTTTGTTGGCAATGACAGAGGTCAAACGTTTTCTGTAAGTCTTCACAAGGTTTTCACACACTGTTGCTGGTATTTTGGCCCATTCCTCCATGCAGATCTCCTCTAGAGCAGTGATGTTTTGGGGCTGTTGCTGGGCAACATGGACTTTCAACTCCCTCCAAAGATTTTCTATGGGGTTGAGATCCGGAGACTGGCTAGGCCACTCCAGGACCTTGAAATGCTTCTTACGAAGCCACTCCTTCGTTGCCCGGGCGGTGTGTTTGGGATCACTGTCATGCTGAAAGACCCAGCCACGTTTCATCTTCAATGCCCTTGCTGATGGAAGGAGGTTTTCACTCAAAATCTCACGATACATGGCCCCATTCATTCTTTCCTTTACACGGATCAGTCGTCCTGGTCCCTTTGCAGAAAAACAGCCCCAAAGCATGATGTTTCTACCCCCATGCTTCACAGTAGGTATGGTGTTCTTTCTCCTCCAAACACGACAAGTTGAGTTTTTACAATAAAGTTCTATTTTGGTTTCATCTGACCATATGACATTCTCCCAGTCCTCTTCTGGATCATCCAAATGCTCTCTAGCAAACTTCAGATGGGCCTGGACATGTACTGGCTTAAGTAGGGGGACACGTCTGGCACTGCAGGATTTGAGTCCCTGGCGGCGTAGTGTGTTACTGATGGTAGCCTTTGTTACTTTGGTCCCAGCTCTCTGCAGATCATTCACTAGGTCCCCCCATGTGGTTCTGGGATTTTTGCTCGCCGTTCTCGTGATCATTTTGACCCCACGGGGTGAGCTCTTGCGTGGAGCCCCAGATGGAGGGAGATTATCAGTGGTCTTGTATGTCTTCCATTTTCTAATAATTGCTCCCACAGTTGATTTCTTCACACCAAGCTGCTTACCTATTGCAGATTCAGTCTTCCCAGCCTGGTGCAGGTCTACAATTTTGTTTCTGATGTCCTTTGACAGCTCTTTGGTCTTGGCCATAGTGGAGTCTGGAGTCTGACTGTTTGAGGTTGTGGACAGGTGTCTTTTATACTGATAACGAGTTCAAACAGGTGCCATTAATACAGGTAACGAGTGGAGGACAGAGGAGCCTCTTAAAGAAGAAGGTACAGGTCTGTGAGAGCCAGAAATCTTGCTTGTTTGTAGGTGACCAAATACTTATTTTACCGTTGAATTTACCGATTAATTCATTAAAAATCCTTCAATGTGATTTTCTGGATTTTTTTTTCTCATTTTGTCTCTCATAGTTGAGGTATACCTATGATGAAAATTGGAGACCTCTCTCATCTTTTAAGTGGGAGAACTTGCACAATTGGTGGCTGACTAAATACTTTTTTGCCCCACTGTATCTGTCTCCTCCTATAGGCCCTTAGAGTAGAGGGTTAGTGCTAGTGAAGCGCTTTGAGTGGTCTTTGAGAGTAGAAAAGCGCTATATAAGTACAGGACCTTATACAGGTCATCATATATTAAGCTATGATGTATATAGGTTTTATAGTCGTGTTAATTTCCATGGGTAATCGCTTTGTTATGCGTGGGTTTCTGTTGTTTGGTTCTCTATTGCCATGCCATATATGCCATATGTCATTGTTTACACTGTAATTTCCCAGTTTGGGATCAATAAAGTATATCTATCTATCTGTCTATCTGTCTATCTGTCTATCTCTCACTCACTCACTCACTCACTCACTCACTCACTCACTCACTCACTCACTCACTCACTCACTCACAGACAATGGTAGTGGTAAGCTACTACTGTAGCCACAGCTGCCCTGGGGCAGACTGACGGAAATGTGACTGCCAATCCACGCCAACGGCATCTCTGACCACAACCAAACAGTCTACGTTTAACTTGTTTCATTTATTTTTCAGTAAAATCCTCCCATACTTTGGAAACTTTTGACCTTCGTGATTTTCTGTAGCAAGCAAGCAAAGTTTATTTGTAGAGCACTTTTCACAGATATATATCACAAAGTGCTTCACAGCAAATTAAAATTTACAAATACACAGAAATTAAAATCAATAGAAATAATATAAAATATTCATATTAATAGGAATAAAAAGAGAAAACAGTAAAGGAATAAAAGCCATTCAATGAGAGCTAAAAGCCTGTCTAAACAAATGAGTTTTTAACTCCTTCTTAAAGGAGTTAACAGACTCAAGGCAGCGCAAGGACAGGAGAAGTGCGTTCCAAAGCCGTGGTGCAGCGGCCTGGAAAGGCCGATCTCCACGGGTTTTGAATTTGGTCCGAGGGACCACCAGGAGTCTCTGGTCTGAGCATCTTAGTAATCATGTCGTGGCATAAAGAGTCAAGAGGGCTGAGATGTATGAAGGGGCTTGGCCATTAACCTCTTGCACTCCGTTGTACCGCGGGCGGGCAAGTCTCTGCGTCCCAGAGCGCACGAGGGCGCTCTCGTGTGTCCTCGTGCGCTCTAGGACGCACGAGGGCGCTGCCTCCAAGCGCGCACTGAAAAGAAAAAAAAGTTCTTCCACTACAGACACAGCCGCGAACAGATCAGATATGATTGACCTCTCATTCGACTAATAAGAGCCTTGAATTGGGTTTCTGAAACCTTGAAGAACCAATGACTGAAAACCTAGCAAGAAGGACCCGCCTACCAACGCTGTGAATGCAGCCAGCCAATTGAAGCACAGAAGTTCGGGCTGAGTGAAGAGAGACTGACTGCTGCAGCAGATGAAAAAAAGGACCCGCAGGGAGAACCTGCTACAGACCCAGCAGCACGGAGACCACCCACAAGTGCAACCTGCACTCATTCCAGCAGAATAGACGTTTAGGATTCTCTTCCATGGTCATCATAGACCGATGGAGGCCGACGACAAAGGTCGTAAATCATTCGCCAAAACCGGAATAATGGAATTATGTTTTGACCGGGAACCACGAGTGGACCAGCGTTGCGTTCGTCTGACAATGAGGAAGAGAAGTTCACCAGGACACTGCTGCTGTGAAGAGGTAAGGTAAAGGAAGCAATTTTCTTTATCCCTGAAAATTGTAATCAAAAATGACTTTTGACCGATCGGACTTCATGCGCCACATAGCTGTAATTTACCGAAGTTCGTGCGCCGCGGTACACGGGTCGTGCGCCGCGTCCAGACCGTGAACGCCGCCCCACCCCCCCGCTACTCTTCTGTAGCGAGGGGGGGGGGAGCCGCGGTGACTGCGCTGCTGTCGCCACATGACTATTCCGTCATGTAGTGATGGCCGATGTCCGTCCTCTGTAGCGGGGACAACCCCCCCCCCCCCCCACACACACACAGCCCTGAGTGTCACCTTTCATTAGAGCCCAAGATGAAGCTTCTATATTGAATCATTCAAAAGTTACAGACGTTTTTCCAAACTGTGCCATTTGGCACAGTTCAAAAACGCCTGGGAACTACCTGAGGAAAAAGCTGTGTAATATATTCATTTTTTGTGGTATTGTTACAAAATTTTGACCTCAGCTGGATAACACTTGGTTCTACATTTCTGTTGCATTTTCCAGCCCGGATCTGAAGCTGTGTGTTATTTGCAAGCATTTGTATCCAAAAAAATACCCAGGCCAAATTTATTTTCTTCAAGTTCAGTATGTTTAGATGACTGTAACTCAGTGGCCAGAGCACTTAGAGAGATTATGACTGTTTTGCCAAAAAATTCAAAGTGTTTTCTTTTAAATGAGACCAACCCCATGAAGATGCTGCAAAGGGTTGAAGAACAGCTTTTGATTTACTTTGGGCACGTTATTTTTTGGCGTTTTTAGGGAAACTGACCGGAGTGCAAGGGGTTAAGAGCTTAAAATTAAAAATTAAAATCTTAAAATGAAATCTAAAAGTAACTGGCAGCCAGTGAAGGGACGATAAAACTGGGGAAATGTGTTCCCTTTTCTTAGTCCGGGTTAAAAGCAGAGCTGCTGCATTTTGTACAGTCTGAAGGCGGGCAACAGCAGTTTTATTAAAACACATAAAAAGGGCATTACAATAATCTAATTAGCGAGATGAGATAAAAGCATGAATGATCATTTCCAGTTCAGGTGTTGAGACCATAGGTCTAAGTTTTGCTATATTCCTCAGATGAAAAAAGCAATTTCTGACTAGTTGCCAACCATGGCAGTCCAGTGACATAGCATTGTCAAAAACAACACCCAGGTTATGTAGGCTGGGCTGGACAGAAGAGTCTAGGTGACCTAAGTGTTGCCTTATCAGAGGAATTTTACGTCTGGAGCGATGATCAGTGTTTCTGTCTTGTTAAGATTTAATTGTAGGAAGTTATTGTTTAACCATTTGTTAATGGCAGACAGGCAAAAGATTAAGTTTGATAAAATGTTCAGCTCATTTTCTTTAAAAGAGCAGTAAAGCTGAATGTCGTCTGCGTAAAAATGGTAAGAGACACCCTTAAACTGACTGATAATCTGGCCAAGCGGGGTTAATACAATTAAAACAGAGTAGGGCCCAGAATTGAGCCTTGAGGAACCCCACAGGAAAGTCCTTTAACCTCTGACATCTTCTCATTGAACAAAACACAAAACCCTCTGTCAGTTAAATAAGATAAGAACCATTTCAGAACTAATCCTGAAATACCAAACGTGTCCTTCATCCTATTTATCAATATATTGTGGTCCACCGGTGAGATCCAACAACACCAGGACCGAGTACTGACCAGAATCTGCTGCCATCATGATGCCACTGGAGACTTTAATTAGCGCTGTCTTGGTGGAGTGCATTTTACGAAAACCAGACTGGACGGTGTCAAAGATTTTATTTCTCTCTATGAATGTAGTTAATTGCTCGGCTACTTCTTTCTCATGCATTTTGGATAGGAAGGGAAGCTTTGAAATGGGCCTGTAATTGTTCAGTTCTGTAGGGTCTAAGTTTTGTTTCTTTAATTTGGGTTCAACCACTGCTTGTTTAAAAGAACTGGGAACAGTGCCTGATAAAAGTGACCAATTTATGATTTTGATAATTAAAGGCCCGAGAGAGTCAAATATTTTGAAAAGCAGTGACGTTGGGAGGATATCTAAGGGGTTTGAAGAGGGCTTCATAGAGGCCAGAAGACCATTTACATCCAGTAGCGTGACTGGAGCGAATAAGGACCATGTGTTAGAGGGGGCCTGATTCAGGCCAAGGTCCTCAGCAGATGGTGTAGTGCTTGCTCTATTATCATTCACCTTATTCACCATAAAATTTGCAAAGTCATTACATTCAGCATTAGAATAAGCAGGAACCATGGCTAAATCAGGTGAGACAATGGAATTAATAGTGTCAAACAAAAACTTGGATTTTCCCTTGTTTAAGGATATAAGCTGAGCAAAGTAGTTTGTTCTCGAATCCTTCATCGTATCATTTAGTGAAGTTATAAGGTCTTTGAGGTGGAGTTTGTGCACCTCAAGCTGCATGCTCCTTGTTTATTCATTTATTCCCCTAAAAATAAACACACTAATGCCTAAAAAGTCCGTGATGAAAACGAAGATGTGAATGGGAATATAACTCATCAGAATAACACCCCCCCTACGCTGCACATCACACCGCCTGTTCATTCATTCATTTCCCTAAAAAAAAAAATCCTACATTAATGCCTAATCTATGGACTTCAATGGTAAGTCTGGAATTAAAATGAGAGTGTAGATAGAATAAAAAAAAAAAAAAAAACTAGTGTGTGATCATCATACAATTAAAATGTTGGCAATTATATTATGACTATTACAACTGTCTCTATTAAAGTCAGATCAGCAAATGCTGTTTCCTTATGAGCTCTGGAGCTGCACAATTTCAAAGCACGCCACTGAAATATCATTAAGTAGTGTGCTTCTGGTGATAGACCTCCTTCTTCCTGATTACAAGCAGATTCTCATGGAATGCACTATGATACAGTCCCTCCAGTATTTCGCGGGATGTTTTTATGATTGTTGCGGCCCAAGAAGCCTGAATTCGCGGGAGCTTTTTTAAAAAGTTGTGATGTTTAGAGAGGTTTTTTTGCACTAAAAGTTGTGGGAAGAGTTACAAATTTTAAAGCAGATGTTTTTTCCAGTTTACTGCAGTGATATTCTACATAACAATACAAGAAAAGCACAGAATTGTCAAAAGTTTCCTGTTACAGTGATTTGTAAATTAAGCAGAAACTTCTGCTATACAGAAAAACTCTTTTGTGCAACAGCAAATACAGACTTTAACACAATATCCATTACAACAGCTAAACTGCATTGAATGCATGTTAAAGAGTATAGATTTGGAAATTATTGGCAGCACCTTCATTTGAAAACTTCCTATGGTCCCCAACCATTCGGTATTGAGCGGAGAGGAAAAATTAATAATTTATTCTGTTGCTCTGTATTGATTATTGAAGTCTGTGTTTTTCTGAAAAAAAATGCAGACAATATTCTCTCTCTTTCCTTGCCTAACTCCTATCTATCTGCTGCGCATCTTAACACACACCTGTCTCATCAGACACTCATCTTTCATTTACTGGGCAGGGTGTCCGTGTCCACACTGGAGATTCACAGCTTTAAAGCTCATTGACAAGATGTAGTAATGACTTTACCTTTAAAGATGTATAAAATGTTCAAACACTGGCTGTAGTGTTAGATTTGCTCATTTTGTTTGTGGTTTTATGGCGTCTGTCCTCACACGCGCTCCCACGACGGGATGCTTTTGGGGGAGGCGGACGTTTTTCAACACAAACCCAGCACTTTGTACACGTGGTCAGAATGGAGACATGGCGAGACGTCCACCGGTAGGCTGGGAGAGACGGATGAAGGGATGGTGTTGGAAACCTTGCGGGTCAGTGTTTTTTTTCCATTTAAATAACACACTCTGTTTTTGCTGATGTGTTCCGTTAATAGTCACTGTAACCATGGAAGTGAACGCAGTGCAGTGATGCATTTGATTGGTTAGACTGAGCGTTTGCACAGCACTCAAAGACAAATTTGATTGGTGAAATTGGCAGAGGTTGACGAGGATTGACCAAAATTGCGGGAAAGTTGCAAGTTTGCACAATAGTTAAGCTGATTGGCTGATTTTGCATGAATTGACGCATCATCCATCCATCCATCTTCTTCCGCTTAATCCTTTTTGGGACGCACCATGAAGAAGAAAATTATGGAGACCAGGTCAGAAAAGATAAAAGAGAGATTCAGAGAGCAATACAGAGAAACTTAACAAGACAGTCAAGCAAATGACAAGAGCAGACAGGCGGGCCTTTTTGGAAGACCTTGTCAGAGAGGCAGAAGAGGCAGCCAATAGAGGTGAGCAGGGAAAGGTGTATAAGATCACCAAAATCGTGGCTGGCAAGTACCGAGCAATATATGATATTCAAATTATGGACAAACAAGGCTGACGACTTGCATCAGAAGCAGAGCAAGAAGCACGATGGGCTGAGCACTTCAGTGAGGTTCTGAACAGACCAGCACCAGCATTAGAGGCAGATATTCAGGCAGCAGAGACTGACCTTGAAGTCAATACAGTGCCACCGGAGAAGGAAGAAATCATGGCTGCCATCAGATGCCTGAAGAATGGAAAAACTCACGGACAGGACAACCTCAATGCAGAGTTGTTCAAAGCAGACCCAGAGCTTGCATCTGAGATACTTCAACCACTGTTGACTAAAATTTGGGAAGGGAAGAAACATCAAGATCATCATCAAGATCCCCAAAAGAGGTGCCCTGAGTAACTGCAACAACTGGCGTGGTATCACGCTCCTGTCTGTCCCTAGTAAGATCCTGTCCAAGATTGTCTTGCAGAGAATTTCTGAGGCAGTGGACCAGCAACTCAGAAAAGAGCAGGCAGGCTTTAGGAAAGGAAGGGGATGCATTGACCAGATCTTCCCCTTGCAGAACATCATTGAGCAATGTACAGAATGGCAGAGACAACTTTACATCAACTTTGTGGACTTTGAGAAAGCCTTTGATAGCATCCACCGTGGCAGTCTTTGGCAAATACTACGTGCTTATGGAATACCCGAAGAGCTTGTCGGTGTCATCAGGAGCTTCTATGACAACTTCACCTGCAGAGTGGGGCACAGTAGCACCAGCTTTGAAGTGAAGACCGGCGTGAGATAAGGATGTTATGTCGGCGTGACTCTTCAACATCACCATTGACTGAGTGTTGAGAAGAACAATGGAAGGCCAGGCAAGGGACATCAGATATACTCTTCTCAAACTTAGAAGATCTTGGCTTTGCAGATGATCTAGCCTTGGTCTCACATACACATCGTCATATGCAAGAGAAAACATCTCAACTCAGCAAATTTGCACAGCAAGTGGGTTTGAAGATCAGCCAGAAGAAAACTGAAGTAATGACACTGAACATTTCCAACCCTGAGCCAATCCAAGTCAATGGAGAGAACTTACCAACCACAGAAGAATTCACTTGCCTTGGCAGCATTGTCAGACATGGTGGAGCAGCAGGCAGTGATATTAAATCCCATCTTAGAAAGGCTAGAAACACTTTCATAATGCTGAGCATTGTGTGGAAGTCATCCCAGTACAGCACCAAGACCAAGCTAAGACTGTACCAGAGCTATGTGTTGTCCACACTACTCTACGGCTCAGAATGCTGGAGAATGACGGAGTGCGACATCAACAAATTATCCACATTCCACACAAAGAACCACAGATGAATTCTACGCATTCAGTGGCCAAATATCATCTCCAACCAACATCCTGCTTGAAAGGCATAACCAGGAAAGCATGGACAGCATCATAATGAGGAGGAGATGGATCAGTCACGTCATGAGAATAGAGCAGGAAAGCGTCACCCGAACATCCCTATACTGGACGCATGAAGGGAAACGCAAAAGGCGACGGCCCAAGAACACCTGGCGACGGAGTGTGGAGAACGAGCTCAAGACTCTGAACCTCACCTGGGGGACGGTGCAGCGGCTAGCCCAGAACAAGCTGGAGTGGAGATCTTTTGTTGCCGCCCTACATGCCAGGAGGCATAACGGGCATGAGTGAGTGAGTGAGTGACATGATCGCAACATCGCAAAATCCTGGAGGGACTGATAATAGTAATGCACATTAGATTACGTGCCGCCACACTTCTTTGAAATGACTTTCCTCCTCCCAGTGCATAGCGGGCACATTGTCTACTGGTAATTTGATGGTATGACACAAGGTGTAAAAAACAGACAATGCGCTGACTGAAACTAGCAAAAACGCTGGCGTACGGTGGAAAGTCTGTCAAAAAGTGCACGGATGGCTGTCAAAATAGGGCCCCATGTCTTAATTATAAAACAGCAAATGTGGCAGAAAGTGCAAACAGTACTTTTTTGGCCTGAACTGCACTCCGTATGGAGCTACGGAAGCAGCTCTGGGTAGTGACAGACTGTGCACGCCATGCAGAAATTGTGAAGTCAAACAAGCTGGATCACTACCATGGAAATCCCCAAAACGCTGTCATGTTTAAGTTTACAATATTATCTCGGAGCTCGGAGTCGGAGTCAGAGCTCTCAACTGGATAATTGTCACAGCCTCCTCCAAAACTTCGCCGGGATGTCGGTTGTTCTTCTTTGGAAGCTGGCTAGCAGTAAACAGCTACGTGCTACGGGTGTAGCGGCTGCCAGCAGCTGAGGACAGACACTCACCTGTTTCATCTTCATAGTTTTGGGTCCAACTATCGGTAGGTGAGTAGCAGTCTAAAATTCTCAAGCTGTGTTTATAATGTCCACTCACTCTCGCACCCTGTTTTTGCTGCATGGTTGGTGATGTCATGTGCGAGATAGTTGTTTGTTTATGTTTACAATTTTTCTATTAAAAGGGAAATTGTGTCTATTGTGACACACAAGGTCCATTGATTTGTGTTCAGCTGGTGGATGTTTACTATGTGAGTGTAGTTGTGTTGCAGTGACGTTACTGAGCCCTGGCATTCTGTTGTTTTTTGCACATGTGGTAGTAGTTTTGAGGATTTTCTGGAGAATATTCTGGATAGTTTTGTCATTTTGGGTATGTTGAGAGCTTTAATAAACCTGCAGGTGAAGAAAGCAAGTACAGTGGGGCAAAAAAGTATTTTATAAGTATTTATAAGGGTATATAACAAAGTATTGAGATGAACTTTTGTTATTGACCAAATACTTAATTTACCGAGGAATTTACCAATTAATTCATTAAAAATCCTTCAATGTGATTTTCTGGATTTTTTTTCCCCTCATTTTGTCTCTCATAGTTGAGGTATACCTATGATGAAAATTGGAGACCTCTCTCATCTTTTAAGTGGGAGAACTTGCACAACTGGTGGCTGACTAAATACTTTTTTTCCCCACTGTATATTTATCCACTCCCATGTTTATAACAGCATGAGAAACTTGAAAAATTACCAACTTAAGGTACACTGTATCTGAATGGAAAAACACGTGATTAACGCGTTATTAATTGCGATGAACTCAACATTCCAAAAGATTAATTGCGATTAGAAATTTTAATCATCCAACACCACTTATATATATACAGTTGTATATACAGTTCTGTGAAAAAGTATTTGCCCCTTCCTGATTTCTTATATTTTTGCATATTTGTTACACCTAAATGTTTTAGATCCATCCATCCATCTTCTTGCGCTTAATCCTTTTCGGGTCGCGGGGATGCTGGAGCCTATCCCAGCATCTTTGGGCGAGAGGCAGGGTACACTCTGGACAGATCGCCAGTCCATCGCAGGGCCAACACAGAGAGACAGACAACCATTCACCCTCACATTCATACCTAAGCACAATTTAGAAGATCATCTAACTAATTTTAATATTAGACAGATATAACCTGAGTAAATACAAAATGCAGTTTTTCAATGATGATTTCATTTATTAAGGGAAAAAAGCTATCCAAACCTACGTGGCCTTGTGTGAAAAAGTAATTGCCCCCTAAACCTAATAACTGGTTGTGCCGCCATTGGTGCCAACAACTGGCAATGAATCTTTTACATCGCTGTTGAGGAATTTTGACCCACTCCTCTGTGCAGAATTGTTTAAATTCAGTCACACTGGAGGGCTTCACGAACTGATGACCGGACATTCTTCTTCAGGATTTTTTGGTAGAGAGCAGAATTCATGGTTCTGTCAATTAGGGCAAGTTATCCAGATCCAGAAGCAGCAAAGCAGCCCCAGACCATCACACTACCACCACCATGTTTGACTGTTGATACGATGTTCTATTTATGAAATTCTGTGTTAGTTTTATGCCAGATGAAACGGGACACATGTCTTCCAAAAAGTTCAACTTTTGTCTCGTCAGTCCCCAGAATATTTTCCCAAAAGTCTTGAGGATCATCTAGATGTTTTGTGGCAATTGTGAGATGAGTCTGTTCTTTTTGTCCATCAGCAGTTTTTGTCTTGGAACTCTCCCATAGATGCCATTTTTGCCCAGTCTCTTTCTTATTGTTCCATCGTGGACCAGTGTCCAAACTGAGGCAAATGAGGCCTGCAGTTCTTTAGATGTTGTTCTGGGTTTTTGTTTCTCATCTGATCTTGAATTTCTTTAGATCACAGTGGGATGTGTTGCTTTTTGAGATCTTTTAGCTGACTTCAGGTTGTCAGACGGGTTCTATTTAAGTGATTTCTTGATTCAGCAAGTCTGGTAGTAATCAGGCTTGGGTGTAGCTACTGAAATGGAACTCATCTTTCCAAAAAAATGTGGTTAATCAGTTAATTCATGATGTAACACGGGGGCAATTACTTTTTCACATAGGGCCAGGTAGGTTTGGATAGTTTTTTCCTTTAATAAAGGAAATTATCATTTGAAAACTGCATTTTGTATTTATTCAGGTTGTCTTTGTCTGATATTAAACTTGATGATCTGAAACATTTAAGTGTGACAAATATGCAAAAATATAAGGAATCAGGATGGGGCAAATACTTTTTCACAGCACTGTATATATCATTATCGCATTATAAGATTACTTGTAAGATAAGATAAACCTTTATTAGTCCCACAATGGGGAAATTCCAGGATTGCAACAGCACAGGGATAGCAACACTCTATCACACACTAAGAAAAATAAAAATAAGAGCAGTGAATATACATATGTACACATGGATATATAAATATATATACACAGTGCGGAGCATTGTAGCTAGATGGAATAAACAGCATAACCGTCTACTTAGTTATCCTACATAGTATGAATATGTACCCATACATATTGTCACTCTCCATAGCAACTGATATTGTCCTAGTTGTATACTAGAGGGGACCATTTGTGTAAGTCTATTGCGTCTTTTGCATTCAATGCTGTTAGGTCGTCACGTTTTTTTGCTATCTCTGCGAGCAGCCCTGCTTAGGTTATACAGTCTGACAGCCGTAGGTAGGAAGGACCTGCGAAACCTCTCGGTTGCGCACCTAGGATGATGTAGTCTGCTGCTAAATGAGCCCCTCAGTAGGAGCAGCCTACGCTGTCCCTTCTTGTAGAGTGCGTCGGTATTGTGTGACCAGTCTAGTTTATTGTTCACATGAACACCCAGGTACTTGTAGGATGTCACCATCTCAATGTCTGTTCCCTGTATGTTTACTGGTGCTGTGAGGGGTTGTCCTTGCCTGCCTGTCCTTGTATTGTGTTATGAAATTTTGGTCATATCACACAGCCCTCTGCACTATTAATGTAGGTTGGTAGCTTTATAAATACGTCTTTATTTTTAGATTTAATGCATTTTCTTCAGTCCCCCAGCTTTGGTTGAATTGTATGAAAGGATTACAATTATGTTTGTGTCAATATGATCTGGTAATTTAAATGCTGTATGATTGTTTGTGTCTTGCCAGTAAAATCCCTCTTCAAATGACCCCCTTGCATGCTGCATGTTTTTATATCGGTGAACAATAAAAATGTTTTTTTTAAATAAATGACTTGAAATAAACTTTTTTTTTCTTACTAATTTTATCTACCTGGACCTCATGCAAAGACTGTATATTTTAGCTGTATATTTCTAATGTTGTTCTTGTTAACTGGGGTTTTTTGCAATATGCAACTAAAGTGGTTGTTCTAGCAGTCATCTTGTTTTTGTCAGAAGGGCTTTTGTCTGCATTACATTTCAGATCTGTCAGTTCAGTTATATAGTTGGATGTTAGGTAAGGTGACCCTGGCTGCTTGGAACAGAAGCAAGCTTGAATAAAAATGCTGTAACCTTACATTTGAAGTCAAAAGCTTGTTCTGCATACAGATGTAGGTTACTTTTTGACTTACGGATTAAGCTCTGCTGTTCATAATATGATCTTGTATTTTCAGAGGAGATTAAAAATGGTGCTTTGTGTAATGTTTGCATTCTGTCTAGATAGGACACGGGCAAAGAAATTGCTTAATTTTACAGCCTTTTTGTGTTTTATGGCCTCACACATTCATTAGAAATGATTCCTTTTTTGGAATAACTATTGGTATTTTATTCAACCAAAATATACTATAGCATACAGTGGATATAAAAAGTCGACACACTCCTGTTCAAATGCCAGGTTTTTGTGATGTAAAAAATGAGACCAAGATAAATCATTTCAAAACTTTTTCCACCATTAATGTGACCTACAACCTGGACAACCCAATTGAAAAACAAACTGAAATCTTTTAAGGGGAAAAAAATATATGTATTTTTTTACAATAACGTATTTGCATAAATATGCACACCCTTTTATAGCTGGGGATGTGGCTGTGTTCAGAATTAACCAATCACATTCAAACTCATGTTAATTGGGAGTCGGCACATACCTGCCACCATTTAGGCTGCATGTCCACCAAACGCGTTTTTTGTCACTCAACTGCCCTGTTTTTTTTCAGCGTTTGTGCACTGCGCTCTGGGGAAAAAAAGGTCTGTGCCCTGTATCCCAGCAACAGCTTGTCACTCTCAGCTCAGCACTTCTGTTTTTCCTATGATGGTCAGACTTTCTACTTATTTTTTTAATAGCAGTCTCTAAATAACAATGGACAGGAAACATGTTTTAGCAGCTCTGGATGTAAAATATGATGACACAGAAAGCAGGAGTCTGAGTAGAGACTGTACCGGCGTCCTGTGTCCCGCCCTTCCTTATCTACTGCAACAAACTTGTAAGAAATATGACAAAGGAACAAACACTCACCTGACATGCCGACAGATATGGACACATTCCTCCAAGCATTTGCTTTTTAATTTTGATCATGATAGCCTTTTAGCTTCAGATCAAACAATACCGGATTGTCTGATACAGCGAGTATCAGCCTCTCCTCTGCGATCATAACCGTTGTCTTCTTCCAGTATGTCCCACCCTTCCTTAATTCTGATTGGCTTCTGAGAAAAGTCTGACATTGACAATCTCATCTGCAGTCTGAAAAGTTGAACTGTTTTCAACGCTGAGCGCCCTGAGCACCACAACAAAACAAACAGCCACTGCTCAAAGTGTTTCAGTGCCGCGTGCTGGACTACATAAAGAATGAATAGAAAACCGTCCCCCCGAGTGGGGAAAAAACACGTTTGGTGGACACGCAGCCTTAAAATGTCTCTGATTAACCCCAAATAAAGTTCAGCTGTTCTAGTAGGCTTTTCCTGACATTTCTGTAGTCACATCTTACAGCACAAGCCATGGTCCACAGAGAGCTTCCAAAGCATCAGAAGGATCTCATTGTTCAAACGTATAAGTCCGGAGAAGGGTACAAAAGAATTTCCAAGGCATTAAAAAAACCATGGAACACAATGAAGACGGTTATCATCAAGTGGAGAAAATATGGCACAACACTGACATTACCAAGAACTTAACGTCCCTCCAAAATTGATGAAAAGAGGAGAAGAAAACTGGTCAGGGAGGCTGCCAAGAGGCCGACAGCAACATTGAAGGAGATGCAGGAATTTCTGGCAAGTACTGGCTGTTTAGTACATGTGACAACAATCTCCTGTTAGGGGTGGCAAGACAGAAGCCTTATCTTACAAAGAAAAACTCCAAGCCCGGCTACATTTTGCAAAAACACATTTGAAATCTTCCAGACGCATGTGGGAAAATGTGTTATGGCCCGTGAAACCAAGGTTGAACTTTTTGGCCATAATTCCAAAAGGTATATTTGGCACAAACACAATACTGCTCATCACTAAAAGAACACCATACCTACAGTGAAGCATTCTGGTGGCAGCATCATGCTTTGGGTCTGTTTTTCCATCCATCCATCCATCCATCTTCTTCCACTTAATCAGCTGGAAATGGGGCCTTAGTCAAGGTGGAGGGAATTATGAACAGTTCCAAATACCAGTCAGTGTTGGCACTGACTGGTATTTGGTATTTGGTATTCAGTGTTGGCACTAACTGGTATTCAGCTAGAAAGCTGAAGATGAAGAGGAGCTTCTTCTTTCAGCACAACAGTGACCCAAAACACACATTCAAATAAACAAAAGAATGGCTTCACCAGCAGAACATTAAGGTTTTGGAGTGGCAAGGCCAGAGTCCAGACCTGAATCCGATTGAACATCTGTGGGGTGATCTGAAGAGTGCTGTGCACAGGAGATGCCCTTGCAATCTGACAGATTTGGAGCATTTTTGCAAAGAAGAGTGGGCAAATATTGCCACATCAAGATGTGCTATGCTGATAAACTCCTACCCAAAAAGACTGAGAGCTGCAATAAAAGCCAAAGGTGCTGCAACAAAGTATTAGTTTAAGGGTGTGCATATTGATGCAAACAGGTTATTGTAAGTTTTTTATTTTTTATTTTTCCCCTTAAAAGATTTCAGTTTGTTTTTCAGTTGGGTTGTACAGGTTTTAGATCACATTAATGGTGGAAAAAGTTTTGAAATGATTTATCTTGGTGTCATTTTCTACATCACAAAAACCTGGCATTTGAATAGGGGTGTGTAGACTTTTTATACCCACTGTACAGTGGGGCAAAAAAGTATTTAGTCAGCCACCAATTGTGCAAGTTCTCCCACTTAAAAGATGAGAGAGGTCTCCAATTTTCATCATAGGTATACCTCAACTATGAGAAACAAAATGAGGGGAAAAAAAAATCCAGAAAATCACATTGAAGGATTTTTAATGAATTAATTGGGAAATTCCTCGGTAAAATAAGTATTTGGTCAATAACAAAAGTTCATCTCAATACTTTGTTATATACCCTTTGTTTGCAATGACAGAGGTCAAACGTTTTCTGTAAGTCTTCACAAGGTTTTCACACACTGTTGCTGGTATTTTGGCCCATTCCTCCATGCAGATCTCCTCTAGAGCAGTGATGTTTTGGGGCTGTTGCTGGGCAACACGGATTTTCAACTCCCTCCAAAGATTTTCTATGGGGTTGAGATCTGGAGACTGGCTAGGCCACTCCAGGACCTTGAAATGCTTCTTACGAAGCCACTCCTTCGTTGCCCGGGCGGTGTGTTTGGGATCATTGTCATGCTGAAAGACTCAGCCACGTTTCATCTTCAATGCCCTTGCTGATAGGAGGTTTTCACTCAAAATCTCACGATACATGGCCCCATTCATTCTTTCCTTTACACGGATCAGTCGTCCTGGTCCCTTTGCAGAAAAACAGCCCCAAAGCATGATGTTTCCACCCCATGCTTCACAGTAGGTATGGTGTTCTTTCTCCTCCAAACACGACAAGTTGAGTTTTTACCAAAAAGTTCTATTTTGGTTTCATCTGACCATATGACATTCTCCCAATCCTCTTCTGGATCATCCAGAAGAGGGCGCATGCTCACGCAGCGACCGGCAGCTGGTGAAAAAAGTCCGTCGTCTGTGTATGTTTTTATGTATTTTTATATGTTTTTACGAAATCCTCTGTGTCGTTTCTGCCCTGGAGTGTTTGTGGACTGTATGGCGAAGCGCTCCCTGGTTCCAACAACATGGACTTCCTTCCCTTTCTTGCACTGCTGCTACTTTTCTTCCGGCTATTTGTCTATGAGGTAAACGCGTTCAGCATCATGGTGGGCAGGATACATTATTCCAGGGACATGTTGCTGCATTTAAACACGGTTGATGCAGTGGCTGTGATTGAGCCTAAGCCGCAACTATCGGACTTTATTTTGAGAGACGGACATAGCGGTGAAAAGAGAGACGGCAGAAGGAAGCGTGGAAGGCGTGGAGGTGTGAAATTACGCCTGAGAAGACGTCAGTTTGGTAACATTCCTCTTCCTTTGATGATTTTTGGGAACGTACAGTCTCTGAGAAACAAGGTGGATGAAATTCAAGGGAATGTACACTACCAGAAGGACTTTAAGAACTGCTGTGTCATGGCTTTCACCGAATCATGGCTTACTTCGCATGACCGAGATGCAGACCTGTGGATTGATGGCTTTGGAGCCCCGCTGCGCTTGGATCGGCAGGAAGAGGTAACGGGGAAACGTCAGGGGGGTGGCGTATGTTTATACATTAATAAGCAGTACTGCACATCTGTCATGGTCAGAGAGCGCATCTGTACACCTGATGTGGAGCTGCTGTCTGTGTCACCACGCCCCTTTTATTTGCCTCGCGAGTTCCCCCAGCTTTTTATCACAACTGTGTACATTCACCCGAGGGCAGACGCTGACTCCGCCTGCAGCACAATCTTTGATGTGATCCAGCAGCTGCAATCAATTTCTCCAGAGGCGCCAAACTTCATTCTTGGAGATTTTAACCATGTTTCTTTAAAGAAGACACTTAAAAACTTTTACCAGTATGTCTCCTGTCCAACCAGGAGAAAAAAGACATTGGACCTGTGCTATGGATCCATAGAGAGGGCCTATAAATCACTCCCCCTTCCTCCTGTAGGATCCTCAGATCACAACTGTGTACATTTGCTGCCCACATATAAAACTGCTCTCAGAAGAGGCAAGGTGGAGACTAGAGACATTGATGTTTGGACAGAAGATTCAGTGCACAGCCTCCAGGAATGCTTTGACTGTACAGACTGGGAGATGTTCACACTGGCCTGCGGGGATGATTTGGACTCTTTGGTGGACGTCACATGCTCATACATGGCTTTCTGTAAAAATAAGATCGTTCCACATAAACGTATCAAAATATATCCCAACAACAAACCATGGGTTACAAAATCAGTTAAATCCTGCTTACAGAGGAAAACACTTGCCTTTAAACAGGGGTCTGTTTCTGAGCTACAGGTTGCCACAAAAGAGCTGAAGTCTGAAATTTTAAGAGCAAAACAGAATTATAAATCAGAATTGGAAAGCAAGATGGCAACAAAGAAACTTGGTTCAGCCTGGGCCAGTATGAAAACTATTGCAGGCCTTCAGAGCACAGAGCGCAGTAATCGTGTGTTTTTAGATGGTTTTAATTCAGA
Organism: Pholidichthys leucotaenia; assembly: GCA_020510985.1. Classification (NCBI taxonomy): domain Eukaryota; kingdom Metazoa; phylum Chordata; class Actinopteri; order Cichliformes; family Pholidichthyidae; genus Pholidichthys; species Pholidichthys leucotaenia. The sequence goes on along the minus strand of CM035840.1, from coordinate 386,013,380 downwards.
CACAGAGCTGGCTAATGCTCTTAATTGTTTTTACGGTCGTTTTGACTCCTTTGATTTTAGCACAAAAACCCAAGATTTGAAACAGAAACTCAAAGACAATCAGCACTTTAATATTGAGGTGCAGGATATTAAAAGGGAGTTCTGCGCTTTAAAAGTGAACAAAAGTCAGGGCCCTGATAATATATGTGGGCGCTTGGTAAATCCTATATTTGGAGGAGTCCTGTATGGAGTCCTATATGGAGTCCTATATTTCATTACATTTTCAATAAGTCCTTACAGACACAACATGTGCCTAAGATCTGGAAAGAAGCCGTGGTTGTTCCTGTTCCAAAATCCAGCTGTCCTAAAACGGTAAACGACTTTAGACCAGTTGCTTTGACTTCAATTTTAATGAAAATTTTTGAAAAACTGGTCAGATGTGAAGTCCTAAAGCAGACTGATCATGCATTGGATCCTCTGCAGTTTGCCTCACAGAGGAGTGGAGGATGCCACCGTCACTCTGTTTAACATGCTTTTTAAACATCTGGATTTTAATGGGACACACGCCAGACTTTTATCTGTGGACTTTTCCTCCGCCTTTAATACGATCCAACCTCATATCTTAGTTGAAAGGCTCCTGCAGCAATTTGATTTGAGCAATAATCTGGTGGGTTGGATTCTGGATTTCTTAACCAACAGGATGCAGAGAGTAAGGGTCAATGGTACATTGTCTGACCTAAAGTCCTCCTCTACTGGCTCTCCTCAGGGGTGTGTGTTGTTACCACTACTCTTCATCCTGTACACAAACATGTGTCAGAGCAGACATGACAACAGACACATTATAAAGTATGCTGATGACTCAGTTATTGTCAGTCTCCTCCAGGATGGTGAGAGTGGCCACGGCCCAGTAGTTGATGATTTTGTTCACTGGTGTGAGGATTCCTACCTGCAGCTGAATACGACAAAAACTAAAGACATGATTATTGACTTTAGGAGGAAAACTCCCAGGCAAAAAGTCACCGTACTAAAAGGCCAGACCACCGAATGTGTACAATCCTACAAATATCTTGGGACGATTATTGATAGTAATTTAAACTTTGAAGAGAACTGTGAAAGGGTGTGCAAAAAGGGTCAGCAACATTTGCATTGCTTGAGAAAACTTGCACGCTTCCAAGTTGACCGAACCATAATGACAATGTTTTATCGGGCTTTTATTGAATCTGTTTTATCCTTTTCTTTAGTGTCATGGTTTGGTCAGATAAAACTGAAACAGAGGAAAGTTAGAGGTAGTTAGATGGTCCAGTCGTTTGCTTGGTGAGCCACAGCTGAGCCTGACATCCCTGTACACCAGACAAGTACAGAGGATGGCTACCTCCATTTTAAATGATGACTCCCACCCTTTGCACTGCCACTTTCAGCTTCTTCCCTCAAGACGGAGGTTTGCTGTCCCAAAAAGTAGAACCCAGCACTACAAAAACAGCTTTGTCCCTGCTGCTGTCAAAGAGTTGAACAAGCTGTAACAATATATTGCACATAATTTACGTACCTATTTATTAACTCCATTTTATACTTACTTATTTTTGTAGGATGTCACTTGGGTTCTAAATATTTTATTGGGTTTTAGACCATTGAGTTTTTAACCTCTTTGACTAGTTTTTAACTTTTGATATGACCCTTCTCTCTTACCTCTGGTTTTTCTCCCATCTCTGTCTTTTTATACCCTGATTGATGGAGCCTTGAGTATTCTTTTCATGTTTATAGTCAGCTTCATATGTGCCTGTGTTTGTGTCTATGTTGAATGTAATTTGTGGCTTGTAAATATGGATGTCACCAGACTGCAAAACAAATCTACCTACGGGTACAAATAAAGTAACCTGAACCTGAACCTGAACCTGATCCAAATGCTCTCTAGCAAACTTCAGACGGGCCTGGACATGTACTGGCTTAAGCAGGGGGACACGTCTGGCACTGCAGGATTTGAGTCCCTGGCGGCGTAGTGTGTTTCTGATGTAGCCTTTGTTACTTTGGTCCCAGCTCTCTTCAGGTCATTCACTAGGTCCCCCCATGTCGTTCTGGGATTTTTGCTCACCGTTCTCGTGATCATTTTGACCCCACGGGGTGAAATCTTGCGTGGAGCCCCAGATCGAGGGAGATTATCAGTGGTCTTGTATGTCTTCCATTTTCTAATAATTGCTCCCACAGTTGATTTCTTCAGACCAAGCTGCTTACCTATTGCAGATTCAGTCTTCCCAGCCTGGTGCAGGTCTACAATTTTGTTTCTGGTGTCCTTTGATAGCTCTTTGGTCTTGGCCATAGTGGAGTTTGGAGTCTGACTGTTTGAGGTTGTGGACAGGTGTCTTTTATACTGATAAAGAGCTCAAACAGGTGCCATTAATACAGGTAACGAGTGGAGGACAGAGGAGCCTCTTAAAGAAGAAGTTACAGGTCTGTGAGAGGCAGAAATCTTGCTTGTTTGTAGGTGACCAAATACTTATTTTACCGAGGAATTTCCCAATTAATTCATTAAAAATCCTTCAATGTGATTTTCTGGATTTTTTTTTCTCATTTTGTCTCTCATAGTTGAGGTATACCTATGATGAAAATTGGAGACCTCTCTCATCTTTTAAGTGGGAGAACTTGCACAATTGGTGGCTGACTAAATACTTTTTTTCCCCACTGTATGTGCATGTTTATATATGTGAGCCACCATCTTATTTATATTCTGATTAACTGTCCATTACCTGATAATTAGGAATGTAAACATCTTGTTTTCATATGTATTGTATAACCTCAAAGTTCACTGTGAAATTGTTAAACTTGATAGATTGGTGAAAAAAAGAGCGACTGATGCAGTGGTAAATGAAGCACAACAAAAACAAACGCTTTCCGGTGTCTTATTATGGTGCTGTGATAAAGTATTTGCCCCCTTCCTGATTTATTATATTTTTGCATATTTGTCACAATTAAATGTTGTTTTAAAAGCTGAGTTCAATTTCACTAGCCACACCCAGGCCTGATTACTGCCAGATCTTTTGAATCAAGAAATCACTTAAATCAAACCTGTCTGACAAACTGAAGTTGGCAAAAAAGAGCTCAAAAAGCAATACATCATGCCATGACCAAAAGAAATTCAAGAACGGATGAGAAAAAAACACATCCCTCACAAATGTTTGATTGCAGTTGTTGCAGCCAAGGGTGGCACAACCAGTTATGAGGTTTACTGGCAATTACTTTTTCGCATAGGACCAGTATGTAGATTTGGATAGCTATTTTTCCCTTAATAAATGAAGTCATCATTTAAAAGCTAGATTTTGTGTTTTCTTGGGTTTGAAAATTTGTTTGATGATCTACCCTGGCTGTTAAAATCATTGATTACCAAAAGTGTAGCGCAAGCTCTTGTACTGTATATACAGAATCACGTATACATGCCACTGTTTCCTCTTGCTTAAATCAGAATCAGAATCAGAATCAGATTTATTGCCATTGTTCATGTAGTACACAAACTAGGAATTTGTCTCGGTGCAATGCTACAACATTAAAACATAAGATAAAGAGATAAACTAAAAAAAAAAATAAAAAAAAAATAATTAAAGACTAAAACCATGCAATAAGTGTAGAATAAATAATAATAATAATAATAATAATGAGTAATACTAATCACAGCAGTTTTAAATAAATTAGCAAGTAGCAGATGATGTGCAGTTGATAATGCAACAGAAAAACAGTGATGAATGACATGAGTCTGGTTGAGCTGCTGTATATAGTGCACGAGAGTCAATAAGTCACTTAATGTTCAGCAGTCTGATGGCAGAGGGGAAAAAGCTGTTCATGTGCCGGGAGGTTTTAGTCTGAATGGACCGAAGTCTTCTACCTGAGGGGAGAGTGGCAAACAGTACGTGACCAGGGTGTGAAGGATCGGCCATGATCTGGCCTGCACGCCTCCGGGTCCTGGAGATGTACAGATCCTGGAGAGATGGGAGCTTGCAGCCGATCACCTTCTCAGCAGTGCGCACGACACGCTGCAGCCTTAGTCTGTCCCTGGCAGTAGCTCCTGCGTACCACACGATTATGGAGGAGGTGAGGATGGACTCGATGATGGCCGTGTAGAACTGCACTAACATCTTGGTGGGTAGCTTGAGCTTCCTCAGCTGCCACAGAAAGAACATCCTCTGCTGGGCCTTTTTGATGAGGGAGCTGATGGTTGGCTCCCACTTGAGGTCCCGGGTGATGGTGGTACCCAAGAAGCGGAAGGAATCTGCAATGGTGATGGGAGAGCCTGTGATGGTGAGGGGGGGCAGGGGGGTTGTGACTTTCCTGAAGTCCACAATCATCTCCGCTGTCTTCAGAGCGTTCAGCTGCAGGTTGTTGTGGCTGCACCAGGACACCAGCTGGGCCACCTCTCTCCTGTAGACGGACTCATCGCCGTTGGAGATAAGCCCGATGAGGGTGGTGTCGTCCGCAAACTTGATCAGCTTAACAGACTGGTAGGTGGAGGTGCAGGAGTTGGTATAAAGGGAGAAGAGTAGGGGGGAAAGTACACAGCCCTGGGGTGATCCGGTGCTGATGCTAACAGAGTCTGAGACAGACTTCCCCAGCCGCACATGCTGCCTCTAGGTTCCCGGGGAGTCCAGGTGCTGCAGGATGGAGTGGAGGGCCAGGTTGACTGCGTTGTCCACAGACCTGTTGGCACGGTAGGCAAACTGCAGTGGGTCCAGGAGGGGAGTGGTGATGGACTTGAGGTGGGACAGGACCAGGCGCTCAAAGGACTTCATGACTACAGAGGTGAGCGCTACAGGTCTGTAGTCGTTAAGTCCAGTAATCCGTGGCTTCTTGGGGACAGGGATGATGGTGAAGGATTTGAGGCAGGTCGGCACGTGGCATTGCTTAAGGGAGGTGTTAAAAATGTCTGTGAAGACAGGAGCCAGCTCTTTCGCACAGTGTCTCAGGGTGGAGGGAGACACGCCGTCCGGCCCGGGGGCCTTGCGTGGGTTCAGTCTGGAGAACTGTCTGTGCACGTCCTGCACACTGATGACAAGGGCGGGGGGGAGGAGGAGGGGGGGGGGACCGCTTTTGATGAATTAGCGGCCAAGGAGGCAGTGGAGCTGGGTGGAGGGGGGGAGTTGGACACAGCTGACGAGGTGTCAAAACGGGCGTAATGTTGGGACAGTTTTTGACAAAGGGCTTTGTCATCCTGACCTTTAGAAGCCTGAGGCCGATAGTTGGTGATTTGCCTCAGTCCTCTCCACACAGAAGCCGAGTCATTAGCAGTGAACTGCTGCTGGAGTCTCTCAGAATACACAGATTTAGCTCTCTTCAGCTCTCTGTTAAACCGAAATTTAACCTCCCTGTAGCAGTCCCTGTCTCCACTTTTCAACGCTGCTTCCTTCTCCTTCCTGATCTGTCTGAGCTTGGCAGTGAACCAGGGCTTATCATTAGAGTATCTCAGTGAGCGATGGAAGAATGTTCTCCTCACAAAAGTTGATGTATGAGTTCACAGTGTCTGTGTACTCATTAAGATCATGTGTGGCTCCTTTAAACATGTCCCAGTCAGTTATTTCCATGCATGTGTTCAGTTTCTCTCCAGCTTCACTGGTCAATTTCTTCCTGGTGGTCACAACAGGTTTAGTGAGCTTCAGTCTCTGTCTGTATGTGGGAATGAGGTGGACCATCACGTGATCAGATAATCCGAGCGTAGCGCGGGGAACAGCACGATACGCGTCCTTCACTGTGGTGTAACAGTGATCTAGTGTGTTCTCACCTCTGGTTGGACATTGAATAAACTGTTTGTATCGGGGGAGCTCGTGACTCAGATTGCTCTGGTTAAAGTCGCCAACCACAATAACCAGGGAGTCCGGGAAAGTCCGCTCCGCATGTTGGATGTGATCTGCGAGCGCGCGCTGAGCCTCGCGCGCGTCCGCGTCAGGAGGGGCGTACACAGTGATCAATACGAATGAAGCAAACTCCCGCGGGGAATAAAATGGCTTGCAGTTAATGGAGAGAAATTCTAGGTCGGGAGAACAGTGCCGGGAAATCACGGTTACATCAGAGCACCATCTGCTGTTAATGTAAAAGCATACTCCTCCTCCTTTAGACTTACCGGAGAGCTCTGTGACGCGATCAGCACGAAACAGCTGAAAGATGGTGCGGTGGCAACATATTTTTCTGGGGGGCGGATAGAAAACACAACACTGTTGTAACCCGGAATATGTTAATTTTATACTATTTATTTCTTCTTCTTTTTTTTAAATTTTGCACGGCAACTTTGCCTATGGAACTTACCATTTGAAGTATTGTACAACCAAAGCTTGAATGTTGGAATATTGGGCCAAGTGGGATTCCACCCAGACATTCTGTGTTTGGACTTTTTACTGGTGTCATCCTTCTCTCCTTCCTCTGCTGTCACCTCTCCTGGATCCTCTGCATGACACTTTCCTCTCCTTGACTCATCTTGTCTGTCTCATCTTTCAGTTCAATTCAGTTTGGCTTTATTGGCATGGGAAATGTACTTTTACATTGCCAAAGCAAATGTGACATAAAACAAAATCACAGGTCAATATATTGTATGGTAAGAAGATGGTTAAACAAAAAAATTCAGGAGTAAAATAAGAGAATGTTTCTTTCCCATATACATATAGAATAGAATAGAATAGAATAGGCTTGATTGTCATTGTACAGCTGTACAGCACAAGGAAATTGTGGGTGCTCCACAAGGCTACTGTGTAATAGTCAGTGGGAAGAATTTGAAATAAAAACAGTTGCAGAGCACATGATTAACCATACGACTGAAGTAAAAATCAAAGTAAAAATAACAAATAGCCCACTGGTATATACACAGGTATAGTAGTGGCTTTGCGGGTGGAACTATGTACATACGAGTGTGGAGTGCAGAACACATAATTGAGTAAAATAGCCCAAGGATTATGGAAAATAGGTACAGTAGTGATTTCACAGATGGGTCAATATACATGAAAGTGAGGAGTGCAAAAACAGGGGAGTTATAGTGATAATTAAAAGGTCCTCAGTTCCGTGCACGTGAGTGATCTGAGGGAGGGGGATGGGGCCTCTGACTGTTGGCAGTTCGGATGACCCAGGGGAAGAAACTGTCAGTCTGGAGGTTTTGGACCTGGTCGATCTGAACCGTCGTCCAGAGAGAAGCAGGTCAAACAGGTGGTGTGTGGGATGTGAGGGGTCTCCTGTGATGTCCTTGATCCTTCTGAGACAGGAGGCTCTGGAGATGTCTTCCAGGGAGGGCAGAGGGCTGCCGATAATTTTTGGGGCGGTGTTGATGACCCTCTGCACAGCCTTTCTGTTGTTGGCTGTGGAGCCGGCGTACCACACACCCAGACAGTAGGTGAGCACGCTCTCCACTGAGCAGTGATAGAAGGCCAGCAGCAGCTTCTGGTCCAGGTTGTCCTTCCTCCGGACGCAGAGGAAGTGCAGCTGCTGCTGGGCTTTCTTCACAAGGGCCTTGGTGTTGACAATCCAGGAGAGGTCAGAGGAGATGTGGGTGCCCAGGACCCTGAAGGTGGGGACACTTTCCACGCAGTCGCTATTTTTGAGGAGGGGGGTGGTCTTGTCTTTTCTTCCTGAAGTCCAGAATGAGTTCTTTGGGTTTTTGGACATTCAGTTTCAAGTTGTTTGCTTGGCACCACAGCAGCAGATTTTCTACCTCTGCCCTGTATGCCTTCTCATCGTCGTCGGTGATGAGCCCAACCAAGGTGGTGTAGTCCGTGTATTTCATGATGACGGTGGTTGGGTGGGTTGGAATACAGTCAAAGGTGTACAGGGAGTACAGTCGAGGGCTTAGCGCACAGCCTTGGGGGGAGCTAGTGCTGAGGGACCGTGTGGAGGAGTGCTGGGGACCAAGTCTGACTGTGGGCGGTTGGTGAGAAAGTTCTTCTTCTTCTTCTTTTAGATTTGATTGGCAGTTGGCAACCAGCTTACAGGTGCATTACTGCCACTGACTTGATTATCATCACTCCATATCTTTGTATAAGGAGAATCTAGATTCTTATATGAATCAATTTTTTTTTCCAACACCCCTAGTAGTAATACTAAATACCACTTTACTATGTGATAAGACTGCTTATCCTTCTTAGCTGTATGGACATTTTAGGGTGCATAACTAGGGCTGGGCAATTTGATCTTAAGTCAGCATCACAGTTAATTGACCGCTCATGTTTTTTTTCCCTCCTTTTCCCTTATAGTTTACTGACAACGCTCATAAGTAAAGCAGTATTACACAAGAGTGTGGTGTCAATGAATATATCACTGTGCAGTGATTTAGTAGTAAATGGGCCAAATATAATAATTTCACACACACGTAACCTAATTAAATATTGTCCAGTCCACAAGTCAGTGTTTATACACACTGACTCTTGAGGGGTTGTGGGTCAGGTGACTCATGGTGCAGGCTAATTGACTTGTTGGCAGTATTGGGGGAGTCCTTTACACAGCCATGATTATGTTATCACCGCATAGGGATTACGAGTTTCTGAAAGGGTTCTTAAATCCAACCTCAGCTTGTCCATTATAAGTTCCATTCCAACTACAGTGGGGCAAAAGAGTATTTAGTCAGCCACCAATTGTGCAAGTTCTTCCACTTAAAAGATGAGAGGGGTCTCCAATTTTCATCATAGGTATACCTCAACTATGAGAGAGAAAATGAGGAAAAAAAAAATCCAGAAAATCACATTGTCTGATTTTTAAAGAATTTATTTGCAAATTATGGTGGAAAATAAGTATTTGGTCACCTACAAACAAGCAAGATTTCTGGCTCTCACAGACATGTAACTTCTTCTTTAAGAGGCTCCTCTGTCCTCCACTCGTTACCTGTATTAATGGTACCTGTTTGAACTCGTTATCAGTATAAAAGACACCTGTCCATAATCCCAAACAGTCAGACTCCAAACTCCACTATGACCAAGACCAAAGAGCTATCAAAGGACACCAGAAACAAAATTGTAGACCTGCACCAGGATGGGAAGACTGAATCTGCAACAGGTAAGCAGCTTGGTGTGAAGAAATCAACTGTGGGAGCAATTATTAGAAAATGGAAGACATACAAGACCACTGATAATCTCCCTCGATCTGGGGCTCCACGCAAGATCTCACCCCGTGGGGTCAAAATGATCACGAGAACGGTGAGCAAAAATCCCAGAACCACACGGGGGAACCTAGTGAATGACCTGCAGAGAGCTGGGACCAAAGTAACAAAGGCTACCATCAGTAACACACTACGCCGCCAGGGACTCAAATCCTGCAGTGCCAGACGTGTCCCCCTGCTTAAGCCAGTACATGTCCAGGCCTGTCTGAGGTTTGCTAGAGAGCATTTGGATGATCCAGAAGAGGATTGGGAGAATGTCATATGGTCAGATGAAACCAAAATAGAACTTTTTGGTAAAAACTCAACTTGTCGTGTTTGGAGGAGAAAGAACACCATACCTACTGTGAAGCATGGGGGTGGAAACATCTTACTTTGGGGCTGTTTTTCTGCAAAGGGACCAGGACGACTGATCCATGTAAAGGAAAGAATGAATGGGGCCATGTATCATGAGATTTTGAGTGAAAACCTCCTTCCATCAGCAAGGGCATTGAAGATGAAACGTGGCTGTGTCTTTCAGCATGACAATGATCCCAAACACACCGCCCGGGCAACGAAGGAGTGGCTTTGTAAGAAGCATTTCAAGGTCCTGGAGTGGCCTAGCCAGTCTCCAGATCTCAACCCCATAGAAAATCTTTGGAGGGAGTTGAAAGTCCGTGTTGCCCAGCGACAGCCCCAAAACATCACTGCTCTAGAGGAGATCTGCATGGAGGAATGGGCCAAAATACCAGCAACAGTGTGTGAAAACCTTGTGAAGACTTACAGAAAACGTTTGACCTCTGTCATTGCCAACAAAGGGTATATAACAAAGTATTGAGATGAACTTTTGTTATTGACTAAATACTTATTTTCCACCATAATTTGCAAATAAATTCTTTAAAAATCAGACAATGTGATTTTCTGGATTTTTTTTTTTCTCATTTTGTCTCTCATAGTTGAGGTACACCTATGATGAAAATTGGAGACCTCTCTCATCTTTTAAGTGGGAGAACTTGCACAATTGGTGGCTGACTAAATACTTTTTTACCCCACTGTATAAAACAGTTGAGCTGACATGGGTAGCCATTAGTGGTTAACAGTAATTTAGCTTCTTAGCATTCCCTGTTAGTTTAAGTGTACTTTGCTCACTTTTTCCTTGGCATCTTCAGATGAAATAAAAAGTCAATCATCACATACTATGTGGACAAAAATCGCAATTCTTTTCGATACAGCCTGTTGTAATTTTTCTGCTGTTGTGCATCTTCCAAGCAGTGCTAACGGCACAGCTTCCTGGGTGCGCAGACATATGACTATGCATGTTAAAGGGGCAAGACTTGAAGTCTCTCGTATGTACACACACAACAGGGAGACGGGAAAAACAGGAAAAAAATGACATGAGCAAGATTGTCGGTTTTATATCCCGAATGTCTGTTTCAGTTTTAGTTCAGTTTATCACCCAACCCTATGCATAACCACCAAAGGTTTTTTTTTTTTTTTTTTTTCTGGATCCAAAATTTACAGTGGTGCTTCTTCTTTTTCTTCTTCTCTTCTTTCATATGACTCCCATAGTCACTAAGCAATGTCATGTAAGCTGTGAAGACAGTGGTGTTCATGTAGGCAATGCAAAAGAATGCCAGAATCAGTGGAAAAATATTTATCTGAGGGCAAAAAGGCAGCTGTCTTTGTTATCACTTTTAATCCAGCTGTCCAGTCGTGGTATCAATAACAAAGACTATATTAAGCAAAAGCAAACTAACTAACTAACTAACCTGCACTTATATAGCGCTTTTCTAGTCACAAAGACCACTCAAAGCGCTTTCATTAATACTAACCCTCTATTCTAAGGGCCTATAGGAAACAGATATCTAGGGACAATTTAGAACAGCCAATTAACCTAACATGCATGTTTTTGGCATGTGGGAGGAAACCGGAGAAATCCCGGAGTAAACCCACGCAACACGGGGAGAACATGCAAACTCCACACAGATCACTGTTGGTCGGGGGCTGGGATCGATCCCACGATCCCCACAATCCCCCGGCCAAGGGTAAACTGTGCTGCCGCAGTGCTAACCACTGCGCAAACTGTTTTCAGTGTCTGTGTACTGCAAGGTAATTACATGATTTCTAGCCATAAAGATGCACTGATGGACTCACCCCCTAAGTGTCTGAAACATACTCTAATGTTTAATTATATTTTAGATCAAGGCTGGGCAACTATGCACCATGGTGGGCCAGGACCCTGCAGTTTTTCTTTCTAGCCAGGCTAAATCTGTCTGACTAGCCTCTCCTGCCTGAGGTTACACTACTAAATATTGCTCGCAATGCCAAGAACATTTCCTGTGTTCTGCGGAAAACTGTTTATGTCCCACTTAAGGTGACGAAAAGTGACATTTCTCATTATGAGGTACTTCATTGACTCTCACGGGACTTGATGGCTGATAGAGAAAAGGGAGGGTAGCAAGTATGTGCCACATCAGTAAATCAATAAATGTTCTACATAGATGCTCGCCTACACACAAAAAAGTAAATAAAATAATTTTTTAAAAATTTTAATAAAACCCATCACTATCTGCATCACTGTGGTGTTACACACACCTTTTTCTGGTGCTTGGTCTCTTTTTTTTCCAATAACAAATTTAACAAATCAAAATTTAAAAAAAAATATTACGAGACCCCCCTCCCCCCCCAACACCATCAACCATTTTTAATGTGCACTGTAGGGATTGAACAAGGACAAAATCCGTGTGCAAATGAAGACATTTAATTGCTGTAGTACTCTGATTCCAGTCTACTCTTCTGAAAGGTTTTGTGTAACCATCTGCTCCACGTTATTCACATTGCTGTTAAAAATAAATCTATTGCTGAGCTTCAAACATCACCTACTTCTTTTTGCTACAGAAATAAACTAGTTTAAATGACAGTATGGGAGCATATAGTTTTTGTCTCCAAGGAGGTTTAAAATAATGGAGCAGCACCCTTAGTCATACTCCAGCAGCCTCCTGGGATATGGTGCAAGCCTACACAGGTATGACCACAACATAGATGACGAATACAGATTTCAAAGTTACCGCGTGGCACAGACACAGGTTAAATGTTTGCTTTGGTATTACTTCCAGGGTATGGCCCACAGCGAATTTCTGTTAAACCCATCTCACTACAGTATGTTTTAGCACTGTCTGTGGTCACTTGTTTAGGCTATGTGGACTTCAGCTTTAGGGTAAATCTCCTCATCTGAGCTCAGTGGACTCTGATCTTACGTGAAGTCTCCGAAAGGTGTGAAGTAAATTAATTTCATACCCGAGTAAGTCTGGAGTCTGCAGCGACATTGACAAGTAGAGGGATGGTGGATGTACTTTCAAGTTAATCCAGCAAGGGAATGGGGTTTTGTTCAGCATGCATACAGATTTTATATGTGCACAACAAAGTGTTGAGTTAAATGACATCGCGAACTGTACTTCATACTTTGGCTTGAAGAAGTTACCTGATCATCTGATGACTTGTAGTCCTTAAAGCCTGTTGGTCAGACCAGGTTATTCATTAGTGTGTTATTTTTCATGCAGATGAAAGTTTTAATCATGAAGTGTGAATGCATTAAAATCACGACGATATACCAGATTTTTAGTTGTTGTGATGACTTATAAGAAACAATATAATTAAAATATGAGAAAAAGTTATTGAAGCAGTCGCTGCATCATTTCTCTCTTAACCCTGGCTGTCATGGAGGACTTCTTCCAAATTCTAAGCTAAAGCACTGTTCAGACTACAGAAAATAATCAGCCAGATAATGACCCAAATTTGTCACAGCCTACCATTTTACAGCGTTAGATATAATAATAATAATAATAATAATAGCTTTATTTGTATAGCACTTTTCACAGACAAAAGTCACAAAGTGCTTTACAGGAAATAAAACAGAAACAAGGAGTTTAATGAGAAAGAAGTACAAATTAAAAGAATAAAATTTACAGTGATAAAACATAAGTTAACCACTTGCGCTCCGTTGTTCTGCGGGCGGGCAAGTCTCTGCGTCCTATGACGCACGAGGGCGCGCGAGAGCGCGCTCGTGCGCCCTCGTGCGCATGACGCATGATGGTGGTGATGGTGATGTAGTAGCGTCCAAGCGCCACTCAAAAAAAAACTGCAGAGACAGCCGCGAACAGATTAGTTCATCTGACTGACCTCTCATTCGACTAATAAGAGCCTTGAATTGGGTTTCTGAAACCTTGAAGAACCAATGAATGAAAATCTAGGAAGGAGGACCCGCCTACTGTGAACGCAGGAGCCAATTGAAGCACAGAAATTCTGGCTGGGTGAAGCGATATTTACTGCTGCAGAAGGACTCTGTACGAATCTCCTACAGACCCAGGCTCACCCAGCAGCATGGAAAACACCCACAAGTGGGACCTGCACTCATTCCAGCAGAATAGACGGAGGCCGACGACAAAAGTCGTAAATCATTCACCAAAACGGCAATAAAGGAATTATATTGATCGGGATCCACGAGCGGAGCAGCGTCGCGTTCGTCTGACGCGTGGGAAGAGCTGTTCGCCACGACTCTGCTGCTTTGAAGAGGTAAGGTGTTATAAGCTAAATTATTATTTATCCCTGAAAACTGTAATCCAAAAATGACTTTTGACCGATCGGGAAATTACAACTGTACTGCGCACGAAATACAAAGTGCGTGCGCCGCGATAAACGGTTCATTTGCCGTGTTCGGACCGTGAACACCCCCCCACCCCGCTGCAGAAGAGGAGCGGGGGGGGGGGCACGGTCCGAACGCTCCCCGGTCCGCGGGGGGGAAGCATATCAGTCTATTCCATCATGTAGCGATGGCCCTCTTCTGTAGCGAGGGGGGGGGGCGTTCACGGTCCGTTCACGGTTTCCCCCCCCCCACACACACACACAGTAGCGAGGGGGGGGGGGGGAGCCGCTGTGAAAACATGCAAGGAAAAAAAAAAAAAGAGTGTATTCCGTCATGTAGCGAGGGCCGAATTTGGTCCTTGGTAGCGGGGGGGGGGGAACGACCCCCCGCCCACACACACACACACACAGACACAGCCCTGAGTGTGACCTTTCATTAGAGCCTAAAATGAAGATTCTACATTGAATTATTCAAAAGTTACAGATGTTTTTCCAAACTGTGCCATTTGGCACAATTTGGCACAGTTCCATAACGCCTGGGAACAGCCTGAGAACAAAGCTGTGTAAAATATTCATTTTTGGTGGTATTGTTACCAAATTTGGATCTCAGCTGGATAACACTTGGTTCTTCATTTCTGTTGCATTTTCCAGCCGGATCGGACAGCTGTGTGTTATTTACAAGCATTTGTATCCAAAAAAACACTGTGTCCAATTTTTTTTTCTTCAAGTTTAGTATGTTTAGATGACTGTAACTCAGTGGCCGGAGCACGTAGAGAGATTATGTTTTTTTTGCCAAAAAATTCAAAGTGTTTTCTTTTAAATGAGACCAACCCCATGAAGATGCTGCAAAGGGTTGAATAACAGCTTTCGATTTACTTTGGGCACGTTATTTTTGGGCATTTTTAGGAAAATTGCCCGGAGTGCAAGTGGTTAAGAATGGACTACAACAAATAAAGTAAAATAAAACAAATAAAACCAACAAATAGCCCACCCTTCCTCCTACCTTAAGACCTGTCTAAACAACAGTGTTTTAATTTGCTTCCTAAAAATAACCTCAGAGTCAGTCAAACGGACTGAAGGGGGTAGAGAGTTCCACAACTTTAGTGCTACAACTTGAAAAGCTCGATCACCACGTGTTATAAAAGTCTGAGGTACAGCCATGTGAAAAAATTAGGACACCCTGTATAAGCCTGTGTGTGTGTTTTTTTTTTAACATATTTGGACATATGGATATTTAATATCAGTGTTAAAAATACTGGGAGATTCATGTAATACAACTAAACAATTAAAAATGAATTAAAATTTTTTTTTCAGATTTTCTTTAAAATGTAATTCTAAACAAATAGTGAGGAATAAATTAGGACACCCCCCATCTTTTTACGACACCCCCACATTCATTCCCACTTAAAATGACTAAAATAAATGTTAAAAATGCAAATAAAAACATAAACAAGGTTAGACATTGATATGTGAACATTTCTTAATAAAGAACTGAATATTTAACGGGGTGTCCTAATTTTTTCACATGACTGTACCTCTAATAAACAGCTGACCAGAGGACCTGAGGGGCTGAGAGGAGGAGTATGACTGAATGAGGTCTGCAGTGTAGGGAGGTGTGAGACAATGCAAGGCTCGAAAAGCTAAAACCAGAATTTTAAACTGAACTCTAAAATGAACAGGGAGCCACTGATTATTAAATTAAATGGGGGTGATGTGAGATCTCTTGTCAACTTTAGTTAAAAGCCTTGCAGCAACATTTTGAACCATCTGAAGCCGATTTAAGGAAGTTTTGTTAAGAACATTAAAAAGTGAATTATAATAGTCTAAACAAGAACCGATAAAAGCATTAATAACCATTTCCAACGCAGCCACAGACACCATGCCTCTCAGTTTGGCAATGTTTCTCAGGTGAAAAAAAGCAGAGCGAGTCAGCTGATTTACATGAGCATCTAGGGATAAAGAGCTGTCAAGAACCACTCCAAGATTACGTACAGAGGATTTGCTGGAGGAACTAAGTGGCCCAAGGGATTCTTTAATTCTTTAGTAAGGATTGCACTGTCAGGAGCAATTATTAGAGTCTCTGTTTTAACATCATTTAACTGTAAATAGTTTGCAGATAGCCAGTTCTTGACAGCAGTTATACACTCTGTTAAAACTGAAAGTTTATGAAGTTCTTGCTGTCTAAAAGAAAAATACAGCTGAATATCATCAACATCAAAATGATAAGAAACATCATTAAAAAGTATTAATAGGATCATGATCAACTGGCATGGTGAACGTTTCTATAGTGTGACATGATTCCCAAACATGCTTTTGTGTTATTAATGTAATTGAAATGCATCTAAATTTTACTCCGTTTCCAGCTGTCACTCATTTCCTCGCCTTTTCAGGGTTCTGTATCTGTAGGGGCGGTTCTCGCTCCTCTCCCTGCCTCCTGCCTGCCTCTGTCTGTCTCCTGTCTGTGTGTGCTTGCGTGCTGCTGCATGTAACTCCGCCCCTTCCCTTCCTGATCAGTGCAGCCAATCACGTGTGGCTAGAGCAGGAAAAAAAACAAAGCAATTCCGGCTTGCTGGCAGGAAGCCGGCTCCGGTTGGTCACTTCATCTGTTTTGTTTGCGAATGATACATCGCTACTAAT
This sequence comes from Pholidichthys leucotaenia, assembly GCA_020510985.1. Classification (NCBI taxonomy): domain Eukaryota; kingdom Metazoa; phylum Chordata; class Actinopteri; order Cichliformes; family Pholidichthyidae; genus Pholidichthys; species Pholidichthys leucotaenia. The sequence goes on along the minus strand of CM035840.1, from coordinate 385,997,041 downwards.
TTGCTTCTCTGGAGAAACGATTGTCCATACTGTCCTCTTGAAGAAACCTATAAATGTGTCCACAGTATTTTTTTTAATTTTTTTCTATTTTTTTTTTTTTCTTGAGGAGAAGACCAGTGACTTTTTACTCCTCAGCCTCTAAAGCCTAAGGGGTATTGTCATTACCCCACATGAACGGATAGACCTCAGCATCGGCGGTGTCGGTGTCAACATCTACCTTGTGAATGCAGTAACTTAGGCCTGGTGCACACGACAACGTTTTCGTTTAGACCCGGAGCGAAACATCTGCGTGCACACGACACCTCACAGAAGCAACCGCATGTGCACACGGATCCACCGACGGTGTGAAAACTGCTATTGGAACTAACGGATGACAAGTACAAGTTTTACTAGGGACTTTGGATTATTATTATAAATTCCAGTTTCCATCCATCCATCCATCCATCCATCCATCCATCTTCTACCGCTTTTCCGGAGGTCCGGGTCGCAGAGGCAGCAGTTCAAGCAGAGAAGCCCAGACATCCCTCTCCCCAGCCACCTGCTCCAGCTCTCCAGAGAGGATACCAAGGCGTTCCCAGACCAGCTGGGAGACATAGTCTCTCCACCGAGTCCTGGGTCTGCCCCGGGGTCTCCTCCCAGTGGGACGTGCCCAAAACACCTCAAGTGGGAGGCGTCCAGGAGCATACCTGCCAACTACTCCGGTTTTGCCATAATGGTTCCGATTTTCAAGACCCCATTCCGGGTTACGGCTTTATTAATCAAAATTACAGTTTTTCACTAAAAATTCAGTCAAAAATTTTAAATCGTAAAAAAAACACGAAAGCAATTCCAAACACGAGCTTGCTAGGAATTGTATCTAAATTTAGAACTGAGCAACACGTGATGGCGGCCGGGATAGTCGCACTTTTTCAGTGCTGAGACAAAGTTTTTTTTTTTTTTTTTTTTTTTTTTTTTTGTTACTTATTTGTACCCGTAGGTAGACTTGGTTTGCAGTCTGGTGACAAGCCACCGGCTGCTGGTCGCTGCGTGCGCGAGCGCCCTAAACCTAAAAGTTGCTGATTTTGCCACTAAAATCACTAACCAACAGCGAATATCGGATCAACATTTGTGACGCACACGCACAGGCTGAATTTCCACCTTGGTTGAACCAGCTTTTGAAGTAGAAATACCCCTTTATTCGCCTTTCACCGTGCTCTGTGAGTAAACTGAGTAGCGTTTCTTTTCATGGTTCGCTGCTATGCTTTACCTGAAGCGTTTGCTAAGCTAACGCTATCGCTATTTAGGGTATTGAGGTTTCTATTCTCGCGCGAAATCCCGGAGAGGCATGCGTACATGGCGAGATGTAAACACGATGTAAACTGCTGCAGACATTCGCACGACTGCACTTCAACCCTGGCAAATGGACCATGGATTCGACATCTAAAGGGAGAATACATTTTATATAATGCCTAAGATTCTGAAGAACATGTGCTGTGTAATTGCAAGCCTTGTCATGCTTGGTGTATCATGTAAACACATAAAATATCAGAGCGATTTTGCCGTCATTACGCACTTGTCATACAGTGCTAGTATACCCTGCTGATATTTCTAGTCTTCTAGTTACCTCCGCCAAGGAGGTTATGTGATCATCAGCGTTGGTTTGTCTGTTTCTGTTTCTTTGTTAGCAAGATAACTCAAAAAGTTATGGACGGATTTTCTTGAAATTTTCACAGATTGTCAGAAATGGGGTATCCTACAGATGATTAGATTTTGGTGGTGATCCGGATCACCGTCTGGATCCAGGAATTTTTTTTTTTTTATTTAACATTGCGAGATAGGGCCATTTTCAATATTTTATTTATGATGTTAAACACTGTATGGGGGGAACTGTGGCGCTTGGTCTTGAGGTCTGCACTCTCCAAGTGCTTTTCTAGTATTCATAATACATCACATCTGGCCTATTCGATGTTCTATGCAGTGTTAAGATAGTCTTTTGAATGCAAATTTAATGAATGAATGAATCTTTATTTCGGATAGATTAAAAGTAAAGATTAAAAAGAAACAGAATAATATAACAAAGGCAAAAAAATCCAACAAGGTCAAATTAAACAAGAACTCCTCTGATTATACAGTTCAACATAAGTTATCTGAAATGGGTGATGGCTGAAGCCGCAGCTTATATTGCCCACCCATATTCCATCCAAGAATTCAAAAGAAAAACAAAACAAGAGCGATTACAATTCAGAACAAAGCTAAGACAAAATGTGACAAAAAAAAACAACTAAGTAACAACACAACACAGACTGGATATGACTAACTAACTAACTAACCTGCACTTATATAGCGCTTTTCTAGTCACAAAGACCACTCAAAGCGCTTTCACTAATACTAACCCTCTATTCTAAGGGCCTATAGGAAACAGATATCTAGGGACAATTTAGAACAGCCAATTAACCTAACATGCATGTCTTTGGATTGTGGGAGGAAACCGGAGCCCCCGGAGTAAACCCAATCCTTATGTGATTTTACATGTCATCTTGTATATATGTTTGGAGTATTTCTTCTTTTAGTTTTTGTTTAAATTGTCCAAGCGTTGTACATGATTTTAATTCAGGTCCAAAATCGTTCCATAATCTGACTCCTTGCACTGAAACACAGTGTTGCTTGGTGGTAGTTCTCACTGAAGGTTTTTGAAATATACATGTTCCTCTGAAATGATGTTGTTTCTCCCTTATTTGGAACAACTTTTGGATATTTGCGGGCAGTGATAGATTCTTAGCTTTAAACATTATTACTGCAGTTTTAAAGTCAACCAGATCTTTCAACTTGAGAGCTTTTAATTTAAGAAAAAGTGGATTTGTTGGTTCCCTGTAAGCAGCTTTGTTTATTATTCTAATAGCTCTCTTCTGAAGCATAAAGACTGGATATATGTTTGTTTTATATGTATTTCCCCATACTTCAGTACAATATGTCATGTATGGGAGTATTAATGAATGATGCAAAGTATATAATGTGGGTTGATTCAGCAAATATTTCGCTCTGTGTAGTATTGCAATTGATTTAGATATTTTACCTTTAATATAATTAATATGTGACTTCTATGTCAAATGCTAATATTTGTTTGACACTGCAGCCCCCAGACCCCGGCTAGCTACTAGGCTTTTCAGATTTGAAAGTTGAAGAAATATGAGGTTGTTAGCTACATTCTAACTTGATTTAATGCTAATATTTGTTTGGCGTTGGGGGGCTTTGCCCCCCTGAACCCCCCACCAGGACTTTGTCCTGGACCTACTGGGGCCTGTGGCCCCTGGACCCCGGCTAGCTACTAGGCTTTTCAGGTTTGAAAGTTGAAGAAATATGAGGTTGTTAGCTACATTTAACTAGATTTAATGCTAATATTTGTTTGGCAAATATTAGCATTATTATTATTAGCATTAGCATTATTAGCATTAGCAATAGCATCACCCCCTGGACCCTGGCTAGCTACTAGGCTTTTCAGGTTTGAAAAGTTGTTAGGTATGCAGGAGGCATCCTAATCAGATGCCCATACCACCTCAACTGACTCCTTTCAATGTGGAGGAGCAGTGGTTCTACTCTGAGCCTCTCCCGGATGACTGAGCTCCTCACCCTATCTCTGAGGGTGAGTCCAGCAGTCCTATGGAGAAAGCTCATTTCAGCCGCTTGTATCCGCGATCTTGTTCTTTCGGTCATTACCCAAAGCTCGTGACCATAGATGAAAGTAGGAACGTAGATTGACTGGTAAATCGACAGCCTTGCTTTAGAACTAAGCTCCCTCTTCACCACAACAGACCGGTACAACGTCGGCATCACTGCAGATGCTGCTCCGATCCGTCTGTCAATCTCTGGCTCCATTTTCCCCTCACTTGTGAACAAGACCCCAAGATACTTGAACTCCTCCACTTGGGGCAGGAGCCTGTCCCCAACCCAGAGTTTCCATCTGCAATAAATATTAATATTCATTTTCTTTAAGCTGAAAGAATGAGGGAGTAATGACTAAATAAATAGCGCACTGAGATGACATTTGTTGTGATTAGGCACTGTACAAATAAAGTTGAATTAAATAAATAACTCATATAATTGGAGGCAGTAAAAAACAGTCTGACTTACCGACAGCTGCTTTGAATATTTGATAAGGAGTCTTCAGTTATAACTTTTACAAAAGCATTACAAGCAAGAAAAAAATAGTGATATGATGAGATGTTGGGCTGCAGCCACATCTCATCATTGTGCAGCACAAAACTGGATGTGAAACATGGGCAGCTCCACAGTGATTTGTTGATCATTCAATAAAGGTAGGCATCCTCCTTGGTTATAATTTTGAGGATTATTTTTCTATATAGGGCTGCATCTATTGTGTAAAAAAGCAGTTTTACAAATACCGTTAAGAGGCCATTTTTAACCTGATCCTAACTATAAACACATGAGGCTTAAAGTTTAATCATAGAGCTTGTATTTCTGTGAGAAATACAGAAAGCTCCATATTTGTATTTCTCTGTGAGAAATAAATGCTCCTTGGTGTATGGATTGACTAAAATCTGTTGTAAACTGGGGCTGTAGCGCTTTATTTCCGTAGATACGGACGTGCTTAAACAGCGCTGGGAAAAACTCTCCACTCTGGAGGCTGGTTTCAAATCTCTACACTTTCACACCTCCAAATACCCGGCGTAGTATGCATGGACAGCTAATCTGGAGACGAATTTCCTCTACCGAACATTTATACACATTCATGCCCAGTGTCATGGACACCTGAGGCAAGGTGGGTGAAGTGTCTTTCCCAGGGACACAACGGCAGGATGTTGGGGAGAGCGGGATTCTAACCGCCAGCCCTCCGGTTATTAGACAGCTCGCTCTACCTCCTGAGCCACTACTGCCCACATTTCCCTCCGCTGTTATATTTGTGACCCGTGCTGGCAAAATGAATCACTTTGAGGAAATTATCAAAACTGAGGTAACATTTTTTCCATGTTCTGTATTGAAAGACCTTCAAAATGATATTTAATTTGTAGGAAGTGTGCAAAAACCGACCCAGAAAAAGTCGATTTGTTTATATTTTGGTTAGGTTTAAAACTCGTGTTCGATCGGTCGGGAGTTACATCTTCTGCCAAAACATATGCATTTTTAGAAAGTACGATTTCTAAGCTTTACAATGATACCAGGCACTCATGGGGGTTTTCCCGGGACTTGCCGCTAGCAAACAAAGAAAGAGTCATGATTTATGACTTCTCATGCCCGTGTCTCGTAATGACGTGGTGCGAATTCCGACTCATTTTGCCAGCATGGGTCACATTTTTGCTGAGCACCAAGCTGGATGGCAGAAAGTTCCATTTTTATATGGTCTTTGGCATGACCCGGCCGGGTCTTGAACCCCAACCTCCTGGTTGTGGGACGGATGTGCTATCTCTAGGCCACCACTTTGGTGGCTTAGAGGTAGAGCATCAAAAGATTTTTTTTTTTTATCTTTTGGGGTCAAAAGATCAAAGGTCATTGTTAGCATTCCCTTTGCACTATTACTGGATCACCAAACTTGGTACACATGTTCACCCTGAGACCCTGACCCACAACTATCGGTTTGGTATCAAAAGGCCAAAGGTCACGATTAGTTTTCTCTATACCCTATCTATTGAATGAATAAAATTATGATCACAAAACTTTGTACATAGGTTCACCCTGTCACCCTGACCTCTGACTATTGTTTTGGGATTACAAGCAAGGTCAAATTGCTATTTAAAGTATATCTCAACAACAAAGAAAGGTAGAGCCACCAAACGTGGTACACAGGTTCAGCTTGGGGCTCTTGCCCACAACAGTGGTTTTGGGGTCAAAAGGTCAAAGGTCAAAATCAAAATGCTATATTAAACTGCATCAACAACAATGGAAATCTCTGGTCACCAAACATTGTACACATGTTCACCCTGAGACCCTGACCTCTGACTTTTTGGGGTCAAAATGTCAAAGCTCATGGTTTGCTTCCCCTATGCCCTATTGCTATAGAACAAGTAAAGGTACAGTCACCAGGGTTTGTACACAGGTTCACCCCTTCATCCTAAGCTCTGACTATGGTTTTGGGATTGCAAAGTCAAAGCTCAAGGTCAAATTGCCAGTTAAATTATAGCTCAACAACAAAGAGAGCTAGGGTCACCAAACTTGGTACACAGGTTCCCCTTAGGACCCGACCCACAACTGTAGGTTTAGGGACAAAAGGTCAAGGGCAAAATGCCCTATAAACTATATATCAACAACACTGACAGCTAGGGTCACCAAGCTCTGTACACATGTTCACCCTGAGACTCTGACCTCTAACTATGGATTTGGGGTCAAAAGTCACTGTTAGCTTCTCCATGCCCTATATATACTGTATACGCTGCTACATCATGAGTAATGCTAGGATCACCAGACTTGGTACACAAGTTCACCCTGTCACCATGGCATCTACCTATAGTTTGGGGATTGCAAGGTCAAAGGTCAAGGTCAAAATGCATTTCAACTACAGAGGCTGACGGGTATCATTGGCAGCTGTCAATATTTCTTAATGGCAGTTGATTGTCATTTTCTTGACTCTCCCCCATATTACCTGTGAGTCCCGAGTGATCTTTTTGATACTGATGATGACAACATATGATTGGTTGCGATCAAATGTGTAGTGTTGCCACTTCCTCAGTCAAAATATAGCAAAAATTTATCTCACAAGTCTGGCATCGAGATGTCTTGAAAGAAACGGATTGAATTATAGTTTGAGGTAGATTTTAAAAGTCTTGTGTATATTATATTCTTTGACTTTATTATTATCTGTCTATCTTAACTTTACAAGTATATTTTGAGCCTTTTTTGCCTGATTTTATTGAGTGTGTTTTATGTACTTCATGTGTTACATTTAGTTGACAAAAGAAAGGTAAAAACATAACAGCTTCAAGTCCTTGTACCATTGAAATTTATTCTTTACCTTGTTAGTTTTTATTAAGACAGATGTTAACCCTGCCACTGCAGCATTTTTGTTGATAGATAGTAGGTGATTAGCTTTTGAGACATCTGAAATTACTTCAGCTCTAAAGCCAAGAAACAATTTTGACAGAGCTGTGTGCCTCAAGCAGCCAGACATCCAGATTAAGGTGCAACAGGATTTGACAAATGCTGGAATCAAATGCATAGATTTAAGAAACGTTGACTTCAGGATTAGACATCCACCTATCCATCCATCTTCTACCACTTAATCCTTTTCGGGTCGCGGGGGGCTGGAGCCTATCCCAGCATCTTTGGGCGAGAGGCAGGGTACACCCTGGACAGATTGCCAGTCCATCGCAGGGCCAACACAGAGAGACAGACAACCATTCACTCTCACATTCATACCCAAGGACAATTTAGAATCCCCAGTTGATATCAGTTAAACTAACCTGCATGTCTTTGGCCTGTGGGAGGAAACCGGAGTACACAGAGTAAACCCACACAGACACGGGGAGAACATGCAAACTCCACACAGAAGGGTCACCGATGGTCAGGGGTGGAATCGACACTGTGACCTTCTTGCTGTGCTGACACAGTGCTAACCACTGTGCCACCGTGCTGCCAGGGATTAGATATATAATTTTATTTAATATAATTAAATAATTAAATTTTTTTATAATTTTTTAAAAATTATATAGGATTACATATAATTTTAAAAAAGTAAGATTCTCTCTCTCTGTCTCTCTCTCTCTTGCTCCCAAGTTGAGACCCTGGAGCATTTGTTTGTTCAATGTTTTCGTTTATCTGGCCTTTTTGATCTTTTGCGAGTGTGGTTTCAGGCTTTGGGTGAATGTTTCTCTTTTGGTTTGTTCATTTACGGTCCAAAGTATAAAGTGGCAAAGAAGTCTGCGCACACTTTGATGAACTTCCTATCTGGAACTGCTAAACTTGCAATCTGGCTGACAAGGAAAAATCGGACTACCAACGCTGGCAATGTGGATCCTTTGTCTGCTTTCAAGTCCTTGTTGAAAGTCAGATTCCAGGTGGAGTTCTCTTACTATCAAATGGTGAACAATTTGGAGGCATTCACCAATCGATGGACTATAGGGAATGTTTTGTGTTCTGTGGGAGAGGGGGATGAGTTATGTTTGCATTTTTGAGATGTGACACACTTGGGGGCATGATATTGGTGTTCTTACATTTTTGAAATTTTTTTTTTTTTTTTTTTTGGGTTACTTATTTGTACCCGTAGGTAGATTTGGTTTGCAGTCTGGTGACAAGCCACCGGCTGCCGGTCGCTGCGTGCACGAGCGCCCTAAACCTACATGTTTTTGGTATGCGGGAGGAAACCGGAGAAATCCCGGAGTAAACCCACGCAACACGGGGAGAACATGCAAACTCCACACAGCTCACTGTTGGTCGGGGGCTGGGATCGAACCCACGATCTCATGATCCCCGCGATCCCCCGGCCGAGGGTAAACTGTGCTGCCACAATGCTAAACCACTGCGCCACCGTGCAGCCCTTTGTACACACCGCCCGTTGCTACTACCGATTGGATGGTTTAGTGAGGTCCTCGGATCGGCCCCGCCGGGGTCGGCAACGGCCCTGGCGGAGCGCCGAGAAGACGATCAAACTTGAGTATCTAGAGGAAGTAAAAGTCGTAACAAGGTTTCCGTAGGTGAACCTGCGGAAGGATCATTAACGGTGGAGCGGAGAGTTGCCGCCCGGCCACCGGGGCCCAGCTCTCCGTCCCAGTCCCTCCGCCGGGAGGGAAGGAGGAGGAGGGCTGGCTGGCGCGGCGCCCCGGCCGCCGCTGGCCCCCGTCCGAGCCAGCTCTGTCTCGGCGGTCCCTCCCGGGGGCTGACGAGTGCCCGTCGTGGAGCTCGCTGGGGGCCGGCGGTCCGGTGCGCCTGCCGCCGCGGAACTCCGACCTAAGCGCGGCGCGCGGCCTCGCCCCAGCCGTTGCGCTGCGTGCCTCCGGGTACCCAACTCTCCTCCCTCCTCCGGCGGGAGCACGGGGGGTTTAATGTCTCCTTTGTACAATAAAGAATTGTACAATAAAGCCATTTTTTTAAAACTCAAATTCTCTCTCCCTCTCTTCGAGCGTTTGCGAAAAACCAGACTCTTTCCACTCAATGGGATGACGACACTGTGTCCAACTTTCCTGCCATTTCCATAAGTCCAGCTGTGGGGGAGTGGCAGGGGGGAGAGGATCACCTGCTGTCCTCCAGAAATCCTCGTCTGGGCAGGTTCCAGTTTGTGGAGACGAAGACGGTGTATCACATCTGTGTGAAAGTTCTGAACCTGCGCTCTCTGATGGACGTGAGAGATTCGAAGTGGGTGGGTTTTTTGGAGCCAGGGGTCTCCCCGAAAGGCAGCTGGCGGTGCATGTACAAGCTCCCTATTGAGAAACGGACGGCAGATCTCCAGTGGAGGATTGTTCATGGGGCAATAGCTACGAATAAATACAGAGCACGCCTGGATCCAACTGTGGGGGAGGAATGTTTGTTTTGTTCCCAAGTTGAGACCCTGGAGCATTTGTTTGTTCAATGTTTTCGTTTATCTGGCCTTTTTGATCTTTTGCGAGTGTGGTTTCAGGCTTTGGGTGAATGTTTCTCTTTTGGTTTGTTCATTTACGGTCCAAAGTATAAAGTGGCAAAGAAGTCTGCTCACACTTTGATGAACTTCCTATCTGGAACTGCTACACTTGCAATCTGGCTGACAAGGAAAAATCGGACTACCAACGCTGGCAATGTGGATCCTGTGTCTGCTTTCAAGTCCTTGTTGAAAGTCAGACTCCAGGTGGAGTTCTCTTACTTTCAAATGGTGGACAATTTGGAGGCATTCATCAATCGATGGACTGTAGGGAATGTTTTGTGTTTTGTGGGAGAGGGGGATGAGTTATGTTTGCACTTTTGAGATGTGACACACTTGGGGGCATGATATTGGTGTTCTTACATTTTTGAATTGTACAATAAAGCCATTTTTTAAAACTCAAAAAAACTATCTATCTATCTATCTATCTATCTATCTATCTATCTATCTATCTATCTATCTATCTATCTATCTATCTATCTATCTATCTATCTATCTATCTATCTATCTGGCTGGCTGGCTAGTATTTGTTTATATATATACTGTATAGTATATGTATATACACTGGGGTAAAAAAGTATTTAGTCAGCTACCAATTGTGCAAGTTCTCCCACTTAAAATATGAGAGAGGTCTCCAATTTTCATCATAGGTATACCTCAACTATGAGAGACAAAATAAGAAAAAAAATCCAGAAAATCACATTGAAGGATTTTTAATGAATTAATTGGTAAATTCCTCGGTAAAATAAGTATTTGGTCAATAACAAAAGTTCATCTCAATACTTTGTTATATACCCTTTGTTGGCAATGACAGAGGTCAAACGTTTTCTGTAAGTTTTCACAAGGTTTTCACACACTGTTGCTGGTATTTTGGCCCATTCCTCCATGCAGATCTCCTCTAGAGCAGTGATGTTTTGGGGCTGTCGCTGGGCAACGTTGACTTTCAACTCCCTCCAAAGATTTTCTATGGGGTTGAGATCTGGAGACTGGCTAGGCCACTCCAGGACCTTGAAATGCTTCTTACAAAGCCACTCCTTCGTTGCCCGGGCAGTGTGTTTGGGATCATTGTCATGCTGAAAGACCCAGCCACGTTTCATCTTCAATGCCCTTGCTGGTGGAAGGAGGTTTTCACTCAAAATCTCATGATACATGGCCCCATTCATTCTTTCCTTTACACGGATCAGTCGTCCTGGTCCCTTTGCAGAAAAACAGCCCCAAAGTATGATGTTTCCACTCCCATGCTTCACAGTAGGTATGGTGTTCTTTCTCCTCCAAACACGACAAGTTGAGTTTTTACCAAAAAGTTCTATTTTGGTTTCATCTGACCATATGACATTCTCCCAATCCTCTTCTGGATCATCCAAATGCTCTCTAGCAAACTTCAGACGGGCCTGGACATGTACTGGCTTAAGCAGGGGGACACGTCTGGCACTGCAGGATTTGAGTCCTTGGCGGCGTAGTGTGTTTCTGATGTAGCCTTTGTTACTTTGGTCCCAGCTCTCTGCAGTCATTCACTAGGTCCCCCCATGTGGTTCTGGGATTTTTGCTCACCGTTCTCATGATAATTTTGACCCCACGGGGTGAGATCTTGCGTGGAGCCCCAGATTGAGGGAGATTATCAGTGGTCTTGTTTATCTTCCATTTTCTAATAATTGCTCCCACAGTTGATTTCTTCAGACCAAGCTGCTTACCTATTGCAGATTCAGTCTTCCCAGCCTGGTGCAGGTCTACAATTTTGTTTCTGGTGTCCTTTGACTGCTCTTTGGGCTTGGCCATAGTGGAGTTCGGAGTCTGACTGTTTGAGGTTGTGGACAGATGTCTTTTATACTGATAACGAGTTCAAACAGGTGCCATTAATACAGGTAACGAGTGGAGAACAGAGGAACCTCTTAAAGAAGAAGTTACAGGTCTGTGAGAGCCAGAAATCTTGCTTGTTTGTCGGTGACCAAATACTTATTTTACTGAGGAATTTACCAATTAATTCATTAAAAATCCTTCAATGTGATTTTCTGGATTTTTTTTTCTCATTTTGTCTCTCATAGTTGAGGTATACTGTACCTATGATGAAAATTGGAGACCTCTCTCATCTTTTAAGTGGGAGAACTTGCACAGTTGGTGGCTGACTAAATACTTTTTTGCCACCGGCCACTTTATTAGGTACACCTGTCCAACTGCTCGTTAACACTTAATTTCTAATCAGCCAATCACATGGCGGCAACTCAGTGCATTTAGCCATGTAGACATGGTCAAGACAATCTCCTGCAGTTCAAACCGAGCATCAGTATGGGGAAGAAAGGTGATTTGAGTGACTTTGAACGTGGCATGGTTGTTGGTGCCAGAAGGGCTGGTCTGAGTATTTCAGAAACTGCTGATCTACTGGGATTTTCACGCACAACCATCTCTAGGGTTTACAGAGAATGGTCCGAAAAAGAAAAAATATCCAGTGAGCGGCAGTTCTGTGGGCGGAAATGCCTTGTTGATGCCAGAGGTCAGAGGAGAATGGCCAGACTGGTTCGAGCTGATAGAAAGGCAACAGTGACTCATATAACCACCCGTTACAACCAAGGTAGGCAGAAGAGCATCTCTGAATGCACAGTACGTCGAACTTTGAGGCAGATGGGCTACAGCAGCAGAAGACCACGCCGGGTGCCACTCCTTTCAGCTAAGAACAGGAAACTGAGGCTACAATTTGCACAAGCTCATCGAAATTGGACAATAGAAGATTGGAAAAACGTTGCCTGGTCTGATGAGTCTCGATTTCTGCTGCGACATTCGGATGGTAGGGTCAGAATTTGGCGTCAACAACATGAAAGCATGGATCCATCCTGCCTTGTATCAATGGTTCAGGCTGGTGGTGGTGGTGTAATGGTGTGGGGAATATTTTCTTGGCACTCTTTGGGCCCCTTGGTACCAATTGAGCATCGTTGCAACGCTACAGCCTACCTGAGTATTGTTGCTGACCATGTCCATCCCTTTATGACCACAATGTACCCAACTTCTGATGGCTACTTTCAGCAGGATAATGCGCCATGTCATAAAGCTGGAATCATCTCAGACTGGTTTCTTGAACATGACAATGAGTTCACTGTACTCAAATGGCCTCCACAGTCACCAGATCTCAATCCAATAGAGCATCTTTGGGATGTGGTGGAACGGGAGATTCGCATCATGGATGTGCAGCCGACAAATCTGCGCCAACTGTGTGATGCCATCATGTCAATATGGACCAAACTGTCTGAGGAATGCGAATCTATGCCACGAAGAATTGAGGCAGTTCTGAAGGCAAAAGGGGGTCCAACCCGTTACTAGCATGGTGTACCTAATAAAGTGGCCGGTGAGTATGTATATGTATGTGGATTCTGCATTGTGGGTGTGTATGTATTTATTACCTCCGCCAGGCCGAAAAGGCCAGGAGGAGGTTATGTTTTTGCCGGGGTTTGTCTGTGTGTTTGTTTGTCTGTCTGTCTGTCTGTTTGTCTGTTGGTTAGCAAGATAACTCAAAAAATCTTGGACGGATTTGCATGAAACTTTCAGGCGTTGTTGGAAATGGTACAAGGAAGAACTGATTAAATTTTGGGGGTGATCCAGTTCACCGTCTGGATACAGGAATTTTTTAAAGCATTTTTCATTCAACACTGTGACATACAGCCATTTTCAACATGTGCGCAGGCGCAATGGAGGGCGCTGGTCGTCGTGTCTGCAACACAAACTCTGCGTTCTTCAACGTTTTAGGCACAAAAGGACGCGGAAAACACTGCTGGCCTGGGCCCGCCAGCGTGCCTGTGTTTGCGCGCAACTGCAAAACCTCACACGGGCAGCTGTCCGCCGACGGATTCTTTGGCAGAAATTCCCCGGCCAGCCATAGGAGCTGCGCATTTGGCAGAAATTCCCCGGCCAGCCATAGGCGCTGCGCAAAAACGAGCTCTCTGCCGGCGAAGCTTCTAAATTCTCGTTTGCCACGGAGCGCAACCCCTAAAAAAATAATATTGTAGCGAACTCAATATGAGCACCCTACTTGGCTTGCCAAGTGGGTTGACCCTATTGGCGACACAGGTAGAGTGCGGGACTCCGGAGCGGGAGGCGTGAGTTCGAACCTCCCGGTGGGACGTCGCCATGTCGAGCAGCACGTTACAATATAATATAAAACCCACGGCAACCTGTCTACCCAATTTGCATCCGTCAGTGGAGGAGATGGACACAACAGCAACACTTCAGTTTATTACCTCCACCAAGGAGGCAATGCTTTTACTACTGAACCACTAATCCTATCACTATCAGATTGATTGTCATTGATTAATTGTGTGTTTATTGCACTGTCCCTGTCAAATAAACAAATAATCATTGTGAATCCAATTGCTAGTCATATGTTTACATGCTCAAGGAATCTGAAAACGTACACACAAACACTGTATGGGGGGAATTGTGGCGCTTGGCGGAGGTCTGCGCTCTCCGAGTGCTTTTCTAGTTTATGTATGTTTCTGGCATAAACTTTGTCCCTCTACTAACTCAAAAGCCACTCGACCACAGGCTCTCATCTTTGGCATGATATTGCCACAATATTTCAAGAGTGCCCTGACATGGTTTCACTGACCACTTGACTATGAAAGAGGTCAAAGGTGACCTTTTTTTAACCAATCATTACCAGTGGATGTGCACACCAAGGGAGGAATCAAGCGCACTTGACACGGTCAGTGGAGTTTAGGATCCGCAGATCTCTCGCTACAATACAATACATGCCTTGTGGACTGACAGGCAGACGGAGGTGCAGGTTACCGCTGGGACACTCAAACTATATTTACATTTAACTATATTAATATTTATTTACTATAATTTGCTCATATAACCTCCCATTGAGGTGTATGCCAGGAGAACAATCGAGTGCACCCTGAATCTCTTCCCGCCCCCTGCGACTCTCTTCCCATACACTCACGGTAGAGTGTTGTCAGATGGGAAAATGGACATGTATTGTGCTAGTGTGCGTCCCGACTGGAAAGCAGCCCATGGACTGCTGGTAAAGTCTGGTTTATGCCTTACTGTGGAGCTTAATACTCCATATGTTCACAGGAGCATATTGTGCAAATAAGCTATCCAAACTGCTTTTCCAACACAGCTCTGGAAGGAAATATTATGCATATACTAACATACTGTTAGCATTTTATTGCTGTTTTAGGTAATTTTCCCTTTGTTTTGGCCTACTCTTATTATGATGACTTCTACTATGGTTTAGAAATGCCACATTTCCCAGCTTTAGTTTTTGTTTTGACTTTGACATTTCCATAATGTTGGTGTCCAAAACTCACAACAAGGTGTCCAAAAACACATGATGGATACAGTCTGGCTGAGTCCCTGGCCCTCATCATTTCATATCATGAACAAACTCAGCGCCCCACCTCCCAGTTATAAAATACATCAGAGATGCTGTAAAATATCCATTTTGAATGGATCTAGCCTTAGCTGGGGGAAAGAGGTCATTTTTTAAAAAATTTCTTTATTTATTTATGCAGGGACATGCACAATATACATTGACCTTAAAGAGGAAAGATGCATTGTACCGGGTTATAGCACAAGTGCTAATTTCCACCTGTAGTCCTTGGGCAGGCTGATGTTAGCATTAAAAAGCAGACATTTGCTAAAACTACAAGTAAACATTGATAAAAATCTAAAACCAAACATTGATTAAAAAACTAAAACCAAGCATTGCTAAAAACTAAAACAAACATTAATATCATTGATAAGAACCCAAAACATTGATAAGAACTAAAACATACAATAATACATTTTTATAACTCCATCCATATAAACAATTTTTCACATCCAACCACTGACTCTTATTGGTCCCACTGTCGTCATCACACACTCTAACATCTTTACATCACAGTACATTATGGACACGGGTTTTCTTAGATCATCAGGTGGTTTCCAGCCATCCTTGAGTGTTTCGACCCTTAACCACAATGCTCTCCGGCTGGTGGGTCGTCAGTGAGTGGCCAGTTCACTGCCCCTCTCCTCCCAGCTTCCAGCTAGTGTCCTCTCTTTTATGCCAGAGCCAACAGGAGGCCCTCTCTGCCGCTTCTCCCAACCTTCGAACAGCAGTTTTCCGCCTGTGCCCTCTGACTCCTACTTTCGCCATCAAGTTCCACACAGATTGGGCTGGGAGCCCTTGACACCCCACCTCCACTGCAAATCCACCCACCCTTTATCTTGACGTTCCTGGACCAGCTGTTGGTATTTGGCCTTCTTCCGCTCTGTGCATCTTCACAGTTCTCCTCCCATGGGACTCTTAGTTCTACCAGAACGACTTTGCTGCCGTCCTGAGGCCACATGACAATATATAGTCTCAGGGTTGTGGAAAGTATCTCCTCTGGAAAGTGGAGTTTCCTCCCAAGGTCTGCCTTCATTTCCCATCCCTGGGTGGACTGCAGAAGATTCTGTTTTGGACCTCCCAGGATGACTGGCCTCTGCCCCTCTCTCGCAAAGCCGATGGTGTTAAGCAGTGGTTGTGTTTTGGTTGGATGTTTCCTTCTTCTCTTCTTATTTTTTTTATTTAACTTTTATTTATACAGGGTAGTTCCATTGAGAGGCAACCTCTCTTTTTCAAAGACTCTCTGTTTACACTCACACAGTTACACATTGGTCATCTCCTGCTCCAAGATTTCCGCCAGTGTGGTCAACACCCTGTTGTGTTGCCACCTATATCTCCTCTGCGTTAGAGCGATGCTGCACCCCGATAGTGTGCACCATGGTCCCTCTTGCTTCACACAAGCTACACAGGGGGTTCTCCCTCAATCCCCACTTGTGTAGGTTGACCGGGGTTGGAAGGGTATCATACACTGCTCTGAGCAGTAATGAAATCCAGTAAGGCTCCAACCACCATAGGTCAGCTCATGAGATTTTCCACATAGGAAGTTCCCTCCTAGTCCAGGATCCTTGAATTCCAAATTTGATGGCTTTTAGTGCTTCTCCTCTCCTCGTTAAGGTTTCTGACTTCTTCCTAGATTAAGGTTCTCTTTTCCTGAGGGGTAGACTTTGACACCTGTTGAAAGTGAGATGTTCCTAAATGTTATTGTCCAATGTAGGGGTTTCCGATGATCTCCCTGGTAATGAGGGAACCTTCTGCTTGGCTGATGGCTTTATTGGCAGACCACTTTTGCCCTGACCTTGTTTGAATTCTCGCCTCTGGAATGACATGGTCCTGAGAGTCCCGGTATGTCAGCGAAAGTCTGCACTTGGTGTCCTTGAATTCCTTTTCCACAGAAGACAGCGGGAGCTGAAGCTATCCAGACCTTATGTAGAGCCCCACAGATGTAAAACTCAGAGGTGTTCCTAACCATCGACAGAGGCGCTTGTTGAATCTCCTTTCCAATCCTTCAACACATTAAGGGCAGTTTGTATATGGTAAGAAGCTACATAAGTCTCGGAAGCAGGCCGTGCTCGTAAATCCAGCACTTGTATTTTCCGGGCAGCCCAGACCTATCGATTTTCTTCAGCTGCATACTTGTAGGCTGTCACTGACGAAAAAAATTCCACACCTGTTTTCCCGTCTTTCCTGTAAGGAACCACAGTATGCAACAAAAATAATAAACCTATCAATAAAAAGTAAACAGTCTATTCTAATGCACATCCTACCTTAATATGCCTTCCCATTAAAACCTAATACTCCCTTTACAGAGAAATAAATTGGAGATGTCTGAAATGGTCATTGCTGAAGCAAGTTTATATATCATCATTTTTCTGTTGCTATTTCTTGATAATTATGGTTGATTGCAACATAACGCATCGTGTCACTAGTGTATACAGTATATGCATATACTGTATGTAGCCAAAATTTGCTTTGTATTTGATTTTGTAATTTCATTAAGACTAAACTATGCATGCCACTTTCAACGGGTATTGTTGCTAATTTTTTCATAAATGTAATTCATGACATCAGTTGGTGGTGTTGGCATTAATAGATAGAGGGATAGATGTACTTTATTGATCCTAAACTAGGAAATTACAGTGTAACAGCAGCATGACAGTAGACGACCAAAATGATAGAAACACACACAGCATAATAGACAAAGGAATTACCCAGGAAAGTAAACCTGCCTAGATAACTTTGTACACATTGCACATGATGACTCCTATAGATAGATACATCGTACTTGCTGTACAGTACAGTACTATCAGGTGCAGGGTGCAATGTGAATGAAGTATTGATGACCTGATGAAGAATTAAGTGAATCTGTTTTACTTGTTTGGATTGTCATGGAGGCTGGGGGTGTTGGTGTTGGCACCTTTTTCAGGGACCTGTACATTTAGCTGGCAAACACTCCATACAGATGATATTAGAAAAATTAAATTGGTTAAAATTGTATTTAGGCTGCTCATATTTTTTTCCTTGTACAAGTAGTTTAGTGAAGACAGTTCTATACAATAGAGAACCTTCAAGAAATATTTGAGTAGGTTTTGTGTTGATAAAGGGACATGCTTTTTGAACTGAATTTTAAAAATGCCCTCTGCAAATACTGTAATAAAGGAGATAAAAGGTGAGCCTCATCTGTATTGTGTGGCAATCTCTGTTGCTTTTAACAAATTACAATGAATATAGCAGCATAAATAATATTTATTTTTCTTGTTCCCTAAACTCTCTTTGACCAAAGCCTTGTGCTGTACCTTTTTTCTAAATATCTATGAGTAATGGTGGTCTTCGTTTACCTGAAAGACAACTGACAGCTGTTGGAATGAGGATAAGGAGTGTCACAGACAATTAAAGGGTTGGATTCAGCCTGGCTTGACCTTCTGATCAATGCACTCCTATTTAGAGCTGGCAGGCTAGAGGCCGAGGCACTCTTCTTTCAGACTAATAAAGACGGCACAGAGAGCAGCTTCTGGGGTGGACTGCCAATACTTTTAACACCCCTATTGATTCTCATTACTGTTAATGGTTTTTTTGCTAGTGTGAGTTGGTTGTTGGAGGATGTGTAGGTGAGCATGGATGAAGATGGAGATTTGGTTAGGGACGGAGTCAACAGAGATTTTTTTTCCACACATGTACATGCAAATCTTACCCCTAATGAAGGTGCATGTGAGAACACAAGCATTCAGTATTGTAAAACTACACATGTAATGGTCTTTATGCTTGCCAATTTCTTTTTATTAAATCGGTAGGCCACCCAACACCCCAAGCTTGCCAGTGCCTTACTATAAAATCTAAGACTGATTGCATGATTGGAACCTCAGGAGGTAGTGTCACATACACAGGTGATACTTCTTGATTGGGCAGAAACTTGGTGCATAATATTTGTCTGTAAACTAATTTTAAGATACAGTATAAATAAATCAAATAGTCACCTTATGGTTTATTATAGAGACCCAATCAATGCTGTTAACATTACACTAGACTTCCCACTTCCAATGATAAGACTTACAGTGCATCTGGAAAGTATTCACAGCACGTCACTTTTTCCACTTTTTGTTATGTTACAGCCTTATTCCAAAATGGATGAATCCAACTGAGCATCTCTGGAAAGATCTGAAAATGGCTGTGCACCAACGCTTCCCATCCAACCTGATGGAGCTTGGGAGGTGCTGCAAAGAGGAATAGGCGAAACTGGCCGAAGATGGACGTGCCATGCTTGTGGCATCATATTCAAAAAGACGTGAGGTTGTAATTGCTGCCAAAGGTGCCTCAACAAAGTATTGAGCAAAGGCTGTGAATACTTGTATACATGCGATTTCTTAGTTTTTAAATTTTTTTTTTTTTTTTCCACAATATCTTTATTGAACCTTTTTTTTTTTTTTAACAAACATGATACAAACAATCAAACACTAACACTAAAGTACTACAAAAAAAAAAAATGCACTAAAAACACCAACAACCACCAACAAAATCAAGTCTTCAACAATGCTCCTCTGTTTAGTCTAGACAATCCAATACATAAGTATACATATTATGTTCACCAGTTTGGAATTTACAAGGTCCACACACATCATTCACCTTCTTCTTCAAGAGTTATGTTTAAATTTTTTACATAATCAATAAAAGGTCTCCATATATTCTCAAACACAATTTCCTTTGATTTCAGTATATATGTTATTCTTTCTAATGGAAGGTTTGTTAACATCTGTCTTAACCACTGAGTCACATCTGGTCTATGAGTCTTTTTCCATAATAGTGCAATACATTTTTTGGCATTAAGCAAACTGAGGTCTATGAATGTTCTTTCACTTTTATTAAAATTATGCTTTTCTGGGTACAGACCCAACAAAAACAGTTTAGGATTCAGTATGATTTGTTTTGAGATTATTTTTTCAATTGTTACCCTCACCTCTTCCCAAAACATTCTTATTAATCTACATTCCCATAAACAATGAAATAGGGTTCCTTTACTTTCCATGCATTTTGTGCATGTATCTGGTATATTTTTGTTATATCTATTTAACTCCTCCGGTGTAACATACATCCGCATTAACCATTTGAAATGTATCAATTTAAGGCGTGCATTTATTGATTTGGTTTGAGCTTCTGTACAAGCCAATTCCCATTGTTCCTCTGAAATTTCAATTTGCAGATCTTCTTTCCAGTAGTTTAATCTTTTCAGTGAATTTTCACTTGAAGATAGTGTCAATGAGTTATAAAACTCTGAAATAATACCCTTTCTTTTACTATCTTTCATCATCATTTTTTCCAAGGATGAATAAATAGGTCGAGTGAGAGCTTTATTTTGATTTGATCGAATAAAGTTTCTAAGTTGAAGATATTTAAAAAAATGTGTTCTATTGAGATTAAATTTGATCCTCAGCTCTTCAAAAGACATTATGTTGTCTGCACATGGCAAATATAAATCCTGAATCTTTTGTATCCCTTTTAAATTCCATACTTTAAATACAGCGTCCGCTCTCCCTGGTTTAAAATATTGATTACCCCATATTGGACTAAATTGTGACAATAACTGTGGTTCTTTTAAATAGTTTTTAGCTTCACACCATATTTTGATCATATGCTTTACAAATGGATTTTTAACTTGTTTTTGTAATTTTTTTGCCGAATCTGAGTATATGAATATGGGAAGAGGTAAAGGTAAATTGTATGATTCCATTTCAGTCCAGTGAGGGAGATCATTTGATGAAAAATAATATGTCATAGACCTCAGTTGTGCCGACCAATAATACAACATAAAATTTGGACATTTCAGACCTCCACGATCAAATGGTAAATATAATAAAGACAAACGTAATCTAGCCCTCCTGTTGTTCCATATAAATTCCACTAACTTTTTTTTTATTCTTGAGAATAGATCTAAAGGTGGTGATAAGGGAATGTATTGAAATAAATAAAGTATTTTAGGTAAAATATTACTTTTAAGTATATTGATTCTCCCGATCATCGACATTGGTAGTGACATCCATCTCTGAGTTAACTCATTGATATCTGACATTAAGGCTTCATAGTTGACGCTGGCGACTGATTCTAGCTTAGGCATAATTTGGATTCCTAAATATTTAAACTGATTTACAACATTGAATTGATTTACCTCAGGGGCTGGGTAATTTCTCTGGGTCTCATTTAGCATTAATATTGAAGATTTAGTTTTATTTATTTTATATCCTGATATTTCCCCAAAATTCTTTATTAAATTCAACAAGGTTGGAATTGATTTTTTTAGATTCGACATAAACAAAATTATATCATCGGCGTACAGGGAGATTTTATGTTCTGTTGGTCCAACTTTAATTCCATATATTTGTGAATGTAAACGTATCGCTATCGCTAAAGGTTCAATTGCCATAGTAAACAGTACAGGTGAAAGTGGACAGCCTTGTCGACATCCTCTATTGATTTTTATTGGTTTTGAAATATTGTTATTTGTTAGGATTTCTGCTGTAGCATTATTGTATATTATTTGAACCCATTTTATGAAATTATTTCCAAGTCCAAACCTTTGTAGGACTTCAAAAAGAAAGGGCCATTCAACTCTATCAAAGGCCTTTTCGGCGTCCAATGATAGGAGAGCTGTATCCGGTGCTTCTTTATTAAAATAAATAATATTAAATAGTCTTCTTACATTATGGAAGCCTTGTCTACCCTTTATAAAGCCATTCTGATCTCGATTAATAATATTTGGTAAAATTTCTTGTATTCGTCTTGCTAAAATTTTACAGATTATCTTAAGGTCGGCGTTTAATAGGCTTATTGGTCTCATATTTTCACATTTATTAGAGGGCTTACCTGGTTTTGGCAGCAGTATAATTAAGGCATTATTTATGTATGATGGTAAATTATTATTTTGAAATGCTTCTAAAACCATTTCCAAAAAAGGTTTTATTAATTTATTCTTAAATTTTTTATAAAGGTCAACTGGAAGACCATCTGGTCCTGCACTTTTTCCTGATTTCATATTATCAATGGCTAGCCCAACTTCTTCTTGACTAATTTTAGACTCCAATATCTCCCTGTTTTCATTTGGAATACACGGTATAGATAGTTCGTTCAAAAACCCATTTAGTTTTGTTAAATCAGGTTCATTTTTGGTATCATATAATTTTTCATAGTAATCTCTAAAGGCTCTATTAATTTCTAAAGGATCTATAACTACCTGTCCGTTACTTATAATACTGGTAATTGGTGTTTTAATTTCCAATTGTTTAATCTGCCATGCTAATAATTTTCCTGATTTTTCACCTTGTTCATAAAAAGATTGTTTCAATCTTAGAAGACTCGAGGCAGCTCTATTCGCTGATTTTTTGTCGTATTCAGCTCTCAAAATCAGTAATTCATTCTCCAACCTTGGGTCACTTCCTGCATACACTTTTTCCTGAAGACTTTTTATTTTATGTTCCAATTTAGCTCTCTCCTCTCGAGTCTTCTTAGATTTTGATCCTGTATAACTAATAATATGTCCCCTAATAAAAGCTTTGATAGCCTCCCACTTTACACATGCTGATGTTTGTGTAGTATTGATGTCAAAGAACTCGTCTATCTGTTTTTCTATATACTTGACAAATTCCTCATCCTGAAGCCATTTATGCTGAAATTGCCATCTACCTGATTCCTTTGTCAATTTTTTATCTACATATATTAGACAACAGGGTGCATGATCAGAGATCACGATGTTATCATAAAAGCAGTTTTGAATCTTGGACCTTAATTCTGTGGAAATCAAAAAATAATCAATACGTGAGAATGTCTTGTAGGTACTGGAATAACAAGAATAGGCTTTAACTTGTGGTTTCATTTCTCTCCATATATCTAACAATCTCAATTCTTTCATAAAATGATTAATAGTCATCCTACATCCAATGTGCGTACAATCCAGTCCTGTTGATCTATCCACACCTGGATTCAATGTACAATTAAAATCCCCTGCTATTATATGTTGCCCTGTAAGTGATGATAAGATGAGAAATAAATTAGCAAAGAACTTCTGATCATCTACAGTATATTGGGACCATATAAGTTCACAAGATTTATATTTTCTAATAGCAAAGAACCTTGAATGATTACATATCTTCCAAATTTGTCTCCAATTACATTTTTCACTTGAAAAGGAACTGATTTATGTATGAGAGTCATAACTCCCCTGGCTCGGGATGAAAATGAAGAGGTGAATACACTTCCCTGCCATCTACTCCTAATTCTTTTAACATCCTCCTCTATCAGATGAGTTTCTTGTAAAAACACAATTCTTGAACCCATGTCCTTTATTTTATTCATAACTTGTTTAAGTTTTTTTAAATTTTGTAGACCTCTGCAATTCCATGAAGTTAAATTAAGATTAACACTTTGGTCCATGATCAATAGAGAGTTTAGGATTACCTTGCAGTGTAAACATGCTCATACAGAGAAGCAAAAACATGAGTGGTTGAACATTCATCCTACAAACTACACACAAACAAATTTCCCCTTCCCACACTTGTGGCAAACCCCCCAAAATCAAAAGAAAAATTCTGTCTCCCGATATAGCCATCGACCGTTCCACACCCACGGGGAACAGCCTAAGCCACTCCTTCTTCATCCTCCCAATCACCCTAACTCTACTGCTTTTAATGACGTAACATTAACTCTCCTCTGTAGTTTTCCAACTTAACTCCAAAATTTTTAACAACTTTGTACATCATAGTTTTTTTTGTTGTTGTTTGTTTTGTTTTTGTTTTGTTTTTTTAATATATAATACAATCTATATTTTGTAAACTTACTATTTACTTCAAGTCAGTCAGATGCCTGTGCAAATGCTTAATTATTCTACCTTATATTTTGTTCATGCTTAGCTCCCACCAGTCTCTTCTTCTTCTTTGATCTTCTTGATGAACTCCTGCGCCTCCTCTGGGGTCTTGAAGATGTGGGTTCTGCCCTCATACGTGGTCAGCAGTCTCGCAGGATAGATTACACCATGACGAATCCCAAGGTTGCGCAGCTCCTTACGTACGGGATCAAACTGCTTCCTCAATTGCTGGATTCCTGTGGCCAAATCTGGGTAGAACCGCACCTGCTGGTCCTGGTGTTTAATCTCTCCTTTTTTAGCTCGTGCAGCGTTGAAGATCTTCATCCTGTCTCTGTTGCTAAGAAACTTCATAATTAAGGTCCTCGGCGGTCCCTTATCTCTCCGTGGGCCAATACGATGTGCTTTTTCCAGAATCACTGCTGATTGCAACTCCTCGCTGCCCAGCACCTCCGGAATCCACTTTTCCAGAAAGGAACATACGTCCCGACCTTCTGATTCCTCTGGAAGACCCACCAGCCTCAAATTATTCTGTCTCGACCGAGATTCCAAATCCAAAATATTATCTTCCAGAGATTTATTTTTTTTTTCCAAAGTGCGCACCTTTAATTGAAGACGGGTGACGTCATCTTCAGCACTAGCGAGACGGAGCTCCATCTGCGCCGTTCGTTCTACACAGTCACCCAATTCCTTTCTTATTCCTTCCAACGCTGTCATAATCCCATCAAATCTAGAGGAAAAGTCCGCTCTCATTGAACTCATGGCAGCCATCAGCGCATCTGCGCCATTCCCCGCAAATATCGCACCGTTGCCAGCCTCCTCCGCCATATATGGAGTTTTGTTTGCTGCGTCACAGACCTGAAAGTCCGTTAATTTGGACTGTTTCGGCGGCTCGCTTTTTCCTTTTCCTGGTTTTCCAGCCTTAGGCTTCGCCGACATATCCTCGCCCAAATGCTGGGATACGTTCTGTCCCAAATGAGAGAGTTATTTGCCGATTTTTTTTTTTCCAGGAGCAGAGCAGAGCAAGACACGTCCGTCCTACGTGGCAGCCATAACCGGAAGTCTCAGTTTTTAAAATTTTAATAAATTTACAAAAATCTCAAAAAACTTTTTTCGCGTTGTCATTATGGGCTATTGTGTGTAGAATTTTGAGGGAAAAAAATGAATTTATTCCATTTTGGAATAAGGCTGTAACATAACAAAATGTGGAAAAAAGTGAAGGGCTGTGAATACTTTCTAGATGCACTGTAAGCATCACACAGACAAATTCCCTATAGGAGAAATTATGGTCATCAATGATAAGACAAGCACAAGCTCCAGTGTGGGTAGAAAAGCTCTGGATATGGACGTCAAAATAAGCTGCTATTTTCAGGGGTGTGCTTAATGTTTCCTGTAGCGAGAATGCATGTGAAGTAGGCAATTTCCTGCTGTTTGCCACATGTGTTGAACAATATCTTGTTCTGATTCTCTTCAAGTAATCTCAAAATCTGGATTATGAGCTTGGTGAGACGAATTGCAAGGAGTGCCTGCTTTATTGTATTGACTCATTTTGATACAATGTGGAACAGTTGCTATTTTGCCAGTCAGGACAAAATTTGAAGCTACACAGGACCCACATCAGTTTGAAGTCACTTGAATAATTTAGTAATATTTAACTTTGCTGATCTGGGGTTTTTTAAGCCACTTCTTTTGTTTGGCATTTAAATGCTAAGAAGCTCACATTCCCAGTCTTCTTGAAGCAATCACTCAATTGTTTCTTGGTTATCCCAAAACAGCCAAAATTTTTCACTTACCTCAGAAGTATTTGGGTTACTCTGGGGAGTGGGGAGAATTGTTTGTTTCAGAAGTCAGTCAATTACATTACATCTTTGTTAGGTGGACAAAGCTTGGCCCATTCAACAAAAGCCCATCTAATACACATTTTCTATTTGCAAACTGCTGAAATTCATCTGTTAACTTTAGGAGATGCCCTTCAACGGCAGAAAAAAAAAAAACAGTACAGTTTTGATCTATATGAAACAGAAAATTTAAGCTTCCACTTTTTGGAGATGCATTATATCAGTGTTTTTCAACCAGGGTGCCCTGGTACATTCAAGTTTCTGAGAAATTTTCTAATTTCACTTCTTAATTGGTCCAAAAAATTGTAAATAGTTTGCTGCTGTTGTGAATGAGTTCTGTAGGCACCCATGCAAAACAATTGCAAATTATTTGCATTTTTTGGACCAATTAAGAAGTGAATTTAGATAATTTCCCACAGAAAACTGGATGTACCAGGGCACGCACCCTGGTTGAAAAACACTGCATTAGAGTATGTAGAGGGGATGGCAAAAAGATTTTTTTTTTTTAAAATCCCACTAAAGATCTCACTTTTTTAAGTTCTGAATTTATTTTGTGACACTAAAGGCGCTTTTCCACTAGCCCCGATTAGAAAACCCGACTCTACTCACTTCGGTTCGGTTCTGCCTCGGTTGCTTTTCAACATTACTGCTGGCACACCTGCTGGCACACCTGCTGTGGGTGGGATTTCTTGAACAGCAGGCGGTGCCACATTCTCGTGACGTCAAACACGCGACCAAATCCTCCACAACAAAGAAAATGGCTGATGACGAGGAGAGAAGGAAGGAGGAAGGAGAGAGGAATGACTGTGACATGAAACTGGTGAAATCTATGATGCTGACTTGTTGTGCTTTGCCTAATCTGTGTGAGAGTCATGGAGAGACGTTTGACACTACTTTGGATGATGCAGTAGATCAGGGGTCACCAACGCGGTGCCCGCGGGCACCATGTCGCCCGCAGGGACCACATGAGTCGCCCGCAGGCCTGTTCTAAAAATAGCACAACTCGCAAGTGAGCTGCGTCTAAGATGTAATTTTTTCTGCTGCTATTTTTTATTTTATATTTTTTTTATATTTTTTAAAATCACACTTGCATTTATATAGATTTTAAAATGAGAATGTCTTAAAAATAAAAAAAATGAAAATATGTTTATTATACGTAAAGTTAAGGTGAACTCTGACCTAGTTCAAAGGTCAGTATTGTGCGCATGACAAAACCTTCGCACTTGTGGAGCGTAAGCTAACGGGCAGTGAAGATGGTGAGCGGAGTGCTGTTTCCAAGCCCAAAAACATGGCAAAAAAAAGACAGAAAATTTATCATTTTTAAAGTGTGCGGCCGGAAGAGTTCTTTTTTACTACCGTGAAAGGAAGCTGTGTGTGTTTCATTTGCGGGGCGACAGCGAAGCGCCACTATGTGGAGCGACACTTCACTACCCACTTTTTTTTTTTTTTTTTGACTTATCTTGTACCCGTAGGTAGATTTGTTCTGCAGTCCGGTGACGAGCCACCAGCCGCTGCGTGCGCAAGCGCCCCTTAAAGTAGAACTGAACTGAACGGCATTGAACGGCACTGGGTGATAGTACATACAATTATAAAGATAATTTATCATTGGCACCCCCTCCACAAATCCCGGAATCTTGGAGAAAATCGCGATTTTGAATTTCCCGCCCTGAAAAATCAGACAAATCCGCCGAAGCGCAGCCGGAGTTCCGCGTGACATCACGAGTGTGACCCAGTCCTCATGTTTATCATTGCGAGCACGTCGACACTGGTTGTTTTTGGTGCATTTTGTCGTGATAGTCGACTACAAAACACTTCCAACACCTGGGAAGATCTGTTCAGTGGCCAAGGAAAGCTGTCATGGCGACGAAAGAAAAGAAGGGGGGAGGAAAAGCGACCGGGAAGCGATGCGTTTCTAGATATACAGTGATCACTCACTTATCGCGTTTAATGGGGACCAGAACCGACCGCGAAAAGTGAAAAACCGCGAAGTAGCGTCACCCCCCCCCCCAAGGGCGTCACAAGCACTATTTTGCACAAAAGGGCACAAGAGAACAGCGAAAAGTGCCACTAAGCAACACGAGCGATAAAGAACAATGAATGCGGTCTTCCTTCGCTGGGTAAAACGTCTCGGCCAATCAGCTTGCGAGGTAAAACATCTCGGCCAATCAGCTTGCGAGATTCCCGAGCGGTGAAGAGGTGGGCGGAGAGGAGTGGAGCGGTGGTCAGAGAGGTAGATTTTGAGCTGTGCGGGCTCTCCGTGTTGATACCTGATGTTCTAATGAGAAGGCAGGGAGACTACATTAGAACATCAGGTATCAACACGGAGAGCCCGCTCTCCCCGGCTCCCCAGCCCGCTCGGGAATCTCGCAAGCTGATTGGCCGAGACGTTTTACCTCGCAAGCTGATTGGCCGAGACGTTTTATCTCGCAAGCTGATTGGCGGAGACGTTTTACCCAGCTTCGCTCCCTGCCCAGCGCCTATACCCAGCGAAGGAAGACCACATTAAACGCGATAAGTGAGGGATAACTGTAATAAGTTGGAAAAATGCTGATGTTTTTTTTTCCCCTTTCTTTTTTATTGTTAATTTTCCTTATCCTGACACCCCAAACATGCCAAAGTAAAGACTCACCATTCTGTATTCAATAAGCGACTCTCCTCCCCATCACTGCTGCGGTCTGAGTCGGTGCCGGAATCCCCCGAAAATTCTGGCTCTAATCTGTACGGTTCGATGCCTCCCTCGCTGTCTTCCTGTTCACTTGACACTCCTGCATCCTCCTCTGTCTTGTCACCGATCCTGAATGCCTCTTCACTCTGAAAACTCTGGTGTTCTTGACTGCTGGAACTGCTATCATCTGCCATTGTTGTTTTGATAAGGGTCACACTCGTGACGTCACGCGGCGTCGTCTGCACTACTTCCGGTTTGTTTGGCACTGCCAGCCAGAGGCAAAAGTTTATCGGCTTATAGCTTGGCCATCGCACGGCCTAAAAATTTCTTTTATGTGTTGAAAAATACAATAGGTAATAAGGAATTAATCTGCTATTCTACTTTTTTGGCAAAAAGGTGAGTTCAGTTCTACTTTAACTCCCTAACCTGCATGTTTTTGCATGAAAAACGAGAACATGCACACTCCACACAGATCACTGTTGGCCGGGGATCGAACCCACGATCCTCGCGATCCCCCGGCCGAGGGTAAACTGCTGCCGTGATGCTAACCACTGCTCCACCATGCATATAAGCACTCTCAGTGCTGTTTAGCTTCTTCTCATGAAAGGACAGTGCTGGTTGCTCAAGCATGATTCTTGGCAAGAACTGTATGGATATAATTCCAGTGAAGAAGAACACACAAAAGTGTGTTTATTAAATGTAACAGATTTTGAGCAGAATTGCAGTAGATTTATTTGTTCAGTTAAAAATGTGATAAGATTTATTTAATATGAAAGTTGATTTTTCTTAAATGTTGCATAACTTTTTCAAACATGGTTCAACATAGTTCATGAATTAAAAGGGTTTAGTTTTTTATGGTTAAAAGGGACTGGTGAAAACTGGCCTTTTTTTTATGAAATGTAGAAGTGATCATCTGAACAATTGCTGAGATTAATAAAAATAAAGTGTTGAGTATTGATCTTGTCTGTTACCCACTCTAAGTTATTGATAATTATTTATTTATGTATATATATATATATATATATATATATATATACACACAATTTGTTATTTTAGAGGAGTGTGTCAAGCTGGTGCCCTTCACATGACTCGATACCCATGAAGTAGCTCTTGGTTTCAAAAAGGTTGGTGACCCCTGCAGTAGATGAACCAGTGGTGGCAGCGACCGAGGGAGCAGAGGAGCAGGGAGCCGATATACGAGATGCTGTGCTGTCATGCAGTACTTGTCTAGCAATAGGCAGAAATGTAATTTCGCCCACATTTATGTGCATACATATTTCAAAAATGTTTTTTGTAAATAAAATGTTGTGCATGGTCCATCTACCTGTCCTCTGTTGTTCATAACGCTTATCTGTTAAGAAGGTGCTAAGCCATCAGCCTAATGATGAGTCCACACTTCTCACTGTTGTGATAATTGCTCACGCTGAGCGCTCTGCCAGCCCCGCTGTGGGGGTCACACACACGACGTGTTCCTCCCCACACTCTCAATAATTTTTTTTCCCGTATATTTTTCTCTTTGGCGTAGAGAAATGGCAATACGCCCGTATTTGCTAAAATTGCATTTTCCCCGTATTAAAATACGGCGAAACTGTATCACTTGACAGGTATGTAATTACATGCAGAAACACCGCACAGGCCATCTTCACTAAAATCCAGCTCGACAAGCCACTTTTGCTTAGGTGGAAATGCAAATTGAACTATAAATCATGTGCTGATACATGTCATATTCCCATGTAAAGGTCTCCCACTTTTACTTACAAATTGATTTTTAATTTTTGGGAAAAGGGAGTATAAATTTTGCACAACTTGTTGGTAACAACAGTTGTGTGCAACAAAAACACAGTTGTGTCTAATGTTATTAGTGCCAAATTTTTGCTAGATTCCGTCTTAATTTATTAAATTTTGACTGGTGATGCAACATTCAACTTACATGTACTTCCCTTTATCAGTGTCTACTGTACAAGTTAAAGCACACCTGTACAACTGCTTATAACATAAAAAATGTATCCGTTCAAGAGAAATGGATTCAGCATTTCATATTTGTTTAAAATAATAAAAAAAAAACTACCAAGACATTACGTTTCGTTGTGTTGTTAAAAATTAAATTACCATTAGAAGGCTATACACCTGACCTGATGAACAGCAGCATGTGGAGTGAACAGAGAATGGAATGTGTATGTAATTATTGGCTTTTCTCATACGGTGTCATAACGGATAAACCAGACTTTTGATGCAAACAATACAATTTTATTCCAGAAGCAAAATTTACAAACAAAAAAACAGACTGGGCGTGGGGAGACATGGTTAGACACGCCGACTGCTAAATGCGTACACAAGCCTGCCAAATGGGGACAGGAAATCTCTGTTGAATGATGACATCTCTGCGAGCTCTTCCCTTCGTAACGCAGCGTCCTGCTCCAGGGCTTCACGCGCATATGCCCGCACATCTGCGGCCACCTGTCGCAAATGCTGCATGTACTCCTGATGGTGTTCTTGCCGCTGGTCATGTTGCCGTTCCAAGAGCCGCATCTCTTCGTCATGCATGTTGACCATCGCTAATGTAAGGTCAGCGATGGAGTTGTCTGTTTTCGTCTTGCCTAGATGGAAAGACAGAAAGGCATGGTTGTTAAAGCTGGATCACTACATATATTATGGAATTACACAGGTGAAAGTCTGTGGTGGAATGTCACTGTTATATTATGCTTCATTGCTGTATATAAGCTGAACTGTCATGTTGCTGCCCCTCAGTAGAGCAGATTTTGCAACATGCAGGGTGCCGTCTTCGGCTGCAGCCCCCCTGCAAAACTAAAAAGGATTAAGATTAGGAATATGGATGGATGGATGGGTAATGTTTAAACTAGTTGCTTGTAGTGTGGCCGCAGAAATCTGAATGGGTTAATACAGTCAGCTGACGCAAAGCATTTCAATGAAGCATGTTGATTTCAACGGCAGTTCATGAGCTTTATTTGTTTTTATAAAACAGGAGTTACAGCACTTCAATCACCACACCTAAAAATGGTTGTGGAACACTGATAAGTGAAGACCAAAGAATAACCTTTTTGTACATTTAAAAAGACATTTTCAATTAATTAATATGCAGCTACAGGAAATTGCATTAATCAATTTGGTACATAACTTGTTAGGCTCCAGCCCCCCCGCGACCTGTAAAGGATTAAGCGGTAGAAGATGGATGGATGGATGGATGGATTTTCGACCCTGGTTTCCACTGGACCTGTTTCAACCCCAAAAAAATTGTGGTTATTGTGCCTTACTGGCACTTGAATGTGATCCAGATGGAGCTGGTGATGTGGCTGACATCGGAGCCGATCCAGCTGGCGCTCCGGCAGATGCAGACGCAGAGGCAGGAGAGTCCGGTGTGTCCATGTCCACTGAGGTGGACCTCTGTGATAAGAACTGCGATTCTAGAAAGAAAATGCACGCAATTTAAAACTTAACACCAAAGTGCAACATGTACACAACACTCTAAAGTTTTTAACCAGAATACAATAAGCGTAATTCAGCGTTTTGTTCGCGCTAATACTTAACACAAAGCAAGCGTGAATCTGCAGTTGGCTGCAAAACAATAGGCAAGCCTCAGTAACAACCATTACCCACAATCTAACAACCTTCCTATTTCTTAAAAACAGTGAGCTTGGCACAGAAAGGATAAAGTGGCGAAAAGACGCGCAATATCAAAACAACACTCACCATCCACGGTTTCCAAGGCCGTGGCTGTGGCCGTGACTGTGGCCGTGTCGAGCCCAATGTCTCTCAGCGAACCACTTCCACTCCTTCCGATCCGCTGCACTTCGAGCATTGTGGTCCTTCACTGCTCGGTAATCGCTTTTCAGCTTTTTCAGCTTCTCCCGACACTGTTTGGCAGTACAGATGTGCCCTTGGGAACCCATCTGCTCGGACACCTGCATTTCGAGTAGATCCGTCCAACTCGTGCTGGATGCGATCGTCGGCTAATATAGAAAGAAAATTGCGCACCTCCTAATATATAATATTAGGAGTATATTATTATTATATAAGTATATTATACAGTATATTAATATACTGTATTAAAGGGGCGCACTGTGTTCACTGGCTGAACAACTACAAATGGCGGTCGTGGAGTAGATTCAGCAGAAAAAGTCGCTTTCGTGACGTTACGACCTGACCAATCAGCGGCGACCAGTCTCTTAAAGTCATATCACAGCCATACTCAGCCCTACTCAGCTCGGTTAGACCCTGCCCTGGATCAGGTACTAAAAAAGCACCTGCTAACCGGTGCTGGGGCTAATGGAAAATGCTCAAACGCGGGCTGAGTGGTGCGGTGTAGGGCTAAGTGAGGCTAGTGGAAAAGGGCCTCTAAAAGTCTTTTCACTGGCATTCAGCAGTAAATACCAGGCACATTTTAGTGGATTTTTGAGCCACTATATGGGATATAGTCATAATAATCTATCTATATGAGAGATTATGCAGTATGGGTATATATGCATGTATGTACAGTGGTGTGAAAAAGTGTTTGCCCCATCCTGATTTCTCATTTTTTTGTGTGTTTGTTACACTTAAATGTTTCAGATCATCAAACAAAGTTAAATGTTAGACAAAGATAACACAAATAAACACAAAATGCAGTTTTTAAATGAAGGTGTTTATTATGAAGGAAAAAAAATCCAAACCTACATAGCCCTGTGTGAAAAAGTGATTGCCCCCTAAACCTAATAACTGGTTGGGCCACCCTTAGCAGCAACAACTGCAATCAAGGGAAACACACCTTCCAAAAAGTTCAACTTTTGTCTCGTCAGTCCACAGAGTATTTTCCCAAAGGTCTTGGGGATCATCAAGATGTTTTCTGGCAAAACTGAGATGAGCCTTTATGTTGTTTTTGCTCAGCAGTGGTTTTCATCTTGGAACTCTGCCATGCAGGCTATTTTTGCCCAGTCCCTTTCTTATGGTGGAGTCATGAACATTTGAAAATTATAAGAATCAAGTCTCAAATGCACATTAAAAAAGGTTCACAGGGATGGCAATTTTCCGCCGATCCGCAGATTTCCGGCGATTTATTTTCAAATTGATCATTTCTGTGAATCGTCAAAATCCGTTGAGAATATTTTAGGGGGGTAAGGTACCTTATTGTCACCGATGTTACCGATTTTAACGAAAATCAACTCGATTACATAAGCGCTTGGCGCTTCCCCGGGTCAAGTCTCCCGCGATAACCCTGATGTTTTGTACTCAAGCTACTGCTGTATTGTAAACGGCCCTGCGATTGGATAGTTGCAAACGATTGGACCAATCAAATGGCTCGTTGTATGCTTTGTCAAAAATTCATGGCGGCGTGTTCGTGTTGGAATTCTGAGCTTTCGGTATCGTTTTCAGCGGAATTATGAGATTATCGAAGGATCAGGAGTCATCAGTGCTAGTAATAGACAAAAGTGTCAAAAATAAGTTCCGATGGAATTTTCAAATTGATCATTTCTGTGAATCGTCTAAATCCGTTGAGAAAATTTTAGGGGGGTAAGGTACCTTATTGTCACCGATGTTACCGATTTTAGCGAAAATCAACACGATTACATAAGCGCTCGGTGCTTCCCCGGGTCAAGTCTCCCGCGATAACCTGGATGTTTTGTACTCAAGCTACTGCTGTATTGTAAACGGCCCTGCGACTGGATAGTTGCAAGCGATTGGACCAATCAAATGGTTCGTTGTATGCTTTGTCAAAAATTCATGGCGGCGTGTTCGTGTTGGAATTCTGAGCTTTCGGTATCGCTTTCAGCGGAATTATGAGATTTTTATCAAAGGATCAGGAGTCATCAGTGCTAGAAATAGACAAAAGTGTCAAAAATAAGTTCCGATGGAATTGGCTTGAGAGAAAAGTGACGGTAAAGGTGAAAATTGGCTCCAAGTTTGACGAGGTAACAGAAACGCTCGGACAATTTCTGAAGAAACCAGACGTGGCCGGAAAAGCTTTTTGTGTGTATTGTAAAGACTTGATTAACTATGGATTGCGTGGATGTGTGGCGCTGTCAGACCACGCATCAAAAGTGAAGAAACATGCTGACTGCCTTAGAAGTGACTTGGTGACCAGTGAAAATAGTGTAAATAGTGTAATAAACTCTTATAGAACTGTTAAATATGTTGGACTAAAGACAGTGAGACAACATTGAAGAAAAAGTAAGTTAACTTTTCATTAAATTTAATGATTTATCTAAGTCTAGTATTTCATTTTTTTTAATCATTTTTTTTCAGTCTAAATTACTTCTGTTTTACTGAAAACCTCTCAGCTTCAGGGGGGCTGTGCCCCCCTGGCCCCCCCATAAGTCAATCGACCAAATTAGATTTCAGCTGAAATCAGAATTTCCTGTTGCCATCCCTGAGGTACTGGTCACCGCTGGGTGCTGGGACATCGAAGCTATATTTACATTAACCTTATATTTACATTTACCAATATGCACTTTTCATGCTCACCCTGGATCCAATCTTGTGCACTCCACTGCTCTCTCCACGTGGCTCTCTCGTCATACTGGTGCTGGAGTATCGTTGGACGGGGAAATGGCGACAAACTGCGCTGCTTAGTCTCCGTAATACACTTGCTGTGGAGTGTTGTCGAACAGGGAAATGGACATGTATGGTGCTGGAGGAATTGTGCATACCCTGACTGGACACCAGCCGGGTGGATAGCAGGTAAATCCCGATTTAAGCCCCACTGTGGAGCTTATGCTCCCTGTGTTCACAGGAGCACATTGTGCAAATAGGCCAGTGATGGGCAACTGGTGGCCCCCACCTTCATTCAGTGCAGCCTGCCAGTCCATTTCCAAAAATCCATTATTTATTTATATCACGTTTGATTGTATTTGAAACTGCATTCTTAAATGCAATTATAGTGTCTGACAGCAGAGGGAGCTCTAATTGAAACCTAGGTGATGCTCCGTGCGAGTGAGGGAGAGCTGTGCACCGGAGTCTGTGTTGATTGGAGCAGAAGTAAAGTAAGCATTAACGGGCTGTAAACAGCAGTAAATGTACATGGTAGGCTGCTTTTAAACAACAATAAATGCTACAGATCTTCAGTAGCTGTAGTAATAGTAGTAGTAGTAGGCTTCATTCTAAGAGCAGTGACATCTGGTGTTGGGCTGAAACGATTAGTCGACGTTGCCGATAACGTCGATCATAAAAATTTGTCAACACAGATTTTTATTGTTGACAAATCATTTAATTTTAAAATTTATGTGCATGCCACGGAAATGTTCAGTTTAACTGTTCCAGCGAAGAAGAGGAGGAACGCATCATGGCGACATGGAGAGAAAATCTCTGAGAAGGCCAAAGGTTTCCCTAGTATGGGAGAATTTTAGCAAAAATAAATGAAACAAGTTAAATGTCGATTGTAAAGCAGTTTGTCATATCACAGCTGCACTACAGCGATGCATCTATTTCCCCCTCCTCTCCGTTCCTCCGTCTCCGGCCACCTGTCAGTGGACTGCACCAGTAAGGTTAGCAAGTAGCATAAGCACTTCTTATTTTCAGTGAGCGACTCTCAGCTTTAGAAAACTGACCACATTATTAGGGTGTCTGCTGTTTAAATAGTTTACCTGCTGCTGGACAATAATCTCTCTTACAATGGTTGCTGACAGCTGAGCTGCTTCCATTATGCTAGCTATATGTTAACTGCAGTAAATGGGTGAATTACCTGAGCAACTTACTCTTTTTCGTATTCTGTATTATTGTTGCCGTAATGTTAGCCTTCATTCTGAATATTAGTGCATCTCGGTAAGTTACAATAGCATGATTTGTAATTTAATTAAAAGAGATAACACTGGTCAACACCAAATTTATTGTCTGTTTTTTTTTAGCTGATTTAGGACAATTTTGATGTGCTGAATCCAAAAATCACATTGGTTTTGCTCAATCAGGTCAACTTTTTGAACTATGGCCACATGTTTTTTACATTTTTGGTTTACATGTACAGGTATTTTCGCTTTATATGATGCAAAATTCTTTTTTATGTCTTGAAATTCTTTGAATTTTGAACAATGATGATATAACTTTCAATTTACATGTACTTACCTTTATCATTGTCTACTATTCAATTTACAGTACAAGTGTACAACTGCTGTACAACTGCTTACAAATTAGCAATAAAAGCCTGATTTTATCGAGAGAAACGGATGTCATTTTCAGATTCAGCGGTGCAAAACTGTCTTAAATCAGTTGAAAAAACACAGACAACTTACAAAAAAAATATTTGTATGTTGTGTAACCATAATCATCACAGATGCATTTAAAATGGCTTAAATATTTCACTGTGTAGTGAAGGCTCACATTCCTGCAGTGATATTTAAACTGTTTTTTTTAATTTATTTTAGACTGGAAGAAGTTATTTTAATTTTCATTTGAAGCCTAATTAAACTTTTAAACTTGGAGACCCAGCAAAGTTTCAAACAGGATGGACTAGCTTGTTATTTTCTTTTTTTAATTTAATGGAGTTGAATATTACTCTAGTTTGTTTCTAACATGCAGTTATAACAGTCTTTATGGAGCAGCAGAGCTGAGTTTTTACACGTTAACATCTGTTATTTAATTGTGTTACTACAAACACTTCTGATTAAGCTGTCACGTTCAAGTTTCCAACTCATGTTCGATGGGTAATTATTTTATTCAGCTGTGTGAACTTTTTATAATAGGCTACATTATATTAAGACAGAGACTGACAACAAAGTGACTTTCACAGGTGTGCAGGCTTAAACAGGTGAGGTGCCAAATGGCACAGTTTGAAAAACTGTG
The DNA here is from genome assembly GCA_020510985.1 of Pholidichthys leucotaenia. NCBI lineage: Eukaryota > Metazoa > Chordata > Actinopteri > Cichliformes > Pholidichthyidae > Pholidichthys > Pholidichthys leucotaenia. Next base: position 385,960,036 of record CM035840.1, on the reverse strand, counting down.
TTCCAGAGTTCACTATCTCAGCAGTTTGCACAGTAAAACCAAGGGGTAACAACCCAGACATACACAGCACAGTTCCTGTTTTTTTTTTTTTTTTACAGGCAAAAATAGCCTACACTGTAAGAAAAATTATGCTAAAAATTAACACATTTCACTGAAGTATGCACAAAAACAACCCTCTCCCCCCTCTAATTTTTCCAGAGTTCACTATCTCACCAGTTTACACAGATACAGGTCAACTGGACCCCTGACCAAGTGCGCACCCCAAGTGGACCACGGAATCCAATCTGTATATGTACAGGTGCGTTCTCCATCCAGTGATTTATAAATGCTGCCCCAGATGAAAACCAGTCTGTGGGACTATAATGTTCTGAATGAGGCTTTAGAAAATTATTAATCACTTTGTAAATCACTGCATTGAAAATGTACAGATTGAATACCAGTGTCCACCTGGGGTGCTCACAATAGTGTGCTCACATGGTCAGGGCTCCATTTCACCAGATCACGTTTACACAGTAAAACAAAGGCATAATAACCCAGACATACACAGCACAGTTCCTTTTTTTTTTACAGGAAAAAATAGCCTACAGTGAAATAAAAAATATACTTAAAAATTATTAAATTTTTCTGCAATATACACAGTAACAAATAACACCCCCCCCCCCCCCCCATGGCGCACACAAAAACGTCGCCATGCAGGACCCTTGTAATTACCGCGATTGGTCAAAAGTTATTTTTATTACTATTTTTACCGATAAAGAATAATTTAGATTATAAGACTTACCCCGCTGCCAATGGTGCACATACCTTGTCGGGGTGCAGCGGCTTGCGTGCCTCAGCAACCCCCGGAGCTATGTCGACGGGAGCCTAGTGCTCCTAGAAGGTTCAACCATGTCGAACAGGTCCGCGTGGGGTAGAGGCCAGACTAAAGAGTGCACCCTGGTCCTCCAGGTTGGGGGTTGTGCAGCATGTAACAAATCACTCACGTAAAACCCAAGTTTTGTTACAGCAACAAATGTCCCAATGACGGAACAGGCGGAGAGGAGAGCGAACTCCCAACGGCTGTGAAGGCGGAGGAGGACAGACAGTTGCACGGGAAGAAGGGTCTCGGAAAGCCTTGGCAGGCAACCTTTCTACAGGGTGGACCAAGCTCTCGACAGTCCAGCCATGGAAGGCAGTTGGTCTAGGGGAGGGACCCCCAACAAACGTCCATGGCTGAAGACGGAGATGCAGGACCCCTGTGGTGCCACAAACCTTTGCATCACGCATATTCGCTTTTAGCGATCGACGAAGAAGAAGAAGAAGACTTACCTCTCCACAGCCGCACTGTCGCTGGTATTATCCACTGGTGTGTGACGATCGTCAGCTATTCCGTTGATCAATGGGAAACCTCCGTTGTTTAGTGATCTATCGTCTAGTCACCCAACCCGGTCAAGCCATCTATGATTTCATGCATGCCCTTTCGGTTTATTCTGTGAACCATTTTTCAAAACAAGTAAGATAATGGCTAATCTTACCCTGACCCTTCTGCACAGTATCACAAAGGACTGCGCGTCACACAGCGGCGGAATCAAAAGAGATTTTACACACGGGAACGCATGGTATTTTACCGGAAATATAAACACTGAACAAGGCATGTAGGATGTCATTGAAGTCAGAAATTGATTGGCTAAACGACACGTCCATCGTCAGATTACTCGGCTTCAATTGGCTCGTTGTATTCGCGGTCGTTGATGGGCAGATACTTCTTGCTAGGTTTACGATCATTGGTTATTCAAGGTTTAAAAACCCAAATCAAGGCTCTTGTTGGTCGAATGAGATGTCATTCTCATTCTAAACCAATGAAACGCTCCTTTGGCTTTCTGTTTACGGCTGTGTCTGTACTGGAAGACCGGAAATACAGCTTTTTTTTTTCAGTGCGCACTGAGACTCACTAAGACGCAGAGACGTAACCGCCCGCGGAATCTCCCGAGTTCAACAGGTTAACAAATGGTAAATGGTGTTACGTATGTAGTACTTTTTACCCATCTCTGGATGACCAATGGGCTTTACAGATCCTGCTATCCACCCATTCACACACACTCACACACTAATGGCGACAGAGCTGGCCTGACCCACCAGTAGCAACTGGGGGTTCAATATCTTGCTCAAGGACACTTCGACATGCAGACTGCAGACAGAGAGGGAATCGAACCACTGATCCTCCAATCAATAGTCGGCCACACTACATCTGCACCACAGCCGCCCCAGTAACCCAGGTAATCCATACATACAAAGAAATCAAGGCAACTGTGTTCACAAATCAAGTTATATTTAATAAAGTGGAATGACACAAGGAATAAGTATTGAACATGCTTGGTGAAATTCATTCAATATTTAGGAGAAAAGCTTTTGATGGTAATAATGGCTTCCAGATGCCTCCTGTATGGAGAAACTAGGCGCAGGCATTGCTCAGGAGTGATTTTAGCCCATTCTTCCACACAAACTGTCCAAATCTTGAAGGTTCCGTGGGTGTCTTCAGTGAACTCCGATCTGCAGTTCATTCCATAGATTTTCAATTGGATTCAGGTCAGGTGAATGAGTGGGCCATTTTAGCAGCTTTATTTTCCTTTTCTGGAGCCAGTTGAGTTTCCTTGGCTGTGTGTTTGGAATCATTGTCTTGCTGAAATGTCCACCCTCGTTTCATCTTCAGCATCTTGGCAGATAGCAACAGGTTCTTATCAAGGATGTCTCTGTACATTTGTCCATTCATCTTTCCTTCAATTCTATGAAGTCTGCCTGTACCATGTGCTGAAAAACACCTCCACACCATGATGCTCCCACCTCCAGACTTTACTGTTGGTATGGTGTTTTTGGGCTGATGTGCAGTGCCATTTCTCCTCCATACATGCTGTGTGTTGTGGCATCCAAAACATTAAATTTTGGTCTCATCTGACCGGACTATATTCTCCCAGTATTTTTACTGGCTTGCCCAAATGTTGTGCAGCAAACTTGTAAATGAGCTTCAATATGTTTTTTCTTCAGCAGTGGAGTCTTGTGAGATGAGCGGGCATCGAGCCCGTGTTGGTTGAGTGCATTACTTACTGTTTTCTTTGAAACAGCAGTACCTGCTAACTCCAGGTCTTTCTGGAGCTCTCCACGAGGGGTCTTTGGCTCTTGGATAACTCTTCTGATAATTCTTTTGGCTCCTCTGTCTGAAATCTTGCGAGGAGCTCCTGGCTGTGGCCGGTTTATGGTCACAGCCAGGACATAATGAAGCCATCATTCAGAAGTGGAAATGTTCTTTCCACTTCTGAATGATGGCTCCAACAATGCTCACTGGAACATTCAGCAGTTTAGAAATATGCCTGTAACCAATTCCATCATTATGTTTTGCAACAATAAGGTTGCAAAGATCTAGAGAAACTCTTTGCTTCTACCCATCATGAGTTCTTTGTGGTGTGACGATCTGATATTCACAGACCTTTTTTAAAGCCTATCAGTCAGGACGTAACCAACTGAAATTAATTTGCACTGATGGGGGATGGGATGGTTTCCTAAATTATGATGGATTTTAGCTGGTTTCTTGGCTTTCTATGCCTTTTTTGTACCTCTTTTTCTTCGTGTGTCCAATACTTATTCCCTGTGTCATTCCACTTTATTAAATATAACTTTTTTTGTGAACACAGTTGCCTTGATTTCTTTGTATATATAGAGAACTTGGGTTGTTACTGATGGTGAAAATCTCAGGTCAGTGGCTCCATCAGAAATGTGTTTAATGAAAAAAATGTTGACGTATTCAATCCTTATTTTCCCCGCTGGATGTGGACGAAACTTGCTTGCTATTGCTATTGTAGTACCACCACTCTTAGACACTGCATCCATATTCAATGGGCATCAATGCTAGTTTAATTATAGTTAATGAGTAGCCTGGAATGTAGTGCTTCATGACTGACAGCAGCACCACAGTTAAATATACAAGTTTCTTTTTTGACTCGGTTATGTTTCTTTAGGGTACAACAAAATATGATTAAATGCCAAAAAAAGGCCCAAGGTGAAGGTTTAAAATGCAGAGATAGTGGTTTTTGTCCTTATTTTCCTCAGCAGTCTGATTGTACTGCTCCACGAGCTTAATCACAGCAGCAATAACTTCCTCTTCTGTTTTGATGATGTAGTGTGTTCTAACTATGCGTTAATGCATGCAGCATTTGATTGACATACAAATTTTCCCCAGATGGTCTCCCAGATGGACTGCTTCAGAATATATGGTATGTTTTCGGCTCAAGGGTGGACTTTTACAGTAATTCTACTGTATTTATGATCCCTAACCATTTAATATTAAATTAGGTAGGGTTTTGTTTGGATTCAAACATAAAAGGATTTTTATTTGTCAATACTTCTATATCTACAGGACATACACTACCGTTCAAAAGTTTGGGGTCACCCAGACAATTATTTTGTTTTCCATGAAAAGTCACACTTATTTACCACCATGAGTTGTAAAATGAATAGAAAATATAGTCAAGACATTGACAAGGTTAGAAATAATGATTTGTATTTGAAATAATAATTTTTTCCTTCAAACTTTGCTTTCGTCAAAGAATCCTCCATTTGCAGCAATTACAGCATTGCAGACCTAACATGATTGCACAAGGGTTTTCTAATCATCCATTAGCCTTCTGACGCAATGAGCAAACACATTGTACCATTAGAACACTGGAGTGATAGTTGCTGGAAATGGGCCTCTATACACCTATGTAGATATTGCACCAAAAACCAGACATTTGCAGCTAGAATAGTCATTTACCACACTAGCAATGTATAGAGTGTATTTCTGATTAGTTTAAAGTTATCTTCATTGAAAAAAAGTGCTTTTCTTTCAAAAATAAGGAAATTTCTAAGTGACCCCAAACTTTTGAACGGTAGAGTACAGGAGAATTGAAATGCCGTTTCTCTCTCTTAGTGGTGTGCACAGTCTATAAGAAAGGAAGGAATAAGGATGGAAAAACAACAACAGCAATCTATGTACAGGAATGCTACCCATAGTGCAAATAAAAATAAACAGTAAAACCCAGCAATCCTATATACAGAAAAAGTGGAGCCATAATACCCGTAATTGCAAGTTCAGTGTGGTAGTGTGGGTGCAGACAGTGACAGATTGGACTGCACATGAACAATATTTCAATAACAGACAGCAGCAGGTATGGCATTTGTGCAAATGGGTGCAGTAAGGTGCAGAGACATACAGCAGTAGGTATATTACTGTTGGTGTGCCAAGTCTTTCTGTGCAAACAGCTGAGGTAGTTATTGTGTGGATGAGCGTGTTACAGTCCAGGGGTGGGGTGGGGGTCACGTCTGCAAACTTGGTGATGTGGTTGGTGCCGTAGGCTGGTATGCAGTCATGGGTCAGCAGAGTGAAGAGCAGCAGGCTGAGAACGCACCCTTGTGGGGCCCCTGTGCTCAGTGTGATGGTGTTGGAGGTGTTGCTGCCGACACGCACGTTCTGTGGCCTCCCTGTGAGAAAGTCTAACGCCTAGTTACAGAGAGGTTTTGAGTCCTAAGTGTCTGAGTTTTTGTATAAGGTGATGGGGGATGATTGTGTTGAATGCTGAGCTGAAGTCCAAGAACAGCATTCGTACACAGGAGTTTTTTGAGTCCAGGTGGGTGAGGGCTGGATGGAGAGCAGCAGCAATGGCATCTTCTGTGGATCTGTTTGACCTGTGTGCAAACTGAGATGGGTCGTTGGAGGGTGGACTTGATGTTCAGCATGACCAGCCGCTTGAATCACTTCATTATGATGGGGGTCAGTGCTACGGGCTGGTAATCGTTGTAGCTGGATGGGACGGGCTTCTTTGGGACTGGTATTATGGTAGCAGTTTTGAAACATGTGGGGACAACATCTTGACTCAGGGAGATGTTGAAGATGTTGGCCAGGACATTCTTTAGCTCCTCTGCACAGTCCCTCAGAATGCGACCTGGTATGTTGTCTGGTCCAGCTGCCTTGTGTGGGTTGATCCTGGAGAGGGTCCTCTTCACGCTAGCCAGATCCAGACTTATAGTCTACTCGTCTGGGGGAGGAGTGGTCTTCTGTGCTGATGTGCGGTTTTGTGCTTCAGAGCGGCCAAAGAAGTCATTTAAGTTGTTAAGCAGTGTGATGTCACTCGCACAGGTCTGAGATGGAGGTTTGTAGTTGGTGAGGGTCTGTATGCCATGCCAGAGAGAACGTGCGTCTCCAGTGTTGCTGAAGTAGCCAGATGTTTTCTTGCTGTACTGTCGTTTTGCCTCAGTGATACCAGGGGACAGGTTGGCCCTAGCTGTTGTTAGTCCTGCAGTGTCACCGGCCCCGAAGGCTGCGTCCCGAGCCCTCAGGAGTCTGTGGACCTCTGCTGTCATCTATGGCTTTTAGTTAGCACGAATAGTGACGGTTTTGCAATGAGTGACATCGTCAGTGCATTTAGCTATGTACATTACAAAAACCTCAGTGTACTCCTCTGTTTGTGTGTCCATTGTGAGTGGCTGCATGCTTGAAAATGTCCCAGTCTATAGTGCTGAAGCAGTCTTTTAGAGCATTTGAGGCTCCCTCTGGCCACACACTTACCTGCTTTTTTGTTAGACATGGTGTGTACCACACTAAACATGGACCAGAGGAAGCAAAGGAGAGAGTTGTCTCAGGAGATTAGAAAGAAAATTATAGACAAGCATGTTAAAGGTAAAGGCTATAAGACCATCTCCAAGCAGCTTGATGTTCCTGTGACTACAGTTGCACATATTATTCAGAAATTTAAGATCCACGGGACTGTAGCCAACCTCCCTGGACGTGGCCGCAGGAGGAGACGGATAATATGAATGGTAACAAAAGAGCCCAGAACAACCTCTAAACACATTCATGGTGAACTCCAAGGTCAAGGTACATCATTGTCAGATCGCACCATCCGTTGTTGTTTGAGCCAAAGCGGACTTCATGGGAGACGACCAAGGAGGACACCACTGTTGAAAACAAATCATAAAAAAGCCAGACTGGAATTTGCCAAACTGCATGTTGACAAACCACAAAGCTTCTGGGAGAATGTCCTATGGACAGACGAGACAAAACTGCAACTTTTTGGCAAAGCACATCAGCTCTATGTTCACAGACGCAAAAATGAAGCATACCAAGAAAAGAACACTGTCCCTATTGTGAAACATGGAGGAGGTTCTGTTATGTTGTGGGGCTGCTTTGCTGCATCTGGCACAGGGTGTCTTGGATCTGTGCAGGGTACAATGAAATCTCAAGACTATCAAGGTATTCTAGAGAGAAATGTGCTGCCCAGTGTCAGACAGCTTGGACTCAGTCACAGGTCATGGGTCTTGCAACAGGATAATGACCCAAAACACACAGCTAAAAACACCCAAGAATGGCTAAGAGTGAAACATTGGACTATTCTAAAGTGGCCTTCTGTGAGCCCTGATCTAAATCCTATTGAACATCTGTGGAAGGAGCTGAAACACGCCGTCTAGAGAAGGCACCCTTCAAACCTGAGACAACTGGAGCAGTTTGCTCATGAGGAGTGGGCCAAAATACCTGCTGAGACGTGCAGAAGTCTCATTGACAGTTACAGAAATCGTTTGATTGCAGTGATTGCCTCAAAAGGTTGTGCAACAAAATATTACGTTAAGGGTACCATCATTTTTGTCCAGGCCTGTTTCATGAGTTTGTTTTTTTAAAATAATTCTGTTGAACACAATTCAAAAGCATTGTCTGATTTTCATTGGTTAATTTTCATAGAATTTTTATTTATTATGACTTTTGTCAAATTCAAGTTATTTCTGTGACCATTGTGGGTTTTTCTTTCATTAACAGAGGGGTACCAACAATTTTGTCCACGGCTGATCGCACAGCCCTACCCTCACCTAACTATGGGTTTGGGGTCAAAGTTCAAAGTTAATATTGCAGTTGCACTATGGTAAATGCTACATTTACTATTACTATAAAATGAGTAAAGCTAGGACCATCAAACCTGGTATACAGGCTCACCTCGGCATTCTGACCTCTGACAATGGATTTGGGGTCAAAGGTCAAGTTTAGCCTTTCTTTTGCCTTTTTACTGTACAACGAGTAAAGCGAGGGCCACCAAACCTGGTACACAGGCTCACCTTGGGATCCTGACCTCAGACTCAAAAAGTCAAAGGTCAAGGTTAACATTCCATATGCCTTATTACTGTACAACCCATATAGTTAGTGTCACCAAACTTTGTACACAGGTTTACCCTGTGACCCTGAAGTGTGACTGTGGTTTTGGGATCACAAGGTCAAAGGTCAGCATCTAAATGGCTATAAAACTATATCTCAACAACAAAGAAAGCTAAGGCCACCAAACCTGGTACACAGGTGTTTTCTGAGGCCATAATCTCTGACTACAGGTTTGGGGTCAAAGGTCAAGGTTGGCACTCCCTATGATCTCTTACTATAGAACATGTATCTCTTTAGGGTGGGGGTGTCCAATCATGTGCCATGGAGGGCCAAGACAGACCCTGCAGGCTTTACCTCCAGCCAGTGTCTTCAACAGCAGAGTTCACTGAATTTCTTCCCACTGATTGCTGATAAGTGAAAACACCTGCTGAAGAGACTGAGTAGAAGAGAAAACCTGCAGGGTCTTGGCCCTCCATGGCACATGATTGGACACCTCTGCTCTCGGGTCACCAGACTTGCTACACAGGTTCACCTTGGGATCCTGCCCTACATCTATGGGTTGTATACTTTATTGTATATTCGTGGATGATGGGCTGATCATAATTTGATTCTGCCACAGTAATTATATTGAAAAGTTGAAAACTGCTCTCTGTCAGTAAGTTTTGGGATCATTAAAGAAAATGGAGGCGGGGGATATTGCACTCGCCTCAGAGTGCTCTTGTTTTTCAGCATGAAAACAAGATGAAAACTGTATAAATAGGGGTGTGGGAAATAACACCTTCTTAGATGCATCAAATTAATTATAATTAAACTGCCTTTTTTTTTCTTTTACACCATCAGACTTGTGAAGTAAATTCTTGCTGTGGCTTGACCAGGAGAGAGGCAACACTGTACATTTGACCATGACCAATCATGGTATCCTGTCATCATCACATCACCAAGATCTCTCAGGAATAGTCTAGCTAGTCAGGAGGAGATTCAAAAAAATGATGCATTTTAGTAGTTTTTCTAGGTCAGATAGCCTTGAAGCTTCAAATGGCACACCACTTGAAGTTGGAATAGAGGAGTGAAATATGTTGAAAAAGAAGGAATATTTTCAATGCATTCGTCCTTCCTCTTCTATGATTTGGAGGTGAACACAGTGGATTTATTCTGTAGTTGTTTGTATTCTGTCAGACTGAGCACAATAGTGTATTTCCCTCTTGTGAAACTGTTGTGCTGAAAGACGTTAATAATCAGAAATCCTATTTCAGGAGACATGCTGTTTGAAACTTGCAGTGAGCAACTGGGACTATCTGACCTAAGGCAACTCCTGAAATGCACCATTAGCTAACGAGCTAACATTATTGGGCTCATTGTATGTAAACAAAAGGTCCCCAGTAGAGGAAAAATGTGAGTTGAGCCGTCATCCTCTTAGTCACCGGCAGGACAATCGACCATCAATGTGGGCCTGTCAAGCGAGGCAGTAAAGTAAAAAAAAAGTTCTGACATACTAGTCTTCTGAGTGATGGTTGTGAGGTGACGCAGCACCCCACAATGCTGTTCGTGAATTATGTCTCCCTACACAGGTGTTTGTGGTGCCCGATATTGTTCATCACATCAGATGTGGTACAATAGACAGCTGTGAGAAAATCTGCCCATTATCTGCCTGCATTCATGTGCTGTAGTCTGAACCGGGCTTTGGAGACAAATTTAGGGCTTTACACTGTAGACCTGACTTTGTTCTCTTGTAATTTGCAGGCTACAAGATGAAGCAGAGCTGCTGCAACATCCTTATGACTGGAATAAAGCAGCTTCCTGCTTGATATAAACTTGCCTTTGGATCCTGCATCACAGGTAGGAGCTTGATGGCATGAGTGCTGTTTAAATATGAACAGGATAGCAATCCACTTCTAGTGCACTTTTCTTGCAAATCAGCACGAGTCTTAGTTTGTATTGTTGGGTGCACAGTGACTGCCTCTTCAGCCTTTTTTGAGCATCATGGTAATGCCGGTCTCCTTCATGAAATGTCTTCAAACTTATCCCAGACTTTAGCTTAAACTGCCCAATTATGAGAGGTCAGAGATCGACATGAACACACATGCATCTAATTCTTCATAAAAACTAGAAATTTGGACATTTATTTACATCTGATACATTTACTTGGACTCGCAAATAAACTGACCTAAAAAATAAACTGGTGAGTTTTGATTCAAGAAGTCATCAGCTGTTTATAATAAAATTTCACTCAAATTTAGATTTTAAAGGAATGACATGCAGTGCTTATCCACATATACTTTGTTCCCATTAATGGAATCCTGGATTGACATACGACAGTCCATTTAACTCAGCATTGTGCATTCAGTTCCTTGGCTCACTGAGAAACCGAAACTGAATGTCTCACCGGTCACTTAAGCACTCTTCATTCGGCATTTGGCAGCCAGTATAAGCATCCAGCCAACTGATCAGGTGACATAGGAGGTCAGCGGCCTGAAGAGCGTAACGTCACGGAAGGACTTCAGCACAACTTCTGTGTCAAATCATGGAGAGCAGTCCCCCTCAAATAACTTGTATTTATAAGATTGTTGATGGAAAAACAGACATTATTACTATTTACGTTAATCGAATAATTAAAGATACACAATAAACTAGAAGAGCACTTGGAGAGCGCAGACCTCCACCAAGCGCCACAGTTCCCCCCATACAGTGTTTGTGTGTACGTTTTCAGATTCCTTGACCATGAAAACATATGACTTGCAATTGGATTGACAATGATAGGATTAGTGGTTCAGTAGTTATTCACGAAAATGACATTTTTCGTAATGGCGGCCACAGTTCCGCCCATACAGTGTTTGTGTGTACGTTTTCAGATTCCTAGACCATGAAAACATATGTCTAGCAATTGGGTTGACAATGATAGGATTAGTGGTTCAGTAGTTATTCACGAAAATGGCATTTTCCGTAATGGCGGTTTTCTTCTGGATGGTGATCCGGATCATCCCCAAAATGTAATCAGTTCTTCCTTGTACCATTTCCAACAACGCCTGAAAGTTTCATCGTAATCCGTCCAAAACTTTTTGAGTTATCTTACTAACCAACAGACAAACAGACAAACCCCGGCAAAAACATAACCTCCTGGCGGAGGTAAATATGAAAAAATATTCACAATTACTCCCTAGTGAAACACTTCAAAAACACTACATCCGTCTGTCCATTCATCCGTCATCTTAATCTTAACAGCAAACTCCGACCATTATTCAACACAACAAAGGATCGCAAGTTGGATATTTATTTAATTGCACTGTGGAAAATGTGAAAATGAGGAGGCAGAGTTCATCTCACGAGTCAGGTTTATTCACATCTTCCAACATCAAAAACAGAAAGAGGAAGAAACACAGACATTCGTCCTTTAAATACCTCAGGACTTCAAAGCACACAGTCACATTGTCAAAGCACACAGTCACATTGTATTTAATCCCAAGTCACAATGCATCTTCTTTCAGATCTTAACACCTCTTCCCAAAGCTTCTGGCGGCCAGGAAAATCCCCCCAGGCTGTCTCTTTGTATACCAAAGACAAAACTTTCACATCCTCCTGTTATCTCCAAAGAGACCCAGTTCTTTGTTCAATCTAAGATGTGGAGCCTAAAGTGGTATACATATGGAGCATGAAGTGATATACATATGTGCATATGTGTGCCACAGCACTACTATTTATTGACCATCTATTAAATAACATTTAAACAGCATGCACAGTGTGAGATTTGAACAACTTTTAGTGGCAATTAGGGCTGCAGTTAATCAAATTGCAATCGGAACATCAGTTTCTGTAATTATATAGTCTGACAAAATGCTGAAATTTCAATTTAAATACCAAAAGTGTTATTTTATGTACAGTACTTCACAGGCTATATCCATCTTCTACCGCTTTTCCGGAGGTCCGGGTCGCGGAGGCAGCAGTTCAAGCAGAGAAGCCCAGACTTCCCTCTCCCCAGCCACCTGCTCCAGCTCTTCAGAGGGGATACCAAGGCGTTCCCAGACTAGCTGGGAGACATAGTCTCTCCACCGAGTCCTGGGTCTGCCCCGGGGTCTCCTCCCAGTGGGACGTGCCTGAAACACCTCAAGTGGGAGGCGTCCAGGAGGCATCCTAATCAGATGCCCATACCACCTCAACTGACTCCTTTCAATGTGGAGGAGCAGCGGTTCTACTCTGAGCCTCTCCCGGATGACTGAGCTCCTCACCCTATCTCTGAGGGTGAGTCCAGCAATCCTACGGAGAAAGCTCATTTCAGCCGCTTGTATCCGCGATCTCGTTCTTTCGGTCATTACCCAAAGCTCGTGACCATAGGTGAGAGTAGGAACGTAGATTGACTGGTAAATCGACAGCTTTGCCTTAGAACTAAGCTCCCTCTTCACCACAACAGACCGGTACAACGTCCGCATCACTGCAGATGCTGCTCCAATCCGTCTGTCGATCTCTCGCTCCATTTTCCCCTCACTCGTGAACAAGACCCCAAGATACTTAAACTCCTCCACTTGGGGCAGGAGCCTGTCCCCAACCCGGAGAGGACAATCCACCTTTTTCCGGCTGAGGACCATGGACTCGGACTTGGAGGTGCTGATTCTCATCCCAGCCGCTTCACACTCAGCGGCAAACCGTCCCAGCAAGAGCTGTAGGTCATTGCTGGATGAAGCCAACAGGACAACATCATCTGCAAACAACAGAGATGAGATCCTGTGGTCACCAAGCATGACACCCTCCATTCCCTGGCTGCGCCTAGAAATCCTGTCCATAAAAATTATGAACAGGACCGGTGACAAAGGGCAGCCCTGGCGGAGTCCAACTCTCACTGGGAATGACTCCGACCGAGTGTTGGCAATGCGAACTAAACTCTCACAACGGTCGTACAGAGACCGAATAGCTCGTAACAACAAGCCCGATACCCCATACTCCCGAAGCACCCCCCACAAAAATCCACGAGGGACGCGGTCAAATGCCTTCTCCAAGTCCACAAAACACATGTAAACTGGTTGGGCAAACTCCCACGAACCCTCAAGAATTCTCGAGAGGGTAAAGAGCTGGTCCGATGTGCCACGGCCAGGACGAAAACCACATTGCTCCTCCTGAATCCGAGGTTCGACCAACGGCCGGACTCTCCTCTCCAGTACCTTGGCATAGACCTTCCCAGGGAGGCTGAGGAGTGTGATCCCTCTAAAGTTGGAGCACACCCTCCGGTCCCCTTTTGTGAAGAGAGGAACCACCACCCCGGTTTGCCATGCCAAAGGCACTGCCCCCGACCTCCACGCAATGTTGCAGAGGCGTGTCAACCATGACAACCCAACAACATCCAGGGCCTTGAGGTACTCGGGGCGAATCTCGTCCACCCCCGGGGCCCGGCCACCAAGGAGATTTTTAACCACCTTGGCGACCTCAGCCCCTGTGATAGGCGAGTCATCCCCCTCGTCCCCAAACCCTGCTTCCTCTGTGGAAGGCGTATCAGTGGGATTGAGGAGATCCTCGAAGTATTCCTTCCACCGCCCGACGATATCCCCAGTTGAAGTCAACAGTGTCCCATCCGCCCCATACACAGTGTGGACGGGGAGCTGCTTTCCCCTCCTGAGCCGCCGAACAGTTTGCCAGAATCTCTTTGAAGCCGACCGAAAGTCTTGTTCCATGGCCTCACCGAACTCCTCCCATACCCGGGTTTTTGCTTCAGCAACCACCCGAGCTGCACTCCGCTTGGCCTGCCGGTACACCTCAGCTGCTTCGGGAGTCCCACAAGCCAACCAAGCTTGATAGGACTCCTTCTTCAGCTTAATGGCCCCCCTCACCACTGGTGTCCACCACTTGGTTCGGGGGTTGCCACCACGAGATGCACCGACCACCTTGCGGCCGCAGCTCTGGGCTGCCGCTTCAACAACAGAGGTGGAGAACATGGCCCATTCAGACTCCATGTCTCCAGACTCCCTCGGAATGTGGTTGAAGTTCTTCCGGAGGTGGGAGTTGAAGACCTCCCGGACAGGGGCCTCAGCCAGACGCTCCCAGCACACCCTCACTATACGTTTGGGTCTACCAGGTCTGAATGGCTTCCTCCCCTGCCATCGGATCCAACTCACCACCAGGTGGTGATCAGTTGACAGCTCTGCACCTCTCTTTACTCGGGTGTCCAAGACATACGGTCGCAGGTCTGATGATACGATAACAAAATCGATCATCGACCTGCGGCCTAGGGTGTCCTGGTGCCAGGTGCACATATGGACACCCTTATGCTTGAACATGGTGTTCGTTATAGACAGACTGTGGTTAGCACAGAAGTCCAATAACTGAACACCACTCGGGTTCAGATCGGGCAGGCCGTTCCTCCCAATCACCCCCCTCCAGGTTTCACTGTCGTTGCCCACGTGCGCATTGAAGTCCCCCAGTAGGACAATGGGTCCGCCCTCCAGTAGGTTCACCACCTGCAGGAGGGATCATGGAAGTCCGGTGCTATGTGGATTAGGTGGCAGTCAAAGGCGGAGACCTTGGCGGACTGATCCCAAGCTTTCTAAACTGGCTTTTGGTACGTGGAATGTCACCTCTCTGGTGGGGAAGGAGCCTGAGCTGGTGTACGAGATTGAGCGATACCGGCTAGATATAGTCGGCCTCACCTCAACACACAGCTCCGGTTCCGGAACCAGTCTCCTGGAGAGGGGCTGGAGCTTGGCCTTTTCTGGAGTTGCCCCGGGCGAGAGGCGACGAGCAGGGGTAGGTATTCTTGTATCGCCCCACCTTGCTGCCTCTATATTGGAGTTTTCCCCGGTGGACGAAAGGGTTGCTTCCCTGCGCCTTCGGGTTGGGAAACGGGTCCTGACCATCATTTGTGCCTATGCACCAAATGATGTTTCAGAGTACCCACCCTTTTTGGAGTCTGTGACTGGGGTGCTGGAGGGTGCTCCTCCTGGAGACTTCACAGGCTATAAAACAATGTAATTTAATATTTGAGTTGAGAAATAAACATTTAAAAATGACCAATTTGCTTGCATTTTTCTTTTTTTATATAATTCAATTTTTCATTTTTCTTTCAATAATTTCATAAACCAGACAGTATCATTTTGTAAATCGTCCAAAGTCCCATATTCAGTATACATACAGCCATGTGAAAAAATTAGGACACCTCATTAAATATTCAGTTCTTTATTAAGAAATGTTCACATATCTATGTCTAACCTTGTTTTTGTTTTTATTTGCATTTTTTAACATTTATTTTAGCCATTTTAAGTGGGGATGAATGTGGGGGTGTCCTAAAAAGATGGCAGGTGTCCTAATTTATTTCTCATTATTTGTTTAGAATTACATTTTACAGAAAATTTGAAAAAAAAAGTCTTTAATTCATTTTTAATTGTTTCGTTGTATTACATAAATCTCCTACTATTTTTAACATTGATATTAAATATCCGTATGTCCAAATATGTAAAAAGAACACACAGGCTTCTACAGGGTGTCCTAATTTTTTCACATGGCTGTACATATTCCAAACAAAAATAATAATTCACCAACTACAGGTATAAGTACAAAAACGATCCCATGATCTCTTAAGGTCACCAAGGCCTTAACGCCATAGTAATAGAACATCTGACCCACAGCCGGGAGGTTGTGGGTTCAAGCCCCAGTCAGGTCATACCAAAAGGTCATATAAAAATTGGTACTTCCCGCCTTCTAGCTTGGTGCTCAGCATAATACAGTGGGGAAATGAAAGTTGTTTGTGGCGGGGCATGGCAGTGGCCTCTCTGATTCTAGATGTGACTGACATTATAGAAAGGAGAAGTGGAATTTCATTCTACTGTATACGAGGGGGGCTGAAAAGTTCATAGTGGTCAAATTTGACCAAATATGGTTTATTTTTCAGCCGCAGGGATCCGAGCGTTGCAACACCAATGGAAGAAGTGTGTGGACCAAGGGGGAGACTATGTTGAAAAATAACCACATTTGGTCAAATTTGACCACTATGAACTTTTCAGCCCCCCTCGTATAATTGGTTGTGTGGAAGGACAGTAGTTCTTTCTGTCTTTCTTTCTTTCTTTCTTTTAAAGTTTTCATCTTCATCATTGATTCTAGCAAACATTTGTTCATAAGACACAACTTGTAACAAATTCTATCCATTTTTTTTTTAATTTGGTGTGGATATACTTTTCCATAATCATGGTCCTTTGGGAAGCAGTGACCACATCCATATTTATTACAACTAAATCATCTTTTGAAATATGTGGTAATTCCATTTGACCCCCCAAAAGACAAAATCTTGCTGATTTACATACCATTTGCCCAAATGTACTGTAATTTTTTCCAAAAATGGATTTATGAATTTACATTCACAAATAGCATGTAAAAATGTTCCTACTTCTGCTTGCATTTTCATTTTCAAGTAGACTAGTGAATCCCTTCCGTTAGAGAAGAAAAACATTAAAATGTAAATTATCAACATCCATCCATCCATCTTCTACCGCTTTTCTGGAGGTCCGGGTTGCGGAGGCAGCAGTTCAAGCAGAGAAGCCCAGACTTCCCTCTCTCCAGCCACCTGCTCCAGCTCTTCAGAGGGGACACCAAGGCGTTCCCAGACCAGCTGGGAGACATAGTCTCTCCAGCAAGTCCTGGGTCTGCCCCGGGGTTTCCTCCCAGAGGGACGTGCCCAAAACACCTCGAGTGGGAGGCGTCCAGGAGGCATCCTGATCAGATGCCCAGACCACCTCAACTGGCTCCTTTCGATGTGGAGGAGCAGCGGTTCTACTCTGAGCCTCTCCCGGATGACTGAGCTCCTCACTCTGTCTCTAAGGGTGAGTGGAATGTGGAATAAATAATCAACATCACATTCTAAATTGCAATATTTGCAGCCATAATCTCAATCATGCATTTTTCTCAAAGTGTGCAACCCAAGTGGGGATGATGCTTTTCTATGCATCAGATAGTCAAAAAATAGATTTGGACGGATCCACATCCCATGGACATGTCCAAAAACGAGACAACATCAGAAATGTCTTTAACACACCGTGTAATCTGACTTTTAGTGCGTCTTTGCTTGTCATGATCTGGATATGTTGAACTTTGAAATTGTACCTCGAAAGTTGATCATAAAGAAAAATAAATTCAGACTTAAACGCTGTGTTTAGAGTCATCATTTTTGTTTAAATTTTTTCATTACATGCTTTTGGATACTCGTAAAAAAATTAGCCTTGTGTAACAACATTGGCCACACAGCTGTCATGTGCTTATGGTTTGATAGTTTCATAATTTGTGAGAATTTTGAACCAGTTAAGTGTAAATTGTATTGTCGATTGAGCCAAAGTGGTGCAAAATTTATTTTGCTTGCAGTGAATCTACCATGTTTTTTTTTTTTTTTTTACAGTCTCAGAGGCTCAGGTGCTGCTCGCCTGTGAGGCAATTACTACTCAAATCTACCTTCAGATTCAGCAGCAGATAAGAGTGGCGATAGCTCCTCTAATTGTCAGTTGCCTAAGAACTACTAACTACTGGAGATGTGGCTTGCATATCAACTGCTTTTGCCAAGCTTTATTTTCTGCTCCGTGTTTAGATGCACGCGATTAGGGCCTTGCTCATTTGAATGTACTATAGAGCAATTTCTGTCCACGGAATAATTATCTGACCTTGATTATATGCTGCCATATTGTTAAGCATTAGACACATTATTGAGCACAGCTGTCTTCGAACCATCTGAGTCCATTTAGTTTGCATTTCAGTTGTGAAACAAGCGTCGAGTCCATGTGGGCTGTGTTTCCATATGGACTGTACTTCTGCATCAGTTTTAATGTAGCCTGCTCAAAATATAAAACTAAATCTGGATGTTGTGCTTATTTTGTCATTTTTTAATTTTATTCAGCTTCTAGATTTAATAATGGTTGATTTTTTTTTTTTTTTTTGTCTTGTCCATCCATCCATCTGGCCATCCGTCAATCCGTTCATCTTCTTCCACTTAATCCTTTTTGTGTCGCGGGGGGAGGGGGGCTGGAGCCTATCCCAGCATCTTTGGGCGAGAGGCAGGGTCCACCCTGGACAGATCGCCAGTCCATCGCAGGGCCAACACGGAGAGACAGACAACCATTCACTCTCACATCCGTACACCAACTCTTATGCAGACGGGCAAGAGGTAACTTTGCTGTGTGCTACCTGTTTCCAGCAGAACTCATCACCATGAGCCATGAGTCTTGTTTTATTATTGCACAGAGAGGCAACGTGCCAGGATTAGGCACTGAAATGAGCAGTGACATTGTATTTAGCTGTAGTGTGAATAGATTGTTGGTGGGTTTAGAATGTAGATTTACTACTCCCTGGTAAAGCTTGTAATGTGCTCAGTCGCAGGCCTTCATTTTGATTTAGCATTTTTGTGCTGTGCTCCTGCACACTTAATAATTCACCAAACAACAAAACGAGCTCCAGTTCCTCGCTCTATTGGTCTGTGGGTCAGCCCTGCCTTCTCAGTCGAGAGACCGATATTTTAGAAGTTTTCAGCTGGGAAATGTGTTACTATTATTTTTTTTTTAATGAAGCTGCCCCAGCCTATACCACAACGTCAGAGCAATTTATGCCATGTTATGTAAAGAAATGGTGATTCTGGACCCCAGCATTAGCTAGTTGCTGATTAAGCTCACTATTCTAATTTTAGACATGCTAGGTTTCCATGTGATACTCAGTAGGCAGTATAATGTCCTAGTTTAATACCCAGTGTGCAAACAAATGGGTCAAACCTCCCATTTTTAAACTGAGTATATAAGACTGTTTCTCACTGCTGCCTTTGGGAAAAGCTCTCAAGGTGAAATATTTGACTAGAGCAGGTGCTTTTTGTCATCCTGTTAGTTTTGTGCTTTGCATTGTAGCAGAGATTCTCTTCGCCTTAAAAAGTATATATTTTTAATCCTCTGGCCACTAGAGATGGCTGTATGGTGCGGTAAGAGCTTTTTCTTTTCTCATCTTAATTATAGTCAGAATGCTGATGCTCTTGTATAACGTTTGCTGAGAAGCAGCTTGCTCAACAGTGCTCAGCAGTATGATTGCACATGGCAACAGGCTAAAAACACAATACCACAGATGCTCGTCATAAAAATGTTTGTCAACCCTTGTTGGTTATTACCAAAAATGGAGTCATTTGACAAGCAAGTCGCGTGTTCCTGGCTGTCTAAAATGGAGAGGACATTACCTGCAATTCAGTTACTAGTGCAGACATTTTGTATGTACAGTTTACTGCAAAGTTCAAGTTTATCCTGCCAAAAGAGCCCGTTTTTCTTTCGTCAGAAGCTTTGTGCACTTTTCTAGGGCTGTTTACCCCTTCCTTTCTGTTTTGTGGTATCTGCATTTCACTATTCTAGTGTGATATTGTAAAAGGTGTGCAGGTACAGTATTACTTGGAGACTATTTGCTGCTCTCAGACACATCTGTCTGGTTCCTTTCTGGCTACTCAGATCCTTGGTGCCTCCTGATGAACCAGCCTGCATTCATGCCATGTTAATCAGAACCAGAGTTCCTCTGCCCTCTATCATCTACAGTCTATCATTGCTCCTCACTTGAATTTAGATTTTTGAACGGTGCATTACTTTCTGTTCCCTTCTACATTTTCTCTTTCCTTCTTTAGATGGATGTCTGCTTGGTGAGTAAACTTCAGGAAATAATGAATAATTGCCAGCTCCTACTGTAGCCCCTTTACAGCCTCCTACACACAAATCAAAAGAAAATGTAGAGCTGCTCGTTATTGGTCGACAGCTGTACTCGCGGTCGGCCTGGTCCTGGATTTCTGAACACATCTAAACATGATGGTTTGGCGGTCAACTTTCTCTGATATCCTGAAAATAAAGCAGTGGAAAGTGTTTCTGAAAACATGTTGGGTGAGAAATGAGCCGTTTGTTGGCTGAATCTCTTTCTATTTGACATCAACAACAGCTGGTTGTAACACATTTACCACACGTTTTGTGTAGTTGACACATTGTGCTGGATGCTCATCATTTGCATAAAGTTAGTTGGATGACATCATGGATCCCAAGGGAAAAAACAGCTTATTTTTTTTTGTTTCCAGCTGAATATGTACTTTTCGCGGGGATAATGAGCTGCTTTGCCATTTTCATTCATTCATTCAAGTTTAAATGTGCAGCAGTAAAATAGCATCCAGAATCATTAATGTAATTAAATAGTTAAATGTACTTTTGGCATTGCCTTGCAGCTCGGTGCTGATCTATTTATATCGCCTGTTATGACTCCTATACAAACGGAGTGGTGGCCTAGTTGGTAGAGCATCCGCCACACAGCCGGGAGGCTGGGGTTCAAATCCCGGCCGGGTCATACTAAAGACCAGGTAAAAATGGTACTTTCTGCCTTCTAGCTTGGCGCTCAGCATAATAGAACAGGGAAAGGAAAGTTAACACGCAGATCTACCAGAGGACTGACCCCCCCCTTTCCCCCACTGTAGCTTTCACCACCTACAGTAGCTGTGTGGCCTAGGGTCTTGAAACGGAGATTGGCGCCGCCCTATGCCAAACGTCATTGGCATGGGAATAACCTAACTTGACTTGGAGCGGCTGTGGTGCAGGTGTAGTGTGGCCGACTACTGATTGGAGGGTCAGGGGTTCGATTCCCGCTCTGTCTGCAGTCTGCATGTCAAAGTGTCCTTGAGCAAGACACTGAACCCCCAGTTGCTCCTGGTGGGTCGGGCCAGTGCCTGTGTGTATGGCAGCTCTGCCGCCATCAGTGTGTGAATGGGTGGATAGCAGGATCTGTAAAGCGCTTTGGTCATCTAGAGATGAGAAAAAGCGCTATATAAGTGAACGCCATTTACCATTTAATAACTCCTGCAAACTCAGTGTCAGTTTCTGTTTGAATACTGGAACTACACAATATGACAAGTGGGCAAAACCATGAAATCTGAAAATTGATACATGACAAAAAAACACATCATGTAAATCTCTTTTTTTCAGGTTTTGTGATGGTAGTAATTTAATTTTGAAGTACATACATTTCTGCCTCCAACCTTTTAAAGAGGCCTCTGAGTTGGATATCCAGTAGGCTGAAATGGTTCCTACGCACACTTCAGTGCACTCTACTACACAAACACATAGTATTGAGTCAACTCAATATATAATTTGTATTTAAGGGCTGCTGCCAAGACAATAAAAAGATTGTATATTGTGTTGCAAATCAAATTAGTCATATTAATCATGAAAAATCTTTTCATGTTGAAACGCTGTGCCATACAAACATCTGTCACTTTTAGATGATTTTTTTAAAGTATGTTTTTACTCTTTGCAAAATAGATGTTGGTCTCATGGTTTTGATATCAAGTTACAGAAAGGAGATTGTTAACTTAGCTTAGCCTAATATAGCATAAAGGCTGGTGCCGCCTTGCAGGACTTCTCTGAATTTGAAATTTCTGAGTCAGCAACCAGGAGTTTCAAAGAGATCGCCCACTGAGGTTGGATTTCTGACTCTATAAGGGTCGACTCACACTGGGACCAATTGGCTGGTGCAACACCTAAGGCGATTTTTTTTCCCCCTTTACTGTCCGCAACCATCCTGTTCTCACATTTTCAACTGGGCCACAGTGCATTGTAATATGACCAGAACACATAGCTTTATATTGTAATTTTGTACCATTTGTTTGCTTTTTTGTCTAATTTATAAAATGATTGATGGGAGAGACGGTCACACCAATCATACGTCTTGTGCATGTCGAGTACACATGGTAGTGCTTGTACACGAGAAACTGGGCCAGGTCTGAAGCACACCTATCCAGGCGGGCCAGGGTATTGGTTGGCCCTAAAGCGCAGCATGAACTGATCACACTATTGAGAAGAAGCAGTCTTTGACTTAGGCTTGAGACAAACTTTATAGTGTGAGCCCACCTCTCCCAAGTTAAGGATCCAAGATGGCTGTGCCCATCCTCCATGCATTAACACGCTTTCTAAAATGTGTTATTGATTAGCACCTCTGTTTTATATGTCTGTTTTAGTGTGTTTTATGCACAGTACTGCCAACTTTTCTCTGAACATACTGTATTGTTATGATGCTTCTGTATATGTAAATTACCCTAGATTGCATTGCTTTGGGTTGGCATTGCTAACAACAGAGTCGGGGTTTTCTGACTTGTTTTACTGGAAGCCGATTAAAGCAGAGTGTGCTTGGTTAATCCACTGGTTTTGAACTGTAGTTAGTCCAGTGGGAGTTGGAGTTTTCTAGCTACTCGTAATATTTAGGTGATGTAAATGCAAAGAACAAATATCCTTACAGGCAGGGCTTGACATCAACTTTTTGCTCACCGGCCACTGTGGCTAGTAATTTTCCAAAGTTAGTAGCCACTCAGGCTTTTCACTAGTCACAATTTTGTGATTGGAAAATTACGTTTAATGATCAAATTTGACTATGGCATGCTAAATTTCACTTGAACTAAATCTACAGCCTTTTTAAATGTAAATGACCCTTATACATACATAAAAATAGCAAGAGAAACACTGTTTAATTCTTTATTTAACAGCAGTAAATGCTGTAAAACAGTTCAGAAGAATATTTGCAATGTGAGAGTCAAGTACAGGTAGATTTGGGGTCTGTTCCAATTCTCATTTATATCCCTACCCCTTCCCCTTTCCCCTTTTTTGAAAATTAACCCCATGAATTGGGACACCCCTTCAGGGATGCACAATGTCAATAGTAGTTGCTGATGGATTTAATTTAACTTGACACTGCCTGTTTTCACCAGAAAAAATAAGAAAAAGAAAATGGATGAGAAAAATGTCTCATCTTAAGGAGAAAAATGTCTCAAATTTACATCAACAATTCTAATCAGTAGAAAAAGTCAGATTTACTTGAAAGAAAGCTGTAAATTCAAAGAAAAACTTGGACCCCCTGGCGGGCCGTTTTTGGTGTGCGGGCACCCCTGGACACCCCTGGACCAGCACATTAAAAATACATAAAGGTTTTACTTC
Source organism: Pholidichthys leucotaenia (assembly GCA_020510985.1). Lineage (NCBI taxonomy): Eukaryota > Metazoa > Chordata > Actinopteri > Cichliformes > Pholidichthyidae > Pholidichthys > Pholidichthys leucotaenia. Next base: position 385,936,960 of record CM035840.1, on the reverse strand, counting down.
TATGAAATAGCTGCATATCACAGCTATCATAGATAATCATAGATAAATGAAAGTTCACCTCAGAAAAAGCTTAATTTGCTCTTTACAGCAACATATCTAAGTTTAGTCACTTTTTCTCTGTCATACAAAAACTTGCCTGACAGCTGTGTTCTGCTGGCTGCTGTCAGTTCATTGCCGTTTCTCTAAACTGGCCGCAAAAGGGACCGACCCACGGAGCAGACTGTCGGCGGCTTCTCCTGGACCCAGCCTGGAGCAGAGCCAGACTTCGTCTGCAACTTCTCCCGTGTACTGGGCTGGGAGTGGAGCCTCCACAGCGACAGTGGACCAATGAGAATACACTGTTTGTGTGCAGATTAGGGATGGGCATTCGGTGAAATTTTCTTCACCGATCGTCGGGAGAATTAATGATTAATAATCCGTTAATCATTAACATTTTTAGGTAGGTAACAAGGCAGGTAGACTACATTAGAACATCAGGTATCAGCACGGAGAGCCGCACAACTCAAATCCACCTCTCTCTCTCAAATCCCTCTCTCTCTGATCGCTGTTCTCGTGTTGGCTCGGCTCGGGAATCTCGCAAGCTGATTGGCCGAGATGTTTCACCCCGCAAGCTGATTGGCCGAGACGTTTTACCAGCTTCTCTCCCTGCCGAGCGGCCACCCAACAAACGAAGACCGCAATCATTGCTCTATCGCTCGTGTTGCTTAGTCTAGCCGCGTGGAACTTTTTGTTGTTCTCTTGTGCCATTTTGTGCGAAATAGTCTTCCCGTCGAGCCACTACACCGCCTCCTGCAGCTTCCCTCGACGATCCTGCGCCTCTAGCACCTGAGGAGCAGTAAAGCTCTCATTAACCTGTGCAGTAAATCATTTTCATCTTGAGTTACGTATCTTGTTATAAGAATAAAAGAGTTCTAAAAACATATTTATGTACACTTTATTTACATCTACGTATGTATGTACACTTACACACACACACACACACACGTGTGTGTGTGTGTCTTCTACCGAATCTTCATGACCTTCTCAATAAAGTTTCTGAAAAAAAAAAAAAAAGAATCTTCACGACCGCCATTACTCAGCGCGCAACCACTGTTGGCGGTTTCTTTTCAGTGTATTGCTGTGCTATTTTCATTTATTCTCTATCAAAAATGGCTTCGCGTAATAAGGGTGTTCCATGGACCAATAAGGAGGTGCAGTGTCTTTTATCAGGCTTGGATGAGTGGTGTTCAAATGATACATCATTTGTGTTGTCGATGAGGTATATTTGTATGCTGCATTGCAGTGATTGCAGTACACCTGGTCATTTTTTAAATTGAAATGGTCCCACGCAACACTTCGCCGTAACCGCTTCATGATTTGGCGATTGCCCTACGGAAGCTCGCATGTATCAACTGAGGCACGCCAGGGTACGGCGATGGTGTAATGTTGCCCTGTGGTGCCCAAATTTTGCCAGTGGCACAGTTAAATGCATTGCATTGTTTGAGAACGGCCGTGCACTAGGCCTAATAACCTACATTCGGATTGTTTAAAAAAAAAAAAAACGGTTTGTCGACGAAAATGAACTTCCTCGGTGAAATTCTTAATGATCAATTATCGGTTAATCGGTAAATTATGCCCATCCCTAGTGCAGATAGTGCTTATGGGAGTTGTAGCTTCATAGTCTCACACTGCAATAGGCTTATTATTTAGATGTTGCTTGAGAAAACTACAACCCGCCAAAGTGGCTAGTGGGAGTGGCTGTCTTACCGGCCACCGGTGAAATCCACCTGCCGTTGGCGGGTGTTAATGTCAAGCCCTGCTTACAGGGATAATAAATAAATGAAAGCATTTCAATTTTGAGATGTTGTGCTTCATCATATTTTCTTCATCTCCAAAAAAGTCTACTGCATTTCTGAATGCTTTATCTCTCCATATATTGTTAACAGCAGTTCCCAAATGATGATGGTTGATAGTGTCAAAGTTGTGAAACTCTGGACTTATTTATTTCAGACATTTGTATTAGAACTTTTGTACTTCAAGCAGCTTTTAAATCACTACAGGCATATTATTTTAATATTTTCCTGTTTGGTTCTTTTTGTCATGTTCCAAAACAGCACCTTTCAAAGATATTTAGTATTTCCGACTTGTTTACTCAATCACTGATTGAACTAATCATAATGTCGCGCTCCTGCCTGTCACTCTCCACTACATAATGCAGCTGAGAATAAAATGCATGTTTTTGCTTAAAGCAAGACTGCAAAGTTCATGGTATTGAGTGTTCAATGTTGAATAACCTTAAAATAAACAGTTTCTGGGCTTGTATGAACTGTGATAATGGGTCTGATATGTAATTTCGGAGTGATTCAAATTCTTTACTTTTATTGGATCTGTTAAACACAGTGACACATTAATTTCACTTGGTGACATGTTCATTACTGTGTGAAACGCTCTCTCAAATGAAATATTGGTGCCACCAAATTATGCGTCTGTGCCACTAATGGGAAAATGTCAGTCGCAGCAGGAGGAAAAAAATAGGGCTCTTTGGAGGCTTTGAGTTCAAGCAATTCATTGCCTGATTTAATTGCGGTGTGGTTTGCTGAACAAAAATGTAACTTTTGCCAGAGGTTGCAGCTCTGATATGCAGTAGCATGAAGTGTTTTTCAGTGATGACATTTGGCCACTAACCAAGATGTGGCTTTTTGTCCTTCTTTAGATCACATTGTTGCTCCTCATATTGTTCTAATAATGATACTAGATCAAAGCTATTACTGTGCAGCTTCATTATGTTGACCACATTATTGTCTGAAGGGTTATTTTTGTAACAAAGTTGTGGTGGGTATAATGTTTTTGACCCGTCCGTTCAACGTTTTATGTTGTCACCACAAATCGTCTTCATTTCTGATCGGATTGATTTCAAATTTTGTACAGAAGCTTTAACTCAATAATATCTTGAATGAGTTTGATTTTCAGATACATCTAATGAGGGGTTCCATTTTTTGGGGAGGGGTCATTTTATTTTGTCACCACTATAGCGTCTACATTCCTGATCAGATTGACTTTAAATTTATACAGAAGCTTTAACTCATTAATACCTTGGACGAGTTGGAATTTCTGACAGACTTTGAGGTCAACCTGCTGGGGATGAACTGAGAAAGAAGTATGCTTGCCTTCATTTTTGCTGTGACTGAACGTTCTTATTCTAACCATCCCTGTTAGACACCCGTTTTCCCAGTCTGATCATCTACCAATTATTGACCATTTCATTCATAGACATTATTTTAACTTATTCTCTTAGGGGTGGGAATCACTAGGGGCCGCACGATACAATACTATCATGATAGTTGGGCCGTAGTGCGATACTGTCACAATCTTGTGATAAGCCTAGTATTGCAATATCATACAGCATGTTGTGATTTCCATCCTGATCTTTGTCTTGTGCAACTCCTGGCTAGATCTCAAGAGTCACTCCTTTGCTGTGCTGACCTTGCTGATCATTTGCACCATTTATTAGACTGAAAAATATATTGGTTTTTATTATTCTAGTACCTAAATAGGTAAGTTTGTGTTTACAGTACTCGTAATTCTTAATGAAATATCACCACACTAGTGTCTCTGAATCAATACAGTATCACCACCACAAAGTATCATGATATTACGATGCATTGATCCCCCATCCCCACCCCATATTCTATTATAATTTATTTTACTTTGGACCGGACACCTCAGCGGTTCATTACCATTATACCATAAGCAGAGTTTGTCTTTCACTCATTCAGGATTTTTATCTGTGCCTGTTACACCCCAGAGTTTTGTCACATGCTATAATCGACCACTCAAACTGCACTCCCCTGTCTCTGATGATGACTTATTTAGGCTTTCAAACTCTAATATTCAGCCAATATTTATTACTATGTTGCTTAGTCTGACAACTGAGGCTAAATGCTGACAGTAGCATCAAACATGGCGTCGCCATGAAAACATAAATCTAAAGGTGCCTTCAGACCACATGCGAACGGGTGGCGCAAATACATACAAAGTCACTGGAAAGAGGCGAGCACACGTGAATCTCGCACAATCGCACATTCACGTCTGAGGGATAGTGCTAGCTAGTAATGGCCTAGAGATTCTGCCATTACCGCAGTAAAAGTATCAACATTGGAGAGTATATTAGTTTGAAAGTGAGACTCCTGCCATGGACGTGCCAACAAAGTTAGCAGGCTAGCAGTGTAATCAACCCATCATCCAGGTGAAATTTTGGAGGCAGGGCCAATTTTTTCAGACAAGACCCCATCAGATAATGTAAACAAAAGCATGATGGTGTTTTGGGAATTTCCACAGCAGGTTGAACACAGCTGCAGAAGTTATAAAGGCACCTTCACCTGTCTGTAGCTCACTCACACTGTGAATTCATGCCTATTTGTGTGTTTACATTGAGTTAAAATGTAATTGGGCCGTGCAAAAAATTTGCCCCTTCATGTTCAGTCTGAACGCACCTTTAGAGAAATGATGAAAGAGGGGGAGAGTGAGGTGAACTGGGGCTCATTAGCATGTTCAGCAATATGTTATAAAAAGAGCCTATTTTCATGAGAGCTCCTTCCCCAGGTGTAAAATGGTACTGTAGTAGTTAAACTCTGAGTTGTTTTGAACAAAATGTATCACAGAAATTTCATTAACACCTCTGGGAACTATGTCAGTAATGGGGGGAAAAGTGCATCATGAGGTTCTTTTAAAATAAGGCAGTCAGAGACAGCAGAATTTGTCTCTGGATCTTCACTATGCACACCCCCCTCCCCCCACACACAATTCACAATACTTTAACAGTGATGTAAAAAGGCTCCCTCACAGAAAAGGTCAACAGATCATATAAAACAGGAATTTTGAATAATTCTCACACTTTCTATGTTTCTCTTGGTTGAAAAAGTGTACACCACAAATGAAAAACATTGCAAGCTGTCTACTCTTGTGAGAAAGACTTGCTGGGAGAGGAAGACAGAAGGACAGGGACCTTTTTTCACCATGGGAATGTCACACAGAGCTGCCTGTCTTTGGTCGCTGTCTCTGCTTCTGGGCAGTCCTGTGTGAATTATTTTCCCCCAAGTATAAATAAGCTGACAGTCTGGCAGGACCAGGTGGTCTAATCTGCCAGTTTGGTGTCTTGCTCCCTGCTTAGCAAGGATGCATGGCAGTTGTTTGTCCCCACATTAACATTGGCCTCAGTACCCACAGATGAGCAGGTATTTCTGTACTGTAAATATGAAAACTTGGCCAAAACCTGAAGCATCATTTCCTGTGCTACAGCGGATCTTTATTTAATGGAATGTATACATTAAGTCAAAATGGAAAATATTTGTTTGATTACTAACTTAGTAAAGTGTGGAGTAGGGGTGGGCAATATGGCCTAAATATAATATCATGATATTTTTGTACATTTTCACGATAACGATAATGTCTGTGATAGCACTATATATATAGTATATATATATACTATATATATATACATACATATACTGTATATATATATATATATATATATATATTTTTTTTTTACCTTTTTCTTTTTACTTTATAAAGACCAATTTCACAGGCCACTGTTATTTACCCTCAACATATTTGGTCAAAACAAAATGAAAACTCTCTTATTGTTGCAGTTTATAAACAGCAGCTCAGGTTGAGTTTCAGATATTTTTTTGTTCTGTATCAAATCTTACAAGAAAATAATAGAAACCACATGGTAAGTGTGCTTACGTAGTCAGGGTTTTATGTTGAATAAGTTTACCTGCATCAGTAGTCTCCATTGCACGGACAACTCCTGGGACTTTTGGGCTCTCGTTGCACTGAAGAGTTGTTTTTTGGGTTTGGGTGGTTGAATAAATGGTAAATGGCGTTCACTTACAGTGCATCCGGAAAGTATTTTCACTTTTTCCACATTTTGTTATGTTACAGCCTTATTCCAAAATGGGTTAAATTCATTTTTTCCCTCAAAATTCTACACACAATACCCCATAATGACAACATGAAAAAAGTTTTTTTTTTGAGATTTTTGTTAATTTAGTAAAAATAATTCACTGCACTTGAGTGATATTTCAAGCCGTTTGATTTAGTTTTGATGATTATGGTTGTAGGTTTTTATTTTTTAAATTACAAATTGGAAAATTCTAATTAACCCAGGTGCACTAATATTCAGAATGAGGGTGAATATTAACAAAGATGAACAAGAGATAGCGACTCCTGTAATTCAGTCTTTTACTGCATTCAGCAGCACATTAGCCATGACAGCTCAGCCCTCAGTAACCAGAGAGCTTATTGTCAAACAGCTAAGCTAACATAAACAGCACATACTAAGAGTATTGTCATTTTTCTAAAGCTTGAAACAGCTGGCCATTGAAAATAAGTGGCGTGCTAACTTTCTTTCCTCACTAAAACTTACCAAGAAGAAGCAACCGTTAATGTCGCGGCTCCTGGGTGCCATCGTTTCAGATGCTCATGCATCACTGTAGTGCTGCCATGATAGGAAAGTTCTGCCTTGCAAAGTCTGCATTTTACTTGTTTGTTGTTTTTTTTGTTTTCATTGAAATGTTCCCATACTATAGAAAGATTATGTCTGCCTTTTTTTTTTTTAGCTCCACTTCGAGTTGTTTATCTTTTCGGTTCGCCGTGCTGTGCTCCTCTTCTTTGCTGGAAATTGTTCATGCATACCGGACAGCAGAGGTGCTACTGCCCATAGCAGTTCTGGCCGTGCATTGCAGTTACAACTGAACATTTCCACAGCATGCATATAAACTTTATAACTAAATGATTTGTCCACAATAAAAGTCTGCGTTGACAAATTTTTATTGTCGACGTTATCGGCAATGTCGACTGATCGTTTCAGCCCTAGTTGTCGATGATGTAGATTGTTGCAGCCCTTGTGTGCGAGTGCACGTTACATGCAGTGGAGTTCTGCCCTGCTGCATGATACCATAGCACAGAGGAGAAGACACAGAAATGAGCTGCTGTTGTGTCAATAAGATACAGTGGGGGTAAAAAAGTATTTAGTCAGCCACCAATTGTGCAAGTTCTCCCACTTAAAAGATGAGAGAGGTCTCCAATTTTCATCATAGGTATACCTCAACTATGAGAGACAAAATGAGAAAAAAAAATCCAGAAAATCACACTGAAGGATTTTTAAAGAATTTATTTGCAAATTATGGTGAAAAATAAGTATTTGGTCAATAACAAAAGTTCATCTCAATACTTTGTTATATACCCTTTGTTGGCAATGACAGAGGTCAAACGTTTTCTGTAAGTCTTCACAAGGTTTTCACACCCTGTTGCTGGTATTTTGGCCCATTCCTCCATGCAGATCTCCTCTAAAGCAGTGATGTTTGGGGCTGTCGCTGGGCAACATGGACTTTCAACTCCCTCCAAAGATTTTCTATGGGGTTGAGATCTGGAGACTGGCTAGGCCACTCCAGGACCTTGAAATGCTTCTTACGAAGCCACTCCTTCGTTGCCCGGGCGGTATGTTTGGGATCATTGTCATGCTGAAAGACCCAGCCACGTTTCATCTTCAATGCCCTTGCTGATGGAAGGAGGTTTTCACTCAAAATCTCTCGATACATGGCCCCATTCATTCTTTCCCTTACACGGATCAGTCGTCCTGGTCCCTTTGCAGAAAAACAGCCCCAAAGCATGATGTTTCCACCCCCATGCTTCACAGTAGGTATGGTGTTCTTTCTCCTCCAAACACGACAAGTTGAGTTTTTACCAAAAAGTTCTATTTTGGTTTCATCTGACCATATGACATTCTCCCAATCCTCTTCTGGATCATCCAAATGCTCTCTAGCAAACTTCAGACGGGCCTGAACATGTACTGGCTTAAGCAGGAGGACACGTCTGGCACTGCAGGATTTGAGTCCCTGGCGGCGTAGTGTGTTACTGACGGTAGCCTTTGTTACTTTGGTCCCAGCTCTCTGCAGGTCATTCACTAGGTACCCCCATGTGGTTCTGGGATTTTTGCTCACCGTTCTCGTGATCATTTTGACCCCACAGGGTGAGATCTTGTGTGGAGCCCCAGATCGAGGGAGATTATCAGTGGTCTTGTATGTCTTCCATTTTCTAATAATTGCTCCCACAGTTGATTTTTTTCACACCAAGCTGCTTACCTATTGCAGATTCAATCTTCCCAGCCTGGTGCAGGTCTACAATTTTGTTTCTGGTGTCCTTTGACAGCTCTTTGGTCTTGGCCATAGTGGAGTTTGGAGTCTGACTGTTTGAGGTTGTGGACAGGTGTCTTTTATACTGATGATGAGTTCAAACAGGTGCCATTAATACAGGTAACGAGTGGAGGACAGAGGAGCCTCTTAAAGAAGAAGTTACAGGTCTGTGAGAGCCAGAAATCTTGCTTGTTTGTAGGTGACCAAATACTTATTTTCCACCATAATTTGCAAATAAATTGTTTAAAAATCCTTCAATGTGATTTTCTGGATTTTTTTTTTCTCATTTTGTCTCTCATAGTTGAGGTATACCTATGATGAAAATTGGAGACCTCTCTCATCTTTAAAGTGGGAGAACTTGCACAATTGGTGGCTGACTAAATACTTTTTTGCCCCACTGTAAATATAAAGATATTTAGTATGTTTAATAAAAGGACAAGGTATAGACTTGTTCTATAGTGAATGCATGTTAAAATGACTTCTGTTGTGATCTGGCGCAATATAGAAAAATAAAATTAAATAAAATTAATTTAACACTCTAGGTGGGGTGGGGGGACAACAGACCCCCCCCCCCCCCCAATATAATGGTCGGAAACACTGATTTCAACACAACTAGACATGGATGCTTCGACCATGGAGTGGCAGCTTCCCATGCCATGTTTGTTTTGCCGTTTCTATGGTAATGCGTAACTTCCGTCAGCAGCATAACGGTGTGATGTAATCATGCAGCAGACCCCAAATATCATGATATTCATTTTTACACCAGTATCAGAATTTATACTGGTATTGTCGTGAACAATACGATATGGCACACCCATCGTGCGGAGTTTCTTTACATATAAACTGACTAAATATCAAATCCATTTTCAGTATTCTTCAGAATATTGTACATTTTTATCTGGCTTACTCTTCTAAAATATAAATATATGCTTTTTATGGGACTAGTTAAAGTAAATTGGATATCTTGAAATGTTTCAGTCTGTATTATGATATTTTGTTGACCAAACAGATGATATTTGAAAAAAATGGCACATTTTGAAAAACATTAGCTGGAGCCCCAAAAGCTAAATGCAGAGGCGGACTCTTGTTTTCTAAAAGCACAATTTATTTGAATCCCATATCCTAAATACAAATTGTCATCCATGTCAAAGAAGCCAGAGCTTCACATTTGCCACACAGCTATCAACTCATATCAAATGTTTTTGGGGCTTCTGTAAAATTGCTGAAGCAAAATATGATCCAACTCTTCAGCTGTATTGCTTTGCATTCAGTGTGTTGCTGCCTGAAAATAATATAGCTGCGGAATATTGAGCACAACAAGGTTTTCCCCTCAGTGACAGTTTTAGAGCAGCTGCACTAACAGCAACAATCATCTCTATGTAGTTAATACAACCTGTCTGGAATCTTTTTTTTTTTTTTTCTCCTTCATGGCATACAGTGATCATTATGTGTTTTTTTTCAGCTTCTCTCCTTCTTTGTTGTTTTCATCAAAATGGGTTTGTGGGTCATATGGCATCTTCACACCTGAATGCATTTGCTTTAGTTTGAACCAGTTGATGAGTTTGCCATTCTATAGCATTTTCTCTTGTTTTAATTCCTTTTCATGCAGAGAAAAATCCAAGTGAGCCAAAGTTCAATTCAATTCAACTTTATTTATATAGCGCCATTTCACAACAACAGTCATCTCATAGCACTTTCAACTGTAGGGGAAACACCCACAATTGCAGAAAGACAGTGCTTGGCGACAGTGGAGAGGAAAAACTCCCTTTTAACAGAAAGAAACATCCAGCAGAACCAAAAAGTGTGTTACTTGAGATCATTTGAAAATGTCCTCTCGCCTTATTGGTCAGATGTTTTTGCCATGAGATCAAGAAAAAGTATACTCACTGACAATGAACGCACAACACTCTAGAAAAGTTTGATATTTTTACAAATGTTTATGGAAATGGTCAAATAAAGGATGAAAAATTATTTTTAGACATCTTCAAAACAACATCAGAGATCGACAAGTCAAAATTTGTGTGTCAACAATTTTCAAAATTGAACAAAACAGAAGCATCCTGACTTTCTGAAATCACAACAAAACTTGTGTCTTAAAAACAAAGTTCAATATGGAATATGGCCTCCATTTGCATTAATGCATGCACTAATATGCCTCTGCACGGACCTCACGAGCCGTCTAAAGTTGTCCTGGGGGATATTTCTCCACTCCTCCTGCAATGCCACGGCCAGTTCCTGTCTGTTCTGCGGTGCCGGTACTCTAGCTGAAACATGTTGCCCAATTTGATCCCACAAGTGTTCAATGGGGGATAAATCTGGAGAATAAGAAGGTTCTGTTGCTGCAGGTACTCCCTGGTGACATGGGCAGCATGTGGACAAGCATTGTCCTGCTGGAACACCTAGAAGTCAGGGTGGTCCCAAAAGAAGGGCATCACAACGGGTAGCAGAACGTGGTCAGTCTACCGTCCAGCGGTTAAAGTGCCATCAAGAATGACCAACTGTGTGAAATACCGACGCACACCATGACTTCAGTGCTGCCCCATCGGTTGACCTGTTGGACACAACATGGGGCCCTGGACTGGCAAAATCAGGATTCATCAGAGAAAAGAACAGTGTTCCACTGCCGTAAGGTCCACCTGTTAAGCTGACGAACCCACTCATGCCGATTTTGTTGCCTCTCTGCCGTCAGGATCATCCCGCAAAAGGGTCTTCAGTCTCATAGGTCGTGATGCCTGAGTCGCTTTCTTATGGTATTGGCTGAGGTCCTTGTCTGGTGTCACCCTGGAATTTCCTGGGTTGTCTGGGTGGCTGTGCGGAACCGATCTCTGAGGTGCTGCAGATGCTGAAAATGAGTTCTACACATATTTTGAGTCATACAAACACTATTACTCAACTTCAGAGAGGATGGGGCCAAATTTATTAAAAAATTGTGTTGTATTTTCATTGGCACTGAGTATAAATTGTACAGTTATGTGAAAAAATGAAGACACCCTATTAAATATTCAGTTCTTTATTAAGAAATGTTCACATATTGATGTCTAATCTTGTTTTTATTTAGCTCTAGAAAAAAAAGGTGATTTAATTGCTGGTAAATAACAGAAATTAACCTTGTTTTACTCATTAAACAAAAGATATCAACAAAAATGTGTATTCTAACTGAGGAAAAAGTTAGGATGCCCTACTGCCTAATGGCTAATGCTACCCCATTTGGCTGAAATAACTTCAGTGAGACGCTTCTTGTAGCCATCTACCAGTCTCTGACATCGGTCTGAGGAAAGTTTGCCACACTCCTCAACACAGAATACTTTCAGCTGTGAGATGTTTGAGGGGTTTCTTGCATGTTCAGCCCATTTCAAGTCACCCCACAGCATCTCAGTGGGATTAAAATCTAGGCTTTGGCTTGACCATTTCAGGACTCTCCATTTCTTAGTTTTTAGCCAGTCCTTGGTGGATTTACTGGTATGTTTTGGATCATTGTCATGTTGCAGGGTCCAGTTCCGCTTCAGCTTTAATTTTTTTTACAGATGGTCTCATGTGGTCCTCAAGCACCCTCTGAAACACATTAGAATTCATGGTGGATTCTATGATGGTGAGCTGGCCAGGTCCTGCTGCAGCAAAGCATCCCCAAACCATGACACTTTCACCTCCATGCTTCACTGTTGGTATGAGGTTCTTTTCCTGGAATGCTGTAGTTGATCTACGCCAAACACATCTTCTGTTCTGGTGTCCAAATAATTCAATATTAGACTCATCTGTCCAAAGAACATTATTCCAGAAGTCCTGGTCTTCGTCTACATTCTCTCAGGCAAACTTCAGTCTTGCCTTCATGTTTCTCTGAGAGAGCAAAGGTTTCCTCCTTGCACGCCTCCCATGCAAGTTAAACTTGTGCAGTCTCTTTCTGATTGTAGAGTCATGCACTTTCACATCAACAGTAGCAAGAGCCTGCTGTAGGTTCTGTGATAATATTTGAGGGTTTTTGGAGACTTCTTTTAGCATCTTGCGATCTGCTCTCGGGGTGAACTTGCTTGGACGGCCAGCCCTGGGCATGTTGGCAGTTATTTTGAATGTCCTCCACTTGTAGACTATTTTCCAGACAGTGGAATGGCTGATTTCAAATTCTTTTGAAATCTTTTTAAATCCCTTACTAGATTCATAAGCTGCTACAGTCTTCTTTCTGAAGGCCTCAGACAGGTCTTTCAATCTCACTATGGTGTTCACTCTCACTTCAAAAGTCAGGAGAACAACCAAACTAAATGTCTGAGGTTTAAATAGGACAAGCCTCCTTTAAAATGCTGAGTAACAATGTTCTAATCATGTTCACCTGATGTGATACACCTGTGTGTGAGTTTAGCCATTTGAAGTGGGAATAAATGTGGGGGTGTACTAATTTATTCCTTGCCAGAAATCGCATGTTTTTAGAATTACTTGTTACGGAAAATTTTTAAAAGTCTTTTCTTCAGTTTTAATTGTTTAGTTATATTACGTGAATCTCCCAGTTGTTAAAATTGATATTAAATATCCTTATGTCCAAATATGTTGAACACACAGGCTTTCGTAGGGTGTCATAATTTTTTCACATGACTGTAAGTAGGGCTGTCGTGATAAATGCAATTATGTAGTACTGTGCTATAGACAAGCCTACGGCGGAGGATAACAAGCAACCACAACAACCGCAGTGTTCACTTTTTTGTGTGTGTGGCTAAATCTCGTTGTTCACTTATGTGCCCCTATTGATTCATCCATCCATCCATCCATCTTCTACCGCTTTTCCGGAGGTCCGGGTCGCGGAGGCAGCAGTTCAAGCAGAGAAGCCCAGACTTCCCTCTCCCCAGCCACCTGCTCTAGCTCTTCAGAGGGGATACCAAGGCGTTCCCAGACCAGCTGGGAGACATAGTCTCTCCACCGAGTCCTGGGTCTGCCCCGGGGTCTCCTCCCAGTGGGACGTGCCTGAAACACCTCAAGTGGGAGGCATCCTAATCAGATGCCCATACCACCTCAACTAACTCCTTTCAATGTGGAAGAGCAGCGGTTCTACTCTGAGCCTCTCCCGGATGACTGAGCTCCTCACCCTATCTCTGAGGGTGAGTCCAGCAATCCTATGGAGAAAGCTCATTTCAGCCGCTTGTATCCGCGATCTCGTTCTTTCGGTCATTACCCAAAGCTTGTGACCATAGGTGAGAGTAGGAACGTAGATTGACTGATAAATCGACAGCTTTGCCTTAGAACTAAGCTCCCTCTTCACCACAACAGACCGGTACAACGTCCACATCACTGCAGATGCTGCTCCAATCCGTCTGTCGATCTCTCGCTCCATTCTCCCCTCACTCGTGAACAAGACCCCAAGATACTTAAACTCCTCCACTTGGGGCAGGAGCCTGTCCCCAACCCAGAGAGGACAATCCACCTTTTTCCGGCTGAGGACCATGGACTCGGACTTGGAGGTGCTGATTCTCATCCCAGCCGCTTCACACTCAGCGGCAAACCGTCCCAGCAAGAGCTGTAGGTCATTGCTGGATGAAGCCAACAGGACAACATCATCTGCAAACAACAGAGATGAGATCCTGTGGTCACCAAGCATGACACCCTCCATTCCCTGGCTGCGCCTAGAAATCCTGTCCATAAAAATTATGAACAGGATCGGTGACAAAGGGCAGCCCTGGCGGAGTCCAACTCTCACTGGGAATGACTCCGACCGAGTGTTGGCAATACGAACCAAACTCTCACAACGGTCGTACAGAGACCGAATAGCTCGTAACAACAAGCCCGATACCCCATACTCCCGAAGCACCCCCCACAAAAATCCATGAGGGACGTGGTTAAATGCCTTCTCCAAGACCACAAAACACATGTAAACTGGTTGGGCAAACTCCCATGAACCCTCGAGAATTCTCGAGAGGGTAAAGAGCTGGTCCGATGTGCCACGGCCAGGACGAAAACCACATTGCTCCTCCTGAATCCGAGGTTCGACCAACGGCCAGAATCTCCTCTCCAGTACCTTGGCATAGACCTTCCCAGGGAGGCTGAGGAGTGTGATCCCTCTAAAGTTGGAGCACACCCTCCGGTCCCCTTTTTTAAAGAGAGGAACCACCACCCCGGTTTGCCATGCCAAAGGCACTGCCCCCGACCTCCACGCAATGTTGCAGAGGCGTGTCAACCATGACAACCCAACAACATGCAGGGCCTTGAGGTACTCGGGGCGAATCTCGTCCACCCCCGGGGCCCGGCCACCAAGGAGATTTTTAACCACCTTGGCGACCTCAGCCCCTGTGATAGGCGAGTCATCCCCCTCGTCCCCAAACCCTGCTTCCTCTGTGGAAGGCGTATCAGTGGGATTGAGGAGATCCTCGAAGTATTCCTTCCACCGCCCGTCGATGTCCCCAGTCGAAGTCAACACTGTCCCATCCGCACCATACACAGTGTGGACGGGGAGCTGCTTTCCCCTCCTGAGCCGCCGGACAGTTTGCCAGAATCTCTTTGAGGCCGACTGAAAGTCTTGTTCCATGGCCTCACCGAACTCCTCCCATACCCGGGATTTTGCTTCAGCAACCACCCGAACTGCACTCCGCTTGGCCTGCCGGTACACCTCAGCTGCTTCGGGAGTCCCACAAGCCAACCAAGCTTGATAGGACTCCTTCTTCAACTTAATGGCCCCCCTCACCACTGGTGTCCACCACTTGGTTCGGGGGTTGCCACCACGAGATGCACCGACCACCTTGCGGCCGCAGCTCTGGGTAGCTGCTTCAACAACAGAGGTGGAGAACATGGCCCATTCAGACTCCATGTCTCCAGACTCCCTCGGAATGTGGTTGAAGTTCTTCCGGAGGTGGGAGTTGAAGACCTCCCGGACAGGGGCCTCAGCCAGACGCTCCAAGCACACCCTCACTATACGTTTGGGTCTACCAGGTCTGAATGGCTCCCTCCCCTGCCATCGGATCCACCTCACCACCAGGTGGTGATCAGTTGACAGCTCTGCACCTCTCTTTACTCAGGTGTCCAAGACATACGGTCGCAGGTCTGATGACACGATAACAAAATCGATCATCGACCTGCGACCTAGGGTGTCCTGGTGCCAGGTGCACATATGGACACCCTTATGCTTGAACATGGTGTTCGTTATGGACAGACTGTGGTTAGCACAGAAGTCCAATAACTGAACACCACTCGGGTTCAGATCGGGCAGGCCGTTCTTCCCAATCACCCCCCTCCAGGTTTCACTGTCGTTGCCCACGTGCGCATTGAAGTCCCCCAGTAGGACAATGGAGTCTCCAAGAGGAGCACCCTCCAGCACCCCAGTCACAGACTCCAAAAAGGGTGGGTACTCTGAAACATCATTTGGTGCATAGGCACAAATGATGGTCAGGACCCGTTTCCCAACCCGAAGGCGCAGGGAAGCAACCCTTTCGTCAGGTCCATATGTGCACCTGGCATCAGGACACCCTAGGTCACAGGTCGATGATCGATTTTGTTATCGTGTCATCAGACCTGCGACCGTATTTCTTGGACACTCGGGTAAAGAGAGGTGCAGAGCTGTCAACTGATCACCACCTGGTGGTGAGTTGGATCCGATGGCAGGGGAGGATGCCATTCAGACCTGGTAGACCCAAACATATAGTGAGGGTGTGCTGGGAATGTCTGGCTGAGGCCTCTGTCTGGGAGGCCTTCAACTCCCACCTCTGGAAGACCTTCAACCACATTCCGAGGGAGTCTGGAGACATGGAGTCTGAATGGGCCATGTTCTCCACCTCCATTGTTGAAGTGGCAGCCCAGAGCTGCAGCAGCAAGGTGGTCGGTGCATCTCGTGGTGGCAACCCCCGAACCAAGTGGTGGACACCAGTGGTGAGGAGGGCCATTAAGCTGAAGAAGGAGTCCTATCAGGCTTGGTTGGCTTGTGGAACTCCCAGGACAGCTGAGGTGTACCGGCAGGCCAAGCGGAGTGCAGCTCGGGTGGTTGCTGAAGCAAAAACCCGGGTATGGGAGGAGTTCGGTGAGGCCATGGAACAAGACTTGCAGTCAGCCTCGAAGAGATTCTGGAAAACTGTCCAGCAGCTCAGGAGGGGAAAGCAGCGACCTGTCCACACTGTGTATGGTGCGGATGGGGCGCTGTTGACTTTGACTGGGGATATCGTCGGGCGGTGGAAGGAGTACTTTGAGGATCTCCTCAATCCCACTGATACGCCTTCCACAGAGGAAGCAGGGCTTTTGGATGGGGGGGATGACTCGCCTATCACAGGGGCTGAGGTCGCCAAGGTGGTTAAAAATCTCCTTGGTGGCTGGGCCCCGGGGGTGGACAAGATTCGCCCTGAGTACCTCAAGGCCCTGGATGTTGTAGGGCTGTCATGGCTGACACGCCTTTGCAACATTGTGTGGAGGTTGGGGACAGTGCCTTTGGCATGGCAAACCGGGGTGGTGGTTCCTCTCTTCAAAAAAGGGGACCGGAGGGTGTGTTCCAACTTTCACACTCCTCAGCCTCCCTGGGAAGGTCTATGCCAAGGTACTGGAGAGGAGAGTCCGGCCGTTGGTCGAACCTCGGATTCAGGAGGAGCAATGTGGTTTTCATTCTGGCCGTGGCACATCGGACCAGCTCTGTACTCTCTCGAGAATTTTCGAGGGTTCGTGGGAGTTTGCATAACCAGTTTACATGTGTTTTGTGGACTTGGAGAAGGCATTCGGCCGCGTCCCTCATGGTTTTTTGTGGGGGGTGCTTCGGGAGTATGGGGTATCGGGCTTGTTGTTACGAGCTATTCCATCTCTGTATGACCATTGTGAGAGTTTGGTTCTTATTGCCAACACTCGGTCAGACTCATTCCCAGTGAGAGTTGGACTCCGCCAGGGCTGCCCTTTGTCACCGATCTTGTTCATAATTTTTATGGACAGGATTTCTAGGCACAGCCAGGGAACGGAGGGTGTCATGCTTGGTGACCACAGAATCTCATCTCTGTTGTTTGCAGATGTTGTCCTCTTGGCTTCATCCAGCAATGACCTACAGCTCTTGCTGGGATGGTTTGCCGCTGAGTGTGAAGCGGCTGGGATGAGAATCAGCACCTCCAAGTCCGAGTCCATGGTCCTCAGCCGGAAAAAGGTGGATTGTCCTCTCCGGGTTGGGAACAGGCTCCTGCCCCAAGTGGAGGAGTTTAAGTATCTTGGGGTCTTATTCACGAGTGAGGGGAGAATGGAGCGAGAGATTGACAGACGGATTGGAGCAGCATCTGCAGTGATGCGGACGTTGTACCGGTCTGTTGTGGTGAAGAGGGAGCTTAGTTGTAAGGCAAAGCTGTTGATTTACCAGTCAATCTACGTTCCTACTCTCACCTATGGTCACGAGCTTTGGGTAATGACCGAAAGAACGAGATCGCGGATACAAGCGGCTGAAATGAGCTTTCTCCATAGGATTGCTGGACTCACCCTCAGAGATAGGGTGAGGAGCTCAGTTATCCGGGAGGGGCTCAGAGTAGAACCGCTGCTCCTCCACATTGAAAGGAGTTAGTTGAGGTGGTATGGGCATCTGATTAGGATGCCTCCAGGACGCCTCCCACTTGAGGTGTTTCGGGCACGTCCCACTGGGAGGAGACCCCGGGGCAGACCCAGGATTTGGTGGAGAGACTATGTCTCCCAGCTGGTCTGGGAACGCCTTGGTATCCTCTCTGAAGAGCTGGAGCAGGTGGCTGGGGAGAGGGAAGTCTAGGCTTCTCTGCTTGAACTGCTGCCTCCGCAACCCGGACCTCCGGAAAAGCAGTAGAAGATGGATGGATGGATGGATGGATGTGTGAATTAATTATGCATGGGGTGGTGAAAAAATTGATACATTATAGCACTGCGATACTTTGTGGTGGCTATTAGGGGTAGGAATCTTTTGACATCCAGTGAGTCGAGCTGATTACGATTCGGGGGGCTCTGATTCAAGCTGATTACGATTCTCGACGCATCTTTTTTTTCTGTTAAGTATTTTTTTTCCTCCCGCTGTGTGACAACTTCTTACTTTTAAACCATTTGCAGTGGCCCATGAATTTACTTCCATTATCTTTTGATGTTTCAAAAAACCAACATGAAAAGTGCAACTATAACAGTACATTTGCTGCTATAACACAGACTTAAGATTATTCTGAATTTTAACAAATAAGACTTATGACAAATATTCTGTTATGTGCAACAAGTAACTGATCCTTCAATCAAAAATACTCAGAATTTCTAACAGAAATGGTAAAACTTCAAATGAAAGTTCTCCTGTTATGTGCAACAAGTATGAATCCTTCAGTCCATAAACCCAGTCAAAAATCATATTTACCTTTTATACAAAAATGTGCAGTTACCGTTACAAATGATTCGGTGACAGTGGATGTCCATGCATCACATGTGATGGCATTCCTACCTGTTGTCTTTAGTGATTGCATGACTTCGGCTTTGGTCTCGTTGTAGAGAGTGGGGATGGCTGTGTCAGGAACAGGTGAAGTGGACCCATGACCAAGTGAGCACCCCAGATTGACCCCGGGATCCAATCTGTACATGTACAAGTACATTTTCAATCCAGTGATTTATAAACTGATTCATAATTTTCTAAAGCATCATTCAGAACATTATAGTCTCACATACCTATTCTGTGGATTTTCATCTGGGGGCAGCCAGCGGTGACGAGCAACAACAATGGAGAAGATAAGTCTGTTGAAAGCAGAAACGGAGCCAAAACCTTCTCCGGGTCAGCTTAGTTGTCATCGTACTCTGTATATATACATTTATATTTTTTACACTTGTTGGTGATTGGGAAAAGTCTTTCCAACAGCTTTTCACAAAATAGTACGACGTTGTAACCTGATTCTACAATGTGCATTATAGTGTGAAAGCCCTGGTTCTCGACAATGGAATATGGACATAAATCCTTTGCAATAAAAGCAACAATATATTTTGTAATTCACTTTGCCCTTTCCAAGTTGTGTGGAAGTTTTGACATTGCTTGTTCAATGGTCCTCTGGTTGGCATCAGCAGCCATTTTCTCTCCGGCTGCCGGCTGGAAGCGTGCAATATGGTTTCACATGTTTGTCGTATTTCCAAAATATTTTAGTTTAACCTGACAGAGCTTATATACAGTGTAGGTCTTGTCCAAGCCTTTTTTCCCTTTGACTTCATAACAGCCAAAGTACTGCTATATGTTTGCTTTTAATGAAGTGTGCCGAGCCGCCATTTTATTTCTTTTGTGTCACGCCATAAAGAATCCGGGCAGGTAAGTGTGCCGAGTTTTTTGTTCCGGCCGCCAACTTTTTGTTTCGGCCACTGACTTTTTCGTTCCGGCCAAAGTAATTATGTTATTAATAATATTTAATAATCGGAGTCTTGACATTTGTGCATCAATTCAGAATCATTCACGTCCACATCGAGATCCATCGGAAAAATGATTATTTCTCCCACCCCTAGTGGCTATACTGTGTCAATTCAGAGACACCAATATTGTGATACATTTTTAAATATTAATAAGTGTTGCAAATATAAACTTACCTATTTAGGTATCAGAGTAATAAAAACCAACTGACTTTTCAGTCCTTACTGTCTGGTTAGGTCAGCATGGCAAAGGATTGACTGCTGACATCTAGCCGAGAGTTGAACAAGTCACAGATCCGTATGTGAAATCACAATATATGATATCACAATACTCAGCGTATTGCAAGATCGCAATAACATTGCATCACGACCCAAGTATTGATATTGTATCGTGGGGCCTTTGGTGATTCCCACTCCTTTGCCAGTAATGTGATAAGGTGATTGTTCTGCCCTCAGTAGTGTGTGTTTTATAGAAGTTAAAATAGTTTATAAGTTCATATTAAATATCATAGTTCATTTATAATAATTCATGTTAAAATAGTAATCATGTTAAAAGTAATTTCTGTATAGTTATTAGTAACTTACTTGTATTTTATATTGAAAGCGCAGCCAGTTGCCGCTATGGTTTATGGGTAGAAGAAACGGACTTCGGTAGAGAGGAAAAAAGGCAGAGAGAGTGTAACCTGCCCGCGAATGTCTGAAACGTTCCTCCTGTGTGTTAAACGCCTTTCTACGCCTTCGAAAGCAATGGCTTTGTAAGTTTAATTAGCGTTTCGTTAATTTATAAGTTTGTTAAATGTGAACCTAGTATCGTTTTAAGAATGTGATGTTTCCAGTAATTAGTCTTATCCCAGGCCCCCGCTAGTTTGTTAACTGTATTATGAAAGTATCGTTTCAGGAATTAGTCCTATCCCAGGGGCCCGCTAGCTTATTTTAATGTATGTATTTTCTGTTTTGTTTTTTAGTCACTCGGGCTTTTCATCGAGCTTCGAGCCATAGTTGTAAAATACTGTAAGCTGTCTAAGAAGACTGAAAATGAAGGAGCAGGACGCTCGGTTTCCTGGTTCGTGAAAAACGAGTTTGGCTTGCTGTTGATCTGCATTAACATACTCAGTGTATATAACACGTAGTGATAACAGTACAGTGAAAAGCCAGGTCAGCAGTTGGTGAAGATAAGGTCCACGACACAGCGAGGGACGACACTCAAGAGTGGAAAAAAAACCAGGTTAGCAGTTGGTGAAGACAAGATTCACGACACAGCGATGGACGACACTCAAGAGAAGAGGGCAGAAGAAAAGGCGAACTCCGAAGCCAAATCATCACACAACGCTAGCTCCCGCTCCAGACGTTCTAGCTCCAGGTTGTCCTCAAAGTCCAACGTAATGGAAGCAGCCATCATGGCACGAGCCTCCGCTGAAGCTGCGAATGCTAGAGCCTTGTACAGTAAGAAACAATTAGAAATTAAAAAGCAACAAGCAAAGCTAGAACAAGAACAAGCCAAGCAACAAGCAGAGCAACAAGCAAAAGCAAAGCTAGAACAAGAACAAGCAAAGCAACAAGCGAAACTAGAACAAGCAAAGCTAGAACTGGATCTAGAGATGCTGGAGATAGAGAAGGAAACAGCGGTCGCCACAGCAAAAGCAGAAGTTCTAGAAGCTGCTGCAGCTGCCGAGCTGGACGAAGGAGAGAGTGTAAGGAGCGCAATTCCATCACAAGTTGTCAGACAGAGAACTATGGAGTATGTGCACCACCAAATCCAGCTAAAGTCACAGGCGCGACCAGCTGAAGAAGAAACACCTCAAGTCGAACCTGCACAAAGGGCGCAATTATCCACTCCAAGGAGACCCGAACAAACTCTCTCTCCACCAGCATTCAAGAAAACGTACGTGAAAAATGAATCCATCGACATACCGAGAGACTATGTCAGGCCAAACAGCTACCATGCTTCCCACAATGGTGACCCACCTATGGCAGACTTTGCTAGGTTCCTCGCGCGCAGAGAGCTAATCACAACCGGACTCTTTAAGTTTGACGACACCCCCGAAAACTTTAGAGCGTGGCAGTCGTCATTCATAAATGCAATTGAAGACGTTGGTCTCACATATAGCCAGGAGTTAGATCTCCTAGTCAAGTGGCTTGGTAAAGAGTCCTCAGAGCACGTTAAAAGAATCAGAGCTGTCTATACCACTAACCCCAAAGCTGCTCTCCAATTGTTATGGGACAGGTTAGAAGAGTGTTATGCTACGCCAGGAGTAGTAGAAAACGCCTTGTTCAAAAAATTAGATAACTTCCCTCGCCTTACAAACAGAGACAATGTAAAACTCAGGGAACTTGGAGATTTACTCTTAGAGCTGCGGGTCGCTAAGGATGAAGCTTATCTCCCAGGCCTCGCCTACCTTGACACACCCCGTGGGGTTAAGCCCATAGTTGAAAAGTTGCCTCCAAATTTACAAGATAAATGGCTGCATGCGGGCTCAAAATACAAACAAAAATATGATGTAACCTTCCCTCCCTTCTCATATTTTGTAAAGTTTGTCCAAGACGAGGCTAAAGCAAGAAATGACCCAAGTTTTGCGACATGCAGCAGCCAACCCTTCAGCAAAGGTGAGAGGCCACCATTCAAACAAACTAGCTACAGAACGCCTCTAACTGTAAACAAAACAGAGGTCGACACAACTGATCCCGCTAGTACTAAAGAGGACGATTTGACACGCTACTGTCCAGTCCATAAGAAAATGCATCCCCTAGCCAAATGTAGAGCCTTTCAGAATAAACCGCTACAGGAAAGGCGAAGCATACTCAAAGAATACAAACAATGTTTTCACTGCTGCTCTCCCATGCACGCAATAAAGGACTGTGACATGAAAACTCAAGTGCGAGGAGTGCCAAAGTGAAAGACACTGCTCTGCTATGCATCCTGATTCAAGTCAGCAACCCCGGCCAGAAAACACACCTGAACCAGAGCCTCAGCCCCGAGACAACACACCACCTGAGGTAACGTCACGGTGCACTGAGATCTGCGGCAAAGGTAATCCCCTACGTTCTTGCTCAAAGGTATGTCTAGTTCGAGTTTTCCCTAAAGGCCAACCAGAACGCTCCGTTAAGATGTATGCAATCCTTGATGATCAGAGTAATAAATCGCTGGCCCGTCCTGAATTCTTCGAGCTGTTTGGGATCAAGGGGTAACCCTCTGACATACCACATGAGAACATGTGCTGGTTTAACTGAAATGCTTGGCAGGGAAGCAGCAGGGTTCCAAATCGAGCCAGTAGGCGGAGGTCCACGCTTAGACCTCCCTCCTCTCCTTGAATGCGACGAGATAATGTTCAGTAGGGGTGAAATACCTACGCCCGAAGTCGCTCTTGCTCACGCCCACTTAAAACACCTCGCTCCTCTCATTCCCAAGTACGACCCAGATGCTCAGACGGCAATTTTACAGGGCAGAGACATCCTACGAGTCCACAAGATAAGACAACAAGTCAACGGACCCCACAATGCTCCCTTTGCTCAACGGCTGGACCTAGGCTGGGTAATTGTGGGGGAGGTGTGCCTTAACGCTCACAAGCCAATCGTCAATGTTTATAAGACGCACATGCTCTCCAACGGACGCCCATCCTTCTTCACTCCTTGTCCTAACAGCATCAGCGTCAAAGAGAAACCATGCTACGGCGGGGAGCACAAGGACGGCCTCTCTAAACGCAGCTCAAAACCCAATGCAGTGGAAGAAAAGCTTGGGGACAAAGTTTTTGAGTGCACAGAGAACGATAACAAGTGTGCCGTGTCCTTCGAAGATGAAACCTTCCTAAAGATAATGGAGGAAGAAGTCCATCAGGATGGAGACAACAACTGGATCGCTCCTCTGCCATTCAAGTTTCCTCGCTTGCCGCTCCCAAATAACAGGGACCAAGCATTGTCTAGACTCGGCTCACTAAGACGCAACTTAACGAAAAACCCTCAAATGAAAGAACAGTTCTCAGAGTTTATGGACAAGCTGTTCGAGAACAATCATGCAGAGATCGCTCCACCCATCACCGATAACACTGAATGCTGGTACCTGCCCATTTTTGGGGTATATCATCCCCAGAAGCCCGGTCAGATACGGGCTGTCTTTGATTCAAGTCCCGAGCAATTTGGTGTGTCACTCAACTCAGTACTATTAACAGGTCCAGATCTTAATAATACCCTCCTCGGCGTGCTGATTCGGTTTAGGAAGGAGCTCATCGCAGTCACTGCCGATATCCAGCAAATGTTTTATGGGTTCTTAGTCAGACCAGACCATAGAGACTATTTGAGGTTCTTGTGGCACGAGGGAAACGACTTGTCAAAGGAGGTGCAGGAGTACCGCACGAGGGTGCACGTTTTTGGAAACAGCCCATCGCCAGCGGTAGCTATCTATTGCCTACACAGGGCTATCCAGAAAGGCGAGCCAAAGTTTGGAGCAGACACAAGACACTTTGTTGAGAGACACTTTTATGTAGATGACGGGTTGATTTCGCTTCCCACTGAATCTGCAGCCGTAGACTTGCTCAAGTGCACATGCGCATCCTTGGCCGAGTCCAATCTCAAGCTCCACAAAATCGCCTCGAATAGTGTCTCAGTCATGCAAGCCTTCAAGCCAGAAGACCTGGCCACCGGTATCAAAGACTTGAGTCTCGGCGATGACACTCTACCAGCCCAAAGAAGTCTAGGCCTGTGCTGGGACATAAACACTGACTCTTTCACATTCAAGGTCGCCGTCGATGACAAACCCTACACCCGCCGCGGGGTTCTGTCAACAATTAACAGCATCTTCGACCCCTTGGGACTAGCGTCACCAGTGACAATCAAAGGCAGACTCTTGTTACGTGAACTGTCGAATGGTGTCCAAGGTTGGGATGCTCCTCTCCCTCAGGACAAAATGGACACATGGGAAACATGGAAAATGTCCCTCCAAGATCTTAGCAGTCTTAAAGTGCCACACTGCTATGTACCAGCTTCCCTCTCTAAGTCCACTTACACCGAACTGTGTATCTTTTCCGACGCCTCAAGCTGGGCTATTGCAGCAGTAGCATACTTGAAGACAGTCAATGCAGAAGGACAATGCGAAGTCGGATTTGTGCTTGGGAAAGCAAAACTTTCACCACAACCAGAGCCCACGATACCTCGCCTTGAACTTCGTGGAGCAGTTCTAGCGGTTGAGATGGCGGAGCTCATTCTGGACGAACTTGATCACAAACCAAATGCCGTCAAATTCTACTGTGATAGCAAGGTGGTTCTTGGGTACATCTGCAATGATTCGAAGCGCTTCTATGTTTATGTGCATAACCGCGTTCATCGTATACGTCAGTCCACATCCCCTGAACAGTGGCACTACGTCACATCAGAGCAAAACCCAGCTGATCTAGCCACCAGGTCAATACCTGCATCACAGCTCATGGACACTATGTGGTTTAAGGGACCAGACTTCCTTTACAGACCACCTGAATCCGGGACATCTGAATCCTTTGAGTTAATCGAGCCTGAAGTAGACTCTGAAATCAGAAAAGTCGCTACCTTTTCTACTCATGTTCAGAAGAACGGGCTCTCACCAGAATGCTTCCAGCGCTTTTCAAGTTGGAACTCACTAGTGCGTGCCATTGCATCCCTAATTCACCAAGCTCGTTCTCACTCATCAAACAACCTGTCAGATCATTCATGCAGGGGCTGGCATCGATGTAGCAAGCCACGCACTCCAGAGGAGCTGGATGCTGCCAGTAACCTCATCCTCCAGTCTGTTCAAAAAGACGTTTTTCCCGACGAGTATGCTGCTCTCCACGCCAACCAAACCGTCTGCAGTTCAAGTCCCATCGTAGCTCTTGATTCCTATATGAGTGAAAGCCTCATCAAGGTTGGAGGTCGCCTCAAACATGCTTCATTGAACACAGCATCCAAGAATCCAACCATTCTCTCAAACAAGCATCACGTAACTCAACTGCTTGCCCGTCACTATCATGCCAAAGTTGTGCATCAAGGAAGGCAGTTCTCGGAAAGCGCAATTAGGCAAGCCGGACTGTGGATTGTAGGTTGCAAAAGACTGGTCTCGTCCATTATCCACCATTGTGTAACGTGCAGGAGACTCAGGGGAAAACTAGAGACTCAGAAAATGGCAGATCTTCCACCTGGGAGACTCAAAACATGCCCTCCATTTTCATATGTCGGGTTGTAGTTAAAAAGAAGTAGTGGCATTAGTAATGCCAGGCGGGGAGTGTTCTGCCCTCAGTAGTGTGTGTTTTATTGAAGTTAAAATAGTTTATAAGTTCATATTAAATATCATAGTTCATTTATAATAATTCATGTTAAAATAGTAATTGTGTTAAAAGTAATTTCTGTATAGTTATTAGTAACTTACTTGTATTTTATATTGAAAGCGCAGCCAGTTGCCGCTATGGTTTATGGGTAGAAGAAACGGACTTCGGTAGAGAGGAAAAAAAGGCAGAGAGAGTGTAACCTGCCCGCGAATGTCTGAAACGTTCCTCCTGTGTGTTAAACGCCTTTCTACACCTTCGAAAGCAATGGCTTTGTAAGTTTAATTAGCGTTTCGTTAATTTATAAGTTTGTTAAATGTGAACCTAGTATCGTTTTAAGAATGTGATGTTTCCAGTAATTAGTCTTATCCCAGGCCCCCGCTAGTTTGTTAACTGTATTATGAAAGTATCGTTTCAGGAATTAGTCCTATCCCAGGGGCCCGCTAGCTTATTTTAATGTATGTATTTTCTGTTTTGTTTGTTAGTCACTCGGGCTTTTCATCGAGCTTCGAGCCACAGTTGTAAAATACTGTAAGCTGTCTAAGAAGACTGAAAATAAAGGAGCAGGACGCTCGGTTTCCTGGTTCGTGAAAAACGAGTTTGGCTTGCTGTTGATCTGCGTTAACATACTCAGTGTATATAACACGTAGTGATAACAGTACAGTGATGGTTTTTTTCTGTACTTTAATGTACTCCTCGCAAAGCCTTTTAGCCTTGATGCCATTATCAGTTATTTTCGCTTTTAACTAATGTTTTCTTGATGGCCATCCCAGTTTAACTTGCCCCCATGCTCATTCTATCTTGTCTCTATGTGGTCTCTCCCCATCTCCCCCATCATCAGTCTGCCCCATCTTCAGTCATTTCCCATCAGAGGTGCTAACATGTCACCAGCAGCGCTAAAATCTAATAGCAATGGGAACATTTTCTCTGACACCTGCAGCAAACATGAAACTTGCTGGGCTGCTGGGAGAACAGAGGGAGGTTTATCTGGGATGGCAGGCCTCGCCTCCACTGCCATCCCAATAGAGACGACAGCACAGAGCTCGGTGCTTTACAGCCAGATAAAGCCCCCAGACAAAGAACCACTGCCGCTAGACCCCCACTCTCTACAATGGTGTACAGGGAATAAGATGCATGACTAATAACCCATGACAGTTTCTCCAGTTAGATGTCTCTGAATGAGTTGCCCTGCTCAGAGTTCGACTTAAAAGTTTGAGACTCCAGCAGTTTAGTAAACAAGAGTAAAGTTTTCTTCAGGATCCTGATTTCAGGTTGTTTTAATTGTTTTATTGACTGTTTCATCTAGGGCGGGGTGATGTGACCTCAAATCAGCATCATAGGTAGTGAACATTTTACTCTGATTTATGTTATACTTTTTAAAAAAATATTTTTTTACCACTGCAAGGTTTGCAACTGTACATAAGCTCAACTGTTACAGCTGGGATATTTTTTTTACATATCTTTGTGATTTTAACACAATTGAAGAAACAGAAAAAAATATTTGTGGTTATTTACTATACAGTCTCCCTCTTAGCACAGTTACATTGGTTATAGGTTCCAACTGTCAGTTTTAGCCAGTTCTCCCAGATTAAAGACAGGCTGGGGATGATATTGTAAACTGGTTTGGGTGTGAGGGATGCAAACAGCTGGCAAGGCTTTTGGGTATATAAAATGCATTGTCAAACTGAATAAACTGGGCATCTCAGTGGAACAGTGGCTAGCACTGTGGCAGCACAGTAAGAAGGTCATGGGTTCGATCCCACCCCCTGACCATTGGTGACCCTTCTGTGTGGAGTTTGCATGGTCTCCCCGTGTCTGCGTGGGCTTTCTCTGGGTATTCCGGTTTCTTCCCACAGGCCAAAGACATGCAGGTTAGGTTAACTGGTTAACTGGGGGTTCTAAATTGTCCATAGGTATGAATGTGAGAGTCAATGGTTGTCTGTCTCTCAGTTGACTGGCGATCTGTCTAGGGTATACCCTGCCTCTTGCCCAAAGATGCTGGGATAGGCTTCAGACCTCCGGGCGACCCATAAAGGATTAAGCGGTTGAAGATGGATGGATGGAAACTGAATAAATAATAGTTTTTGTTACTTTATATTGTGTAAAAAGATAACACAGTGCTGCTGGGTAAGGTTAAATCTTTTGAAGATTAATAGACTGAACATATAATAACCTTTTGAGAGATTTACACTACCCTAGTAGTTCTCAGTGGAAAATGACATGCTCTGTCAGATGCAAGGTCAAAAAGGTCTCAACATAATTGTTACATATGGATGACCTGATAAGCATTTGCCATCTTATTAAATTTAAAAGCCAAATCACTCTTGGCAGTTTTTCTTTCAAGGTGTCAGTTTGCATTCCAAAAAGGTAAAAAAAAAAAAAAAAAAAAAAAAAAAAAAAAAAAATCAAGGTAAAGATAGAAACAGAACTAAGTTTGTTTTGAAATCTGTTTTGTCAGTTTGACCTATGTTTTTCAGTTCTCCTGAGAATCTGAGTTACCCTCGGTATAATACGGTCTATCTTAAACATATAAAAAATTGCTGTTTTTTCATATACTGAATAAAACATGAACATTGTGTTCCTCAATGACTTATTGTACCATTTGCATTTTTTTTTTACTACAGACAATGGCATTTTTTGTAGTTTAACAAATTTTGCACTGTGTAGTGTGTACTATGTGCTGGTACATCTCAGTAAATTAAGCCCTTTTTCCACTAGCACCTACTCAGCCCGACTTGCCTCGACTCTACTGGGCTTGACATGGTGTGGTTGGTTTTCCATTACAACTGAGTACCACCTCAAGTGGGTGGGTTCATTACAGGAAGGCGGCCCGTTATCCCGTTATGTTGTTAACATGCTGATGTTTTCACTGATAAATAACGTAAAAGATGCTTAAAATCATAAAACACTCAGCATCTTCCACGTGAGCAGCCATCAGCTGGGAGACCTCCTGGTATACTTTTTCATTTCAGGTCGCTCTGCTGCAGCAGGGCTGACTGGGCTGAAAAGTTCATAATTGTCAAATTTGACCAAATGTAGTTTATTTTTCAAGCGCAGGGATCCCAGCGCTGCAACACTGATGGAAGAACTGTGCGCACCGATGGGGAGACTGTTTAAAAATAACCACATTTGGTCAAATTTGACCACTATATGAACTTTTCAGCCTCTGCGCTGGTGAAATGTTCCGAAATGAAATACCAGGAGGCCTCCGAGCTGATGGCTGCTCATGGGGAAGATGGTGTTTTGTGACAGTGTTAATTTGTGTGTAGCCATTTATTTTGTTGATTTTTACAGAAATAATAAAAACTCACGGCTGAATTTACAAATGGCGGTTTTGAATCTTGTGAAGACATCACTCTCATCCACTGATGTTACACCCTGGCCAATCAGTGGCCTGCAATCTGTTGACATCACATTTTCAGCTTGATTCAGCATGGTTGGAACCTCATTGAAGTACCGTACGTCCCAAAAAAGTACCTGGTACCAGGTACTAATGGAAAATCCTACAAACTGAGTAGAGTTGAGGCAAGTAGGACTGAACAGGTGCTAGTGGAAAAAAGGCTCTAGAAATGTCATGATTTATTATTTATTTTAAACACTATTACCAGTATTATGAAATTTATCTTTTTTAGTTATATTTTTTTTAAAAAAATTCACATTCTAATTTACTGAGATGCACTGGTAGACTGTTTTAACAGGAAAATAAATTGTGAGTTGCTTCATCTGTTGCATGTTATCACAGTACCCCAGCAATCCAGATAAACCCAGTATGATCTGGGCTCCCTCTATTGTCTTACCTCAGTGGGAACTTGAGTCCGGTCTGCTGACAGCAGGGATAAGTTTTTGCACTCGTGTAGTCTTTCCTCGCTGCAGTCCGCTTGTCCACCCTGTTGATTTGAAGTAGGTGGGTGGACATTGGAACGTGCCTTTGGAACTTGTGATTCTCCTAACCAAGAAAGGCAAATTTTTTTCACCCTGTACAGCCCATGCACTCTGGGGGCTTAGCGTCTTCTTCTGCTTTTTTGGTTGAAATGTGGCAGTGGGTGACCACGTGCGCCCCCTCCTGGACTGCGACGCCACTACATTTCATAGAATAAGCTCCCATTGAAAAGGACTGAGGGCGACGCGGTGGAGGAGTGGTTAGCACTGCAGCAGCACAGCAACTCACCCTTGGCCGGGGGATCCTGGGTTCGATCCCAGACCCAACCAGCAGTGATCTGTGTGGAGTTTGCATTTTCTCGCCGTGTCTGCATGGGTTTACTCCGGGATTTCTCCGGTTTCCTCCCACATGCCAAAAACATGCAAGTTAGGTTAATTGGCATCAAACTGGGGACTCTAAATTGTCCTTAGGTATGACTGTGAGAGTGAATGGTTGTCTGTCTCTCTGTGTTGGCCCTGTGATGGACTGGCGATCTGTCCAGGGTGGACCCTGCCTCTTGCCCAAAGATGCTGGGATAAGCTCCAGCCCCCCCACGACCCGAAAAGGATTAAGCAGAAGAAGATGAATGAATGAATGAATGAATGAAAAGGACTGCTGAGTTATCAATTAATTGACAACTAATTTAATTTAGTCGACTAAATTCTTACCAACAATTAATCGAAAGTCAATTACTCATTAACATCCCTAAATAGAATAGAATAGGCTTCATTGTCATTGTATAGTTGTACAGTACAACGAAATTGTGGGTGCTCCACCAGGCTACTGCGCAGTTAAGTATGAGAGAAGGATTAGATAAAACACGGTTATAGAACACACGATTAAACACACGACTGATATAAAAAAAAAAGCCCAGGATTATGGAAATATACGCAGGTATAGTAGTGGCATCCCGGATGAAACAATATACATAAGAGTGCGGAGTGCAGAACACACAATTGAACACAGGATTGAATAAAATAACCCAGGATTATGGAAAAATATGCAGTGGTGTGAAAAAGTGTTTGCCGCCTTCCCGATTTCTCATTTTTTTGTATGTTTGTCACACTTACACTACCGTTCAAAAGTTTGGGGTCACCCAAACAATTATTTTGTGTTTTCCATGAAAAGTCACACTTATTTACCACCATGAGTTGTAAAATGAATAGAAAATATAGTCAAGACATTGACAAGGTTAGAAATAATGATTTGTATTTGAAATAATAATTTTTTCCTTCAGACTTTGCTTTCGTCAAAGAATCCTCCATTTGCAGCAATTACAGCATTGCAGACCTAACATGATTGCACAAGGGTTTTCTAATTGTCCATTAGCCTTCTGACGCAATGAGCAAACACATTGTACCATTAGAACACTGGAGTGATAGTTGCTGGAAATGGGCCTCTATACACCTAATGTAGATATTGCACCAAAAACAGACATTTGCAGCTAGAATAGTCATTTACCACATTAGCAATGTATAGAGTGTATTTCTGATTAGTTTAAAGTTATCTTCATTGAAAAAAAGTGCTTTTCTTTCAAAAATAAGGAAATTTCTAAGTGACCCAAACTTTTGAACGGTAGTGTAAATGTTTCAGATCATCAAACAAATTTAAATCCATCCATCCATCCATCCATCCATCCATCCATCCATCCATCCATCCATCCATCTTCTTCCACTTAATCTTTTTCGGGTTGCGGGGTGGGGTGGGGGGGGTGGGGGGGTTGGGGGGCTGGAGCCTATCCCAGCATGTTTGGGCAAGAGGCAGAGTACACCCTGGACAGATCACCAGTCCGTCGCAGGGCCAACACAGAGAGACAGACCGCCATTCACTCTCACAGTCATACCTAAGGACAATTTAGAATTCCCAGTTTGATGCCAATTAAAATAATTTGCATGTTTTTGGCATGTGGGAGGAAACCGGAGAAATCCCGGAGTAAACCCACGCAGAGACGGGGAGAACATGCAAACTCCACACAGATCACTGTTGGTCGGGGGGCTGGGATCGAACCCAGGATCCCCCGGCCAAGGGTGAGTTGCTGTGCTGCAGCAGTGCTAATCACTCCGCCACCATAGCACAAGTAAACACAAAATGCAGTTTTTAAATGAAGGTGTTTATTATTAAGGGTTAAAAAAAAATAATCCAAACCTACATGGCCCTGTGTGAAAAAGTGATTCCCCCCCCCCCATTTATCATCACCATCATAGCAGTCTGTCGGGGGTGACAATGACTGTTTCATTTAGGACTGATCAGATTCCTCCATGCATCTCTGTCCTTCGCCCTCCACTGCAAGGAACTCCTGACCTTGTTAACCCGGGTGATGTCCAAGCCGGTATGAGTTGCTTTCTGACTGACCATTTCATAAAACTGCTTGCAAAGTATTTGAGTACCGCTAGCTTTTGCTGGACTAGCGGCACATTCTTGGCAGATAGAGGTATTATCAGTGGCAAGGACAGGCCAAGACAAACTGACTCCAGTATCTGTTGCAGTGACTGACCAGATGATAGGTTTGTTTATCTCTGCTCTTTGTGTAGTGCATGTCACGATGCACCGACTGGCAAAAGTCCACCACAGACCTTGCGACAGATGTGCTTATCTGCCAGGATGTCCAGTCTCACCCCATGTAACTGGGAGTGGTCCACCACAGACCTGTAACAGATATTGTTTTTAGTTCTGCCAGGATGCCCAGTTTCACCCTCCACACCCTCAGAAGGGCGGGGTTGCCGGTTGAGTTGCCGACGGCCCGACCCATGAGGCAGGTAGTACCGGTTTTCATGGTTATCCGGTACCAAGCAAACCAATGCCTGACCTGACATGACCTGTTAAAACATAAATTAACTGTGGTTTATCACATCTTTGGAAAACTGAGTTCAATTTCTCTAGCCACGCCCAGGCCTGATTACTGCCACACCTGTTCTCAATCAAGAAATCACTTAAATAGGACCTGCCTGACAAAGTGAAGTAGACCAAAAATCCCCAAAAGCTAAGACATCATGCTGCAATCCAAAGAAATTCAGGAACAAATGAGAAACAAAATAATTGAGATCTATCAGTCTGGAAAAGGTTATAAAGACATTTCTAAAGCTTTGGGACTCCAGCAAATTGTAGTGAGAGCCATTATCCACAAATGGCAAAAAACATGGAACAGTCGTGAGTGCTTCCCAGGAGTGATTGGCCGACCAAAATTACCCCAAGAGCACAGTGATGACTCATCCAAGAGGTCACAGAAGACTCCACAACAACATCCAAAGAACTGTCAGCCTCACTTGCCTCAGTTAAGGTCAGTATTCATGACGCCACCATAAGAAAGAGACTAGGCAAAATTGGCAGAGTTCCAAGACGAAAACCACTGCTAAGCAAAAACAGCATAAAGGCTCATCTCAGTTTTGCCAGGAAACATCTTGATGATCTCCAAGACTTTTGGGAAAATACTCTGTGGACTGACGAGACAAAAGTTGAACTTTTTGGAAGGCGTGTGTCCCATTACATCCGTCGTAACAGTAACACAGCATTTCAGAAAAGGAACATCATACCAACAGTAAAATATGGTGGTGGTAGTGTGATGGTCTGGGGCTGTTTTGCTGCTTCAGGACCTGGAAGACTTGCTGTGGTAAATGGAACCATGAATTCTGCTGTTTACCAAAAAATCCTGAAGGAGAATGTGTGGCCATCTGTTCGTGGCCTCAAGCTGAAGCGCACTTGGGTTCTGCAGCAGGACAATGATCCAAAACACACCAGCAAGTCCACCTCTGAATGGCTTAAGAAAAACAAAATGAAGACTTTGGAGTGGCCTAGTCAAAGTCCTGACCTGAATCTGATTGACATGCTGTGGTATGACCTTAAAAAGGCGGTTCATTCTCGAAAACCCTCCATTGTGGCTGAATTACAACAATTCTGCAAAGAGGAGTGAGCCAAAATTCCTCCACAGCGCTGTAAAAGACTCATTGCCAGTTATTGCAAACGCTTGATTGTAGTTGTTGCTGCAAAGGGTGGCCCAACCAGTTATTAGGTTTAGGGGGCAATCACTTTTTCACACAGGGCCATGTAGGTTTGGATTTTTTTTTTTCTTAATAATAAACACCTTAATTTAAGAACTGCATTTTGTGTTCACTTGTTATCTTTGTCTAATATTTAAATTTGTTTGATGATTTGAAACACTTCAGTGTGACAAACATACAAAAAAATGAGAAATCAGGAAGGAGGCAAACACTTTCTCACGCCACTGTGTGTGTGTGTGCATGTGCGCGCGCGTGTGTGTTATATCACTGTTATGGGTGAATTAAGAGGGAAGACAATAGAAGGGTTAAAAAAATCATGGATTCACATAACAAGAACAGATCATTTGAAGAAGCTGACTCATTTGTGCAGTCTGGTCATCCTGATGCATCTTCACTTGAAAATATCAAGATAAAGATTTTCAGTTGTGAACATGCATATTTATTCAATGAATGCATAAACAGGACAGTTACAGTAAAGTGAAACAGAATTAATGTTGATTTTGCTGTATATTTACCTCCTAGTTCCACCATTCAGCCACAAATGGACATATAATTTCATTTCAAAAAAAAAAAATTGGAGGGGGCTTTTTACATCACCAAGGGCAGAAAATATTTTTCACCTACTATAATATTAACATAATTCTTTTTGCGTGTTTGCATAACATTATAATATACCATTATAAATAAGTTAATTGACACCTTGAAAGAAAAATTGCCATCTGTTATTTTACTCTGATAACTGACTGATGTTCATAGTATTGTGTAGACGTAGCATAGCCAAAATTATGATTTATAATATGGGCCTTTTTATATTATATTATCATAATACCTGATTACCTCCGCCAAGGAGGTAATATGATCGGGGTGGGTTGTCTGTTTTTGGGTGCAGGCTTACGCAAAAACTACGTGATGGAATTTGATGAAATTTTCACCAGAGGTGGCCCTTGGGCTATGGATGAACCCATTTAATTTTGGAGGTGATCCAAGAGTGCATACCTTTGCCAAGGCCTTATCTTACAATGTTAAAAACAGTGGGAAAAAATGATCCAGAATCTACATCCTGACCCGGATCACCTCCTAAATCTAATGAGTTCATATGTAGCTCAAGGGCCATCTTGCCTGAAAGCATGATCAAAATCCTTCCAGTACTTTATGTGTAATCCTACTAATAGTCAGACAGAGCTTCTCAGGGGTGTGCACTCTCTGGGTGCCCTATAGTTTTACTACTTTTTCTATATGTTAGAAAGTTGTACTAATCATTTTAATTTGTAGTTATGCTATATTAGTTAGATTTACTGCTTTTTAAAACATTTTTCATCATGAATTGTAGGAGCTGTGATTCTGATATTTTTATCTGTATAACAGTAACATATTCAGGAGACATGAAACTGGTGGAAGAAAAAAATCGAAGAATCTTTTATTTTACAACATGCTGTGGTCTTGTCCCCTGTGATCTTTGATAATACAGTTGAATGAAAGAACACTGAAAAGTAATTATAGCTGACTCAGTGAAAAAGCAATGTGATTCTTTCCACTATCTGCATTACAAAATTGTAGGAAAAGAAGCATTTTGCCTGTAGGCCTTACTGTTGTAGTGGTGGTTGTCATTGGGTAATAGCAGCCAGACTGAAGCTGAACCATAGGCTCTCATGAACAAAAGAAAACAGTTTGTTAGAAATAGTACAAAGACAGCATGTCAAATTTTGAACATCGGACTTGTTTTCTTGTTTTAATTTGTACAGTTTCTTTCAGTAAACGCTACATTTTTTAAAAAATATATAAGCATTTGTGCTATAAATGTTTCATCACTGTAAATGTTTCATGATGGGTTTAGTCCTCGGTTACCCTGCTCAGACTGAAGCATTTGTGCTTTGTTGCATTTTGTCTCTCACCCCAGCTCTGGAATCATGAATCTTTGGGGAAGCAGCCTGTGTTCAAACCAGTTTATGCAGAACCTACATTTTGCCATGCTCTGAAGTATGACGTCGTTCAACACACAAAGCAGTTGAACATGATCTTGTGGGTCACGTGAAAAAGAGAAGGTCGTGGCAACTGATGGATACCTCTCCTACCCTGTCCACGGCCCTCATGCAAATGCAGAGCTGCTTCAGACTGAGCAGCATCTGAAACTGTTGATGGACTCTTCCTGAATTCCAGAAACAGGAGACGTGGGGACTCCATTGTAAACTTTCTCTAATACCTTGAAAACAAATCAGTAAAAAGTGTTTCCAAAAGACATTTGAGGCGAGAATTATTGTTTAGTAGCTGAATCTGTTTGTGTAATATCAACGACTGCTGGTTTGAAGGTTTTGTGTTGTAGATCTTCCCAGAGCTACAGCAGAATGTGTGAAATCGCTGGTCGCCACTCGATGTAGTCACAGATTGTGATGTGTAACATTGGACTTCCAAACCTAGAAATATGATGAATTGGCAGGAACTGTTCTCAGATATCTTGAAACAAACCAGTGAAAAGTGTTTCTGAAAACATTTGAGGTGAAAGGTATTGTGCTGAATTGATGAATCTGTTTTTTTGGACACCAACAGCTGCTTTTTAAATGTTTAACACGTTTCATGTGTTGTCAAGGATGGGGATCATTTCAGCTGGATGTTATGCCCACACATAACGTTATAGTTCACAATGAAAAAAAACTAATATTCTGTGGGGCCCATGGTGAATCGACTTTTGAGGCTCTGTGCAAACTTACTGTCTGCATGCAGCCATGGCATACAGCCATTTCAAAATTGGGCTCCAGCACAGGATCTAGCACGGACCCGCCTGTGTCTGACAAAGGTAGCTGAACTTGTTTTCAGGTTCTTGCTGTAAAGCTGCACCCACTCTGTCAGGCTGATGGGACTGTGTCTGTACCTTTACGGTCATCAGTATTTACAGTCATGAAGTATAAAAGAGTTACAGTGAGTTGTTTCAAATGACCTCTGTTTATGTATACTGTACATCCCCTTCTGTTTTGGTGTTCAGCATACAGTATACCCTCTTTACAGGGGTGGAGATCTTTGGGAGATCTGGCCAATTTTTGATCCATCAATGATTTTTAGTGATCTCCACAGTTGCCACGGTCTCCTCAATGTTTTGACTCAGTCCTAAACAAACCAAGGATCTCCAAAATGATCCCAAAGATCAAAAATTGGCCCAGTTTTTCAACAGTCTCTGTGCTGTGTAAAGGGGCCCTTAGTAAATTGCATTATTGATTAAAAAAAACAACAATGCAGGAATGCATCTCAAAAGTAAAGCCCTCTTGTGTTTTAGTATACAGAAACCCTTAATTTCTCAATAGATCTTTTTCACAGGAGATAACCTGACAGGTTTTTATGCAGAAAGCACAGTTGTATTGATGGGGGCTACAGTGGTGTGAAAAAGTGTTTGCCCCCTTCCTGATTTCTCTTTTTTTTTTTGTATGTTTGTCACACTTAAATGTTTCAGATTATCAAACAAATTTAAATATTAGACAAAGATAACACAAGTAAACACAAAATGTAGTTTTTAAATGAAGATGTTTATGATTAAGGGGAAAACTAAATCTAAACCTACATGTCCCTGTGTGAAAAAGTGATTGCCCCCTAAACCTAATAACTGGTTGGGCCACCCTTAGCAGCAACAACTGCAATCAAGCGTTTGCGATAACTGGCAATGAGTCTTTTACAGCGCTGTGGAGGAATTTTGGCCCACTCATCTTTGCAGAGTTGTTGTAATTCAGTAACATTGGAGGGTTTTTGAGCATGAACCGCCTTTTTTAAGGTCATACCACAGCATGTCAATCAGATTCAGGTCAGGACTTTGACTAGGCCACTCCAAAGTCTTCATTTTGTTTTTCTTAAGCCATTCAGAGGTGGACTTGCTGGTGTGTTTTGGATCATTGTCCTGCTGCAGAATCCAAGTGCGCTTCAGTTTGAGGTCACGAACAGATGGCCGGACATTCTCCTTCAGGATTTTTTGGTAAACAGCAGAATTCATGGTTCCATTTACCACAGCAAGTCTTCCAGGTCCTGAAGCAGCAAAACAGCCCCAGATCATCACACTACCACCACCATATTTTCCTGTTGGTATGATGTTCCTTTTCTGAAATGCTGTTACTTTTACACCGGATGTCATGGGGAACACACCTACCAAAAAATTCAATTTTTGTCTCGTCAGTCCACAGAGTATTTTTTCAAAAGTCTTGGGGATCATTAATATGTTTTCCAGCAAAACTGAGACGAGCCTTTATGTTCTTTTTGCTCAGCAGTGGTTTTCGTCTTGGAACTCTGCCATGCAGGCCATTTTTGCCCAGTCTCTTTCTTATGGTGGCGTCATGAACACTGACCTTATGTACACCTTATGAACACTGACCATGTAGGTTTGGATTTTTTTTTTTTACCCCTTAATAATAAACACTTTCATTTAAAAACTGCATTTTGTGTTTACTTGTGTTATTTTTGTCTAATATTTAAATTGGTTTGATGATCTGGAATATTTAAATGTGACAAACATACAAAAAAAAAATTAGAAATCAGAAAGGGGGCAAACACTTTTTCACACCACTGTATGTTCCACTTAAGCCTAGTTCACACTCCACAATCTTAAGCATTATCTTAAAGAGCCTCTATATGTGTGAATGCTATAGAAATGCTGATCAAAAACACTCAGTGACTCTGATGAGATATCTTGTATGATAGTTTTTTTTGGGTCAGCCACTGATAAGCTGCAGACAGTACAGGGGCAGACAGTCCATTTGGGGCCTGAGGCAAAGACAAAAATGGGGCCCTACTTTGTCTTTGTTCTACACTTTCTTTTCACTTTGAAATGTGTGACTTAAATTTTCATGTTATTGATTTTAAAATTGTAACGGGGTAGGTGCTATATAAGCACTAGCTTCAGCCTGCACCCTTTCGGTCGTTCTTATGTGTCCTACATATTTTTGTTTTGATTGTATGTTCATTACCGAATAAAATTCATATTCATTCATTCATTCATTCAATCAGGCCTTACTGACATCCTACCTGAAACTTATTGTCCTCAGAAGTCTTCAAATGATGATATTATTCAGGTATCAGGAATTATATCTGTAGAAAAACAAAGAAGCTTAAAGTGACACTATATGAGGAAAAAAGGCCAAAGTTAAAAGAAAAAACTGTAGACTACTGAGAAAGTCGTAAAATTTTGTGGAAAATGCCATTCAGAAGAATAAAGATGAAAATTTACATGGAAAAAATAAAAGAATAATTGCACTGGTTTTTGAAAAAAGTGTCTCCAAACCAAGTGCAGTGATGTTTGTGGTGGTGGTGGTGGTGGTGGTGGTGGGGGGGGGGGGGGGTTAACAGTTTGCACATTTACAGCTCAAGTAATTTAACTATCTAGTCACATCCTGTTTTTGTAATGAAGTGGATTACCAATCTCAAATCTTAACAAATGCATTAAATGTAGACTCTTGTGTATTATTAAAAAAACAGCAACAATTCACATGGAAGATCTGTTGTTTGTTTACACATACCCACACTTGCCAGCAGGGTCCTGTTCAGAGTCTGCTACTGGTCCGTTTTGCAGAGGCATCAATTGTGCTCCCTCCTCTGTACTATGTAGACACTGTGGAGAGTATATCACACAAAAATAAGGATAAATACAAAAAAAAAAATAGCCAGCCATGATGAGCAGCAGTGGTGGAAAAGAGAAGCCTTTTGTAAGCAGAAACAGAGCCAAAACCTTCTCTGGGTCTTTTTTTTTTTTCCACAATATCTTTATTGAACTTTTTTTTTTTTTTTTTTTTAACAAACATGATACAAACAATCAAACACTAACACTAAAGTACTACAAAAAAAAAGGCACTAAAAACACCAACAACCACCAACAAAATCAAATCTTCAACAATGCTCCTCTGTTTAGTCTAGACAATCCAATACATAAGTATACATATTATGTTCACCAGTTTGGAATTTACAAGGTCCACACACATCATTCACCTTCTTCTTCAAGAGTTATGTTTAAATTTTTTACATAATCAATAAAAGGTCTCCATATATTCTCAAACACAATTTCCTTTGATTTCAGTATGTATGTTATTCTTTCTAATGGAAGGTTTGTTAACATCTGTCTTAACCACTGAGTCACATCTGGTCTATGAGTCTTTTTCCATAATAGTGCAATACATTTTTTGGCATTAAGCAAACTGAGGTCTATGAATGTTCTTTCACTTTTATTAAAATTATGCTTTTCTGGGTACAGACCCAACAAAAACAGTTTAGGATTCAATATGATTTGTTTTGAGATTATTTTTTCAATTGTTACCCTCACCTCTTCCCAAAACATTCTTATTAATCTACATTCCCATACACAATGAAATAGGGTTCCTTTACTTTCCATGCATTTTGTGCACGTATCTGGTATATTTTTGTTATATCTATTTAACTCCTCCGGTGTAACA
The DNA here is from genome assembly GCA_020510985.1 of Pholidichthys leucotaenia. NCBI lineage: Eukaryota > Metazoa > Chordata > Actinopteri > Cichliformes > Pholidichthyidae > Pholidichthys > Pholidichthys leucotaenia. The sequence goes on along the minus strand of CM035840.1, from coordinate 385,896,889 downwards.
TACATCCGCATTAACCATTTGAAATGTATCAATTTAAGACATACATTTATTGATTTGGTTTGAGCTTCTGTACAAGCCAATTCCCATTGTTCCTCTGAAATTTCAGTTTGCAGATCTTCTTTCCAGTAGTTTAATCTTTTCAGTGAATTTTCACTTGAAGACAGTGTCAATGAGTTATAAAACTCTGAAATAATACCCTTTCTTTTACTATCTTTCATCAACATTTTTTCCAAGGATGAATAAATAGGTCGAGTGAGAGCTTTATTTTGATTTGATCGAATAAAGTTTCTAAGTTGAAGATATTTAAAAAAATGTGTTCTATTGAGATTAAATTTGATCCTCAGCTCTTCAAAAGACATTATGTTATCTGCACATGGCAAATATAAATCTTGAATCTTTTGAATCCCTTTTAAATTCCATACTTTAAATACAGCGTCCGCTCTCCCTGGTTTAAAATATTGATTACCCCAAATTGGACTAAATTGTGACAATAACTGTGGTTCTTTTAAATAGTTTTTAGCTTCACACCATATTTTGATCATATGCTTTACAAATGGATTTTTAACTTGTTTTTGTAATTTTTTTGCCGAATCTGAGTATATGAATATGGGAAGAGGTAAAGGTAAATTGTATGATTCCATTTCAGTCCAGTGAGGGAGATCATTTGATGAAAAATAATATGTCATAGACCTCAGTTGTGCCGACCAATAATACAACATAAAATTTGGACATTTCAGACCTCCACGATCAAATGGTAAATATAATAAAGACAGACGTAATCTAGCCCTCCTGTTGTTCCATATAAATTCCACTAACTTTTTTTTAATTCTTGAGAATAAATCTAAAGGTGGTGATAAGGGAATGTATTGAAATAAATAAAGTATTTTAGGTAAAATATTACTTTTAAGTATATTGATTCTCCCGATCATCGACATTGGTAGTGACATCCATCTCTGAAGTAACTCATTGATATCTGACATTAAGGCTTCATAGTTGACACTGGCGACTGATTCTAGCTAAGGCACAATTTGGATTCCTAAATATTTAAACTGGTTTACAACATTGAATTGATTTACCTCAGGGTCTGGGTAATTTCTCTGGGTCTCATTTAGCATTAATATTGAAGATTTAGTTTTATTTATTTTATATCCTGATATTTCCCCAAAATTCTTTATTAAATTCAACAAGGTTGGAATTGATTTTTTTAAATTCGACATAAACAAAATTATGTCATCGGCGTACAGGGAAATTTTATGTTCTGTTGGTCCAACTTTAATTCCATATATTTGTGAATGTAAACGTATCGCTATCGCTAAAGGTTCAGTTGCCATAGTAAACAGTAAAGGTGAAAGTGGACAGCCTTGTCGACATCCTCTATTGATTTTTATTGATTTTGAAATATTGTTATTTGTTAGGATTTCTGCTGTAGCATTATTGTATATTATCTGAACCCATTTTATGAAATTATTTCCAAGTCCAAACCTTTGTAAGACTTCAAAAAGAAAGGGCCATTCAACTCTATCAAAGGCCTTTTCGGCGTCCAGTGATAGGAGAGCTGTATCCGGTGCTTCTTTATTAAAATAAATAATATTAAATAGTCTTCTTACATTATGGAAGCCTTGTCTTCCCTTTATAAAGCCATTCTGATCTCGATTAATAATATTTGGTAAAATTTCTTGTATTCGTCTTGCTAAAATTTTACAGATTATCTTAAGGTCGGCATTTAATAAGCTTATTGGTCTCATATTTTCACATTTATTAGAGGGCTTACCTGGTTTTGGCAGCAGTATAATTAAGGCATTGTTCATGTATGATGGTAAATTATTATTTTGAAATGCTTCTAAAACCATTTCCAAAAAAGGTTTTATTAATTTATTCTTAAATTTTTTATAAAGGTCAACTGGAAGACCATCTGGTCCTGCACTTTTTCCTGATTTCATATTATCAATGGCTAGGCCAACTTCTTCTTGACTAATTTTAGACTCCAATATCTCCCTGTTTTCATTTGGAATACACGGTATAGATAGTTCGTTCAAAAACCCATTTAGTTTTGTTAAATCAGATTCATTTTTGGTATCATATAATTTTTCATAGTAATCTCTAAAGGCTCTATTAATTTCTAAAGGATCTATAACTACCTGTCCGTTACTTATAATACTGGTAATTGGTGTTTTAATTTCTAATTGTTTAATCTGCCATGCCAATAATTTTCCTGATTTTTCACCTTGTTCATAAAAAGATTGTTTCAATCTTAGAAGACTCGAGGCAGCTCTATTCGCTGATTTTTTGTCGTATTCAGCTCTCAAAATCAGTAATTCATTCTCCAACCTTGGATCACTTCCTGCATACACTTTTTCCTGAAGACTTTTTATTTTATGTTCCAATTTGGCTCTCTCCTCTCGAGTCTTCTTAGATTTTGATCCTGTATAACTAATAATATGTCCCCTAATAAAAGCTTTGAAAGCCTCCCACTTTACACATGTTGATGTTTGTGTAGTATTGATGTCAAAGAACTCATCTATCTGTTTTTCTATATACTTGACAAATTCCTCATCCTGAAGCCATTTATGCTGAAATTGCCATCTACCTGATTCCTTTGTCAATTTTTTATCTACATATATTAGACAGCAGGGTGCATGATCAGAGATCACGATGTTATCATAGAAGCAGTTTTGAATCTTGGACCTTAATTCTGTGGAAATCAAAAAATAATCAATACGTGAGAATGTCTTGTAGGTACTGGAATAACAAGAATAGGCTTTAACTTGTGGTTTCATTTCTCTCCATATATCAAACAATCTCAATTCTTTCATAAAATGATTAATAGTCATCCTACATCCATTGTGCGTACAATCCAGTTCTGTTTATCTATCTATACCTGGATTCAATGTACAATTAAAATCCCCTGCTATTATATGTTGCCCTGTAAGTGATGATAAGATAAGAAATAAATTAACAAAGAACTTTTGATCATCTATATTGGGACCATATAAGTTCACAAGATTTATATTTTCTAATAGCAAAGAACCTTGAATGATTACATATCTTCCAAATTTGTCTCCAATTACATTTTTCACTTGAAAAGGGACTGATTTATGTATGAGAGTCATAACTCCCCTGGCCCGGGATGAAAATGATGAGGTGAAGACACTTCCTTGCCATCTACTCCTAATTCTTTTTATATCCTCCTCTATTAGATGAGTTTCTTGTAAAAACACAATTTTTGAACCCATGTCTTTTATTTTATTCATAACTTGTTTAAGTTTTTTTAAATTTTGTAGACCTCTGCAATTCCATGAAGTTAAATTAAGATTAACACTTTGGTTTATGATCAATAGAGAGTTTGGGATTACCTTGCAATGTAAACATGCTCATACAGAGAAGCAAAAACATGAGTGGTTGAACATTCATCCTACAAACTACACACAAACAAATTCCCCCTTCCCACACTTGTGGCAAACCCCCCAAAATCAAAAGAAAAATTCCGTCTCCCGATATAGCCATCGACCGTTCCACATCTACGGGGAACAGCCTAAGCCACTCCTTCTTCATCCTCCCAATCACCCTAACTCTACTGCTTTTAATGACGTAACATTAACTCTCCTCTGTAGTTTTCCAACTTAACTCCAAAATTTTTAGCAACTTTGTACATCATATTTTTTTTGTTTGTTTTGTTTTTTTAAAAATATATAATACAGTCTATATTTTGTAAACTTGCTATTTACTTCAAGTCAGTCAGATGCCTGTGCAAATGCTTAATTATTCTACCTTATATTTTGTTCATGCTTAGCTCCCACCAGTCTCTTCTTCTTCTTTGATCTTCTTAATGAACTCCTGCGCTTCCTCTGGGGTCTTGAAGATGTGGGTTCTGCCCTCATACGTGGTCAACAGTCTCGCAGGATAGATTACACCATGATGAATCCCAAGGTTGCGCAGCTCCTTACGTATGGGATCAAACTGCTTCCTCAATTGTTGGATTCCTGTGGCCAAATCTGGGTAGAACCGCACCTGCTGGTCCTGGTGTTTAATCTCTCCTTTAGCTCGTGCAGCGTTGAAGATCTTCATCCTGTCTCTGTTGCTGAGAAACTTCATAATTAAGGTCCTCGGCGGTCCCTTATCTCTCCGTGGGCCAATACGGTGTGCATTTTCCAGAACCACTGCTGGTTGCAACTCCGCGCTGCCCAGCACCTCCGGAATCCACTTTTCCAGAAAGGAACATGCGTCCCGACCTTCTGATTCCTCTGGAAGACCCACCAGCCTCAAGTTGTTCCGTCTCGACCGAGATTCCAAATCCAAAATATTATCTTCCAGACATTTATTTATTTTTTTTCCAAAGTGCGCACCTTTAATTGAAGACGGGTGACGTCATCTTCAGCACTAGAGAGACGGAGCTCCATCTGCGCCATTCGTTCTACACAGTCACCCAATTCCTTTCTCATTCCTTCCAACGCTGCCATAATCCCATCAAATCTAGAGGAAAAGTCCGCTCTCATTGAACTCATGGCAGCCATCAGCGCATCTGCGCCGCTCCCCGCAGACATCGCACCGTTGCCAGCCTCCTCCGCCATATATGGAGCTTTATTTGCTGCGTCACAGACCTGAAAGTCCGTTAATTTGGACTGTTTCGGCGGCTCGCTTTTTCCTCTACCTGGTTTTCCAGCCTTAGGCTTCGCCGACATATCCTTGCCCAAACGCTGGGATACGTTCTGTCCCAAATGAGAGAGTTATTTGCCGATTTTTTTTCTCTAGGAGCAGAGCAGAGTGAGACACGTCCGTCTTACGTGGCAGCCATAACCGGAAGTTCTCTGGGTCTTTTAATACATAAACTGTATATACTGTATGTATATATTCTTTTACACTTCTTGGGGACTATAATGTTCTGAATGAGGCTTCAGGAAATTATGAATCACTTTATAAATCACTGGATTGAAAATGTAATTGTACATATACAAATTAGATCCTGGGGTCCACTTGGGGTGCTCACTTGGTCAGGGGTCCACTTGACCTGATCCCGCCTGTAGTTATGCTTCCACTGCTACTACAATTCCTTTTTCCTTTTTAATTCCAATTTCTTCATCCAATAACTGTACAACAGATTTTTGAAATAAGGGCTGACCTGGCTAGCTAGTTGAGCTAGCACAGGCTAATAACAATTGCAAGTTTATGAGCTTTAACTGCACATAAACAAGAAAAAAAGCTGATGAAATAAAACAAGATCACAGACTGCAGAATCTACCTGTTAACTTAGGTGGTAAAATGACCAAAACAACAGCCATTCATTAACTTACCTGGGATTATTAAGCAGACACTCCATGAAATGAATGGTGGTCTATGGGGAAAATTCCATGTTTGGAACTATTCGCCACTCCTTGAACCACATGACTTCCACCTTTCACAGTTTACAGAAGTCTACCAGAGTGTCGCAACTCTCATACGGCACTGAGATACGTGGAACAGTCCAACAGTCTGAGGAGAAGGGAGGAGGACGTTATGTTCCTGATTCGATTTGGCGTTTTTATAAATACCCGTGTTTCTGTATTTTGTCGGACATCACGTTAAATATGCTAAACATTTCAAAAAAATATATGGGGCTTCTAGTAGATTGGGGCCCCTAGCAGGTCAGGGCCTAAGGCAACCGCCTTTCTTTGCCTAATGGTAAGTCCGCCTCTGAGACAGTAATAACCTAGAACACAGGACCTCACAGAATCTACGAGACATGAGAGAACAACTGTGTCAGCAGTTGTTAGCAGTCGACTCCAAAAACTGAGCGAACTTTAAATGAACTTTGGCTGGAGCACTTGAAATTCTTTTCCTTTATGCTTGTTTTTTCTTTCTAATCTAAGGCTGCAGTCACTCTGCATTTAATGATCTTAAAATAACTGGGACGGAAGTAGACCTTTGCAAAAGGGTGGGACTTCTGGGTCACGGATGTATAATTTCTTCTTGTCAAAACAGCGCTTCACTGTGGAAATTAAGGTGTCCAAAACAGTACTGCAGTTGTCAGAGTTGATAGAAAAATACTGTTAGGAATAGATGTACTTTATTGATCCCAAACTGGGAAATTACAGGAAATTAATTAACGTTAATTAGCATTACTAGAACATCTTTGAAGTGGAGTGATGCATATTCAGTGAAATTGGAGTGCAGTTATTGCGGATTATAGTAACTCTTGGAATCCTTATTGTCCGATCAAATTGCTCGATCGGAACTGTTGTATAATAATAAATAAACACTGCGGCTAGTACCAGCAGCATAACACCAGTCTCACACAGGGAGGAGAAGCTGCCAGAGACTCCCCTGTCCTAGACAGTGTGTCCTTGTATCCCTATGACTGCGCCCGACCAAGCTGACTGCCACCGGTGTTGCTTCTCTGTGTTTTTCCAATGCACGTGCTTCCCACATACGATAAACAACTGATCTGGCCATTCCGCTCCACAATCACGTTGGTATTAACTTTGAGTTTTTAGATATTACAGCTGCGTGAGCACCAGCAGACAGGACTCACAGTGTGCCGTTTACAAGATTATAGGTGCACAACCCGGGAAAAAGGAATTTGCAGCAGCCAAAAATGTGCCATTACTGTGCACCTGCAATGCTTGTATGACAGTTGCCCAATTGTTCCAGCCCCGACTCAGCATGGTGAAATCATATAGAAACTAGAAAAGCACTCAGAGAGTGCATACCTCCGCCAAGGCTCCTTCCGTCCCTCATGGATTGCCTCCAAAATGTAATGGGCTTGTGTGTAGGCCAAGAGCCAGCTGTGGGAGAAAATTGCATCAAAGTCTGTCCATTAGTTTTGGATTATTGTTTCTGACACACTGTGAGAAGATAATAGCCTTGGCGGAGGTATTCATTCTCAGATCATCACCAAAATGTAATGGGTTCCTCTTTAACCCAAGAAGCACCTCTGGTGAAAATTTCATCCAAATCCATCCAGTCGTTTTTGTGTAATCCTGCTGCACAAACAAAGCCCTTGGTGGGGGTATGCACTCTCAGATCATCACCAAAATCTAATCATCTATTCCCCGTGCCATTACACACATTTCCTGAAAATTTCATCAAAATCCGTTGATAACTTTTTGAGTTATGCTGCTCACAGACAAACCAACAAACAAACCAACGCCGGCAAAAACATTACCTCCGCCAAGGGAGGAGGTAATGATTATGCATGATGGATGGATGCTACACATGTCAGCGTGTGTTTATCAATTTTGAAGTCGTTGTGCAAACGGAGTCGACAAAATTAATGATGAGGTGATAAAGGGAAGAAAAAAATTGATTAAAAAGAGAGCACAAATCAGTTGCGTCTGCCATGCTTGCTGCATCCCGCCTCCTCCACCGCAGAACTGCCACGTCTGTCGCACTTCAGTGAGGAAAAAGTCAGATGAAATGCGACGTGACCGTTCAGAATGAGGTCGCTTTGAGAAACATCAGATGCGTTTCCGAATTAGGACCACATATGAAAGTGGCCTTGGTCTGGTAAGAAAAAAAAATCTGATTTGTGCTGTTCGGACTGTCACAAACAAAATCAGATATGGGTTGCATGTGTTTAAAAAAGTCTGATTTGGGCCACTTTTGCCAGCACTGTGACCGTAGCCTAACTGCTCATTTTGTTTCAACACTGATTTGAAACTGTGACCCCCCCTTGACGCCCTTCAGCCATGTAGTAAGAACTTATTAGGTAATATGACCTCAAAACTTCTGTTTACAAGTCAGAAGGTTGTGTAGGGTGAACTGTGCATCCAGTCCGACAGTCTGAATCTACCACAGCAGAGGTCCTTCTCTTCTCCATGCTGGGCTGCTGTAACACTTTAAAACTTCATGCCACACCTTGTTACATTGTTAGTTTCCCTAATGTATGAGTCAAAGGATAAGATACTTAACATTTACACACTGTAAAAATCACACATTGTAACAGGCTGTTTTTGCACCTTATTTCTAATTGACCACTGACATTTCCTGTCAATACTGATTTGCAGTAAAAATGTTGTATAATTGAGTGCCTCAATGCAATAATTTGCCAATGCCCAGGCATAAAAAAGATTGTAACTAATTCATTGAGACTTCTTTTAAGAAAATTAATTTGGCATGGGGCACCGTACATGACTGACATCTTTGCTCGTAGCAAAAAGGAAATAATCCAATTCAAATAATTCTTTTTTTTTTTTTTTTTTTTGGGTGGGGGGTGTTGTTGTAATTTATTGTGTCTGTTGGCATAACTGTTTGTGCTTGTCTGGTAAGAAATTAACTTTGTCACAGTGCCCCAAGACAATGGCAGGCAGGATTTGCTGAGCCTAATGTTGCACTCTGGGAACAGTAAAGTCATTTCGCTCCAGCAGACCACTTAATAGCTTTGGCTGATGCAGAGTTTGGAAATCCATCAGTCAACTGGGCCACACGGAGATGAGCAGCCTTCTGAGTGTCAGTATGCTTAGCATTTGAGGAAGCAGGTAGCCAAATAATTTATCTGCCCTCATTAAGAACTTGAATCATGTAGAGAAATCTAATGTTTGTTTTTTAACGACACAGTGATGATCAAAAATGGTGTCATCTTGCATCACAGTCACATCAGGAGTGACAGTAGATTAGTCAGTATAATTTCTCCTTTGCTCGCCATGGTTGAGAAACCAAATCAGAGTGCAGCCAGAGGATTGACTCTTTTTCAACTTGTGGGGATGTTCACCCTGACAAGACTATAATGGCAGTGCATCGAGTCACGTGGTCGCATACCTTTTGCATCCGTAAACAAACAGTAATAAGCACATACAGTTAGGTCCATAAGTATATGGACACTGACACTAGGGCTGCAACTAACGATTATGGCTGCGTGTCCACCAAATGCGTTTTTTGTCACCCAACTGCCCTGAGCGTTTTTTTTTTTTTTTTTCAGCACTTGTGCGCTGCGCTCTGGGAAAAAAAAAAGTCTGTGCCCTGTATCCCAGCAACAACTTGTCACTCTCAGCTCAGCGCTTCCGCTTTTCCTATGGTTAGACTTTCTACTTATTTTTTAATCGCAGTCTCTAAATAACAATGGACAGGAAATGCATTCTAGCATTGGTAGCAGCTCTGGATGCAAAATATGATAACACTGAAAACAGGAGTCTGAGTAGAGACTGTATCAGCATCCTGTGTCCTGCCCTTCCTTAATTTTGATTGGCTGCTTAGAAAGATCTGACATTGACAAACTCAGCTGCAGTCTGAAAAGCTGAACTTTTTTCAACTCTGAGCACCCTGAGCGCCGCAACAAAAAACAGCCACCGTTCAAAGCACTTCAGCGCCAAGGGCGCTCACCGCTGTCAATGCTGGACTACATAGAGAATGAATAGAAAACTGTCGCCCAGAGTGGAAAAAATGCGTTTGGAGGACATGCAGCCTATTTTGGTAGTCAACTAATCTAATGACTTTTTTCGATTAGTCGACTAATCACAATCATTTCTCTCTTGTCTGCCATCTCAGCTTGCTGTTGGTACGGCTCCTGTTTGGGGTTCCAGGTCATGTTGTACCTCACCTGTTTAAGCCTGCACACCTGTGAAAATCACTTTGTTGTCAGTCTCTGCCTTAATATAATGCAGCCTATTATAAAAAGTTTCCATAGCTAAATAAAATAATGACCCATCAAACTTGAGTTGGAAACTTGAACTTGACAGCTTAATCAGAAGTGTTTGTGGCAACACAATAAATAATAGATGTTAAAGTGTAAAAACTCAAATAGCAGTTCTGCTGCTCCATAAAGGCTGTTGTAACTGCGTGTTAAAAACAAACTAGAGTAATATTCAACTCCATTAAAGTAAAAAGAAGAAAATAACAAGTTAGCTCCGGGCCTAAACCAGGCCCCGCCTCACCGAGGATGTCCAGGCCAAGACCCCGGGGCACAGGACAGCAGGGACAACTATTGCCGCCAAGGTTCATCTCCAGTCCAGGTTGGACCAATCCCGGGCTACCCAGAGTCATTCCTCCCACGCTTGTGACCCCTCCTAAGGCTCTACCATTTTGTCCTGTTCGAAGCCTCTTGGGAACCAAGCAATGCCAAGAGAGTACAGCAGTTACCAGCATTAGCTTCAAGGAAAGCCATAACCTTTTTCTGTAACGACTGTCCCTTTTTGAACACAAGGTAAAGTTAATCTATTTTTTTTTCATAACAATTTTTTTTCCAAATTCCTTTTTTCTTAACTTTGCATTCCACTTAATTTTTACCACTATTTTCACTTCACCCTTATTCCACATATGCAAGACCTGCAAACATGTAAATATTGCTGTTTTTTCAAATGCAAAATTACCACTGTTCATGCTAATTTGGTTGTCTTCCCATTCTACAAGCTATACAGATGTCTATTGTCATTTTGTTTTTTTCTGTAATAAATTTACTAACCTCATCGGTGTCCTCTGTCCAGATTTTAAGAATCACACAGTGCCAAGAATTGATGCCCAGATTATGAGACTGATCAAATATTGTCAATAGAATTATTAACTAAGGCTTAACTTACCAATTGCCAAATTCTTAAGCTTAAGTCTTTGTTCATAAGAGTTTCCACCTCTATAAAATGTACAAATGAGGTAATGCAAGCGTTATTATTCATTCATTCATTCATCTTCTTCCGCTTAATCCTTTTCGGGTCACGGGGGGCTGGAGCCTATCCCAGCATCTTTGGGCGAGAGGCAGGGTACACCCTGGACAGATCGCCAGTCCATCGCAGACAAGCGTTATTAATAATTATTAATTCCAGATATTAATTATTATAATCATATACATATCAGTGGTGTCCTCACCTCAGTAAAAGAACTTCTGCTAACCAACAATTAACTTACCCACAACTGTGAGTTTATGGTGAAAAGCCACTAATGTTGTTACGGTTCAAGCACCGTTTATTTAAAGACATTGTCAAACTTTTCTGGTGAAATTTCAACTACTCTGTTTTAGTCCAGCGCCGATCGCTTGATTAAAAGCTAGATCGCTAACTAGTTTAACATAACTAGCTTAGTATTGCTAGCCACATAGAGGCGCCGTCTCTCTTCTCTTATTGCACTTTGCCTCTCCCTGGTGGTTCTCTATCCTAACTGCACCCCCTTTACAAAGCATTCGCTTTTCATTGCATGAAGTAAATGTCAAGGTCTGAGCGCTGATATTGTCCGCGCTCGGGTCATGCAGTATTTTCCTCCCGTTCTGTGAGTTTTCCTTATGGTCTTCCCGGGCTCTTATTTTGACAGCGTCTCTGCGGGGCTTCCGGCTGTCAGAGCCGAGCTGCGCAGGGCCAGCTGGATTACATTCCGCTGATGACATCCTCATCAACTGATTAATCCTCTAGCCCTATTTAAGGGAGCAGCTTTGGTTTCTCTGGGCTGCGACCTTGCATAACGCTGGTCTCCCCAACTTTCGGCTGGAGTCCCTATTCCCCGGCTCCAGTCACGCTCGTGTTCTCCTTATTCTCAGTAGTTTTCTTCCGTTATCCTGAGTGTATTATTACTGTGCCTTTGCTGTAGTCGTTATTTGTGTTTTGCACCACATGGCTCTTTATTTTTGTATAGTGTGCCTTTCTTTAATAAATATGCAAACTCAACGGCTGCCTATAGTGTCTCATTAGTGGTCTGTGAGGACCACCCCATGACAGTAGGTCGCAGCCAAACGAGACACCGGTGACCGTGAGTTTGCTTAGTTTTGGGCTTGTAGTTTTTCCCCTTTTCCGCGTACCAGGGTGCTGGGAGATGGCATCGCCACCCAAGGGCTATGCCATGAGCCTGGGCTACGGCCCTTATCAAGACTGATGGGATCATTTCCGGCGCTCACCATCACACCATCCCCCGCGTCTCATGCTGGTACCTGGACCTCGCTGAGGCGACTATTAACCGCCATCCTCGCTATGCTGACTACCCTGAAATCACGGCGAGGATGGCGGAGATCTCTGCATTCCGGGAGAAACTCCGTGGGCTGGAGGGAGACTCCGGCAGGAAGTTGAAGAGGAGGCATCCTCGCTCCTTGCCTTGGGATCCCACTCCTGTCACCTGTCCAGTCCAGGAGTTTACTCCACCCCAGCGCCATTTCCGGCGGAGAAGGACGTCAGCCGGGATTCCTTCGGCGAAGCCTCAGAGAGAACCCCGTCCAGATCCAGTTCCAGGTAGCCGCACAAACTCTGTCTCCCAGCCAGCTGAGTCGGCCAGATCAGACCCGGCTGTATAGTGTGCCTTTCGTTAATAAATATGCAAACTCAACAGCTGCCTATAGCGTCTCATTAGTGATCCATGAGGGCCACCCCATGACAGTAAATTGTTAATTGTTTATTGTTTAAGTGGTTTCAAAACAAATCACTTAATTAAGATTAAACAACATTTAAAAGCTTATGCAAACTTCATGCCACAGTTAATATAGACAACCAGATCGGCTTAAGGTTAGACTCAGTGGTGGAAACTCTATCTTGCTGTAAATTTAAGCCATTTTAAGTCTTTTTCAGCACACATCTTGCCCTTTTCAAATGACAAAAGTTTAAGAACTTGTTTAAACACCACCTCTATAAAACGTGGATGATGCCCCAACTAGTGTTACAAACGAGGTAATGCAAGAGTTATTAATAATTATTAATTCCAGTTATTAATTATTAATAATCATATACATATCAATGGTGTCCCCACCTCATGATAATGCTACATAGCCTTATTCCAAAATGGATTAAATTATTTTTTTTCCTCAAAATTCTACACACAATACCCCATAATGACAACGTGAAAAAAAAGTTTTTTGAGATTTTTGCAAATTTATTAAAAATAAAAAAACTAAGAAATCACATGTACACAAGTATTCACAGCCTTTGCCATGAAGCTCAAAATTGAGCTCAGGTGCATCCTGTTTCCATTGATCATCCTTGAGCTGTTTCTACAACTTAATTGGAGTCCACCTGTGGTAAATTCAGTTGATTGGACATGATTTGGAAAGGCACACATCTGTCTATATAAGGTCCTACAGTTGGCAGTGCAAGTTAAAACACAAACCAAGCATGAAGTCAGAGGAATTATCTGTAGACCTCCGAGACAGGATTGTCTCAAGGCACAAATCTAGGGAAGGGTAGAGAAAAATTTCTGCTGCTTTGAAGGTCCCAATGAGCACAGTGGCCTCCATCATCCATAAATGGAAGAAGTTTGGAACCAGCAGGACTCTTCCTAGAGCTGGCTGGCTGTCTGAACTGAGTGATCGGGGGAGAAAGGCCTTAGCCAGGGAGGTGACCAAGAACCCGATCGTCACTCTGTCAGATCTTCAGCGTTACTCTGTGGAGAGAGTGATAACCTTCCAGAAGGACAACCATCTCTGCAGCAATCCACCAATCAGGCCTGTATGGTAGAGTGGCCAGACTGAAGCCACTCCTTAGTAAATGGCACATGACAGCCTACCTGGAGTTTGCCAAAAGGCACCTGAAGATCTCTCAGATCACGAGAAACAAAATTTTCTGGTCTGATGAGACAAAGAATGAATTCTTTGGCGTGAATGCCAGGCATCATGTTTAGGGGAAACTAGGCACTGCTCATAACCAGGCCAATACCATCCCTACAGTGAAGCATGGTGGCAGCAGCAGCATGCTGCGACAGGAACTGGGAGACTAGTCAGGATAGAGGGAAAGGTGAATGCAGCACTGTACAGAGACATTCTGGATGATAACCTGCTCCAGTGTGCTCTTGGCCTCAAACTGGGGCAATGGTTCATTTTTCAGCAGGACAACGACCCTAAGCACAGAGCCAAGATATCAAAGGAGTGGCTTCAGGACAACTCTGTGAATGTCCTTGAGTGGCCCAGCCAGAGCCCAGACCGGAATCCAATTGAACATCTCTGGAGAGATCTGAAAATGGCTGCGCACCAACGCTTCCCATCCAACCTGATGGAGCTTGAGAGGTGCTGCAAAGAGGAATGGGCGAAACTGCCCAAAGATAGGTGTGGCAAGTTTGTGGCATCATATTCAAAAAGACTTGAGGCTGTAATTGCTGCCAAAGGTGTATCAGTGAAGTATTGCCCAAACGCTGTGAATACTTACGTACATGTGATTTCTTAGTTTTTTTTATTTTTAATAAATTACCAAAAATCTCAAAAAAGCTTTTTTCACATTGTCATTACGGGGTATTGTGTATAGAATAAAAGTGAAGCACTGTGAACGCTTTCCGGGTGCAATGTACAGCTATATAATTAATATGGTCTTAAAGCGCAGAATCTCAGCTTTAATTTGGGGGTATTCATATCCAATGCAGTTTAAGAATTACAACCAGTTTTTAAAAAATGGCCTCATTTCAGGGGTTCAAAAGTAATTGGACAGCTGACCCAAAAGCTATTTCATGGGCTGCATGGACTATTTTCTCATTATTCCATCATCAATCAAGCAAGTAAAATGCCAGGAAATTGATTCCGGGTGTGACATTTGCATTTGGAAGCTGTTGCTTCGAACGTACAACATGTGGTCAAAGGAGCTCTTAGCGGAAGTGAAATACCATCCTTAAGGTGCGTTCAGACCAAACACGAACGGGCGGCATGAATCCATACAAAGTCAATGGAAAGATGCGAGCACACGTTAAATTGCGCATTTGTGCGTTCACGTCCAAGGGGTAGTGCTAGCTTTGAGATTCTGCCGTCACCGGAGTAAAAGTATTAACATTGGAGAGTAGACTAGTTTGAAAATGAAACTCACTCACCTGGAGACAGGCGGACCGGGAGCTCTTCAGCTGAATCGGGATTTCGGAGTTATTTACCCATGGTTTCCTGCCACGGACGTGCTAGCAAGCTAGCAATGGAAACACTCATCATCTTTTAAAGTTTGGAGACAGGGACAATTTTTTCAGGTGAGCCCTTCGTCGGATAATGTAAACCTAAAGCATGACATTATTTGGGGGATTTCCACAGTAGGGTGAACACTGCTGCAGAAGTTATATACTCATATATTTATTCCATCCAGCTACAATGCTCTGCACTGTGTGTCTGTGTGTGTGTGTGTGTGTGTGTGTGTGTGTGTGTGTGTATATATATATATATATATATATATATATATATATATAAAATATATATAGTAATATGTACATATGTATATTAGCTGCTCTTGCTTTTTTTTTTCTTGCCTTCTGATTGTTGCTCTGAGTGTTGCTATCCCTGTGCTGTTGCAATCCTGGAATTTCCCCGTTGTGGGACTAATAAAGGCTTATCTTATCTTATAAAGGCAACTTCGTCTGTCTGCATCTCACTCAGACGGTGAATTCATGTTTATTTGCGCATTTACATTGAGTTATAACGTAATCGTGCCGCCCGAAAAATTCGCCTGTTCGCGTTTGGTGTGAAAGCACCTTTAGTCTGACAAACAAGAAGAAATCCAGCAGAGAGAGAGCGAAAATGTTAGGAGTGGCCAAATAAACAGTTTGGTACATCCTGAGAAAAAAAGAGGACCTTTTTTAGGGCAAAAAAAGTGGAATATTCTCCAATGGCCGAGTCAATCACCACATCTCAACCCGATCGAGCATGCATTTGACTAACTTAAGACAAAACTTAAGGCAGAAAGACCCACAAACAAACAACACCTGAAGACAGCTGCAGTAAAGGCCTGGCAAAGCATCACAAAGGTGGAAGCCCACACTTCAAGTCATTGCCTGCAAAGGATTCTCAGGAAAGTATTAAAATGAACATTTTATTTACGGTGAAGTTAATTTGTCCTATTACTTTTGAGCCCCTGAAATGAGATGTTTTTTTAAATGGTTGTAATTCCTACACCATCCATCCAGCCATCCATCTTCTTCCGCTTTATCCTTTTCGGGTCGCTGGGGGGCTGGAGCCTATCCCAGCATCTTTGGGCAAGAGGCAGGGCACACCCTGGACAGATCGCCAGTCCATCGCAGGGCCGACACAGAGAGACAGACAACCATTCACTCTCACATTCATACCTAAAGACAATTTAGAATCCCGAGTTGATGCCAGTTAACCTATCTTACATGTTTTTGGGATGTGAGAGGAAACTGGAGAAATCCCAGAGTAAACCCATGCAGACACAGAGAGAACATGCAAACTCCACACAGATCACTGTTGGTCGGGGTCTGGGATTGAACCCAGGATCCCCTGGCCAAGGGTGAGTTGCTGTGCTGCTGCAGTGCTAACCACTCCGCCACCGCACTGCCCTGATTCCTAAGCCGTAACTCCAATTTGGATGTGAATATCCCCAATTTAAGGCTGAGATTCATATTGATTGTATAACTATATCTTGAATATGTTTTGGTATATAGCTAAAATAGCAAAACTTGTGTCAGTGTCCAAATATTGGATTCACACTACAATGTTTGGACCGATTTTTACTGACGTTTTGGTAAATGTCTGGCTCTGCTGGCGAAAGTTAGTGACAGTTGGTATTTGTTGGCAAACGCTGGCGAAAGTTGTCTTTTGAAAATTTTCAGCATTCTGAAAATTTGCCGACATTTGGAAAATTGAAAATTTTCAAGGAATACAACTTTCGCCAGCGTTTGCCAACAAACACCAACTATCATTAACTTTTATCAACTTTTGCCAGCGGAGCCAGACGTTTGCTAAAACGTCAGTAAAAGTTGGTGCAAACGTTGTTGTGTGAATCCACCCAAAAAAGCAGGTCCCAAATGGCAGGAAGCCTCCACAAACGCTGACCTTTATATGAGCGTCACCTGATGCTGATGTCAGCTGACCTGCGCCGAGTATTTGTTTGTTTAAGTTAACCTAAGTTGGCAACAGCTACACATACACTAGCCTAAGTTGGCAAAAGTTTGCCAATGCTGAATGCAACGCTGACAAATGTTAGCAAAAGTTTGTAAAAGTGCACTGGATTAAAAAAAAAACTGCTCATGAACATAATTTCACCGTTTGGACTATTTTCTCTGATTTTTCAAAATGTCTGTAAAAGTCGGTCCAAACACCACGGTGTGAACCCAGCTTTATGGACCTAACTGTAGGCAGACAGACATTTTAAATGTGAGTATGTCCTGCTGCTTGAATAAAAAGGAACTGTAATGTCAGTAGTCATTGTTAGTCCACCTGGTTCCCAGTGCTAACAAAGTTACTCATTTTCAACTTTGGCTACATGTCTGATTGCAACCACGTTGCATGTCTGTGTCAGATCTCTTTGGAGGATAGACCTGATCTCTTCTGATCCTCTCCCAACCTAACAGGTTTAAGAAGTTACCCGAAGTTCTGTTTTTGTCAGAAACCTAAAAAGTTTGTTTGCAAGAGTGCTGCTATTTCTACTGCATATGTGAAAAGCTTTAACAATGCCGTTTTGTGTCCAGAGGGAGTGGAACGAAATCTGATAAACTGCCTGAAGTCACGACACTTGCATGACGGTGCTGGTTGGCTCTGAATGCTGAAAGTTATAATAATTCAATAAATAAACCTCTTGAGAGTGGAGTTAAAAAGAAAGTGGTTGCACGAGCTCAGTAGCTGATTTCTCCTTTTTTCTGTAGGCTGTCAGCTCAAGGTTATGTTAGCCAGTGCTATTTTAAAGAAACCTTGTTGAACTTTACAAAGTACATTTGATTTTTTTATTTGGAGAGAATTACACAAAATAAAACTCATGCCTGATTGCTACTGTTCAGCTGGTTGTAAGACACTCCTGGCAAAAATAGACATAAAACACAAAACATATATGTACGTTTTTAAATGACACTTCTTGCTCCTTTATCTTTCTGATGAGTGCAGTGTGAATCTCTTTTGAGGAAACTTGAATACAGGTCTTTGCAAAATGTCTTTAAATGTCTGTATTTTTTCCTGTTAATTTTTACAATGTACAGTAGGGCTGCATTTTTATTTATTTATTTGCAAAAAATGCAGTTTTAAACATTGTAGTTAATACCGAAGGCATGGTTGTTGAACTTCTTGGTGTTCTGTATTTATAGCGCAAACAAAAAAGATCCTTCCCTACCGTGGAGGTGATGCTCCAAGTGGACATACGGCCATATCCTGCCATACTGGGCAGGATAAACTCAGTCCTTGTTTTTAACCCTTTCCATGGGAATCCACAGGACCACTATTTGTCTAGCCCTTCACCCAAGACCAATTTGCCTTGGGAGATCTACCAGGGGCGGAATGCCCCCAGTGACATAACTCCTGGGATCATTAGGGCATGCACACCCCTCTACCAAGATAAGGTGGTGATTACCCCCCCCCCCCCCAAAAAAAGGCAAGATATTTTAAATTTGTGCAGCTGTAGTAATTAGTCTTTCTTTCTTTTAAAGGCAATTGCAAACAAGTTGTGAAATTCTACTGACCAAACATTTAATTCATTCAAATACACTGAAAATCAAAATAACTAATTTAAATTCCAGCCGCAGTGAACTTCTGCAGTGCCTTGTAGCTATCTTTAAACAAAATATCACCCACTTTTATCTTCCTCATAACACTCTCCTGGCTTTATTTGCCAGTTTCTCTTTACTCCTAAGCAGCTCATCCTGCTCATCAGACACAGCTTTGGTGCTGAGACAAAGTAATTAGCTGTTGGAGAGGTGCCTGGATTGAGCAACAGAAAGGCTTTGCTTTCCAGTCAAAGGCTGTGTTCTGGTCAGGGTCTGGAGAGAACAGTGGTGTAGCTGAATGAAGATGTCTTCTCATAACTAACACGGGGAAACTAGATATTCTTCCTGTGCAGTATAAAAACGTACTTTGGACAGTAGTTCAGTGGTCAGTAGTTCTTTCTGCATAGAAATAAGACTTGTTTAAAACATCCCTCAACATTTAAAGTATGGAATTTAAAAGGGATTCAAAAGATTCAAGACTTATATCTGTCATGTTCAGATAACATAATGTCTTTTGAAGAACTGAGGATCAAATTTAATCTTAATAGAACACATTTTTTTTAATTATCTTCAGCTTAGGAACTTTATTCGATCAAATCAAAATAATGCTCTCACCCGACCTACTTATTCATCCTTGGAAAAAATTTTGACGAAAGATAGTAAGAGAAAGGGTATTATTTCAGAGTTTTATAACTCATTGACACTGTCCTCAAGTGAAAACTCACAGAAAAGATTGAATTATTGGAAAGAAGACCTGCAAACTGAAATTTCAGAGGAACAATGGGAATTGGCTTGTGCAGAAGCTCAAACCAAATCAATAAATGTACGTCTTAAATTGATACATTTTAAATGGTTAATGCGGATGTATGTTACACCGGTGGAGTTAAATAGATATAACAAAAACATACCAGATACGTGCACAAAATGTATGGAAAGTAAAGGAACCTTATTTCATTGTTTATGGGAATGTAGAAAAATTAGAATGTTTTGGGAAGAGGTGAGGGTAACAATTGAAAAAATAATTTCAAAACAAATCATATTGAATCCTAAATTGTTTTTGTTGGGTCTGCATCCAGAAAAGCATAACTTTAATAAAAGTGAAAGAGCATTCATAGACCTCAGTTTGCTTAACACCAAAAAATGTATTGCACTATTGTGGAAAAAGACTCATAGACCAGATGTGACTCAGTGGTTAAGACAGATGTTAACAAACCTTCCACTAGAAAGAATAACATTCATACTGAAATCAAAGGAAATTGTGTTTGAGAATATATGGAGACCTTTCATTGATTATGTAAAGAATTTAAACATAACTTTTGAAGAAGAAGGTGAATGATGTGTGTGGACCTTGTAAATTCCAAACTGGTGAATGTATAATATGTATACTTATGTAATGGATTGCCTAGACTAAACAGAGGAGCGTTGTTGAAGACCTGTTCTTGTTAGTGGTTGTCGGTGTTTTTAGTACTTTTTTTTTTAAAAATTTACTTTAGTGTTAGTGTTTGATTGTTTGTGTTATGTTTGTAAAAAAAAAAAAAAAGGTTCAATAAAAAATATTGTGGAAAAAAAAAACATCCCTCAACATTTACAGATGGACGTTTTGTATATATTGATCCTTTTGATATTGTATGTAAATTTAATGATTTTTTTTTTCAAGTGTTGGTGCGTCTTTGGCTAAAACAATCGTCACTAAAAAAGACCCATTGGATTATATAAAGGGCTGTTTTCCATCATTCAGTAAATTAGAGCCCCTTGATCAAAAGGAGGTGAATTGATTTAATGGGACTAAAGAAAACAACAGTAGGCCATGATAAAATATCTAGTTCTGTAATCAAAGAAGTCTGTAATTCAGTTATAGAGCTTTTAACATATATCTTTGCAATGTCTGTTGTTCTGTACCTTGTGATTTAAAATTGGCTAAAGTCATTCCATTATT
The DNA here is from genome assembly GCA_020510985.1 of Pholidichthys leucotaenia. NCBI lineage: Eukaryota > Metazoa > Chordata > Actinopteri > Cichliformes > Pholidichthyidae > Pholidichthys > Pholidichthys leucotaenia. Next base: position 385,876,698 of record CM035840.1, on the reverse strand, counting down.
TAAATCTGGTGATCGGGAATACTTTGCAAATTATTGCCTGATCTCAATACTGACATGTTTTTCTAAAATTTTAGAAAAAACTTGTTTGTAAGAGAATCCTGATCCACTTGAATACTTAAAGTATTCTTTATAATTTTCAGTATGGATTTAAGAAAAAAAATATTTGACTTGTATGGCTCTTTTAGAAATGATTGATAGAATACACACAGCTCTAGATGATGAGTATGCAATATGTATATTTTTGGATCTAAGGCATTTGATACTGTTAACCATAATATTTTACTTTCAAAGATATATAGATATGGTTTTGATAGCATTGTGTATAAGTGGGTCAGTGATTGTGTTTTTAACAGAAAACAATATGCTGTTTTTAATGGTTATGAATCCAAAATAAATATAACACAACAAGGGGTACCACAAGGATCAATATTAGGTCAATTGTTATTTCTTATTTATATAAACGATCTTTCTTCAGTTTCCAGTAGAGTAGTTCCATTACTATTTGCAGTCTCTAAAAACGATCTAGTGGCCCTAAATAGTGAAGTAAATAATGATCTTAATAACTATTCTGTATGGTTTCAAATAAAGAAATTGTTAAATCTAAAAAAGTCGAATTTTACGTTATTTACAGGAAACAAAAAATATAACGATCAATTGAAATTGTATATTCATGATCAAAAAATAATGAAGGTTTTGACCACATACTTTTTGGGAATCCATCTGGATGATAAACTTACATGGGGAGAACAGGTTGGTTTCATCTGCAAAAAGGTTGCAAAATCCCTTGGAATCTTAAGAAAAATTAGATATTTGTGCACGCAGCGACCGGCAGCTGGTGGTTTGTCACCAGATTGCAAAACAAATCCACCTACGGGTACAAAATAAGTCCAAAAAAAAAATTCCTGTTTTTTAACATTATATTATACTTTATCTTTATTTTACATATTGTAATATTGTTTGGGGGAATACTTTTTCAACATATTTGCAAAAAATTCTTTTACAGAAACGGTTTATTAGAACAGCAACTTTTTCAAAACCCACAGTTTCAAGTGCACCTCTTTTTAATAAATTACAGGTATTGACTATTCTTGATATTAATGTTTTCAAACGTGCATTTATCTTCAAAGTTGTTAACAGTAAAGATGTACCACTCACTTTTACAAATTATTTTTCAAATAATTATCATTTTCATCATGCAGCTAGACAGTCGAAGGATCTTCATTTACTGCTCTATAAAACATCTTGTGGGCAATTGTCAATTAGATTTCATGGAGTTAAGCTATGGAATACATAAACACTTAAACGTTTCCTCTATTTCATTGCCAGCATACAAAAGAAACTTCAAGAATACCCTTCTGTCAAAATACTTAAGTTGAAGTTGCCATAAAGTGGATGGGTGACGGTTTTCGAGCCTATATTTAATTTGGTATGTATATTGTTTTATGTATGTAATGACATTTATATTTTGTTCATATATTTATGGTTTTATAATTGGGTTTTTGTTTTTTTTTGTTGAATGTGTATATGTACAATGCTGTGAAAAAGTATTTGCCCCCTTCCTGATTTCTTATATTTTTGCATATTTGTTACACCAAAATGTTTCATATCATCAAACAAATTTTAATATTAGACAAAGATAACCTGAGTAAATACAAAATGCAGTTTTTAGAAGATGATTTCATTTATTAAGGGAAAAAAGCTATTCAAACCTACCTGGCCCTATGTGAAAAAGTAATTGCCCCTAACTGCCCCCTAAACCTAATAACTGGTTGTGCCACCATTGGTGCCAGCACCTGGCAATGAGTCTTTTACATCACCGTTGAGGAATTTTGACCCACTCTTCTGTGCAGAATTGTTTAAATTCAGTCACATTGGAGGGCTTCATGAACTGATGGCCAGATGTTCTCCTTCTGGATTTTTTGGTAGAGAGCAGAATTCATGGTTCTGTCAATTCTTGTCAATTTCGGGTCGCGGGGGGGGCTGAAGCCTATTCCATCATCTTTGGGCGAGAGGCAGGGTACACCCTGGACAGATCACCAGTCCATTGCAGGGCCAACACGGAGAGACAGACAACCATCCACTCTCACATCCATACCTAAGGACAATTTAGAATCCCCAGTTTGACGCCAATTAACCTAACTTGCATGTTTTTTGGCATGTGGGAGGAAACCGGAGAAATCCCGGCGTAAACCCACACAGATCACTGTTGGTCGGGGGCTGGGATTGAACCCAGGATCCCCCAACCAAGGGTGAGTTGCTGTGCTGCCGCAGTGCCATACTGAGGCCAAATAATGATCTGAACCTTGGGCGTGACTGACAAAGACAGAGCGCTGTCGCTCTGTTGTAAGAGTTTGCTTTATTGATGCAACAAGATTATTTATTATTGTTGTTGTTATTATTATTTTCCGCCTAAATGATTGCATTTTTGATCCTCTAAACATTAGCCAAAATGCATTTTTTTCACACACACCTCAGACCCAGTGAAAAATTTTGTAAACTGGAAAAAATATATATCCTATGCTGAAAATATATCCAGCGTATGGTTGATACATCATGGAGCAAAGGTTGTAGGGTCTTCCCCCCATGTTATTATTTATTTATTTTTTTTTTACCTTTGGCTAAAAAAAAAAAAGGTGGATCAGCTGATCACTGGAACCACAGAGCTCAGCTGTTTTCCATGATAAATCAGCCTTAGGGAAAAAGCACACGCCATGCATTATCTTTTTTTTTTCCACTTTATTGAAAATAACTTGCAAATAACAATGTGAGCGCTGTGGCTCTGTTGTAAGCGACTTGCTTTTTATTGATCAAATTTGTCGCGTTTCGCTTCCTTGTTTTGCACACGGAGCTTACCCATGGTGCCAGCGATTCAGCTGTTGCCCCCCCCCCCCCCACTTCCCCAGCGGCACCTCATGTTCTCCATGCCAAATTATCCATTAGAGCTATGCAATCACAGCAACTTTATGGTATAATTTTTTAAGCATTAAATCTTAAGTATTATCTTTTTTAGTCAAATTTGTCACGTTTCGCTTCTTTGTTTTGCACACGGAGCGCTGTGGTGGAATCAATCCGAAACCAAACCCCACCCACACTTCTAGAAGCCTGGGCATGAGACACAGTGGTGGCTAAACTTTTATTTATAAAAGATTTCATATTTTGACTGCGTGACTCCATATTCGGGGATGCACACCCCCGTAGCCTCAGGAAACCACGTTTAAAATCTGAGGCCAGTCTGACAAACGGTTCGAGAGATATGCGTGGAACAGACAGACAGAGATTTCATGAATTTATAGATAGATATGGCTTTTGAAATTAAATTAGACAAATTACAACAGGGTTAGCACTAATGTAAATGTTAGAATGTGGTTTTTGTTGCAGAGAAGTACTGCGAGTGGCCGGCCATTATTGGAGCATACCACAGATGAAGTGTCTTAATACAAGATAATGCCCCTTTTCAGAACATTGAGTTAGTTGTGTTCTTGTTGGTTTCTATGATATTTCCTTTTCCTTTTTGATACAAGCTTGATATTCATCTTTTCATCTTAGATATTTAGTTGAAGGCGATTGGATGTCCCTGTTACTGCAGTGTTTCTTCTGTCTCACCCACTCTTCCCCCTCCCCCTTTTTGGTCTGTATTCTGTCTTTCTTTCTTGACTTAAGTGCTTGTGACAGGGAGAGTTGAGCCCCATCAAGCCTTTTCCATGCATGGCTGCTTTTTTTAAACCTGTTGGTTGGTTGACTCAACACCTCAGCTCAATTTCAGCAATAGCCTATCACACAAGTTGAACATTTCGGCAACGATTGTATCGTGAGCTTCAGAAAGAAACGTTTGCTGATGGAAAACCAACGGGTACAACACTCACTGAATGCCACAGTATTGGTTCATATTTGTACTGTGTAGAAGGAAGATCTCAAAATAACACAGGATTGTTCTTTTTTCTTGCCTCACCTCCTATTCATTTACAATTAATCTTCTAATTGAAATCCCCCTTTAGCTATGCTTTAATTACCATTATATGACTAGCAACACTCTTGAGATGTCTTTTAGATTTTTGAACTAAAAGGAAAACTAGTCTGTACAACAATTATTTAGTCCCCAGTTTTCTTTCCCTCTCCAGCTTGTGTAATAGTTTCTTTTTTTGAGTGAAATTCTCATTTTCCGTGCACCAATAAATGATATCCTCAGTGTGTCTGAGAGCAAGAAAAAACTATTTCCTCACCCTTTTCAGTTGGCCATGTATGCAAAGACGGCACATGTCTACAGCTGTAAAATAACACTCACTGGCTCCTAGCCTACACGCAAATTATGGAGTGAAAACTTCTCCCACGACTGCCTTTAGTGAAACAGCCAGTCCATGAGGTTGTTTCCCAGAACTTCCAGCACAGCGGTCAGTTAACAGAGTTTAGTGGCACAGAAACCAGGACTGTGTTTACAAATGATGAAAAATTTTTAGGTCTGGTTCATGAGGTTTTTTTGTTTTTTTTATTGCCTGTATCACATTACATCTGTTGTCACTTGGAGATGCCACTTTTTGATAACCATACGTCTCCAAAACAGAAAAAAATCAACTTTTTTGGGGGGAGGCAGGGGTGGACTTTCTCCCTCTTCTGCTTCGTTGTTAGTTAGCTATGTCGTCTTTTGTTTAGTGGTGTGTTGCGACCAGCATGAAGACAAACTACCACCACATTGTAAAAAAGCAAGAATAGGAAACAGAAGTACTTTTAAGATGTGTTGGATTTATACACTGCTTTTACGCTATTACCCTGTTTGTATAATTAACAGGGTAGCAATATCAAGTTTTTAAATTATCATTTTTATTGTTAGTACAAGTTATTGTCAACACACCAATTTCAGTCAATAAAGACAGACTGGTAAGTCCACCAGAACTTTTGTATTTATGAAGAGCAACCAATTATAAGATAGTGTTGGGCCTACAGTCTTCTTCTTTTTCTTCTTCTTGTTTTGGCTGCTCCTTTTAGGGGTCATTACAGCATATCATCTCCCTCCATCTCACCCTGTCTCTTGCATCCTCTTCTCTCACACCAACTCTCTGTGTCCTCCTAAACCACAACTCCAATTCCAGTGAAGTCGGGACATTATGTTAAATGTAAATAAAAACAAAATACAATGAGTTAAAAATCCTTTTCAAGCTGTATTCATTGACTATATTATAAAGACAAGGTATTCAATGTTCAAATTGATAAATGTTATTGTTTGGTTTTTGCAAATATTCATTCATTTTGAATTTGATGCCTGCCACACACAACAAAAACGCTGGAACAGGGGCATGTTTTCCACTGTGCTACATCACTTTTCCTTTTAACAACACTCAATAACCATTTAGGAACTGAGGACACCAATTGTTGAAGCTTTGTAGGTGGAATTCTTCCCCATTGCTTGATGTACAGCTTCAGTTGCTCAACAGTCCGGGGTCTTCATTGTCATATTTTATGCTTCATAATGGGCCACGCATTTTCAATGGGAGAAAGGTCTGGACTGCAAACAGGCCAGTCTAGTACCCGTACTCTTTGACAACAAAGTCATGCTGTTGTAACACTTGCAGAATGTGGCTTAGCATTGTCTTGCTGAAATAAGCAGGGATGCCCCTGAAAAAGACGCTGCTTGGATGGCAGCATATGTTGCTCCAAAACCTGGATGTACCATTCAGCATTAGTGGTGCCTTCACAGATGTAGACGTTACACATGCCATGGGCACTAATACAACCCCATACTATCACAGATGCTGGCTTTTGAACCTTGTGCTGCTAACAACTGAATGGTGAGTTTGCTGTGTAGCCCGAAGGACATGGTGTCTATGATTCCCAAAAACTGTCTGAAATCTGAACTCATCAGACCACACAACACTTTTCCACTTCACATCAGTCCATCTCAGATGAACTTGGGACCAGAGTAACTGCCGGCATTTCTGGATGTTGTTGGTATATGGGTTTCAAACCGTGTTAACTGACAATTTGTTTTCTGAACTGTGCAGAAATTTCTCCAAATTCTCTGAATTTTTTGGGGGATATTTTGGAGTAGGGCTACAACAATTGGTCAACGTTGTCGACAACGTCGATCATAAAAATTTGTCGATGCAGATTTTTATTGTCTACGCATCATTTAATTTTAAAGTTTATAGGGATGCCATGGAAATGTTCAATTTAACTGTTCCAGCAAAGAAGAAGAAGAGGAGTACATCATGGTGATACGGAGAGAAAATCACAGAGAAGGCCCGAACTTTCCAAAGTATGGGAGGATTTTACCAAACATAAATAAATGAAACAAGTTAAATGTACTCTGCAAAGTTGTCATATCATAGCTGCACTACAGCAATGCATCCATCCCCTCACCTCTTCTCCATTTCCCCCCATCTCCGGCTGCCTGTCAGCGGACCTCCGCCGTGCTTCATCTTGGTGATGAATGACTGAAGTTGGGCCACTTCTAAACACACTTTTCCACAAGTATCACCTTAGCTTTACTTACTTTTACTTTATTCACTTTCTCGCTCTTTCCACAGTACCCTACTCGCTTTAACCGATACGATTTTCGTGCCAGTTAAGGGGCAGGGGACAAGCGAGAAAAATCGAGGTGTGATTTGACGTCAATCGACTGCTAGCCGCTGATTGGTCAGCGCGTAATGTCACAAAGCGTCTGTTTTCTGTTGAAGCTACACGACCGCCATTTGTAATTTCAGCGAGTAACCACGGTGAGCGGCTTCACAATTGTGTTAACGATGTCCAAAAGAAAAAAAATGAAGAGCGATTATCGGGCCATAAAGGACCATAACGGACGCAGTGGTGCGAGTAGATAGGAGTGGAAATGGTACGAGCAGATGGACGCCATATCGGCCTGCTAGCAATGGCAGAGACAATGTGCTCGACACGGCCACGCAATTGGAAAACGTTGACGGTGAGTGTTGTTTTAATATTGTCTGTCTTTTCGCCAATTGGTCCTTTCGGTCAAAAGCTCACTTCTTTTTAGCAATAAAGACATTTTTTTGATTGTGGGCAATGGTTAGTGATGGTGGTTAGCCAGCTAATATCCGGCTACCTCCGCAGCTTGCTGTGAGGTAGCAGCTTCATGCTTTTATTTCAGTATTCACTTAAACCAAACGCTGAAAGAAGCTTATTATTGTATTCTGGTTAAAAAGTTTGGTGTTTTCTGTACATGTTGCACTTTGTTGGTGAGCTGTATTGTGTGCATTTTCCTTCTAGAATCACTCCGGCGTCTGTCTGGGGGCCAGAATCGGTGTCGAGACCATTGTCCGCAATATCGGCCGCTCCATCAGTAACCGTCATGTCGCGGGCAAGTTCTGGTAAGGCACAACTGAAAATGACCACCCGGTTTTTTTAATGTGATTATTGTTATTTTCTTTAGACGCATAATAAGGAATTTAAAATGTCTTTGTACGTTTAAAAAAAACACTAGATGCAGGGGTGTTTTCATAACAACCTGAGATGCTGGCCCATGATAGGATGCTCGAACAGCACGAACGGCTCCACGAACAGCGCGAAAGACACCATCAGGAGCTACGAATGCTTGCAGCAAACCTGCAGTCAGCCCAGGAGAAGGAAGAAGCATTCAGAAGGGATGAGCTGACCGAGACGGCTTCTTTCAACAGAGTTTTCCTAAACCATTTTGGCAGTCTGGGCGAAGTACTGAAAAATCCCCGTTTTTAAACATGTTTTGGGAATATTTCTAATGTTATTAAATTGTTACTTTTTTGGATAAAAGTGTGGTTTGTCTGTTATAACTAAATGAGAAAGGCGAATAATTACATCAGAATCAGAATCAGAATCAGATTTATTGCCATTGTTCATGTAGTACACAAACTAGGAATTTGTCTCGGTGCAATGCTGCAACATTAAACATGATAAAATAAAAGAAATAAACTATACATGCAATAAAGTGTAGAATAAGAGTGAGTAATACTGGTCAGCAGTTAAAATATATTAGTGAGCAGCAGATAATGTGGAGAACCATATAGTGCAGTCGGTAATGCAGGAAGAAAACAGTGATGATTGACATGAGTCTGGTTGAGCTGCTGTACATAGTGCACGAGAGTCAATAAGTCACTTAGTGTTCAGCAGTCTGATGGCAGAGGGGAAGAAGCTGTTCATGTGACGGGAGGTTTTAGTCTGGATGGACCGAAGTCTTCTACCTGAGGGGAGGGGGGCAAACAGTACGTGACCAGGGTGTGAGGGATCGGCTATGATCCGGCCAGCACGCCTCCGGGTCCTGGAGATGTACAGATCCTGGAGAGATGGGAGCTTGCAGCCGATCACCTTCTCAGCAGTGCGCACGACGCGCTGCAGCCTTAGTCTGTCCCTGGCAGTGGCTCCTGCGTACCACACAGTTATGGAGGTGGTGAGGATAGACTCGATGATGGCTGTGTAGAACTGCACTAACATCTTGGTGGGTAGCTTGAGCTTCCTCAGCTGCCGCAGGAAGAACATCCTCTGCTGGGCCTTTTTGATGAGGGAGCTGATGGTCGGCTCCCACTTGAGGTCCCTGGTGATGGTGGTGCCTAGGAAGCGGAAGGAATCAGCAGTGGTGATGGGAGAGCCTGTGAGGGTGAGGGGGGGCAGAGGGGTTGTGACTTTCCTGAAGTCCACAATCATCTCCACTGTCTTCAGAGCGTTCAGCTGCAGGTTGTTGTTGTTGCACCAGGACGCCAGCTGGGCCACCTCTCTCCTGTAGGCGGACTCGTCGCCGTTGGAGATGAGCCCGATGAGGGTGGTGTCGTCCGCAAACTTGATCAACTTGACAGACTGGTGGCTGGAGGTGCAGGAGTTGGTATAAAGGGAGAATAGTAGGGGGGAAGTACACAGCCCTGGGGTGATCCGGTGCTGATGCTAACAGAGTCTGAGACAGTCTTTCCCAGCCGCACATGCTGCCTCCGGTCCGTCAGGAAGTCGGTGATCCACCTGCAGAGGGAGTCAGGCACGTTGAGCAGGGACAGCTTGTCCCGGAGCAGAGCGGGGCGGATGGTGTTGAATGCAGAGCTGAAGTCCACAAACAGGATCCTGGCGTAGGTTCCCGGGGAGTCCAGGTGCTGCAGGATGGAGTGGAGGGCCAGGTTGACTGCGTCGTCTACAGACCTGTTGGCTCGGTAGGCAAACTGCAGCGGGTCCAGGAGAGGGGTGGTGATGGACTTGAGGTGGGGCAGGACCAGGCGCTCAAAGGACTTTATGACTACAGAGGTGAGTGCTACAGGTCTGTAGTCATTAAGTCCAGTGATCCGTGGCTTCTTGGGGACAGGGATGATGGTGGAGGATTTGAGGCAGAGCGGCACGGTGCATAGTTTAAGGGAGGGAGGATTCAACACCATCCGCCCCGCTCTGCTCCGGGACAAGCTGTCCCTGCTCAACGTGCCTGACTCCCTCTGCAGGTGGATCACCGACTTCCTGACGGACCGGAGGCAGCATGTGCGGCTGGGAAAGACTGTCTCAGACTCTGCTAGCATCAGCACCGGATCACCCCAGGGCTGTGTACTTTCCCCCCTACTCTTCTCCCTTTATACCAACTCCTGCACCTCCAGCCACCAGTCTGTCAAGTTGATCAAGTTTGCGGACGACACCACCCTCATCGGGCTCATCTCCAACGGCGACGAGTCCGCCTACAGGAGAGAGGTGGCCCAGCTGGCGTCCTGGTGCAACAACAACAACCTGCAGCTGAACGCTCTGAAGACAGTGGAGATGATTGTGGACTTCAGGAAAGTCACAACCCCTCTGCCCCCCCTCACCCTCACAGGCTCTCCCATCACCACTGCTGATTCCTTCCGCTTCCTAGGCACCACCATCACCAGGGACCTCAAGTGGGAGCCGACCATCAGCTCCCTCATCAAAAAGGCCCAGCAGAGGATGTTCTTCCTGCGGCAGCTGAGGAAGCTCAAGCTACCCACCAAGATGTTAGTGCAGTTCTACACAGCCATCATCGAGTCCATCCTCACCACCTCCATAACAGTGTGGTACGCAGGAGCCACTGCCAGGGACAGACTAAGGCTGCAGCACGTCGTGCGCACTGCTGAGAAGGTGATCGGCTGCAAGCTCCCATCTCTCCAGGATCTGTACATCTCCAGGACCCGGAGGCGTGCTGGCCGGATCATAGCCGATCCCTCACACCCTGGTCACGTACTGTTTGCCCCCCTCCCCTCAGGTAGAAGACTTCGGTCCATCCAGACTAAAACCTCCCGTCACATGAACAGCTTCTTCCCCTCTGCCATCAGACTGCTGAACACTAAGTGACTTATTGACTCTCGTGCACTATGTACAGCAGCTCAACCAGACTCATGTCAATCGTCACTGTTTTCTTCCTGCATTACCGACTGCACTATATGGTTCTCCACATTATCTGCTGCTCACTAATATATTTTAACTGCTGACCAGTATTACTCACTCTTATTCTACACTTTATTGCATGTATAGTTTATTTCTTTTATTTTATCATGTTTAATGTTGCAGCATTGCACCGAGACAAATTCCTAGTTTGTGTACTACATGAACAATGGCAATAAATCTGATTCTGATTCTGAGGTGTTAAAAATGTCTGTGAAGACAGGAGCCAGCTGTTTCGCACAGTGTCTCAGGGTGGAGGGAGACACGCCGTCCGGACCGGGGGCCTTGCGCGGGTTCAGTCTGGAGAAGTGTTTGAGCGCGTCCTGCTCACTGATGACAAGGGCAGGGGGGGAGGAGGGGGGGCGCCTTTGATGAAGTTGGGATCGTGGAGGCTGTGGAGCTGGAGAGAGGGGGGGAGTTGGACACAGATGACGAGGTGTCAAAACGGGCATAGTGTTGGGACAGTCTTTGACAAAGGGCTTTGTCATCCTGACCTTTAGGAGCCTGAGGCCGATAGTTGGTGATTTGCCTCAGTCCTCTCCACACAGAAACCGAGTCATTAGCAGTGAACTGCTGCTGGAGTCTCTCAGAATACACAGATTTAGCTCTCTTCAGCTCTCTGTTAAACCGATATTTAACCTCCCTGTAGCAGTCCCTGTCTCCACTTTTCAACGCTGCTTCCTTCTCCTTCCTGATCTGTCTGAGCTTAGCTGTGAACCAGGGCTTGTCATTAGAGTACCTCACCCTGGTGCGCGATGGAAGAATGTCCTCCTCACAAAAGTGGATATAAGAGTTCACAGTGTCCGTGTATTCATCCAGATCATGCGTGGCTCCTTTAAACATGCCCCAGTCAGTTATTTCCATGCACGTTTCCAGCTTCTCCTCAGCTTCACTGGTCCATTTCTTCGTAGTGCTCACAACAGGTTTAGTGAGCTTCAATCTCTGTCTGTATGTGGGAATGAGGTGGACCATCACGTGATCAGATAATCCCAGCGCAGTGCGGGGAACAGCGCGATATGCGTCTTTCACTGTGGTGTAACAGTGATCCAGCATGTTTATTCCTCTGGTGGGGTATTTAATAAACTGTTTGTAGCGGGGGAGATCGTGGCTCAGATTGCTCTGGTTAAAGTCGCCAACCACAATAACCAGAGAGTCTGGAAAAATCCGCTCCGTGTGTTGGATGTGATCCGCGAGCACGCGCTGAGCTTCGCGCGTGTCCGCGTCGGGAGGGACGTACACAGCGGCGAGGATGAATGAGGCGAACTCCCGCGGGGAATAAAATGGCTTGCAGTTAATAAAAAGAAATTCCAGGGCGGGAGAACAGTGTTTGGAAATTACCGTTACATCAGAGCACCAGCTGCTGTTGATGTAAAAGCAGACTCCGCATACACACATACATACACATTCCATTGCCTCATATTAGCCAATTGCCGCTGTTCATCCATAAAGGTGTCACGATTTTTAAAGGTAATGTAATTGTTATTGTTAAAGTTAATAAAAATTATCACGGCTGTATACATTTCTCTAAATTGTGTACAGTGTTCAAGTTAAATTGTAAGCAGAGGCACAGGTGTACTTTACATTCAGCAGTAGACACTGATGAAGGTAAAAGTCGAAGTAGGTAAAAGGTAAGTACATGTAAATATGTAAATTGAATGTTCTATCGTCATTCCAAATTCAGAGAATTTCAATACATTATAAGGAGTCTAGTATAATATAAAGGGAAAATACCCATACATGTAAACCCAAATATAACAGTTTTGTAGTTGTAAACGTTGACATGAATATGATAAACCTATGATTTTCTGATTCAATACATCCAAAGTGTCATAGGTTTGAAAAATAAAATTCTAATTTGGTGTTGGCCAGTCTGACAATGTCACAGTATTTAATAGGAATAACAAAAGTTTCATCAGAAAATTTCGTGGTCCATTGACAATTCCATCAAACCCAAAGTGAGTTGGCTAGCTGCTGTTTTTTTTGTTTTTTTTGCAGTGATTTTCTAAGGTGTTTTAACGTGTAATTACCCATCCCTGAACACATATCCCTTATAAATATCAATAGATTGGAAAATGGTACTCAAATGACACTCGACATAAAAAATGGTGCTACAGTTTGATTGACTTTCTTTAACATTTTTAAATTTATTTTGTAAGACAAAATGGGCTAGGATTAACTGGAAATAACAATTTTCCACATATAATTCCAAGGTCAATTTGCAATTCCATCAAACCAAAAGTGAGTTGTCTAGCTGCTGCCTTTTTTGTAGTAGTCATTTTTCTAAGGTGTTTTAACGTGTAATTACCCATCCCTGAACACATATGCCTTATAAATATCAATAGATGGGAAAATGATACTCAAATGACACTCAACATGCAAAATGGTGCTACAGTTGGATTGCCTTTCTTTAAAATTTTAAAAATTATTTTGTAAGTAAAAGTGGGCTAGGATTAACTTGAAATATAACAAGTGTCCACATATAATTCCAAGGTCAATTGGCAATTCAATCAAATCAAAAGGGAGTTGTTCAGCTGCGGCATTTTTCTGCAGTCATTTTCTACGGTGTTTTAGCGTGTAATTTCCCATCCCTGAACACATATCCCTTAAAAATAACTATCAATGGGAAAATGATACACAAAAACAAGAATTTTACTACAGTTGAATTGGCTTTTTTGTTAAGTAATTTAAATTATTTTGTAAGTAAAATAGGGCTATGATTAATTGGAAATATAACGAGTATCCACATATAATTCCAAGGTCAATTACAAGGTTTTAGCATTTAATTAGTTGTCCCTTAACAGTTAAGCATTATGAACAACAGAGGAGACGTAGACGAAAAGTGCACCAAATTTTATTTAAAAAACAAACGTTTGACATATGTATGCACATGAATGAGGCTCCGTGCATGGACGCAATTTGTGGCACAAGTAGGTGAAAGTGTCCTCGGACATCCGGAATTTCTGCAACCACTGTGTGCTTGAGAAGCTGGGGACAATATTCTCCCACCACTGCGAGCTACGGTTTACTGCCCAGGTCCATGGTCTGCAGCGTTGATTTTGCAACAACGCAGCCAACTAGAACACACACACAGCATACATATTAATACTGATAACCTGGCGACATCAAAATGCTGTACACAACAATGACATGACGATAAAATGACAATAGAAAGCATTAAATTACCAAAAACTGTTTCCTCGTGTGCTTGATGTGCCTGATGTGCTGGGTAATTAAGCTCTCTGCTTCATATTCCGCTGCTTGATATTCCCCAATGGCAACAACGAGTCTCTGGTACTGCCCCAACGTGTGTTCTCTCAATGCACGTTGTCTTCTCCTGTAAAACTCTCTTCTCCGGTTAAAAACATTCATTTATTGTGTTTAAAAGCCGGAGAAGAAGCAACATGGAAATCCTCCGCTCCTAATCCGCCATTTTCTTTGTTGTGAAGGATTAGGTTGCGTGCTTGACGTCAGCAGAGTATGGCGCCGCCTCAATCCCGCCCACTACTGAGTTTACGCGGCTTTACAGGGTTGTAATGGATCAACAACACAGGGAGAAAGAAGTAGTGGAGAATCGAAACAAGTAAAAAAGAACTGTGACTATGGAAAAGAGCCAATGCTCGTAAGTCTAGCGAGTTTTAGTGAGTAAAGTTAGTGCTTCTTATTGTCGATGAGCGACTCTCATCTTTACAAAGCTGACCACACTATTAGTGTGTGCTGTTTAAATAGTTTACCTGCAGTGAGACAATAATCTCTCTTGAATGATGGTTGCTTACAGCTGAGCTGCTTCAGTTCTGCTGGCTAATATGCTAACTGCAGTAAATTAGTGAATTAGAGGAGTAGCTTAATCTTATTCATATTGTCTAGTATTGCTGTGGTAATATCGGTCCTCATTATGAATATTAATGCATTTCAGGAAATTAGAATACCGTGATTTGTAATTTAATTTATAAAGGTAGCCATAATAATTAATTAAAATGGCTTAAATATTTCACTGTATGTGTGAAGGCTCACATTCCTGCACGGATATTTAAAATGTTTGTAAACTCTTATTTTGGACTGGAAGAAGTTCTTTTCATTTTCGTCTGAAACCTAATTAAACTTTTAAACTTCTAGACCCAGCAAGGTTTCAAACAGTATGCAATAGCTTGTTATTTTCTTTTTTTTTTTACTTTACTGGCGTTGAATATTACTGTAGTTTGTTTTGAACACACAGTGTTACAACAGCCCTCCATGGAGCAGCGGAGGCTGCTATTTGAGTTTTTGCACTTTATCTTGGGGGTTAACAGACTGCACTTTAACGACTTATTTTATTGTGTTGCCACAAACACTTCTAATTAAACTGTCAAGTTCAAGTTTCCAACTCATGTTTGATGGGTCATTATTTTATTTAGCTATGGGAACTTTTTATAATAGGCTACATTATATTAAATCAGAGACTGACAACAGTGATATTCACAGGTCTGCAGGCTTAAACAGGCGAGGTAAAACATGACCTGGAACCCCGAACAGGAGCTGTGCCAACAGGAAGCTGAGGTGGTGGATATGAGAGAAATAACCACGATTAGTCGACTAATCGAAAAAATAGTTGTTAGATTAGTCGACTACCGAAGTAATTGTTAGTTGCAGGCCTGTTACAGTGTGTAGATGATGAAATCCATAAATTCTTTGCTACTGTACATTGAGAAACGTTGATCTTAGACTGTTGGACTGTTTGCCCATGCAGTTGTCCCATCCTTACTTGTGAGTGAATGAGCCTTTTGGGGATGCTCCTTTTATACCCAGTCATAACACACACCTGTTTTCAATTAACCTATTCACCTGTGAAATGTTCTAAAAAGGTGTTTTTTTTTAGCCTTCCTCCACTTTTCTAGTCTTTTCTTTCCCCTGGGGCTCCACAAGGGAGTGTTATTTCTCCAGTTTTATTTACTCTATATACTAATGAGTGCAGGGTAACTCATCTGATGTTTTCAATGTAAAATTTGCTGATTATACAGTGATTGTTGGATTAATTAGAGAGGATGAAATTAACTATTAGGCATATCTAGAGGACTTTGTAACCTGGTGTCATGCTAGCATTCTTCACATAAACACTAAGAACTCTACTCGTTGCATCTTTACCATTACACCTGCCACCCTCTGATTTACACACATGTATTCTGTCTTGCTTTTACTGACTTTCATTCCTCTTCTCTCCAGTACATACTTCCACCTCTTCAGGCTCCCTTTCATCTGCCCCGTACTCTCACTACAGCTCACAATGTTGTCTGTGAACATCGTGGTCCATGGAGAATCCTGCATGGCCTCGTCTGTCAGCCTGTCTGTCACCATAGCAAACAAGAAGGGGCTCAAGGCCGATCCCTGATGCAGTTCCACCCCCCACCTTGAATCCACCTGTCATTCCTACAGCACACCTCACAACTGTTTTGTTTGTATAATACATGTCCTGCACCACCCTTACATACTTCTCTGCCAGTCCCGACTTCCTCATACTGTACTGCACTTCTTCTCTTAGCACCCTATCATTTGCTATCTCTAGATCCACACAGAAGGCCTACAGTATTTCTCAGTGAATTGGAAAAGGTTATTTGGACTGAAAATCATGCAACAGTTTCCAATTACAGTCCAAGAATAAGGATAGCAGTAGAAATAGATCACCTTTAAATAAATAATGATCGGATTATGGTCAGAAGTGTATTAAAATAGTTCATTAGAAAGACTTTTTCCACTTATGTTTGGTTTGAAGTAGTTTAGTTTTTGCTCTGAGACGTTTTTCATAAAACATACTGCAGTTATTTTGTGAAGGTTTTGTTTCTTCGCACAAACGCAGTGTTTCTTGTGATTAAAAAGTAGCATTGTATTGGTCCTCTGGCAATGTCTGCTAATGTTGTGGAAAATTGTTTTCCTGCTCAACATCAGAAATTTCAGTTTTAGCCATGTTTAAATGGTAGGAAATACACCCAAAGTTGTTTCTTTTTGATTGTCATGTAGTACTGGAGAACAGTGGCCTTGTCTCCTTTGCTTTTTTTTTTTGTCCTCTCGTTCTGCCCTCAAGCTGACTTGCATGTCCTAAGTATTTTAAGATAAGAGCAACATTTTGTGACATGCTGTGTTAAATCTAGTGTGTGTAACATCAGCGCAGCGACACAAGCCACCCATCAAATGTGAGAAATCATAGATGCTCCTTTTTGTCCATTAAACTTCAAGACAGAAGTAATCTATGACCATACTGTAAAGAGACACGTCCAGAGGACACAGAAGATGGCTGTTATTTTAATGTAGCTTTAAGCATTTTTACATTGTAGTATCCCATATTGCTACACAGTGGTGGTGTCATCTTTGAAATGGGCTGTTTCTCTGTGAGTGGGAAGGTTTGACAGTCTGTCATTTCTTTAGCAAGTCAGCAGGGGCTAATTAACAAATAGAAACTGTGAATCAAATGATTGCATGTTTATAA
Organism: Pholidichthys leucotaenia; assembly: GCA_020510985.1. Classification (NCBI taxonomy): domain Eukaryota; kingdom Metazoa; phylum Chordata; class Actinopteri; order Cichliformes; family Pholidichthyidae; genus Pholidichthys; species Pholidichthys leucotaenia. The sequence goes on along the minus strand of CM035840.1, from coordinate 385,859,906 downwards.
TATTACAGGAGCAGATGTGGCTGTATTTTCAGAAATATACAGTTGACATTTTTGAGTGTTTTTTTTAGAGCTTTTAAATCTACTGTTAGACACAGAACTTAATCTTATGCACACCCTACACTTTAATGCAGACTGACATAACAGTTCTACTTGTTGTTCATTATTGAAGTCACAGTATGTGATGCTAGTTTTGTATTAGGCTGGGTGTGCTGGCTCTAAGGGTTTGCCCACCTCAGAGGACCCATTATTAAGAGTTATACACCACTGGGGATTTATCACGAGCCTTATTTGCTCATCTGGTAGTGCAGTCAGGAAGATGCATATATTTCCTCTGTGCTGTTGTTGGTGCAGTCTGTTCAGATTGATGCTTGTTTATTTCAGATACAGTGCTGTGGAAAAAGTGTTTGCCCCTTCTTGATTTCTGATATTTGTGTGTATTTGTCACACTTAAATATTTCAGGTCATCAAACAAGTTTCAACATAAAAAACCCACATAAATACAAAATACAGTTTTAAATGATGATTTCATTTATTAAGGGGGAAAAAAGCTATCCAGAACTACCTGGCCCCACATGAAAAGGTAATTGATCCTTGTTGCATCATGAATTAACTGTGAGTAACCTTTTTTTTTTTTTTTTTTGAAAAGCTGAGTTCAGCTTCATTAGCCACGCCAAGGCCTGATTACTGTCAGACCTGTTGAATCAAGAAATAGTAGTAGGAAGTTGAGATATTGACTTAAACCCTTGAGTTCCTGAAGGAACATAGGCCGTCCACCAGAGACTGCCACCCTCTTCTGTCCTGTGCTTTCCTCTCCAGCTGTCCCCACGTCAGTCCCACTTCTTGGACTTCTTTCTCCAGCTGAGATACAGTGAAGATCTATTCTGCAAAGTATAACTGGGGACTCGCCTACTATTGGCATCAGGTCACTCACATTGTGTTAAATGGGTACCTCATTACGTTACATTTTGAGCAAAAATGCTATTTTTGGCCCAACTAGCAGTACTAATTAGGGATGCAAGTTACCCATTAATTTACTAATCATTAGTTGATTCACCTTATTGATTGATTAGCGTTTAATTAATAAGCTGCAATTTTCCCGAGAATCTGAATATTCCTTGGTACAATACAATTTTTCTATCTGCAACATAAAAAATTAATTACTCTTTTTGATATACTGAATAAAACATGAACATTATATTCCTCAATGATTTATTGTTCCATCTGCATTAATTTTACGACAGACAATGGTGTTTTTTATGGTTTAACAAATTCTGTACTGTGTAGTGTTTACTATGTGTTGGTGCATCTCAGTAAATTAAAATGTCATGATTTATAATTTATTTTAAAAACTATACCAATATCATAATATTTAGTCAAGAAGTTTTGAATTATTTCACTTTGTGTATTAAGTATATACATTTTTTTTTCTTTTTAATTATATTACAATTAAAAGACAAATAAAATTTAACTTTCACAGTGTTTTAATTTACTGAGATGCACTAGTAGACTGTTTTAACAGGAAAATAAAATTTGAGCTGCTTCATCTGTTTAGGGCTGCAACAAACGATTATTTTGGTAGTCAACTAATCTAACGACTATTTTTTCGATGAGTCGACTAATCACGATTATGTTTGTCATGTCCACCATCTCTGCTTCCTGTTGGCACGGCTCGTGTTCAGGCCTCCATGTCATGTTTAACCTTACCTGTTTAAGCCTGCACACCTGTGAAAATCACTTTGTTGTCAGTCTCTGTCTTATTATAACATAACCTATTATAAAAGGTTCCCATAGTTAAATAGACTAATGACCCATGAAACAAATTGGAAACTTGAACTTGATAGCTTAATCAGAAGTGTTTGGAGCAACACAATTAAATAAGAGAAATTAAAATGTAGTCTTTTGACCCAAAAATAAAGTGCAAAAACTCAAATGGCAGCATCTGTTGCAGCATGGAAAGCTATTGTAACTCTGCATGTTCAAAACAAACTAGAGTAACATTGAAATCATTAAAATAAAAAAGAAAACAAACTAGTTCATCTTATTTAAAACCTTTCTGGGTCTGGAAGTTTAAAAATTCAATTTGGCTTCAGATGAAAATTACAATAACTTCTCCGGTCCAAAATAACAGTTTGGAAATGCTTTAAGTTACAGTGCGGGAATGTGAGCCTTCACTACACATAGAGTGAAATATGTAAGCCGTTTTAATATATTTTGTGATGATTATGGTTACAGTTTTTAATAAATAAAATTACAAATCATGGTATTGTAATTTCACCACAACAGACCGGTACAACGTCCGCATCACTGTAGATGCTGCTCTGATCTATCTGTCAATCTCTCGCTCCGTTCTCCCCTCACTCATGAATTAGACCCCAAGATACTTAAACTCCTCCACTTGGGTCTGTTGTGGTGAAGAGGGAGCTGAGTTCTAAGGCAAAGCTGTCGATTTACCAGTCAATCTACGTTCCTACTCTCACCTATGGTCACGAGCTTTAGGTAATGACCGAAAGAACGAGATCGCGGATGCAAGCGGCTGAAATGAGCTTTCTCCGTAGGATTGCTGGACTCACCCTCAGAGATAGGGTGAGGAGCTCAGTCATCCGGGAGGGGCTCAGAGTAGAACCGCTGCTCCTCCACATTGAAAGGAGTCAGTTGAGGTGGTATGGGCATCTGATTAGGATGCCTCCTGGATGCCTCCCACTTGAGGTGGTTTGGGCACGTCCCACTGGGAGGAGACCCCGGGGCAGACCCAGGACTCGGAGGAGAGACTATGTCTCCCAGCTGGTCTGGGAACGCCTTGGTATCCTCTCTGAAGAGCTGGAGCAGGTGGCTGGGGAGAGGGAAGTCTGGGCTTCTCTGCTTGAACTGCTGCCTCCGCGACCCAGACCTCTGGAAAAGCGGTAGAAGATGGATGGATGGATGGTATTGTAATTTACTGAAAAAGAAGGAAGATAGTGCACTTTGCACGTTAGGCAACAGAACTGAAACGGCTCAGCCGTCAGCAGCCATCATTAAAGAGAGATTATTGTCCGACAGCACGTTTCGGCGCCCCTTCGGATATCACGTCTGACCGGGGCCCGCAGTTCATTTCTGACCTCTGATCCACAATGGCCCGGAGCCTGGGCGTCACAATTCATCGCATGACCGCATACAACCCCCAGGCCAATGGGTTATGCAAGCGTTTCCATAGGTCACTTAAAGCAGCGCTCAGGGCTTTGCTTACGGATGCAAATTGGGTGGACCGGTTGCTGTGGGTTCTATTAGAGTTGCGTTCAGCACAGAAGGAGGATTTGGCGACTTCCCCAGCAGAGCTGGTTTTTTCCCAGCCGCTGCGGCTCCCCGGAGAATTTTTGCCGGACAACCCCGCGCCGAACACCGATCCATCCCCGCTTTCACTACATAGCTCGGAGGCAGGGACGGTACCCGGCCCGGCCTACCACTGTTTTCCCCGCACTTTCATGCCAAAGACCTTGAAGGACACATCGTTCCTGTTTGTCAGGCACGATGCCCACCGGACCCCGTTGCGCCCGCCCTACGACGGCCCGTTCAGAGTGCTGGAACCTGGGGAGAAACATTTTGTGTTAGACTTGGGGGGACACAGAGAAACAATCTGGATAGACAGGCTTAAGCCTGCCTTCGTTTTAGCAGATGAGCAGGTGGTGTTGGCCCGAGCTCCTCGGCGCAGACGACCCCCACTGAGAACGCCCCAGGTAAGTGACTCGTCAGCTCAGTCACAATGGCATGCTGAAGAAGTTTTCCCCCCTCCCAATGTCCCCCCACAGACGGACGCGCCTCCAGGAGCGCCCCACCGGCACAGCAGCGCCTGTGCCGCTACGGACGGCGGCTGAAGCCCACAGGACATGAGGAATAAGGCCCAGTCTGAGTTTCTGTGGAGGGGGGGGGGGCAGTCAGTACGTTCTCTACTCAGACTGAATGGCACAGCAGGAGGAGATGCGTAAGAGCTGAGAAATGGATATGCAAGGCAGTCTATGGTTTTTGCATGAGAATATGCATTCTCCTCCGGTCTGCATAATAATGCACAGACAGGCTGGGTGACAAAGGGAATTGTCATTGTAGATGTATGTGTGTTAATGCAAACAGTGACAACGGGAATTGTGATGCTAAATGTATGCATGTTAATGCAAACACCCCAGGTCGCCGGGCGGGTTGTATGGTATAAAAAGAGAGGTGCCCGCGACCTGGTTTAAGCTTTTTATTCTTGTAGATGTTAGAGAGAGATTAATAAAGTCTGCTCTGCTCCATACCGCCTCGCCTGATCATTCCTCTCTCTACAAGATCAAAGTTCTTATGTTGACTCCAGCAATTTAAACCTCCAGAAAATAATACTAGTGCCACAAAGTAAATTTGAATATCATGATTTGTAATTTCAAAAATTATAACCATAATCATTGGTACATTTAAATCTCTCAAAAATAATGCAAGGCCCGATGGGAAATGTTTAAAGTTGGAAAATAAGTATTATCTCCTGAGTTAGACTGTCAGCTTACTGTGTGTTAATGCTGTACATACGTCTAAGCTTTTGTTGTTGGGATATTTGACTTTTAGATAACTTTTGTGTTTGGCACCATGCGTGTAACTGCTGTGGCAGTGACACAAACTGCCATAGCAGTTTCCCCCCACCCCTCCATGTTGTACCACAGTACTGGCAATTGGTTTCCTCAAACAATTTGAGTTGAACTAACTTATTATTTCACACATGTAAACAAATTAAATATTGTTTAAGCAGAAGTCCGTCCATCCATCCATCCATCCATCCATCCCCACTTATCCGGGAGTCCGGGATGGTGCACGGTGGTGCACGGTAGTGCAGTGGTTAGCACTGTTGCCTTACAGCTAGAAGGTTCCTGGTTTGAATCCCCAGGCTGGCAGGGGTTGGAACCTTTCTGTGTGGAGTTTGCATGTTCTCCTTGTGCTGCGTGGGTTTACTCGGGGCTCCGGTTTCCTCCCACAATCCAAAGACATGCATGTAAGGTTAATTGGCTGTTCTAAATTGTCCCTAGATATCTGTTTCCTATAGGCCCTTAGAATAGAGGGTTAATACTAGTGAAAGCGCTTTGAGTGGTCTTTGTGACTAGAAAAGCGCTATATAAGTGCAGGTTAGTTAGTTAGTTAGTTAGTAGTCCGGATTGCGGGGGCAGCAGTCCAAGCAGAGAAGCCCAGACTGCTGACCAGTTCACATAACACCATGATCCCCATGATCCGTCCTGCAGGTGGTGAGCCCACTGGAGGGTGGACCGTGTGGCTCCTTTGGGTTCACTGGGTCTTTGCCGTTATCTTTTCATGGCGATCTACTGGAAGTGCAGAAGTCAGTGTTTATAATACATACCTCTTGATGGTCTGTGGGTCACGTGACTCGTGGCGGCGGCTAATTAGTCTGTTAGCTGTTTCGGGGGAGTCATTTACACAGCTATGATTATGTTATCACCACATACAGTTGATGAATCTCTCATCAGGTTCTTAAATACAACCTCAACTTTTCCATTTTGTCATCAGTTCCTATTGTAGAACAGTTGAACTTACGTCAATAGCCACTAGCGGCTAACAGTTCAGGCCATTTACGTGTTAATTTAAGTGCACTTCGCTCACTTTTCTTGGCATCTTCAGATGAAATAAAGTGCCAGTCATTACATAACTGTGTGGCAAACACCGCATCTCTTTTTATGTAGTTACAAAATTATAATGATGATACAGTGGATTGGTTTTTGTTGATTTTTTTCTCATCTTTATTAAATAATAAGAAGAAAAAATTAGACATGAACTGATACGGACAAAATTTGAGGTAAGACCCATTGGATATATATAATATATAATTTTATAATCCTTTATTAGGCCCACAATGAGCAAATTACAGGGCATCCACCTCGATGGATGAGGCAGCCACAGTGTGGTGCCAATCACTTCACCATTCACGCACACATTCACACCGAGGGCCACTTTAGAGTCTCCAGTTAACCTAACTTGCATGTTTTTGGTCTGTGGGAGGAAACCGGAGTACCCAGGGTAAACCCACACAAACATGGGGAGAACATGCAAACTCCACACAGAAGGGTCACCAATCGCCAAGGGGTGGGATCGAACCCACGATGGTCAGGGGTGGAATCGATCCCGTGACCTTCTTACTGTGCTGCCACAGTGCTAACCACTGCCCCACCGAGCTGCCCATATAGAGTCATTTTGATCGTAATGCAATCTTTTTTCAACATGTCTTTGTGAACATAGTAAATCTCCCAGCTTGTGCATTTCACCTGACTCTTTGCTGTGAACATATTTGTATGAGTTTTAGACAGATATAAAAATCATTCAAGCCTTCTTTTTTATTGCTCGTCTGGGAGATGAGGTACTTCATCACAGAGATAAGCATGCAGTCTGGGGGAAAACTAAAGGAAATAAAACATTTAGCTACTCAGAAAATACCAATCAGCCCTTTTGAAGTTGATATGATTAATCAAAGGTAGCATATTTTTCCAGAGGGTGATTTGGTTTGTGACTTTCCAGGCTGCTGGTTCGCTTTTGTGGAGACAAAAGATGAATAGAGCTTTAGAGGCTATAATGGGGTATCTTCCCTCTCCATCACTATAGGGGGCCAGTTGACTCTGATAATCCCCCTCTGAATGAAGAGATCCTCTAATCCCTGCTAGACACCAGTGTCTGGCCTTGAACATGCGTCAAGAAGATGAATGCACTTAACTGTGACTAATAATACATATAAAAATGTGTATATATACACACAGGCTAAGCACAAAGAATGCTGTCTGGAAAAAAAAAAGCAGAGACTGCAGTATATGACAGAAAATTTATATTGTGTTGGCTTTCTGTTATGCATGAGCAGCCAGTCAATGATTGCTGATCACTGTTGAGCAGCTACTCATTTATTTTCAGTCTTTAGCTTTATTTATGTGAACTGTGTTGCCTTCTTTCCTGAATCAAAATTACTGACTGATTTTATTAAGTTATTGCAAACGTTCTTTCTTGCCAGCATCTCCTCTTCATTCATAATCATTTTACACATTTGCTCATGTTTGCAAGTTAAAACTTTTTTTTCTGAAAACAAAGTAATTTAGAACAAAGTATTATATGTGGAAATGACAAATGTTGATAATAACAAATATGATGGGGAAAGTGGGTGCCTTAAGACTGATGATTGCCATTTGTTGTGATACCCACAAATGGCTTTAAAATCTGATCTTCTTTGCCCTCCCCCATTAAGAAAACTCCTTTTTTTAAAAATGAAACAACTGCCATTATTCACCACAAATTTAGGCTAATGTGATTTTGATGGTGACTGAGCAGCCTGATTTTCTGTCCTCACTGTGGGAATGGGTGTTTTTTTTGTCTTGATTTTACCTTGTTGTTGCCAGTTCTGCAAGGAATATGCTGATTACATTTTCTGGAGCTTGACTGGTACTCATTTCCAGGTCATAATAGTCCTCCGGGTCCTTAAATCACACAAGCAACCAGGCATATGTAGCACACTGAAGCCAGATTAAATGCTGAAATTGGACTTTGATTGCTCAACTTCCATCCATCCATCCATCTTCTGCTTTTCTGGAGGTCCGGGTCACAAAGGCAGCAGTTCAAGCAGAGAAGCCCAGACTTCCCTCTCCCCAGCCACCTGCTCCAGCTCTTCAGAGAGGATACGAAGGCGTTCCCAGACCAGCTGGGAGACATAGTCTCTCCAGCAAGTCCTGGGCCTACCCCGGGGTCTCCTTCCAGTGGGTGACTGCTGGATGAAGCCAACAGGACAACATCGTCTGCAAACAACAGAGATGAGATCCTGTGATCACCGAGCATGACACCTCCTGTTCCCTGGCTGTGCCTTGAAATCCTGTCCATAAAAATTATGAACAGGATCGGTGACAAAGGGCCCCCTGGCAGAGTCCAATTCTCACTGGGAATGAATCCGACTGAGTGTTGGCAATACAAACCAAACTCTCACAATGGTCGTATAGAGACCGGATAGCTCATAATAACAAGCCTGATACCCTATACTCCCGAAGCAACCCCCACAAAAAACCACGAGGAACACAGTCGAATGCCTTCTCCAAGTCCACAAAACATATGTAAACTAGTTGGGCAAACTCCCACGAACCCTCAAGGATTCTCAAGAGGGTAAAGAGTTGGTCCGATGTGCCACGGCCAGGACAAAAACCACATTGCTCCTCCTGAATCCAAGGTTCGACCAATGGCCGGACTCTCCTCTCCAGTACCTTGGCATAGACCTTCCCAGGGAGGTTGAGGAGTGTGATCCCTCTAAAGCTGGAGCACACCCTTCGGTCCCCTTTTTTAAAGAGTTTGCCAAAGTCACTGTCCCCGACCTCCACGCAATGTTGCAGAGGCATGTCAACCATGACAGCCCTACAACATCCAGGGCCTTGAGGTACTCAGGGTGAATCTTGTCCACCCCCAGGGCCTAGCCACCAAAGAGATTTTTAACCACCTTGGTGACCTTAGCCCCTGTGATGGGCGAGTCATCCCCCTTGTCCACAAGCCTTGCTTCCTCTGTGGAAGGCGTATCAGTGGGATTGAGGAGATCCTTGAAGTACAGTGATCCCTCACTTATCGCGGTTAATGGGTTCCAGAACCGACCGCGAAAAGTGAAAAACCGCGAAGTAGCGTCACCCCTAATGACGCCATCCATAAATAATACGTACGTTCATTCTCCCACTCTCTCTCTCTCATATGATATGTGTGTGTGTGTACGTGTACATACATACGTAGATGTAAACAAAGTGTACATAAATATGTTTTTAGAACTCTTTTATTCTTATAACAAGATACGTAACTCAAGATGAAAATGATTTACTGCACAGGTTAATGAGAGCTTTACTGCTCCTCAGGTGACGCCTCATCGTGAGGTGCTGGAGGCGCAGGATCATCGAGGGCAGCTTCCGATAGAGCTGAAGCTGGAGGAGGCGGCGTAGTGGCTCGACGGGAAGACTATTTCGCACAAAATGGCACAAGAGAACAGCAAAAAGTTCCACGCGGCGAGACTAAGTAACATGAGCGATAAAAAGCAATGAATGCGGTCTTCCTTCCCTTCATGGGTGCTTGGCAGGGAGAGGAGGTGGGTGAAACGTCTCGGCCAATCAGCTTGCGGGGTGAAACGTCTCGGCCAATCAGCTTGCGAGATTTCCGAGCCGAGCAAACACGAGAACAGCGAACAGAGAGTTGTGCTGCTCTCCGTGTTGACACCTGATGGTCTAATGTAGTCTCCCTGCCTTCTGCTAGTGCCCGCCCATTATTTCTCAATTTTGAATTTTTGATGAATATTTTTGAAAAATCCGCGATGCACTGAGGGCGCGAAAGGTGAAGCGCGAAGTAGCGAGGGATCACTGTATTCTTTCCACCGCTCGACGATATCCCTAGTCGAAGTCAGCAGTGCCCCATCTGCACTGTACACAGTGTGGACAGGGAGCTGCTTCTCCCTCCTGAACCGCCGGACAGTTTGCCAGAATCTCTTCGATGCCGACCGAAAATCTTGTTCCATGGCCTCACCGAACTCCTCCCACATCCGAGTTTTTGCTTCACCACCCACCTGAGCCTCACTTCGCTTGGCCTGCCGGTACACCTCAGCTGCTTCGGGAGTCCCACAAGCCAACCAAACTTGATAGGACTCCTTCTTCAGCTTAATGGCCCCCCTCACCACTAGCGTCCACCACTTGGTTCGGGGGAAGCCACCACAAGATGCACCGACGACCTTGCGGCCGCAGCTCTGGGCAGCCGCTTCAGCAATGGAAGTGGAGAGCATGGCCCATTTAGACTCCATGTCTTCAGACTCCCTCGAAATTGCTCAACTTATGAACTTTTTTTTTTTAGGACTGCTTAACCCTCTGCTCCAAGTCTCATCACAGAATCCCAACAGCTCCTGGGTGCATTCCAAAGATGCACCTTCTGCCCCCTCTCCATTTTCTCTCTACACACAGACCTCCACACCTCGGTGCTATCAGCTAGGAAAGAAAAGATTCCCCACTGAGTCTTTGTTTGATGACTGTAGGCATCCAGTTCCTGGCAGAGGTGGACTGAAGAGGAGACCTCCTGACGCTCACATGAACTGTTGTTGCTGCATTATCTGTTATTATAAATGTTTTATTTGTGCATGCTTTTCTTAATTATGAATTCTTCTACACTAGAAAATCATTCTTCATCATTCTTCATCATTACTTAAAGAATAGATATCAGTATGTATGTGTTGGTAACGAAAACTCACAGTTACTGAAGGTTGCCTGTGGAGTCCCACAGGGTTCAGTTTTGGGGCCATTATTATTCAATATGTATATAAATGATATATGTAAAGTTTCAGAAAAAATGGACTTAATATTGTTTGCTAATGACACTAATCTATTATGCAGTGGAAACAATCTGGAACAACTTCTGGATACACTCGGAAAGAAATTAGGAAAGCTTAAACTGTGGTTTGATTCAAACAAATTAACGCTCAATTTAAGTAAGACAAAATTTATAGTCTTTAACAACCATCACAACAACTCAGTACCTAAACTCAGTGTAAATGGTGCTGAGATTGAAAGGGTATCGGAAACTAAATTTCTTGGAGTAATAATTGATAATAAACTGTGTTGGAAGTCACATATTAATTATTATTAAAGGTAAAATATCCAAATCAATTGCAATATTAAACAGATTGAAATATTTGCTGAATCAATCCACACTATATACCTTGTATCATTCATTAATACTCCCATACATGACATATTGTAATGAAGTATGGGGAAATACATATAAAACAAACATATACCCACTCTTTATGCTTCAGAAGAGAGCTATTAGAATAATAAACAAAGCAGCTTACAGGGAACCAACAAACCCACTTTTTCTTAAATTAAAAGCTCTCAAGTTGAAAGATCTGGTTGACTTTAAAACTGCAATAATAATGTTTAAAGTGAAGAATCTATCACTGCCCGCAAATATCCAAAAGTTGTTCCAAATAAGGGAGAATCAATACCATTTTAGAGGAACATGTATATTTCAAAAACCTTCAGTGAGAACTACCACCAAGCAACACTGTGTTTCAGTGCAAGGAGTCAGATTATGGAACGACTTTGGACCTGAATTAAAATCATGTACAACACTTGGACAATTAAAACAAAAACTTAAGGAAGAAATACTCCAAACATATATACAAGATGACATGTAAAATCACATAAGGATTGTCATATCCAGCTTGTGTTGTGTTGTAGCTTAGTTTTTTTTTTCTTTTTTCTGTTACATTTTGTCTTAGCTTTGTTTTTGAATTGTAATTGCCTAGCTTAGCTTAGTTTTTTCTTTTTTCTGTCACATTTTGTCTTAGCTTTGTTTTTGAATTGTAATCACTCTTGTCTTGTTTCTTTTTTTCTCTTCTCTTTTTCTATTTTGAATTCTTGGATGGAATGTGGGTGGGCAATATAAGCTGCGGCTTCAGCCATCACCCATTTCGGATAACTTACGTTGAATTGTATAATCAGAGGAGTGATTGTCTAATTTGACCTTGTTGGATTTTCTTTCCCCCTTTGTTATATTATTCAGTCTCTTTTAACCTGTACTATCCGAAATAAAGATTCATTCATTCATTCATTCATTCATTCATTCAGGGATGCTGTTATACAGTGGTGTGAAAAAGTGTTTGCCTCCTTCCTGATTTCTCATTTTTTGTGTGTTTGTCACACTTAAATGCTTCAGATCATCAAACAAATTTAAATATTAGACAAAGATAACACAAGTAAGGTTCAGGTTACTTTATTTGTACCCGTAGGTAGATTTGTTTTGCAGTCTGGTGACATCCATATTTACAAACCACATTTACATTCAACATAAACGCAAACACAGGCACACATGAAGCTGACTATAAACATGATAAAAATACTCAAGTAAACACCAAAGGCAGTTTTTAAATGAAGGTGTTTATTATTAAGGGGGAAAAAATCCAAACCTACATGGCCCTGTGTGAAAAAGTGATTGCCCCCTAAACCTAATAACTGATTGGGTCACCCTTAGTAGCAACAACTGCAATCAAGCATTTGCGATAACAAGCAATGAGTCTTTTACAGTGCTGTGGAGGAATTTTGTCCCACTCATCTTTGCAGAATTGTTGTAATTCAGCACATTGGAGGGTTTTTTTTATTTGTTTTTTTAATTTTTTAATTTTTTTTTTAATTTTGTATACTTTATTGATCCCCAGAGGGGAAATTGAGGGCATCCACCTGGATGGATGAAGCAGCCACGGTACAGCGCTATCCCTTTACCATTCACACACACATTCACACCTAGGGCCACTTTTTTAGAGTCTCCAATTAACCTAACCTGCATGTTTTTGGCCTGTGGGAGGAAACCGGAGAACTCCCAGAGTAAACCCACGCAGACACGGGGAGAACATGCAAACTCCACACAGATTACTGTTCTTCAGGGGCTGGGATCGAACCAGGGATCCCATGGCCAAGGGTGAATTGCTGTGCTGCCGCAGTGCTAACCACTGCGCCACCGCACCGCCGAACCGCCTTTTTAAGGTCATGCTACAGCATCTCAATCAGATTTAGGTCAGGATTTATACTAGGCCACTCCAAAGTCTTGATTTTGTTTTTCTTAAGCCATTCAGAGGTGGACTTGCTGGTGTGTTTTGGATCATGGTCCTGCTGCAGAACCCAAGTGCGCTTCAGCTTGAGGTCACGAAGAGATGACTGGACATTATCCTTCAGGATTTTTTGATAGACAGCAGAATTCATGGTTCCATTTACCACAGCAAGTCTTCCAGGTCCTGAAGCAGCAAAACAGCCCCAGACCATCACACTATCACCACCATATTTTACTGTTAGTATGATGTTCCTTTTCTGAAATGCTGTGTTACTTTTACGCCTGATGTAATGGGACACACACCTTCCAAAAAGTCCAACTTTTGTCTTGTCAGTCCACAGAGTATTTTCCCAAAAGTCTTGGGGATCATCAAGATGTTTTCTGGCAAAACTGAGATGAGCCTTTATGTTCTTTTTGCTCAGCAGTGGTTTTCGTCTTGGAACTCTGCTATGCAGGCCATTTTTGCCCAGTCTCTTTCTTATGGTGGAGTCATGAACACTGACCTTAACTGAGGCAAGTGAGGCCCGCAGTTCTTTGGATGTTGTTGTGGGGTCTTTTGTGAGCTCTTGAACGAGTCGTCGCTGCGCTCTTGGGGTAATTTTGGTCAGCTGGCCACTCCTGGGAAGGTTCACCACTGTTCCATGATTTCACCATTTGTGGATAATGGCTGTCAGTATGGTCCGCTGGAGTCCCAAAGGTTTAGAAATGGCTTTATATCCTTTTCCAGACTGATCGATCTCGATTACTTTGTTTCTAATTTGTTCCTGAATTTCTTTGGATTGCAGTACGATGTCTAGCTTTTGAGGATCTTTTGGCCTACTTCACTTTGTCGGGCAGGTCCTATTTAAGTGATTTCTTGATCGAGAAGGGGTGTGGCAATAATCAGGCTAGAGAAATTGAACTCAGCTTTCCAAAGATGTGATAAACCAAAGTTAATTTATGTTTTAACAGGGGGCACAGACCCATTGTGAACTTTTTCACACAGGGCCATGTAGGTTTGGTTTTTTTTTTTTACCCTTAATAATAAAAACCTTCATTTAAAAACTGCATTTTGTTTACTTGTGTTATCTTTGTCTAATATTTAAATTTGTTTGATGATCTGAAACATTTAAGTGTGACAAACATACAAAAAAAAAGAGAAATCAGGAAGGGGCAAACACTTTTTCACATCACTGTGAACATTTAAAGGCCTACAAGAATCCCCACTGTTGTTCCCCTGAGTTCTGGCCACATCCCATTACTCAAGGCTTCCCCAGTGAGTCATGTGACTAGTCAAACAGAGAACTACTCTCATTGGCTGAGACCTCCTGAAACTCCACCTATGAGGAAAAACCCAGTTTAACTGACCATGCACTGGTCAGATCTCCCCTCTTTCCCTGCCAGCTCATGGAGAGAGGCCACATCTCTGCCCTCTCTCCTCCTTTGGGCCTCAAAGCCTCTCATCCAGTTCTTTTATCTGACTGAAGATAAATCAAAGCTTTCTTTTCTACCTAGCATGGTTTAACCATCTCAACTTTGATCCATTTTTTGAATTTTCTTCAGAGCTTCACCACCTTTTCTAGGAATCCGTCACTAGTGGAAGTAATCCTCACATTTTCTCTTTTTCCTAAGCAAAGTAAGCTTTGATTTTTCCTTAACGTGAATGATTCTGTAAGTTCAGTGTCATTCATTCATCTTCTTCCGCTTAATTCTTTTCGGGTCGTGGGGGGGCTGGAGCCTATCCCAGCATCATTGGGCGAGAGGAAGGGTACACCCTGGACAGATCGCCAGTCCATCGCAGGGCCAACACAGAGAGACAGACAGCCATTCACTCTCACAGTCATACCTAAGGACAATTTAGAATCCCAAGTTTTGATGCCAATTAACCTAACTGGAGAAATCCCAGAATAAACCCACGCAGACACAGGGAGAACATGCAAACTCCACACAGATCACTGTTGGTCGGGGGCTGGGATCGAACCCAGGATCCCCCAGCCAAAGGTGAGTTGCTGTGCTGCTGCAGTGCTAACCACTCCGCCACCGCGCTGCCCTGGCTGAGGTATGCATTCCCAGATCATCACCAAAATGTAATGGGTTCCTCTTTAGCCCAAGAACCACCTCTGGTGAAAATTTCATCCAAATCCATCCAGTAGTTTTTGTGTAATCCTGCTGCACAAATACAAAAAAGCCCTTGGTGGAGGTATGCACTCTCAGATCATCACCAAAATGTAATCATCTATTCCCCGTGCCATTACACACCTTTCCTGAAAACTTCGTCAAAATCCGTTGATAGCTTTTTGAGTTATGTTGGTAATAGACAGACAGACAAACAAACAGACAAACCCCGGTAAAAAACGTAACCTCCTTGGCGGAGGTAATAATAATGCATCAGATTTATATTGTGCTTTATCATAGACACCCAAAGACACTTTTTACAGATACATTATTCATTCACTCCAGACACACAATGGTAGTGGCAAGCTGCTACTGTAGCCACAGCTGCCCTGGGGCAGGCTGACGGAAATGTGGCTACCAATCCGGACCAATGGCCTCTCCGGCCACCACCGAACATTTATACACATTCATACCCAGTGTTATGGACACTGGAGGCAAGATGGGTAAAGTGTCTTGCCCAGGGACACAATGGCAAGATATCTGGGGAGAACGGGATTCGAACCACCAACCATCCAGTTATTGGACAAGCCGCTCTACCTCCTGAGCCACTGCCATGCAATATGGAACTTACAGTTTGAAGTATTGTACAACCAAGGCTTGAATGTTGGAATATTGGGCCATTTGGGGTCCCACCCAGACGTCCTGTATTTGGACTTTTTTACTGGTGTCATCCTTCTCTCCTCCCTCTGCTCTCACCTCTCCTGGACCCTCTGCCTGAACACTTTCCTCTCCTTGGCTTCTCTCTTCTGTCTCATCTTGCCCTCTCTGAACTCTGTTTAATTCAGGTTCTCTCTCTGTCTGTGGTGGTATACAAACAGGTTAGAAAATATCAAGTGCCATGTAAATTAGAGGAGACAACCAAAAATTTCTAGTTAAGGATACAAAGAGCACCCACTTAAAACTTGAGTAATGACTTCAGTCTTGAAGGTTTGAGGTTTTTCTCCAAAATTTATAGCAATTTTCTTATAGTTTTCTACTTTTCTCTGTAAATTTATCTAAACTTGAAACCATTTTCCTCAAATTTGTCATTTCCCTTTGTAAAATTGACTTTTCTTTTACATTTGAAACTTTATTATAAATTTGTGGATTATTTTATAGCTTATTTTTGTCTGTTTTTTAAAATAAAACTACTGTTTTTTAAAATAAATTTGAAACAGACTGTGGTATTTTTTTTTTTTACTTTTTCCTTGTAACAATTTATATTTTTGACAATAGCTTTGTAGTCAGAACAGAACAATAATTTAACTCTCATTACAAAGAAAAAAAATATGAATAAAATTGTATTTAATGGTTTAAATTAACTTAAATGACCAAGAATGCCATTATTTCTGTTATAATATTTATATATATATTTATAGTTGTTTTTTTTTTTTTTAGAAATCTCACCACCAAGAAAAAACTCCCTTATTTTGAAATCCAAATGCTGGCATGTTTAGTTTGTGTGAAGGCTGCTGACAGATTAAACTCATTGACTTGGTGAATTTTGGTCATCTTAACTTGCCAGGTACATAATTGGGAACATAACTTAATATTGTCGTGGCTGGTGAAATACATCCTCAGCAATTCAGTAGTCCACCTTGCCTTTCCCTTCATATGAAGCCGGCTGCATTTGAATTCTAACTACATGTCTTAGCTAAGCAATTCTTCCAGTATTGCTCCCGTTTCCAGCGGGTTAAAACCGTGATAAATGCCTCCAGTGCTTACATACCTCTTCTGATTTTTTTTTTCCACGTTTAAAGTACTTTAACCTGTTGCACTTCGGTGTACCGCGGGCGGGCACATCTCTGCGTCCTAGGGCGCACGAGGGCGTCCTAGGACGCAAACTGTGCGTCCTAGGAGGCACTGAAAAAAACCCCACCTGCATTTCCGTTCTTCCACTACAGACACAGCCGCGAACAGAAAGCCAAAGGAGTGCTTTGATTGGTTTAGATGTGATTGACCTATCATTCGACTAATAAGAGCCTTGAATTGGGTTTCTGAAACCTTGAAGAACCAATGACTGAAAACCTAGCAAGAAGGACCCGACTACCAACGGCTGTGAATACAGCCAGCCAATTGAAGCACAGAAGTTTGAAAGCTGTTTTGTGTAAGGCTGGGTGACACACAGGCGTTCGCCAGTCTTTGCCAGTGGCAAAGCTAGGGGCGGTGGAGTGATAATGTATGTTACAACAACTGGTGCAGACCGGGACATATCACTGTTAAACAACGACACTGCAGCAAAGACATTGAGTTGCTAGCTGTTAGCATGAGGCCTACATATCTCCCGAGAGAACACTCACATGTGATCTGCATTGTTGTTTATGCAAATCCGACGGCGAACGCTGGGACAGCGCGTGACGTCATCCATTCAGTAACCAGCAGGCTGCAGACAGAACACCCAGATGCTCTTCTCCTCATCTCAGGCGATTTCGACCATGTTTCACTGTCTCCCATTCTACCCACGTTCACCCAGTATGTCACATGCCACACTAGAGACAATAAAACACTGGACTTATTCTACGCAAACACTAAGGAGGCGTACACCTCATTACAACTCCCCCCACTCGGGAGATCGGATCACAACTTGGTTCATCTCCGGCCGGTGTACAAACCCCTGGTGCACAGACAACGTCCGGCCATGCGCACAGTGGAGTTATGGTCTGAGGAGACAATGGATACTCTAAAAGGCTGTTTTGAAGCCACCGCCTGGAAGCAGCTCTGCAATCCACATGGTGAGGACATCGATGGCCTCATTCACACCTTCACGGGCTACCTCAGCTTCTGTGTGGACAAATCCGTTCCCACCAAGACCATACGGTGTTGCTCAAACAACAAACCCTGGATCAACCCTGAGATTAAAACACTTCTGAGAGAGAAGAAGAGGATCTTCAGGTAGGGGAATAGGGAGATGCTGAAGTCCGTACAGAGGGAGCTGAGGAGAAAGATCAGAGAAGGCAAGGACAGCTTCAGGAAGAAGATGGAGGACAAGTTGCAACAGAGCGACATCAGCGGGGTCTGGAGAAACCTCAAAACCATCTCTGGGCTCCAGAATACCTCCTCCCAGGCCACGGGGGGCAGGGAGTGGGCGAACAACCTGAATCTGTTTTTCAATAGGTTTGACCAACCGCCCTCCCCCCTGACTGCACAACAACCACTGCTGGCTCTAAAGAAATCAAGTCCTGCTGCCCACTCCCCACTCCACCAACACCCCCCCCACCCCCAACACACAGCCCCCATCCTGACCCTGACCAGGACCCAGGTGAGGACGGAGCTGAGGAAGATCAAGGCGAGGAAGGCGTCGGGACCGGACGGCATCAGCGCAAAGCTCCTCAAGTCCTGTGCAGACCAGCTGTGTGGGATTGTGACGTACATCTTCAACCTGAGCCTGAAGCTGGGGAGGGTACCACAGCTGTGGAAAACATCTTGTGTGGTACCTGTACCAAAAACTTCCCACCCCAAAGACCTGAACAGCTACAGACCGGTGGCCTTGACGTCCCACTTGATGAAGACCCTGGAGAGACTGCTCCTTGCTCACCTCCGCCCCCTGGTGGAACCAGCGATGGATCCACTCCAGTTCGCCTACCAGCATGGCATTGGGGTGGAGGATGCGGTGATCTTCCTCCTTCACCGATCTCTGTCCCCACCTGGAGAAGCCGGGAATATGGTGAGGATCATGTTCTTTGACTTCTCCAGTGCTTTCAACACCATCCAACCGATGATCCTGAAGGACAAGCTGCTGCGCGCAGGGGTGGACCAGCACCTGTCATCATGGATCCTGGACTACCTCACGAACCGGCCTCAGTTTGTGAGAACCCGGGACTGTGTGTCCGACACGATCATCAAGTAGCACCCGGGGGGCCCCCCAGGGAACGGTGCTGGCTCCCTTCCTGTTCACTCTTTATACTGCGGACGTCTCACACAACACAACACACTGCCATCTACAGAAGTT
Source organism: Pholidichthys leucotaenia (assembly GCA_020510985.1). Classification (NCBI taxonomy): domain Eukaryota; kingdom Metazoa; phylum Chordata; class Actinopteri; order Cichliformes; family Pholidichthyidae; genus Pholidichthys; species Pholidichthys leucotaenia. Next base: position 385,841,242 of record CM035840.1, on the reverse strand, counting down.
CTCTGATGACTCTGCGATCGTTGGCCTCATCTCCAATGGAGATGAAGCTGAGTACAGAGGGCTTATCCAGGACTTTGTAGACTGGTGCCATTGGAACTGCCTCCAGATCAACGCAAGGAAAACTAAGGAGCTGGTGGTGGACTGCCGCAGGCATGGGCAGCCCCTCACAGCACCAGTAAATATACAGGGAACAGACATCGAGATGGTGACATCCTATAAGTACCTGGGTGTTCATCTGAACAATAAACTAGTCTGGTCACACAATACTGACGCACTCTACAAGAAGGGACAGCGCAGGCTGTTCCTGCTGAGGAGACTCAGGTCTTTTGGGTGTACAAGGGGCGCTGCTGAAGACATTCTATGACACGGTGGTGGCATCAGCCATCACTTTTGGAGTGGTCTGCTGGGGGCAGTGGCATTACAGCAGCCGATAGAAGAGACTGAACAAACTGATCAAGAAAGCTAGCTCTGTCCTGGGGCAGCGCCTTGATCCGGTGGAGGAGACAGGAGAGAGAAGGACGGTGGCTAAACTGTCATCTCTGCTGGAGTCCGAGTTCCACCCTATGCAGGAACGTACTGAATGCACTGAGAGCTCATTTAGCAGCAGACGACATCATCCCAGATGCACAAACCGAGAGGTTTCGTAGGGTCCTTCCTACCAACGGCTGTCATACTGTACAACCTAAGCAGGGCTGCTCGCAGAGATAGCAAAAAGTACGTAACAAACTAATAGTTTTTAAATGCAAAAGATGCAATAGACTACACAATGTCCCCTCCGGCATACAACTAGGAAAATACCGGTCGCTATGGAGGGTGAGAATATGTATGGGCACATAATCATACCATGTAGGATAACTAAGTAGAGGGTTATGCTGTTTGATCCCATCTAGCAACAATGCTCTGCACTGTGTGTGTTTATATATTTACATATTTATTCCATCTAGCTACAATGCTCAGCACTGGGTGTGTTCATATTTATATATCTATATATTTATTCCATCTAGCTACAATGCTCCGCACTGTGTTTTTATATATCTACATATTTATTCCATCTAGCTACAATGCTCCGCACTGTGTGTGTTTATATGCTTACATATTTATTCCACCTAGCTGCAATGCTCCGTACTGTGGGTGTTTATATATTTACATATTTATTCCATCTAGCTACAATGCTCTTGCACTGTGTTTTATATATTCATATATTTATTCCATCCAGCTACAATGCTCTGCACTGTGTGTCTGTGTGTGTGTATATATATGTTTTATAGTAATATGTACATATGTATATTAGCTGCTCTTGCTTGCTTGTTGTTTTTTTTTTTCTTGCCTTCTGATTGTTGCTCTGAGTGTTGCTATCCCTGTGCTGTTGCAATCCTGGAATTTCCCCGTTGTGGGACTAATAAAGGCTTATCTTATCTTATCTCATCTTTTTTTCTTATTACTGTGCTTATTTGTTTTGAAAAATCGTTCGCCAAAACCGCGAATCATGGAAGCGCAAAACCGCAAATATGGAATTATGGTTTGACCGGGTCGCGTGACGCAGAACCCATGAGTCCCGTAACAAGCAGACCAGCTTCATGTTCGTCTGACAATGAGGAAGAGAAGTTCACCAGCGAGACTGCTGTTGTGGACAGGTAAGTGTTATAAGCTAAATTATTCTTTATCCCTGAAAATTGTAATCCAAATGACTTTTGACCGATCGGTAAATTACAACTGTGCGTTATCGCAACATGACGGTCCGGGTCCGTCCATGTTGCGAACCCCCCCCCCCCCCCGCTACTCTTCTGTAGCGGATTGCAGATATTTTAGTGCAACTGTGCGTAGTAGACCGCGGCGCACCAGGCGATGTCCATCCTCTGTAGCGGGGGTGGGGGGTGGAAGTTGTTATCTTCTACATTACAGATATTTTAGAATAATTTTTAGTGCACTGTAAGTTATTTGTTCTTGTAAAAAAAGCCACACATTTTTTACGTGGCATGCTTCTTTGTGTGTGGGGGCTTGTTTGTTCATTCATTCATTCATTCATGAATAAACAACTCTCCCCCCCCCACACACACACACACATTCCTGAGTGTCACCTTTCATTAGAGCCCGAGATGAAGCTTCTATATTGAATCATTGAAAAGTTACAGACGTTTTTCCAAACTGTGCCATTTGGCACAATTTGGCACAGTTCAAAAACGCCTGGGAACAACCTAAGAAAAAAGCTGTGTAATATATTCATTTTTTGTGGTATTGTTACAAAATTTTGACCTCAGCTGGATAACACTTGGTTCTACATTTCTGTTGCATTTTCCAGCCCGGATCTGAAGCTGTGTGTTATTTGCAAGCATTTGTATCCAAAAAAACACCCAGGCGAAATTTATTTTCTTCAAGTTCAGTATGTTTAGATGACTGTTACTCAGTGGCAGGAGCACTTAGAGAGATTGTGACTGTTTTGCCAAAAAATTCAAAGTGTTTTCTTTTAAATGAGACCAACCCCATGAAGATGCTGCAAAGGGTTGAAGAACAGCTTTTGATTTACTTTGGGTACGTTATTTTTTGGCGTTTTTAGGGAAATTGACCAGAGTGCAAGGAAACGGAATCAGAATCAGAATCAGGTTTATTGCCATTGTTCATGTGATACACAAACTAGGAATTTGTCTCGGTGCCATGCTGCAACATTAAAAACATAATGAGAAAAAGGGATAAACTAAAAAACTAAAGGACTAGAAACGTGCAATAAGTGTAGAAAAATAAGTAATAATAAGTAATAATAATAATAATACTAGTAATAATGAGTAGTACTAGTCAAGGCAGTTTAAAAAATTAGCATGTAGCAGATAATGTGAAGTACCACATAGTGCAGTCAATAATGCAACAGAAAAACAGTGATGAATGACATGAGTCTGGTTGAGCTGCTGTACATAGTGCGCGAGAGTCAAAAGTCACTTAGTGTTCAGCAGTCTGATGGCAGAGGGGAAAAAGCTGTTCATGTGCCGAGAGGTTTTAGTCCGAATGGACCGAAGCCTTCTACCTGAGGGGAGGGGGGCAAACAGCACGTGACCAGGATGTGAAGGATCGGCTATGATCCGGCCAGCACGCCTCCGGGTCCTGGAGATGTACAGGTCCTGGAGAGATGGGAGCTTGCAGCCTATCACCTTCTCAGCAGTGCGCACGATGCGCTGCAGCCTTAGTCTGTCCCTGGCAGTGGCTCCTGCGTACCACACAGTTATGGAGGAGGTGAGGATGGACTCGATGATGGGCCGTGTAGAACTGCACTAACATCTTGGTGGGTAGCTTGAGCTTCCTCAGCTGCCGCAGAAAGAACATCCTCTGCTGGGCCTTTTTGATGAGGGAGCTGATGGTTGGCTCCCATTTTGAGGTCTCGGGTGATGGTGGTGCCCAAGAAGCGGAAGGAATCTGCAAAGGTGATGGGAGAGCCTGTGATGGTGAGGGGGGGGCAGGGGGGGATGTGACTTTCCTGAAGTCCACAATCATCTCCGCTGTCTTCAGAGCATTCAGCTGCAGGTTGTTGTGGCTGCACCAGGACACCAGCTGGGCCACCTCTTCCCTGTAGGCGGACTCGTCACCGTTGGAGATGAGCCCGATGAGGGTGGTGTCGTCCGCAAACTTAATCAGCTTGACAGACTGGTGGGAGGAGGTGCAGGAGTTGGTATAAAGGGAGAAGAGTAGGGGGGGAAAGTACACAGCCCTGGGGTGATCCAATGCTGATGCTAACAGAGTCTGAGACAGGACTTCCCCAGCCGCACATGCTGTCTCCGGTCCGTCAGGAAGTCGGTGATCCACCTGCAGAGGGAGTCAGGCATGTTGAGCAGGGACAGCTTGTCCTGGAGCAGATCGGGGCGGATGGTGTTGAATGCGGAGCTGAAGTCCACAAACAGAATCCTGGCGTAGGTTCCCGGGGAGTCCAGGTGCTGCAGGATGGAGTGGAGGGCTAGGTTGACTGCGTCGTCCACAGACCTGTTAGCACGGTAGGCAAACTGCAGCGGGTCTAGGAGGGGTGTGGTGATGGACTTGAGGTGAGACAGGACCAGGCGCTCAAAGGACTTCATGACTACAGAGGTGAGCGCTACAGGTCTGTAGTCGTTAAGTCCAGTAATCCGTGGCTTCTTGGGGACAGGGATGATGGTGGAGGATTTGAGGCAGGTCGGCACGTGACATTGCTTAAGAGAGGTGTTAAAAATGTCTGTGAAGACAGGAGCCAGCTCTTTCGCACAGTGTCTCAGGGTGGAGGGAGACACACCGTCCGGCCCGGGGGCCTTGCGCGGGTTCAGTCTGGAGAACTGTCTGTGCACGTCCTGCTCACTGATGACAAGGGGAGGGGGGGAGGAGGAGGAGGAGGAGGGGGGGACCGCTCTTGATGAATTAGGGGCTGAGGAGGCAGAGGAGCTGGGTGGAGTGGGTGAGTTGGACACAGCTGACGAGGTGTCAAAACGGGCATAGTGTTGGGACAGTCTTTGACAAAGGGCTTTGTCATCCTGACCTTTAGAAGCCTGAGGCCGATAGTTGGTGATTTGCCTCAGTCCTCTCCACACAGAAGCCGAGTCATTAGCAGTGAACTGCTGCTGGAGTCTCTCAGAATATACAGATTTAGCTCTCCTCAGCTCTCTGTTAAACTGATATTTGACCTCCCTGTAGCAGTCCCTGTCTCACTTTTCCAACGCTGCTTCCTTCTCCTTCCTGATCCGTCTGAGCTTAGCTGTGAACCAAGGCTTGTCATTAGAATATCTTATCCTGGTGCGCGATGGGAGAATGTGCTCTTCACAGAAGTTGATATATGAGTTCACAGTGTATGTGTACTCATTAAGATCATGTGTGGCTCTTTTAAACATGTCCCAGTCAGTTATTTCCATGCATGTGTTCAGTTTCTCTCCAGCTTCACTGGTCAATTTCTTTGTGGTGGTCACCACAGGTTTAGTGAGTTTCAGTCTCTGTCTGTATGTGGGGATGAGGTGAACCATCACGTGATCAGATAGTCCCAGCGCTGCGCGGGGAACAGCGCGATATGCGTCCTTTACTGAAGTATAACAGTGATCTAGCGTGTTATTTCCTCTGGTTGGACATTTAATACACTGTTTGTAGCGGGGGAGCTCGTGACTCAGATTGCTCTGGTTAAAATCGCCCACCACGATAACCAGGGAGTCTGGAAAGTTCCGCTCCGTAAGTTGGATGTGATCTGCGAGCACGCGCTGAGCTTCGCGCGTGTCCGCGTCAGGAGGGGCGTACACAGCGACGAGAATGAATGAGGCAAACTTGCGCGGGGAATAGAATGGCTTGCAGTTAATGAAAAGAAATTCCAGGGCGGGAGAACAGTGTTTGGAAATCACCGTTACATCAGAGCACCAGCTGTTGTTAATATAGAAGCACACTCCTCCTCCGATAGACTTACCGGACAGCTCTGTGACGCGGTCAGCACGAATCAGCTGGAAACCCTCGAGGCTGATCGCGCTATCTGGAATGTTCTCATTAAGCCAGGTCTCAGAGAAGCAGATGACAGACGAGGAAGCGAGGTCCTTGAAACGCATCAGCAGTCTTAATTCTTCTACCTTGTTCAGGAGAGAATTGGCATTGGATAGAAATATGCCAGGCAAGGCTGTTCGCGAGCCTCTTTTTCGTAGCCGAGCGAGAATCCCTCCTCTCTTCCCTCTTTTCCGCCGTCTTGCTTTTTTGGCCAAACAATGGATCAGATCAACGGCAGGAGCTAAAAAAACTGGAAGAAGGTCCATGGGGGTGAGAGTCCTGATATTTAGTAGTACTTCACGGGTGTATGAACCGGCAGATGCACAATCAGTGAACAAAAACAGACAAATTATAAAAATTAAAGGGCAGCGATACACCATGGCGGCCGCTGTGGGCGCCATCTTGTTTTTTTTTTTTTTTTTAAGGGGTTAATAAACTCATGTTTCTGTCGGACAGCCAAGCCTTATTCATGCTGCATGTCCCCTCTAGTCTGCCTTGGTCCGCGTACGCTTTGGACGTGCCCGGCACGCATGCGGCACTGTACATGCTCACCTTTTTCATCTACCCAGGCCAAGCGGTTGACCCATGCACACAACCATCATTTGTAGTTTCACTTCCACTCAATAGGTAGCGCCAAGGCGCTGACACGCCAAGATTTTCACCAACGAAGAAGCGGCAGAGTTTCTCTTCAAATATGGAGTCCATTTCTGCTGTTTGACTTCCCGGTTTTCACTCCTTTTCCACAAAGATGCTGCTGCTGCTCGCGAGACACTGCCTGCTGACTGACTGGAAAGCTCGCATGGGCGGGGCACTTCTAAACTCCGTGCGGATGATGGCCACGCGCGTTGTTTGTGTGCGCGCTTGCGGAAAGTCATTGCTTCATATATTTTTCTTAAATTCATATCATACTGTTTGACAGTCTGGGCTCAAGCAGCCCCTTCCACAATAAGACATATAGGTTCATTATATAATCAAACCCTAAAAATCTTGGACAAAAAGCCCATTAGGTGGCATCACTGTAATGTTTTAAAAAAATACAACCTATTGAGTTTTGAGAGCTTCATTGACCTCTTTCTTCTGAAATTAACGTTCAAATGTTTCCATAAATCAGCACCCGAGCCACTTGCTGGTTTCGTCCAAAGACAGGACAGCAGCAGAGCCACCAGGAGTCTGTTAACAATAACTGTAAAATATTCCACCGCAGAACCACATTTGGACAAACAGCTTTCTCTATAAAGGGCAGTCACATCTGGAACACAATGCCAAATGAAATTAAAATAATAACGGACTTTAAAACATTCACTAAAAATGTTAAAAACTGGCTGAAAAATAAACAAGAATGTACTCATGTATGATTAATTGTCTGCAAAGTGAGAGTGAAATGAAGGGAAGGAATAAATGTGTTTGTTTATAGTGAGTGACGGAGGGAGGAAGGCCTGAAATAGGCAAATGTGAGTTATGTTATATGTGTTAAATGTGAGTCAGGCTGTTATATTTGTGTATTTATAATATTTATAATATTTATGTTAAATGTGAGTCTGGCTGTTATATTTGTGTATTTATAATATTTATAATATTTATAATTGTGTATTTATAATTTTTCTGCATTGATGTATGTGGTTATTGTGTATATTTTTTATCTTGATTCTTTTTTCTAAAGCCCATCCAGGGACAAGAGTTGCAAATTAGCTAATAGCTATACACTCTATGTGCAACACATCAGATTGATTGTCTTTGATTAATTGTCAATGTTTATTGCACTGTCCCTGTCAAATAAACTAATCTACTACTACCTTATTGGTGTGGCAGTAAATTTTCTGGCTAGGCGGGCTGCCACCCAGAAATGTTACCAGAGGAAACCCTGCTGTTGTCATTTTGGTTTTTCTGTAATAAACTTACTAACCTGTCCATGGGTGTACTCTGTCCAGAAATCAAGAATCTCAGTGTCAAGAACTGACACCGAGATTATGAGATGGATCAAATATTGCTAATTAAATTATTAATTGCCAAATTCTTAAGATTAATTATGTATTCATAAAGTTTCCACCTCTAACAAAATGTAGCCGGTGCCCCATCTAGTGGGGTAATGCAATAATTATTAATAATTATAATTCCAGTTATTAATTATTAATCATATTCATATAATTGTAGTATCCAATGCTACACATAATTATGCAGTAAAAAAAGGGTCCAATATCTTTAACCTCTGAGAAAAAATGTTTGACGTATCTGTTCATCCTGTTAGTGCTCAGGGATTCATGAAAACCATATTAGTATGATTGGTTGGAGTTAGAAGTTGGCAGCACACTTGCCAGTTTGGTTACTGTTAAAGATCCAGTTCACTCAAACATGTGTGTTTCTAAGTTTTAAACCTTCGAAAAACGCTTTCTTGGGTCATATGACTACAGTAAAAATGTTAAAATCTCTCTGCACTTAGAAATAATTAGATTTTAAACAGTTTTGGGAAAATGGTCAGAAGCTGGGTTTGCCCTTCAGGAATCTTTTTCCTATGTCACTGACAAATAATCAGGTGTAACAGGGCCAGAATTCACCCCTGTCCATTTTTCCTTCCTGGTGAAAGTTGGCCTGGGCTAGATTTCCCACTGGGGGAAGTTTAGACTCGATTGTTTAGCACCCCCAGACCAAACACCACCCCTAAAATGAATTAAGATTGAGTTAATCTAAGATTAGTAGTTTACTGACTTTGACTTCCTTTTGAAGTAAAGGTGTGAATGAATAATACCCCCTTTACAAAGGGGTGGAGATCTTTGAGAGATCGTTGAGAGATCTGTTCAATTTTTGATCTATCAATGATCTTCAGTGATCTTCACAGTTGCCACGGTCTCCCCAAAGTTTTGACTCAGTCCAAAACACACAAGGATCTCCTAAACGATCCCAAAGATCAAAAATTGTCCCAATCTGTCAATGATCTCCATGCTGTGAATGGGCTCATAGTTTGGAAGTGTTACTTCAAATAAAGTTTGTTAATTGATAATTGCTTGAGTTTAATACTTTGTTGTAATTAATATTGTTGAAAAGATTGGAAGCTGAAAAGATGACAGATGTTTTGAATTTGTCTGAGTTAGCTTGGAGAGCTACTGGAAGGGTATAAATCCCCCCCCCCCCCCCAAGTCTGGCATTTTCCTTATGTTTTAACCTTGACTGACTGCAAAAGACCTACAGCAAGACCTGGTGGAAGCAGGCACTGAGGTTTCAGTTTCCACAGTAAGGCACATGCTAAACACTGAAGGGCCCCATGCCCGAACTCCAAGACTTACACCACTGACAAGAAAAGTCTGCTCAAATTTGCTCAAAACTATAAATAAGCCAAAGAGATTTTGGGATTCTGTTCTGTGGAGTGATGAAACAAAACTGGAACTTTTTGGGCCAATGGATCAGCGATATATCTGGAGGAGGAAGAATGAACCATACGCTGAAAAGAACACCATGTCTAAAGTGAAGCATGGCAGTGGCTCAGTGATGCTCTGGGGCTGCTTCACTTCCTCTGGCACTGGAAACCTGCAGTGTGTGGTGGCCAAGATAGATTCAATCAAATATCAGAAAATCCTGGGAGAAAATGTCATGCCTTCTGTAAGGAAGCTGAAGCTTGGGCATCATTGGACCTTCCAACAGGACAATGATCCCAAGCATACCTCAAAGTCCACCGAGGCTTGGTTTCAGAAGAAGTCCTGGGAGATACTAAAGGGGTCATCACAGCTGCTGGACTTGAACCCCACTGAAAATCTCTGGTGGGCCAAGAATATTAGTGAACTGGAGGCCTTTGCCCTTGAGGACTGGGCTAAGATTCCTCTGAACGCAAAAAAATCTTCAGGAAAAAGTGTATGCAGGAAGTGACCCAAGGTTGGAGAATGAATTACTGATTTTGAGAGCTGAATACGACAAAAAATCAGCGAATAGAGCTGCCTCGAGTCTTCTAAGATTGAAACAATCTTTTTATGAACAAGGTGAAAAATCAGGAAAATTATTAGCATGGCAGATTAAACAATTGGAAATTAAAACACCAATTACCAGTATTATAAGTAATGGACAGGTAGTTATAGATCCTTTAGAAATTAATAGAGCCTTTAGAGATTACTATGAAAAATTATATGATACCAAAAATGAACCTGATTTAACACAACTAAATGGGTTTTTGAACGAACTATCATACGTGTATTCCAAATGAAACAGGGAGATATTGGAGTCTAACAATTAGTCAAGAAGAAGTTGGGCTAGCCATTGATAATATGAAATCAGGAAAAAGTGCAGGACCAGATGGTCTTCCAGTTGACCTTAATAAAAAATTTAAGAATAAATTAATAAAACCTTTTTTGGAAATGGTTTAGAAGCATTTCAAAATAATAAATTACCATCATACAAAAATAATGCCTATAATTATACTGCTGCCAAAACCAGGTACGCCCTCTAATAAATGTGAAAAATATGAGACCAATAAGCCTATTCAACCGCCGACCTTAAGATAATCTGTAAAATTTTAGCAAGACGCCAACAAGAAATTTTAACCAAATATAATAATCGAGATCAGAATGGCTTTATAACAGGGTAGACAGGCTTCCCATAATGTAAGATAGACTATTTAATCTTATTTATTTTAATAAAGAAGCACCGGATACAGCTCACCTACATTGGAGCCCGAAAAGGCCTTTGATAGAGTTGAATGGCCCTTTCTTTTTGAAGTCCTACAAAGGTTGGCCTTGGAAATACTTTCATAAAATGGGTTCAAATCACTATACACTAATGCTACAGCAGAAATCCTAACAATAACAATATTTCAAAACCAATAAAAATCACTAGAGGATGTCGACAAGGCCTGTCCACTTTCACCTTAACTGTTTACTATGGCAATTGAACCTTTAGCAGATAGCGATACGTTTACATTCACAAATATATGGAATAGTAACGTTGGACCCAACAGAACATAAAATCTCCCTGTACGCCGATGAATATAATTTGTTTATGTCGAATCTAAAAAAATACAATTCCAACCTTGTTGCTTTAATACAAGACTTTTGGGAGGAATATCAGGATATAAAATAAATAAAACTAAATCTTCAATATTCACTGCTAAATGAGACCCAGAGAAATTACTCAGCCCCTGAGGGTAAACAATTCAATGTTGTAAATCAGTTTAAATATTTAGGAATCCAAATTATGCCTAAGCTAGACATCAGATCGCCCAGTGTCAACTATGGAAGCCTTAATGTCAGATATCAGTGAGTTAACTCAGCGATGGATGTCACTACCATGTCGATGATCGGGAGAATCAATATACTTAAAAGTAATATTTTACCTAAAATACTTTATTTATTTCAATACATTCCTTATCACCACCTTTAGCATCTATTCTCAAGAATAAAAAAAAGTTAGTGGAATTTATATGGCACACACAGGAGGGCTAGAATACGTTTGTCTTTATTATAATTTACCATTTGATCGTGGAGGTCTGAAATGTCCAAATTTACTGTTGTATTATTGGTCGGCACAACTGAGGTCTATGACATATTATTTTTCATCAATATGATCTCCCTCACTGGACTGAAATGGAATCATACAATTTACCTTTACCTCTTCCCATATTTCATATACTCAGATTCGGCAAAACAATTACAAAAACAAGTTAAAAATCCATTTGTAAAGCATATGATCAAAATATGGTGTGAAGCTAAAAACTATTTAAAAGAACCACAGTTATTGTCACAATTTAGTCCAATATGGGGTAATCAATATTTTAAACCAGGGAGAGCGGACGCTGTATTTAAAGTATGGAATTTAAAAGGGATACAAAAGATTCAGGATTTATATTTGCCAGGTGCAGACAACATAATGTCTTTTGAAGAGCTGAGGATCAAATTTAATCTCAATAGAACACATTTTTTTAAATATCTTCAACTTAGAAACTTTATTCGATCAAATCAAAATAAAGCTCTCACTCGACCTATTTATTCATCCTTGGAAAAAATGATGATGAAAGATAGTAAAAGAAAGGGTATTATTTCAGAGTTTTATAACTCATTGACACTATCTTCAAGTGAAAATTCACTGAAAAGATTAAACTACTGGAAAGAAGATCTGCAAATTGAAATTTCAGAGGAACAATGGGAATTGGCTTGTACAGAAGCTCAAACCAAATCAATAAATGCACGCCTTAAATTGATACATTTCAAATGGTTAATGCGGATGTATGTTACACCGGAGGAGTTAAATAGATATAACAAAAATATACCAGATACATGCACAAAATGCATGGAAAGTAAAGGAACCCTATTTCACTGTTTATGGGAATGTAGATTAATAAGAATGTTTTGGGAAGAGGTGAGGGTAACAATTGAAAAAATAATCTCAAAACAAATCATATTGAATCCTAAACTGTTTTTGTTGGGTCTGTACCCAGAAAAGCATAATTTTAATAAAAGTGAAAGAACATTCATAGACCTCAGTTTGCTTAATGCCAAAAAATGTATTGCACTATTATGGAAAAAGACTCATAGACCAGATGTGACTCAGTGGTTAAGACAGATGTTAACAAACCTTCCATTAGAAAGAATAACATATATACTAAAATCAAAGGAAATTGTGTTTGAGAATATATGGAGACCTTTTATTGATTATGTAAAAAATTTAAACATAACTCTTGAAGAAGAAGGTGAATGATGTGTGTGGACCTTGTAAATTCCAAACTGGTGAACATAATATGTATACTTATGTATTGGATTGTCTAGACTAAACAGAGGAGCATTGTTGAAGACTTGATTTTGTTGGTGGTTGTTGGTGTTTTTAGTGCATTTTTTTTTTTTTTTGTAGTACTTTAGTGTTAGTGTTTGATTGTTTGTATCATGTTTGTTAAAAAAAAAAAAAAAAGGTTCAATAAAGATATTGTGGAAAAAAAAAAAGATTCCTCTGAACGCTGCCAGAAACTGGTGTCTGGTCATGCATCAGGCCATAACAGCAAAAGGGTGTTCTGATGCTTGTCATGAAGGGGTTGAATGCAGTGGATATAAAAAGTCTACACACCCTGTTCAAATGCCAGGTTTTTGTAATGTAAAAAATGAGACCAAGATAAATCATTTCAAAACTTTTTCCACCATTAATGTGACCTATAACCTGTACAACCCAATTGAAAAACAAACTGAAATCTTTTAAGGAGAAAAATAAAAACCAACATTAACCTGTTCTGATCAGTATGCACACCTTAAACTAATACTTTGTTGCAGCACCTTTGGCTTTTATTACAGCACTCAGTCTTTTTGGGTAGGAGTCTATCAGTGTGACACATCTTGATGTGGCAATATTTGCCCACCTCTTCATTGCACAACGCTTCCAAATCTGTCAGATCTGCGAGGGCATCTCCTGTGCACAGCCTCATCGATCACCCACAGATGTTCGTCGGAATTCAGGTCTGGACTCTGGCTGGGCCATTCCAAAACCTTAATCTTCATTCCTGGTTGAAGCCCTTCCTTTTGTTGATTTGGATGTGTCTTTTGTGTCATGTCCTGCTGAAAGATGAAGTTCCTCTTCCTCTTCAGCTTTCTCGCGGAAACATACACAGGTTTTGTGCCAACCACTGCTGGTATTTGGAACTGTTCATATTCTCCCTTCACCTTGGACTAAGGCCCCAGTTCCAGCTGAGAAAAAAACGGTCCCAAACGCATGAAGCTGCCACCACCATGCTTCACTGTAGGAATGGTGTTTGTTTTGATGATGAGCCTTGTTGTGTAGTATGAGCCCAATATACCTTCTAGAAATATGGCCACACAGTTCAACAATGGTTTAAATGACCATAACCCCTTTCTCACCTGCATAGGGAGATAATCACAATTACTTTTTGGAAAATGTCGTCAGGCATGGCAAGATTTTCTACCTCAGCTAATGCTTTTGTATGTCCACCCCCGAGGGCGGAGATTGTAGTCACCATGTATCAAACATCCAGTATTAGCCAAACCTGCTGCCATGCCCAGCAGCTCCATCAGAAGAAGCTGTATGGCTCTTGGCAGCCTTCTGACCAGTTTTCTTTCGACTTCTTTCAATCAACTTTTTGGGCAGGGGACATCAGTATTTTGGTTACACTTCACAGTTTGTTCCCTATATTTCTCGACTTGCTGATGACAGCTCCTTCATCAGCGTACCCATGGTCTATATCACTGCTTTGGGAAAATTTTGTACCCATCTTCTCCTGACTGCAACTTTAAACAGTGCGATCCTATTGGAAGCTCACTGTGCGACCATGGCCTTGTGCTGTAAGATGTGACTACAGAAATTCAGTAAAAGTCTACTAGAACAGCTGACCTTTATTTGGGGTTAGCCAGATGGCACTTTAAAATGGTAGCAGGTTGTCCTGGCTCCCATTTAACATGAGTTTGAATGTGATTGGTTAATTCTGAATACAGCCACATCCCCAGTTATAACAGGGTGTGCATATTTATGCAACCAGGTTATTGTAAGATTTTTATTTTTAATTTTTCCCCTTAAAACATTTCAGTTTGTTTTCATTTGGGTTGTACAGGTTATAAGGTCAATTCATGGTGGAACAAGTTTGAAATGATTATCTTGGTCTTCATTTTTTTACAGCACAAAAAACTGCCATTTGACAGGGTGGGTGTGTCAACTTTTTATATCCCACTGTAATTTAGAAACTGCAGGTGTCGTTAAAAGTTGCATTTTGTGTTGAATTTGGAGAAACCACTCGTAATATTAGTTATTTTGAGCTATTTAAGTTGTCCTTGTTTGATATGTTTATTACAAATAGCTGCTAGTTTGTATATTTTGCCACTAAACCTAATTTGCAGTGGGACTTCATTAATTTTCAGAGATTATTTTGATGTAGACCCCCGAGGTGGGTAGTCCCAGATCCAAAGAGTAAAAGTCCTATCAAATTTGTATTTTGTTCCAGCCATTGACTAACCCAGCTGATTCTGAGATCAGAATGATAAATTGCAAGAGTTGAATTTTCAGTAGCACTCATGTTTACATGCAGATCCAGCACTTCCTGTTTAAAAGATAAAAAGGTAGTCCATCCAATCAGCAATGAGCCTTGTCAAAATCAGGTACCTGCCTTTTCCAGTTTGAGTTAACCCTTGATCAGTGTATGTAGCCAAACTGCGACATAACCCCTAGTGGTCAACAGTGGTAAAGATTTTTTTCAAGAAAATATTCAGATCAGATGTCAGAACTTTACAAGGCTATAACTTGAAAGTGGTAAGAGATAATGGCTTACTGTCAGTTAGAAAGATGTAGAATATGATCCAGAGTTTGAGATAGGAGTAAATTTACACATCTAATTTGCATACAAACAAACAAACACATTCATTACATACCGGCATCCTTTTGCAGCTTTCTGGTCACTATTTTGTCCTATCCCGGTCATTTTAGCTGGATTTTCATCATAAACTGTTATTGATTATTCCACCTTAATTTCACTTTTATTTAATGGCAATTTAGCTTTTATGACAAAATGCAACCAGCGATTGCTCTCCAGTCACATGGTGCTCCAGGTGCCTGGCAAGTCAAATCAATGAGCTTCACGCTCCCTGTGTTATAAGAACATGTGAACATCTACCTTCATAAACTAACTAATCTCTTTTTTAGAACCATAGTTGGTGTATTGGGACATATCCTCATATGCCTGTTCGGTCTGGGATTGCGTCTGTCCTTTACGATCGGTGCCCACCATTTTGTGATGTAATCTCAAAAATAAAGAAGAAGAAGGAGGATTTCTTACTCTTCGGTGTATTACGTGTCATCCATGAGTCCTCCAACGCGTGTCCTGCCACCTTGTGAACTGGCGTGATCAGTACAAATCCTCAGTACAGCTGGGCAGTACTTCTTCACGTCATTATCAGTTGACAGGCGCAGTGCCGCGCTTTGCCACTAGGGGCACACAAAATTACACAGCATAAGGGTTAATATAAGGGTGATTTCTCTTTGGTTGTGGTGTTTAGTCATTTGTTGTTGTGATTTTTGTTTCGTTGTTGTGTTTTGTGCTTTGTTGTTGTGATTTCTGTTTTGCTGTGGTGATTTCTCTTTTATTGTGTTGTTTAGTTATTTGTTGGCGTGATTTTTGTTTTGTTGTGGTATTTTGTTTTTTGCTGTTGTGATTTTTGTTGTGTTGTTGTGATTTCTCTTTTTTTGTGTTGTTTAGTAATTTGTTGGCGTGATTGACAATTCAAGGCCACCGTACATACTGGCTAGGCAGTCAGAGTCGGTCAGTCAAACTGTATTACAGCTAACCTCAGCAAGTCGAGGCTGGCAGACAGGCCGTCTGGCATTAGCCTAACTGATGATCCAGCCAGTATTGGTTGTCCTTTTCTGTAAAGTCTATTCATCTTCACTGGAGTTCTTATTCATCTCCCAACACTTGACCATATATATTGTTCTTTGATGTTATTTTTGCCTATGTAATTATATTTTGCTATCTCTAACCTGGACCAAAGGTGTCTAGCTGATGCAAGGAGTTTTACTCATTCACAATCCTGTGCTTATTGTGGTCCAGGGACTGGTCACATCCTGTAGACCACTGAAACCACAGACTCTTGTCCACCAGCGATGATTTATTTCATTCATTCTTTAAGAAAAATTTACCTTACTTAGCTCAGGCTTGCTACCTGAGGTAGGAGGTAGCCAGCTAAAATTGACAGTAGTGACGAAAGAGGGAGGGTGGGATTAACTGTGGCTCGTTGGTATTTAAAGAGACATGCATTGAAATCTGCTGTTCTGAGGAAGACAGCAAAAAACGATTTGTGGTGATGCTGCAATAATTAAAAAATTAAAGGCAATTTGATCTAAGTATGTCACAGACATCTCATTCAGACCTGTGGGAACTTTGAACATATGGAAAAAGTGAGTGACTGGGACCTTTAAGGAAGATCTGCTTTAGCCATGCCTGAGGTACATCTCAAGAGAACAAAATAGGCAGAAGTGATATAACTTTAATTGCAAATATTTTATTTTTTATTTATTTAACCTTTATTTATACAGGGTAGTTCCATTGAGAGGAAACCTCTCTTTTTTCACGATGCCCTGTTCACACTCACACAGTTACACATTCACACCAGGAAGCAGCCCAGTACAACCACAGGCTGACATGTGGCCACTGAGGCAGCTCCACTGAGCAGTTGGGGTTAAGGGCTTGCTCAAGGGCACCACAGTGGGGTTAAGGAGGGTGGGGCAAACACTGCTATGTTATCTGTCCCACCCAGACCTGATCCTGCCGATCCAGGGTTCGAACCCGTGACCCTCCGCTCTCCAGTCCACATCCCTAACCATTAGGCCACCACTGCCCACCAAATGATGATGAAATATTCCTCTCTGGGTCTTGAGCTGTAGTGTATGCTATGAATTTTAAAAAGTTTATATTAAGAATTTTAGCACATGGGAATAGTGCTGACTGATACAGATACTGTAGACTACACTGCCTGTCTGTGAAAGAGCAAAGGAATGGTTTTATTTGATCAGCTTACAAGTATTCCCGTGTATATCCCATGTCAAAAGAACATCCCACACTGATCACTGATGAGGTCTCGGACCACATCCATCCTCAAACTTGACCTTCTTTGTAATGTCAGTTACACTCCTGTATCTGCCAGACAAAAAGCTGACAACAAATTAGGACCATTTTCAGCTGGCACATTATCAGCTACATTCATGACTGCCTTTTTTTTTTGGGTCTGATTTCCTTTCATTAAACTGATCTGTAATTCTTTAATAAGTGCTGTACTGTTTCTGAATCCATTTCAGATGTTCACAACTTTCAGATTTTCCCAACAGACTAAAAGTACGCAGATTCAGGTTATATATTTTTGTACAGAATTATTTATTTCATAATCTGCTCATCATCCATTTTATTTAAAAAATATTTCAAACGCAAGGTCTGTGCACTCTCAGATGTTTTGGACATTTTACTGCACTGTCCTCAATTAATCCTAAATTGAATAATAAATTAAGAAGTTAAGACTGTTTCAGATGTAGAAGAAGTGGTTACATTTATCTTAAATTTTGATATGGAGTTTTAAAAAATATTTTTAGTATAATAGTTTTATGCTTTGAGATTTTGTAATCAAGTTTTTTTTTCCCTCATTCCCCAAGCATTTCTCATTCCATCGTACATAGTTTTGTTTATTAAAACCATGTGGGAGAAGGAAACAATTGTGCATTCATTTGGAGACGTCAATTGAGTATATCCTGTGCTCCTAGGGCTCGGCTAACATTACCAGACTGTCTAAAAAGATTAATTTGTTGTTGTATTTTGTTTTAATATGAAAAAAAAATCAAATCTGCATAAGCTTTTAAGTGTTTAGAACTCTAGAGCTTTTATTTCTGCAAACTCGACAATAAGTGCTTTTAGATATTGTATAACTTCTTTACTTTTTCTATAGAAAGCATTGGATACATTAAATGAGCGGTGGTGTTTTTTTTTAATAAGTATGGTAATGTATTTTTTCTTTTTTTAAAATATGGCATGTATGTTTTTTACTGGTTTTAAAAATGGCTCTCTGCAATGAATAAACTGACAGTACCAACACTGTATAATATGTAGCCCTACATGGAATACAGTTAGGTGTTCATACATGATGTAGGTTTAAAAAAGAACAGTGTGCAGAGATGTATATTCTAAGTGGCTTTCATGAGTATATACATCACTGAGTATCAATCAAACTTTATTTATTTATTTATTTTTATTATTATTTTTAGTATGCCAAGAACCTGTTGTGCTTGTCACTCATAAGAATCTTATCTAACATTTATAGACCAGAACTAAATAAGTGATGCACTTAAAGGTCTGATGACATGATTTTGACATTTTTTAGCATGTCGTGTAAACCCAAAAGTCATTATCGATGATCAATATAATATTTACAACCGCACCTGCATAAACTAGTTATCATCAAAAAACTGCAGCCGCTGACTGGACTGTGGTGCCGCCCACTGAAAAGGGTGGCACCACCATGATGTAAGCGACAGAACGGATGCTGGTGTTGTTGACTGGAATGACAGCAGCTTTGTAGCTCACAGTTTCTCTGGTTTCTTGTTTTAATTTTACGGCTATGCCTTCGCATTGTGTCGCAGGCTTAGATAAACAGCAGACCATGAAAGACCACATCACACGCTTCAGCTCCAACTGTCATAAGCCTCCTTATGTGCTCCTCGTGCGCTTTTATGCAGGAGGAGCGCACGAGGAGGGGAAGGCTTAATGGATTTACGTGCAGTTTTGACCTACTTTCTGTGATCGCATGCTGACGCTCACCGGTCCGCCCACGTCCCCTCTCTCATTATTACCAGCTGTTTCAAACTCCCGCTGATCATCTTTCCTGGTCCTCGCCCAGGTGCTTCTCATCACACTATCACCAGCAGTGCGTGTACTTAGCGGCCGTTTGCCAGTCACGCACTGCTGGTCCATAGTATTGTCATCTGTGCTGTTAGTCTGTCAGTATTTTCAGCACTCTCACGACATGTTAGTCACTTCATGTTCGCCATGGTTCTCATGCGTCCTTGAAGCGATGTCGGCTCTGGGGCGCAACTGTGGCTAACACGTCTCTTCTCATTCGTTCTCTGGGCGATGCCGGCCCCCAAACGCCATCAGTAAGTGTGTTTGTGTTTTTTGTACATCTTCACCTTTTTGGGAATTGTCTGTCTTTCTGTATTAAATGTGCTGTGGTGAACCCTGCACGTAAATCCTCGTTATTTCATCCTCCCTCTCCGTGCCCTGCGTAAGAACGCATGGAGGGTCATGATGAATGGATTTATGCGTAGGATTCACTGCAGCACTTGTATTGAACATAAGAATGATGACAACAGTTCCCAAAAAGGTGAAGACTTACAAAAATAAACAGAAACACTTACAGTTGGCGTTCAGGGCCGACGTCGCCCAGCGAACATGGAGAACATGGATCCTACACTTTATTACATGTATAGTTTATTTCTCTTATCCTATCATGTTTAATGTTGCAGCATTGTACCGAGACAAATTCCTAGTTTGTGTACTACATGAACAATGGCAATAAACCTGATTCTGATTCTGATTCTGAGGAGACATGTTAACCACGGTTGCGCCCCAGGGCCGACATTGCTTCAAGGGGCACAACCGAACCACAGCTGTGTGGAGTGGCTAACACGTCGTGATAGTGTTGGCAATATTGGCTGGCTGACAACACGGCAGATGATGCACACAAAACATAGTGTCTGTCAGAGAGGGCGCGTGGTCGGACCGGCGAATCTTGGACAGTACCCACCTGAAAGTGGCTCAAAACGCACATAAAACACATGTACAAAACAACAAGAACTCAAAATATAATCCATAATAAACCTGATGCCTGAGCCACAGAAAATACACTGCTATGATTTTATTGAAAAATCGGGTTTAAATAAATTATATTTATGAACAAATAATTTGCTGCAATATCTGTAACAAAAGCATAACATTTGGTGTCCCCCTGCCATGTGTTTGTCACTGCTGCTGCGGCGGGCATGTGTGCCTCTCCACTGTCACTCTCTGAGTCTGACTCGCTAGGCACGATGCCCGCTTGGCATGGCTCAATCCTATACGGTCTGATGCCCCCAGATTCTTCATTGTTGTCTGAAGATTGGACAACACAAACCAATTCCAGACTACATGTGCTGGAACCATCGTTGATGTTTTCTACCACTTCCATCCTGTGTGTACAATGGGCAGCCAAGTGCTGTGTTCTGTCGATGACGTTACAACATGGCCGGAGGGTTTTCCAGCCACTGATGCAATTGGTGACGTGGCGCTCATGAAAACGTCGGATATCCATCCATCCATCCATCTTCTACCGCTTAATCCTTTCGGGTCGCGGGGGGGGCTGGAGCCTATCCCAGCATCTTTGGGCGAGAGGCAGGGTACACCCTGGACAGATCGCCAGTCCATCGCAGGGCCAACACAGAAAGACAGACAACCATTCACTCTCGCATCCGTACCTAAGGACAATTTAGAATCCCCAGTTTGCCAATTAACCTAACTTGCATGTTTTTGGCATGTGAGAGGAAACCGGAGTGCCCGGAGTAAACCCACGCAGACACAGGGAGAACATGCAAACTCCACACAGAAGGGTCACCGATGGTCTGGGGGTGGGATCGAACCCACGATGGTCAAGGGTGGAATCGATCCCATGACCTTCTTGCTGTGCTGCCACTGTGCTAACCACTGCGCCACCGTGCTGAAAACGTCGGATATTCGCGTGAAAAAAAGCCTGTTTAACTTAGAACTGCACAGACCAACCTATTTCATCATATTGTATTATGTGTTGAAAAATTAGATGAAGTCAAAAAACGTGTCATCAGACCTTTAAGTATGACAAAGGCTGCAACATGAGTTGTGGCACTTTGTTACTTCTATTTTATATGATGTATTTCATTTGTGTGAGATTTTTCATTATTAAATGTTTACAGTGCTGTGAAAAAGTATTTGCCCCTTCCTGATTGCTTATAGTTTTGCACATTTGCCACACTTAAATGTTTCAGATCATCAAACAAATTTTAATAATAGACAAAGATAACCTAAGCAAGTACAAAATGCAGTTTTTCAATGATGATTTCATTTATTAAAGGGAAAAAAAGCTATCCAAACTATATTGCAGGGCTTGAGCTTGAGGTCGTGAACTGATGGCCGGACATTCTCCTTCAAGATTTTCAGGTAGAGAATAGAATTCATGGTTCCATCAGTGGCAGCACGTCGTCCAGGTCCTGAAGCAACAAAGCAGCTACAGACCATCACACTGCCACCACCATGTTTGACTGTTTGTATGATGTTCTTTTTATGAAATGCTGTGTTAGTTTTATGCCAGATGTAAAGGATCGCATGCCTTCCAAAAAGTTAATTTTTGTCTTGTCAGTCCACGGAATATTTTCCCAAAAGTCTTGGGGATCATCAGTATGTTTTTTGGCAAATGTGAGATGAGTCTGTGTGTTGTTTTTGGTCAGTAGTGGTTTTCACCTTGGAACTCTCCCATGGATGCTATTTTTGCCCAGTCTCTTTTATATTGTTTAATCAGGGACCAGTGTCCAAACTGAGGCAAGTGAAGCCTGTAGTTCTTTAGACATTGTTCTGGGTTTTTGTTTCTCATCTGTTATTGAATTTCTTTAGATCACATCATGATGTGTTGCTTTTTAAGATCTTTTAGTCTACTTCACTTTATCAGACAGGATCTGTTTTTTTCCCTCATTGTCCTGTCAAGCAACTAGGTAAGCAGAACAGACATTTGCTTCCCTTATTGTGCCAAACAGATTTATTTTGCCAAAAGGAGCTTTATACAGCACATATCTATGTCCTGTATATTATTTAGACTCCTCTTGTAATAAATGTTAATACTTTATATAAATTGTTTTACCCAATGGTAGACCCTATGGGGAGAATGGAGAAGAGAGGGGTGGGGAGGGGGAAAGAAAAGCGAGAGGAACAAACAGAAAAAACAAACTGGCACAACTGAAACAAACAGAAGACAATACTGTTTCTTCTTCTGAAAAGGTCTCATCACAAGTCTGGTATCTGTACCTGTAAAGGAACGTATGTGTGTGCATGCGCGTGTATGAGAGCGCACGCAAAGTGAGTGTGTGTGTGTGAGTGGTTTGCCAGGAAACATACAAAGAGGACGCCAGGCCACAGCAACTCCCCCCTCCCCCCGGAAACGCCGAGCAAGCAAGGCAGTGCCACCAATCCCCACAGAGCACAAATGCCCCAAATCCAGCACAGCAAGCCCCAGGACAGCCATGCAACCACCCCAGGAGGGACGGCTGAAAAAGGCCGGGCGTGGTGCCCCCCGGACTGACCCCCACCCCCCAGTGGGGCCAACGCCAGCCCCCGGGCCCCAGGCACCAGAAGGCCAACCCTCTCCCCCGGGCCAGAAACTGGTCCACACCCCTGGCACAGGCCCCCCAGACACCCCCCCCCCCACACACACACACAGTGGGCCCGCGCCCAGTCCAAGGGAGCCCACGCAGCCAGGAGGTACTAGGAGGCGCCATCCCCTCAGTCCAGCACCCACGAGCACATGCACTCACTCTCATGCACTCACACCCTCATGCTCTCACACGCACTCAGTCACTCTCACTCACACTTTCACTCACCTTCTCCTTCACACAATCTTACACTCGCACTTTTTTAGATCACATCATGATGTGTTGCTTTTTAAGGTCTTTTAGCCTACTTCACTTTATCAGACAGGATCTGTTTAAGTGATTTCTTTATTCAACAGGTCTGGCAGTAATCAGGCCTGTGCGCCAACACTAGGCCATCACTCCGGCAATCAAAACCAAACTCTGATTTGTGTTAAATATGATATAACCAATAAGATATGTTCTTAAACTTTTGTCATTTTCAAGTTATTTCGGAGACAGGTATTGTTGTGGGAGAGTATCAGTAAATTTTATCCACGTCTGTATATGCATTTGTAATAAAGCATAGTAACATCACTTATTCTATGAACTCTACTACCATCCTGAAAATTAGTGATTTTGAAGATAGGGTCGAGTGGTTAGTTAGCAAGGTTTTTACCAAGCTTAAGCAGTAACAGTATGTGCAAAACACATATGCATATCCATCCTATTAATTAATGCTAGGTAATGGAATACTATAATTTGAATACCAGAATTAATGCATAGACCACAGATACTGTAATAAAACTACTCCAAAAACCACCACCACAAACTAGTGGCTTACTTCAGTGATGCAAATTACTTTTTAATGGTAAAGCTTAGCAGTTAGCAGTTGCCTGCAAGAACCTATAGTATAGGTTCTGCCTTCAACATGCCTACCCATTTTGTTCATATCAGAGGTTACTTCCTGAGATTTAAAAGCATCATTGGTGATATTAACAGGGTCTCCATTGTGCTGGGTTATGGAAACACAAATGTGTTGAGCACAAACACACAGACACTCTTTGCATTGTGTGGAAACACACACACACAAGCAGGTACAAAGATTGGGTGATTGCAATACTTCGTCATGCCTTCCAGGATAGAGCTGATTGTGTTTATTTGAATTTCAACTCTTGAGAAACCTAGTTTACTGCAACAGCTTTCTGTGCCTTCCCTTTTGGTAAGAGTCTAAATCTGCCATTAAAAATGTTTATTTTCAAATGCTACATAGGTAAACAGAAATGTCAGATGAATGAAGTCCTTGAACCAAAGGTAAAATCCAAGAATGTGCTATAAATGTCTTTCTGTAATAGTGTGGGGTGAGGCTTGGGGATCACTGTGACCTTCTCAGTGGCCTGACAGTGTGTTGGCATGGCATGACTGATGCAGATTATCATAGTGGAGAAAGCCAATTACTCTGGTCATCACTGCACCCTCGGGGTCTCTCTTGGTGGAATGAATTGCATTACAGAATTCTCTCTGCATCTTTCTGGCAGCTTTTTGTATTTCCTCCATGCCGATCCCCACAGTTTGAGCGTTAATTGTACAGTCAGTGGGACCCTCCTGTGCCTCAGAGCTCTCTCTATCTTGGATAAACTTCTGCTCCACAAAGCACGGAGGTCGTGCTTTTTTGAGAACAGGATGAATTACAGTCTCCTCTGTTTGTCTTCTCTCTTTATTCAAGACAAAGCCCATTTATTTTGGCCCCTTCTTAAAAAGTCCTCTCAGCTAGTGTCCTTGAACGAATACAGAATGAATAAGTTTAGTGCAGAGTTTGGGTATAAGAGACTCTTCTGTGTGTTTTTTTTTTTTTTCTAAATGTACCAAACAGAAGCTGATCAGACCTTTATTATATTTGGTTTTGCTTTCCAAAACAGATGCAAGATCAGGGAAGCAGAGATCAGACATGACACAGCATTCATAGGATGTACAAAGACTACAGATCAAGTCGAGTCACAGGTGAGAACCCTAACTATATGTGTGTCTTTAAATATGTTTTTTTTCCTGTCATTTGGCTTCATTGACAAATGTGTCATCTGTATAAAAATGGAAATGTATGTATTACTTTCTAATAATGTTACCTAATAGAAACCCATATAAAATAAAAAGAATAGGGCCTAGCACAGATCCCTGTGAAACTCCGTGACTGAGGTTTGAATTTGAAGAAAACTCGTTATTGACTTGAACAAACTGGAACCTATCAGATAAATAAGATTTAAACCACTGCAAAGAAGTTCCATTAAGTTCAACTAGGTGTTCTAATCTATCAAGTAAAATATTGTGATTGATAGTATCAAAAATTGCACTAAGGTCCAAAAGGACAAGTACAGAAACAAGTCCATTATCAGATGCTATAAGGAGATCGTTGGTAACCTTCACTAAAGCTGTTTCAGTGCTATGATGAATTCTAAATCCTGACTGAAACTCTTGAAATAAACCATTTCCCTACAAGTGGTCAAATAATTGCGTAACAACTCTTTTCTGATTTTTGAAATAAAGGGCAGATTAGAAATTGGTCTATAGTTGGCTCATGGATCCAGCGCTGGGTTTTTCAGTAACGGTCTAATTACAGCAGTTTTAAAAGTCTGCAGTACATGGCCTAATGTTAATGAAGAATTGATTATTTGAAGAATAGATCTAATGGGAAGACTTCTTTAAATAACCTGGTAGGAACAGGGTCTAGTAGACAAGTTGAAGGCTTGGATGAGAAAATTATTTTATCTAACTCTAAAGGTGCGTTCAGACCAAACGCGAACGGGCAAATTTTTTGCACGGCACGATTACATTATAACTCAATGTAAACACACGAGTAGACATGAATTCACCATCTGAGTGAGCTGCAGACAGGCAGTTGCCTTTATAACTTCTGCAGCTGTGTTCAGCCTGCTGTACAAATTCCCAAAACACCATCATGCTTAGGTTTACATTATCTGATGGGGTCTCACCTGAAAAAAATGTCCCTGCCTCCAAAATTTCACCTGGATAATGGGCTGTTTACATTCCTAGACTGCTAGCCTTGTTAGCACATCTGTGGCAGGAGTCTGTGGGTAAAAAACTCCAACACTCCAATTCAGCTGCAGAGCTCCCGGTGCATCTGTCTCCAGGTGAGTGTCAGTCTCATTTTCAAACTAATTTACTCTCCAATGTCAGTACTTTTACTCCGGTGATGGCAGAATCTCAGGGCCATTACTAGCCAGTGTTATCCCTCGGACATGAATGAGATTCACGTGTGCTCGCTTCTTTCCATTAACTTTGTATGCATTCAGGCTGCGCGAAAAATTTGCTTTGCATTTGGTCTGAATGCACCTTAAGAGGTCAGTTGGAGTAAATGCGTCAAAATGCTCCCTTCCTGTTCACTCTTTATACTGCGGACTTCTCACACAACACAACACATTGCCATCTACAGAAGTTCTCTGATGACTCTGCGATCGTTGGTCTCATCTCCAACGGAGATGAAGCTGAGTACAGAGGGCTTATCCAGGACTTTGTGGACTGGTGCCATCGGAACTGCCTCCAGATCAACGCGAGGAAAACTAAGTAGCTGGTGGTGGACTGCCGCAGGCATGGGCAGCCCCTCACAGCACCAGTAAATATACAGGGAACAGACATCGAGATGGTGACATCCTATAAGTACCTGGGTATTCATCTGAACAATAAACTAGACTGGTCACACAATACTGACGCACTCTACAAGAAGGGACAGCGCAGGCTGTTCCTGCTGAGGAGACTCAGGTCTTTTGGTGTACAAGGGGCGCTGCTGAAGTCATTCTATGACACGGTGGTGGCATCAGCCATCACTTTTGGAGTGGTCTGCTGGGGCAGTGGCATTACTGCAGCCGATAGGAAGAGACTGAACAAACTGATTAAGAAAGCTAGCTCTGTCCTGGGGCAGCGCCTTGATCCGATGGAGGAGATAGGAGAGAGAAGGACGGTGGCTAAACTGTCATCTCTGCTGGAGTCCGAGTTCCACCCTATGCAGGACATACTGGATGCACTGAGGAGCTCATTTAGCAGCAGACTACATCATCCCAGGTGCACAACCGAGAGGTTTCGTAGGTCCTTCCTACCAACGGCTGTCAGACTGTACAACCTAAGCAGGGCTGCTCGCAGAGATAGCAAAAAGACGTAACAAACTAATAGTTTTTTTGAATGCAAAAGATGCAATAGACTTACACAATGGTCCTCTCCGGCATACAACTAGGAACATACCGGTCGCTATGGAGGGTGAGAATATGTATGGGCACATAATCATACCATGTAGGATAACTAAATAGACGGTTATGCTGTTTCATCCCACCTAGCAACAATGCTCTGCACTGTGTGTGTTTATATATTTACATATTTATTCCATCTAGCTACAATGCTCAGCACTGGGTGTGTTTATATTTATATATCTATATATTTATTCCATCTAGCTACAATGCTCCGCACTGTGTTTTTATATATCTACATATTATTCCATCTAGCTACATTGCTCCGCACTGTGTGTGTTTATATACTTGCATATTTATTCCACCTAGCTGCAATGCTCCGTACTGTGGGTGTTTATATATTTACATATTTATTCCATCTAGCTACAATGCTCTGCACTGTGTGTTCATATATTCATATATTTATTCCATCCAGCTACAATGCTCTGCACTGTGTGTCTGTGTGTGTGTGTGTATATATATATATTTTATAGGAATATGTACATATGTATATTAGCTGCTCTTGCTTGCTTGTTTTTTTTCTTGCCTTCTGATTGTTGCTCTGAGTGTTGCTATCCCTGTGCTGTTGCAATCCTGGAATTTCCCCTTGTGGGACTAATAAAGGCTTATCTTATCTTATCTTATCTTATCTTAAAAGTAATATCAGTTGAAGGAGCTGTAGTTGTTACTGTATTTAGATTAATGGTGGGAAGGATCTTACTGATATTAATCTCTGATAGATCACATTTTATTATTGAAGAAGTTCATAAAGTCCTGACTAGTAAGCTCTAGGGGAATGCTAGATTTGACAGAGTCCTGACTCTTTGTCAGCTTGGCTACAGTGCTGAAAAGACACCGGAGATTATCCTATTAATTCAGAATAATAACTTGTTCTGGATTTCCAAACAGATTTTTTTTATAAATTAGAAGTTGAATTCTCCAAGCTAAATAGATTTTATTTAATTTAGTGGCACACCACTAAATTAAATGAAATCTATTTATTTATTTATTTTCTTTCTATTTGACGAGTCTTCTGTTTTAAGCTGTGAGTTTTTGTGTTGAACCAAGGAATCAGAAATCTCTGATTAGACTTTCTTTTTTAAAGGGACCACCATGTCTAGAATCTGATGCAGAGAAGCTATAACACTATCTACCATGCTATGAAATACAGAAGAAGTAAAATCTTCATAACTTATCTCTGTTGTGTTGACACATGGCATTAAGGAAACAATCTCCTTAAATTTTGTAACAACATCATCTGAGAGATATCTACTGTAGTAATATTTTTCTTTAGGAGCCAAATAGTCAGAAATAGTAAAATCAAAAGTCAGCAGATAATGGTCTGACAGTACAGGGTTATGAGGAGACACTACCAGATTTTCTATTTCTATGCCATATGTCAAAACAAGGTTCAAAGTGTGGTGGAGATAGTGGGTAGAACTTCCTGCTTTCTGAGAAAACCCCATCGAGTCTAATATTGAATTAAATGCCATATTAAGGCAATTATTATCTACATCTACATATATGTTAAAGTCCCCTACTATAATTATTCTTCAGATAATTATTCAGATTTAAGCACTAAATCAGATAAAAACTCTGCAAATTCAGATAAGAACTCTGAGTAAGCTGTGGGAGGATGATTAAACTACAGCAAATAAAATCGGTTTTAATCTAAACTTGCTAACATGCCCAATACTGAGGACCAGACCCTCAAAGGAATTATAACATGTTTTTCTGTTTTACATTAACTAGTAATCTGGAATTTTAAATTGTTGCTACTCCTCCTTCATGACCAGAACTTCTGGGATTTTGACATTTTAAATAACCAGAGGGAGCTGGTTCATTTAAACCAGTGGTTCTCAGTTTTCTTTTGAGCCCCCCTAGTAAGCAGTAAACATTTCGTGCCCCCCCTCTCTCCACTACTGTAAATAGTATTGTGTTTGTCTATAAAATTATTACAAGTACACCTCTGCATAACATTGTATGCTTATTAAAATTTAAGAAAACTAAAAAAAAAGTACAGATCTACTTAGAAAAAAATATTATCTTTATTAACCTTATTTTTCAGTCTGAGTGCAGAGTGCAGTTCAGAAAATCTTTAAACACATTTCAACCAACAAGACTGCAACATCAATCTCCAGGAAATACGTTAGAACACAAACTTACAGTGCTTTTTGGTTTACTGAGGTAGCATTCACAAAGTGGGATGCTTGTTGGCGGTATTTGGCCAATTTTTGTTGAAAAAAAGTCAAGCGAGTTATCAGCGTGATTAGGATGTAACGTTTGTAAATGCCGTTTTTAAAGTTTTTAAACACAACACACTGACTGGTCTTCCCTCTTCTCACACCGTGGTGACCATGAAGCCAAGCGCTACATATGCATCATCATACTTCCTTGTTTTAGCTTTCGGAAGACTTCTGTTTTTCTCATCATCTTCATCTTTTCTTTTCATTCCCATCAGAAATTTCTCCATGGTCTCTTCTCTCTGCTGATTCACTACGTATCTCTTTCTCTGTGGATTAGGTTCAGGTTCAGGTTACTTTATTTGTACCCGTAGGTAGATTTGTTTTGCAGTCTGGTGACATCCATATTTACAAACCACAATTACATTCAACATAAACACAAACACAGGCACACATGAAGCTGACTATAAATATGATAAAAATACTCAAGGCTCCATCAATCAGGATATAAAGACAAAGAGATGAGAGAAAAACCAGAGATAAGAGAGAAGGGTCATATTAAAAAGTTAAAGACTAGTCAAAGAGGTTAAAAACTCAAAGGTCTAAAACCCAATAAAAGATTTAGAACCCAAATAAAATCCTACAAAAATAAGTAATTATAAAATGGAGTTAATAAATAGGTACCTAAATTATGTGCAATATATTTTTACAACTTGTTCAACTCTTTGACAGCAGCAGGAACAAAGCTGTTTTTGTAGCGCTGGGTTTTACTTTTTGGGACAGCAAACCTCCGTCTTGAAGGAAGAAGCTGAAAGTGGCAGTGCAAAGGGTGGGAGTCATCATTTAAAATGGAGGTAGCAATCCTCTGTTCCTGTCTGGTGTACAAGGAGGTCAGGCTCAGCTGTGACTCGCCAAGCAAACGACTGGACCATCTAACTACCTGATCCAAGGATTTCCTATGTTTCAGTTTTATCTGACCAAACCATGACACTAAAGAAAAGGATAAAACAGATTCAATAAAAGCCCGATAAAACATTGTCATTATGGTTCGGTCAATTTGGAAGCGTGCAAGTTTCCTCAAACAATGCAAATGTTGCTGACCCTTTTTGCACACCCTTTCACAGTTCTCTTCAAAGTTTAGATTACTATCAATAATCGTCCCAAGATATTTGTAGGATTGTACACATTCAGTGGTCTGACCTTTTAGTACAGTGACTTTGTGCCTGGGACTTTTCCTCCTAAAGTCAGTAATCATATCTTTAGTTTTTGTCGTATTCAGCTGCAGGTAGGAATCCTCACACCAGTGAACCAAATCATCAACTACTGGGCCGTGGCCACGCTCACCATCCTGGAGGAGACTGACAATAACTGAATCATCAGCATAATTTATAATGTGTCTGTTGTCATGTCTGCTTCGACACATGTTTGTGTACAGGATGAAGAGTAGTGGTGACAACACACACCCCTGAGGAGAGCCTGTAGAAGAGCACTTTAGGTCAGACAATGTACCATTGACCCTTACTCTCTGCGTCCTGTTGGTTAAGAAATCCAGAATCCAACCCACCAGATTATTACTCAAATCAAATTGCTGCAGGAGCCTTTCAACTAAAATATGAGGTTGGATTGTATTAAAGGCGGAGGAAAAGTCCACAAATAAAAGCCTGGCATGTGTCCCATTAAAATCCAGATGTTTAAAAAGCATGTTAAACAGAGTGACAGTGGCGTCCTCTACTCCTTTGTGAGGCCTATATGCAAACTGCAAAGGATCCAATGCATGTTCAGTCTGCTTTAGGACCTCACATCTGACCAGTTTTTCAAAAATTTTCATTAAAATCGAAGTCAAAGCAACTGGTCTAAAGTCGTTCACCGTTTTAAGACAGCTGGATTTTGGAATGGGAACAACCACGGCATCTGTCCAGATCTTGGGCACATGTTGTATCTGTAAGGACTTATTGAAAATGTAATGAAATACAGGACTCAGTTCATGTGCACAGGACTTTACCAAGCGCCCACATATATTATCAGGGCTCTGACTTTTGTTCACTTTTACAGCGCAGAACTCCCTTTTAATATCCTGCACCTCAATATTAAAGTGCCGATTGTCTTTGAGTTTCTGTTTCAAATCTTGGGTTTCTGTGCTAAAATCAAAGGAGTCAAAACAACCATAAAAACAATTAAGAGCATTAGCCAGCTCTGTGTCTGAATTAAAACCATCTAAAAACACACGATTACTGCGCTCTGTGCTCTGAAGGCCTGCAATAGTTTTCATACTAGCCCAGGCTGAACCAAGTTTCTTTGTTGCCATCTTACTTTCCAATTCTGATTTATAATTCTGTTTTGCTCTTAAAATTTCAGACTTCAGCTCTTTTGTGGCAACCTGTAGCTCAGAAACAGACCCCTGTTTAAAGGCAAGTGCTTTCCTCTGTAAGCAGGATTTAACTGATTAGATTAGATTAGAGTTTAATGGCACACCACATGTTGGTGTGAAAGTGCCACTGCCATCTACTGTAGCAAGTGTGCAGTTACGCTTTGTTTTGGGACGGCTATGGACGTGCATGTTCTCCGGGGTTACACGCACCCCACTATCCTCTTGCCCTAACCAAGTCTCTGTAAGGGATAATAAATCAATCTGATGATTTGGGATGTTTATGCATTATATTTTTATTTACTTTAGAGAGAGCAGACAGTGATTCTCTGATGGGGGGGGGCAGAGGCTAAGTTGAGGTGTGGCAGATGGAGAGAAGCTGCAGAGAGGCATGTAAGACTGCGACTCTGCTTCCTGGTCCCAACTCTTGAGTAGTCAAGGCTTTGGAATGGATAAAAATGACGTCAGATTGTTAGATAAATGAGATGCACCATCCAAAGTGGGATGGAAGCTGTCTCGCCGAACAAGACCAGGTTTTCCCCAAAATGAGTTCCAATTGTCTATGTAGCCCACATCGTGTGCAGGACACCACACAAACAACCAGCAGTTGAAGGA
The DNA here is from genome assembly GCA_020510985.1 of Pholidichthys leucotaenia. Classification (NCBI taxonomy): domain Eukaryota; kingdom Metazoa; phylum Chordata; class Actinopteri; order Cichliformes; family Pholidichthyidae; genus Pholidichthys; species Pholidichthys leucotaenia. The sequence goes on along the minus strand of CM035840.1, from coordinate 385,809,542 downwards.
TGACACGCGACTAAACATAGCATCACTGGTCAGGTTGGGGAGGGAACACTACTATACTATACTATCACTGCTATAGTGATGGCGATGACACATTGGCCCATTCATTTTAAATCCAACAGTTGCTTCATTCATGAACTGTGATGAAGGGTTTTCCCCCCAATTTTATTGCTGAGAGTCTTTTTCACTTTGCTTGCCTTAACCTTTAAGTCTTTTAGCACATTCCTTGATACAAAAGTCTTCTTATTTAATGTTTTTTCCCATGTTTGCTTTGGTTTCTTCATGTGCAGGCATCAAAACATTCCATGTCCTCACGGTTATTTGAATCAAGCCTTCTTAATAATTTAGTTCAACCTCACACCTATGATTTATTCAGGGCTCAAGCACATAGAACGTAGTGACACATAGATGTTCAGTTACAAAAATTATTTTCATTTGTTACCCTAATGTATGATGATAGAGCTTAAGCTGGAATTTGAAGGGATTTTATCAAGAGTAGTGGTAGATGTGTGAATATGCTGTGTAGCACAAAATGTGCCAGGTTGCACAGAGAACATTAATTTGCACCCACACCAGTGTTTTGAGCATGATTAAGGAACATCATATTATTTTTTTTTTTACAGAATGCATGATTGTCTTTTACTTTATATGCAGATAAATGTTGCAGCTGTAAAGAAACAGCAGTTCACTGCTAGAAATATTTTCACCCCCCAAAATATGCATTTACTGTAAAGGATGAAAAGTGAAAGGCTCATTTCATTAGCATGTGCAGCTGACCCATTTTGTAGTATGCATAACTTTGGTAAACATTCTTTTTTTGGTAGTGTGAAAAACTGTTTACTCACAAATGCTTTAAGCTGACACATTATTTCTTTTATTTCACATCTAATTATTTCATGCAAAGCTAAACTGCTTATCTTATCTTGAATAGCATATAGCCTACAGTTAATAATCATGAGATCTGTGGTTTTGGGGTGATAAATATTCCCACCTATGTGATTCCAGAGTGTTCCTTTAGCACTGAAATAATTTTTGAGATAATATTTTGCAGTAAGGGTAAAGTTCATATACTTCAGTAATGCTGAACTAATGCTTCATGATGATGTAATGCATGATGTAATGCCTAAGTTGTTGTGACTCCACGTTGCTTTTGGTGAACTGATAGTCATGATGAGGCCACTTTGGCTTCTGATTTCTTCACAATCACAAGAAGCAAGAGTTACTCCATCGTTAGTTCATTGAGAGGAACATGAATTCATGAGAAATACATTACATTATCATTACTTTTTCTGGACTGTTGGCCAAGTGCTAGTTAAACACTACATACACGGACAAACAACACCGTGTCACTACAAGTGACACTCTGCCAAAAATCGAGTTTGTTTTTTTTTTTTTTTGTTAACATACCTGTAACGTGTTTTATGACTTACAAGAGATATCAAGAGCAAAATCGCTCAAATGTCTCATATCTGTTTTTTTGCTGTGAAGTTTCACTCAAAGGGGTCATTGACTGAAAAATGGTGTTTGTAGGTTTTTACTGTCTGAAATGAGTCTACTGGTCACCTAATTATCAAAAAATTTTCAAAACAGTCAATTCTCTTAAAAAAACACAGCCTTTATCTCATTTTTCTCTCCCAGAAATACCAGAAATGTTTTTGACTATTCCGTCTAAATCGTGTGCGTCACGTTTAGAAGAAGCCAACCCACGGCCATCCTTGAGACCTGCCCACTGCTCTGTTATTGGCCTGCCTAGCTGGCTGTCATGTAGATGGAAGGAGTGCTAAAGGTAGCCTATTAGCCCCTGAGCTATTAGCCCCCAAGCTAACACTGGTAACAGGAAGCTTGAACTGAGCGTGGCTTATATTGTTATTTTCTTCAGATCTTAGTCACCCTAATAACCATCCCTGTTACCACCTGGTTCATCGATCCATGGTCCACAATGTGCCTCGCTTTGCTTCGGGCGGTCTCCCAGTGGTTTCGCTGTGGTTCCGTGGTGGATCGCTGGCATTGGCATGCCGGTTACAGCAGCCACCTGCACCGTGACCTGGGGCTGCTGGCTCTCTCAGTCAGCTCCCCCACCATCCTCCAGGGCTCCGCTCTACTTTCACAGGCAACATGGGGGAGCCACTTCATGGCAGGGCCCCCTGGCTGGCCGTGGGAGAGGAGTGGAGTACCACGGAGCGAGACATTGCTCTTTGAGATCCCGTGGCTCGGCGGCTTGGCTCAGCCACCGGCCTCAGGTTGCAGGGATTGGTGGGCGGCACGCAGTGCTGGTGATTTGTTGTGGCATCTCGGCGGGGTTGTTGGGAGATGGGCTGGAATGACGCGAGATGCACAATCGACTGTGGATCAATGAACCAGTGCTGCTCATTCAAGTTAGAAGGAGGCTAGAAGCTACTCAGCTAATGGCTAACTGACGTAAGACGGCGGGTGGAGTTGAACAGGTGAAGGATGTTTCTTAAAGTGACAGGCTTTAAATCAGAGCATTTCAAGAAAGCCAGGAAAAATAAATTTGCTTTAATAATTAAAAATTAATGAAAACGTGAACAAAATATGTCCCAAACACTTCATTAAGACAAGTATGAGCTGTTAAAATGTTGAAAAAGTGCAGTCAATGACCCCTTTAAGCCCCGCCCCCTGAAAAAAGAGGAGTTGAGACAGAACGTTTCTGGTGACGTAACTATTCGTGGTGCTGGCACGTGGGTCGTGTTGAGCCAATCAGGACTCTCTGGCCTAACTGACGTTTTCCTCCAGGCTAGTTAGCATTTGTTAACAAACTACTTTGAAAACTTGACCCAAATTAAGATGGTTTTACCATTAAACTGCGTTTAAGGACCAATGCAGTTTCAGTCATTATCCTGGGCCACTGTGCATACAGCTGTACATGTCCTTCAACTGGTAAGTTTTTTTATCACAGGATTTATTCTGATAATGTAGTGCTAACGACTGTTAACCTTGTGGTATGTGGTTGGACCGAGTAATCACCGATTGAAGAGGGGAATGAAAAGATTCTTATATGAAAATGTAAGACAATGAAAGTTTTTTGTAGAAAAAAGGGCATAAAATACTATTTTAGACAATGTAGATTTATTTTTCTAGGGGATTTATAGCCACCAGAGTGTGTCTTGAAACACTGATATTGCTATGCTAGCATGCTCATCCATCCATCCATCCATCCATCCATCTTCTTCCGCTTAATCCTTTTCAGGTTGCCGGGGGGCTGGAGCCTAGCCCAGCATCTTTGGGCGAGAGGCAGGGTACACCCTGGACAGATCGCCAGTCCATCGCAGGGCCAACACAGAGAGACAGACAACCATTCACTCTCACAGTCATACCTAAGGACAATTTAGAATCCCCAGTTTGATGCCAATTAACCTAACTTGCATATTTTTGGCATGTGGGAGGAAACCGGAGAAACCATACGTATGTAAATCTCTCTCAAATCACTCAGTGTGTATAAAAGCAGCTTGACCCGTAGCCATGTTATCTGTGAGTGCTCCCACTGGGAATATTGCCCTTTCCTGCCAGTGCATGTAACTATCACAGTAAGTGCTCAATGCAGAAATAAAGCTGGCTCTCATTAAACGGACAATTAGCTTTTACATCATCGTGCCATGCATTCCGCGTTACGTCAGGCGTGGTCCTGCTGTGCTTCAGTCAGCTGTTATCGTTTTACCCTGAATGTGGTGGGATGCTGCAGCACGTTGTGTGAAAAATAGGAAGTGAACAGAGTAAGAAACTGAGGAATTGTTTAAAAGAGAGGAAAAAGAGGTGGGAGGGAGGAAGCTGTGTTGCTGAGCCTTGTTCTGATGAGGGTGTCCTTCCCCATTACTCTCACGCTGCACTATATGCAGGTCAGTCAGGTGGTAACCATGCTCCGTCTGATATTTGGCCTCTCTCCCTCCCTCCTGCTCATCCGCTCTGCTCTCTCCATTTCTTCACCCTCGGACCCCGCCGATGGTGTTCCACCATATTTAGTGGCATGGGCTTAATTATCTACAAATCTGCTTTTACTTTATTAAGGAGAGGCTTGTGAGGACTAGTCTGCAAGGCAACAAAGATGTCAGGTTTCTGTCTCCAGTAACTGAAGCTTAATTCAGACTGACAGTGTGCTCACATTAAAGTTTTATCCTGTCAGATGGATGTGGACAAAAAGGATGAACAGCTTTTGTTAGCAGATCATTTGTTCCCTCACCAAAAGAAAGAAGTCGGAACAACATATTCAGACAATATTTTGCTAAAAATAATGAAGTTTAAGATTTATATTTTGCCATTTTCCATAAACTGCAGCAGTATTAGTTTTAAAATGAACTCTTTTGTTATTTTATTGAATGCACAGTGATCCCTCACTGATCTCTCAGCCATCTCAACCACCGGGGTGGAAAAATTTGGCATCCGTTAAACGATTGCTGAGAGATCATTGGGCGATTGATGAGATCCTCAAGGAGCACTAAACAATTTTCATCGATCTCCCAGTGATTTCTCAGTGATCCCTCAGTGAACTCCAACTTTTTGCACTCTGAAGGAAGAGATGGCTGACATAGCAGTGAGGGATCACTGAGCATTTGCTGAAAGACCAGTAGATTTCATTGAAAGACCATGGAAGAGATGGCTGAGAGATCATTGGAAGATCGATGAGATCGTGCTCCTTGAGTGATTATTTTGGTTGAGTCAAAATTTTGAGGAGACCATGGTGACCATAGAGCTCACTGGAAGATGATTGAGAGCTCCTGGGGATTGCTGGGCACTCACTGAAAGATTATTGAGAGATGAATAAATGGTCAGATCTCTCAGCAATTCCCACCCCTAGCAAAGGGCGTAGACGAACACTAGAAACCTCTCAAATATATATCCAGAGGCTCCCGCGTGACCAACAAATGCTCAGCAACCTCCATGGTCACCCAAGAAACTCTGTGATCCCTCAGTAATCTCACCTGGTCTCTCAATGATTTCTCAAGAATGTTTCAAACGTCTCTATAGAGCCCCATGAAAGTTGCTGAAACTTTAATTTTTTATTGCACAAGGATCTCCCAAACATTTACACAGAAACTGCTTTTTCAAGGCCTTAGGAGATCGTTGAGAGATCAGGCCAATTTTTGATCTCTCAGTGGTCACCCAACAATCTTAGTGCTGTGTAAAGGGGCCCTTACTCTGCTAAAAACAAAACAAAACAGTGGACTGCAGCCCAGTCTGTGCATATACTAGCTGCTTCAGAAATGCATGAGTTACGTAGAACCATAAACATTGTTTTTGATGAGAAAAAGACATTTACAATGGTGAAGTGTGGGGAGATTATGCTGCTTTAACACACACGTGTGTGAGCTAATTAACCCACTTATACAATGGTCATTTCCTGACAGTATGAAGTAACTGTAGTTTAATATTTTTTAAATGATCTGTCATTTTACCATTTAACCTGTTGCACTTCGGTGTACCGTGGGCGGGCACGTCTCTGTGTCCTAGAGCGCACGAGGGCGCCCTAGTACGCACACTGTGTGTCCTAGGGCGCACTGAAGGGGAAAAAAAGCTGCATTTCCGTTCTTCCACTACAGACACAGCCGCGAACAGAAAGCCAAAGGAGTGCTTTGATTGGTTTAGATGTGATTGACCTCTCATTCGACTAATAAGAGCCTTGAATTGGGTTTCTGAAACCTTGAAGAACCAATGACTGAAAACCTAGCAAGAAGGACCCGCCTACCAACGGCTGCGAATGCAGCGAGCCAACTGAAGCACAGAAGTTCGAAAGTGTCCCTTGCAAAATCTGTTTTGTGTAAGACTGGGTGAAGAGAGACTGACTGCTGCAGCAGATGAAAAAAGGACCCGCAGGAAGAACCGCCACAGACCCAGCAGCACGGAGACCACCCACAAGTGCAGCCTGTGTGACAGGGACTGCCATTCGCGCATCGGCCTTTTCAGCCACAGGCGGTGCTGTCCCAGCAGAGTAGACGTTTAGGATTCTCTTCCATGGTCATCATAGACCGTCCACATGCTGTTGTGGACAGGTAAGTGTTATAAGCTAAATTATTCTGTATCCCTGAAAATTGTAATCAAAAATGACTTTTGACCGATCGGTAAATTACAATTGTGTGTGTGCCGCGGTACACGGTTCGTGCGCCGCATCCGGACCGTGAACGCCCCTCCCCCGGCTACTCTTCTGTAGCGGGGTGGGGGGGGCGGGGACTGTGAGCTGCAGTCACCACATCGCCACATGACTTCCGTCATGTAGCGATGGCCGATGTCCATCCTCTGTGGGGGGGGGGGGGGAAGTTGTTATCTTCTACATTACAAATATTTTAGAATAATTTTTAGTGCACTGTAGGTTATTTTTTCTTGTAAAAAAAAGCCACACATTTTTTACGTGGCATGCTTCTTTGTGTGTGGGGGCTTGTTTGTTCATTCATTCATGAATGAATGAATAAACAACCCCCCCACACACACACACACAGCCCTGAGTGTCACCTTTCATTAGAGCCCAAGATGAAGCTTCTATATTGAATCATTCAAAAGTTACAGACGTTTTTCCAAACTGTGCCATTTGGCACAATTTGGCACAGTTCAAAAATGCCTGTGAACTACCTGAGAACAAAGCTGTGTAATATATTCATTTTTTGTGGTATTGTTACAAAATTTTGACCTCAGCTGGATAACACTTGGTTCTACATTTCTGTTGCATTTTCCAGCCCGGATCTGAAGCTGTGTGTTATTTGCAAGCATTTGTATCCAAAAAAACACCCAGGCAAAATTTATTTTCTTCAAGTTCAGTATGTTTAGATGACTGTTACTCAGTGGCCGGAGCACTTAGAGAGATTGTGACTGTTTTGCCAAAAAATTCAAAGTGTTTTCTTTTAAATGAGACCAACCCCATGAAGATGCTGCAAAGGGTTGAAGAACAGCTTTTGATTTACTTTGGGTACGTTATTTTTTGGCGTTTTTAGTGAAATTGACCAGAGTGCAAGGGGTTAATATATTTATTTTATTTTACTATTAATTAAATGGATTTGATATGTACAAGCGTATGATTGTCATAAGGATTCATTATAGACACACTTTGATTGTAGTGCATTTTTTTGTTCAAAAAAAAAAAAAGAAGAAGCCAGATAGCCAGATGGGAAAAAGTATTCACTGAGAATATGGATTAGCGTGCTGTATGTGGTCCATTTTCATGAAATACGAGGCAAATGAATTCCTACTCGGAGCTCTCCAAAGTTTCTTCATTCCACTTGGGTTTGCTTGTCTGAAGCTGTTGTTTTGTTGACCTTTTCGTGGCTGCTGGCGCTCTGCCACCAAGACGTTACCTGCCTTTATGCTAATATTGCCTTGGGGCAGTGAAGTTTCGTACTGTTGCCAACCTGATGGTACATTTTGTGCCAGGAATCACAATCGGCTTGCTGTGCAACACATGGGCCAGAGCACAACTCTGGTACTCACCTAGACCCATCAACCGTTTCTGCCTCTATCGGAGGACCTGCAGGTTTTGAGTGGAGTGTGTTAATGTTGTCGGACAAATGCAAGTTCCAGTCACTGCGTCTTGTAGCTCTGTTGGTGGCAGTGCAGCGGTGGTGTTTGAGTCAACTGCTGCTCAGGCTGTGAATAATTGTGGACCAGTAAGCAGTGTTGGAGGTGTTTCAGCAGTGTGGAGGGGTTAACAGTTGTTTTTGCTCTGTTTGAGACTTATTTCCCATCAATATTCATGCTGGGGGGAAGGGGGGATCCTCCAGAGAAAGGCCTGGCCTCCTTTTGGATTTAGCCTAATCCAGTTTCTAGAACAGATGCTGCCATCACCGAGGCTCCTACAGTAACTCCCTCCTCTCACATCATCATGGAAAACATTGTTTTGCATCTCAAACCCAAACAACTGTCGGCTGTGGTATCTTTTTATGGCACCTTGTTACTCCTCCACAACTCGTTAAAATCATCCACGGAGAAAGAGACCAATAGGAGAAGTGGGACACCGGAGCTCGGCTAATGAGGTGTGACTTATAAACAGGGGAGTCACCTCAAGCGTTCCTGTCCAGATGATCGTCGTCTAACCATCCGTCAGACTGTGATGATGTGAGGTAAGGTGGGAGGAGAGGAAGGGATGAGTGATTAGGAAGGGAAGGTTTAAGATGGAGGTCAACGATAATTGCAAAGACGGAGGCAGCCACATCCCCGGGGGGGGGGGGGGGGAGGCATTTCTGTGTCGGCCATCCTCCTTTTTTTTCTTTTTTTTCCTTTTCCTTTTCCTTTCCTTTTCCTTTTTCTTTTTCCCTTTTTTTCTGTTTTTCCTTTTCTTTTCCATTTTTTCTTTCCTTTTTCTTTTCCTTTTCTTTTTCCTTTTTCTCCCTTTTTTCCTTTTTTCTTTTGTTAAAATCCCGATTCTTTGATTGAAAGATCCAAGAATAAGCCGGAGAATTCTTCAATTCAAAGATGCAACATTTATTCAAAGATCACATGTAAAGCAAGCAGCGCTGGGTGCAGCGTGATACAGCCCCCTCGGGAGCGTCGCCAGACTGACCCCCGACTTCCGGGAGCAACTTACATTCATCTTCTCAGGTTGGTTGGACCAACCCCGTACAATAGGATGGGCTTGTACGCAACCGTCTGATTGGCCAGTTTAACTCTAACGTGAACAGGCCATCCACTATTCATGTTAACTATCTCTTAAGATGTACAATAAAAGTGTGTGTGTGAGTGTTGGTTTGGGTGTGTAACTAATGTAATAGACCTGACTAAAAGAAGGGAGAGAGAGAGAGAGAAAGAGGGCTCTATAGCTCTGCCTGATTCCTGTTTATCAGATTGTGGTTGCGTAACACTTCAGACTGTAGTTTGACACTTAACATATTTGTTCATAAGACTGTAAACAGAATATGTATAGAGCATAATGGGAGATTACCTACAGAATTATTATTTTGGCACTCTTAACTTTTCATAACCCTTTCATTCCCCCCTTTGACATGATTTTATCGTGTCAACCATACATGGTGTGAGATACGCTAGCGGTTAGCAGATGGTGAATAAGGTAGATCCCTACATTGTGTGTCAACCCAGTCAGTCAACCCAAGATAGGTTTGCACCATTGGTTCTGATACCCTTGCCTCCCCCCTTGTGGGCACCCCCAGCGCGGTGCAGTGATGTCTAAGAGGGCATACCGAGGCAACACGTCTTTGTCCAGATGAACTACAATCACATAATTGTCCTTGTTCACCAAGTCCTGCACCCCCACCGAGATCTCCTCCTGATTATCATGTGAATCATTCTTTGTCCAGTGAAGTGGATCATGTGGGGGTCATAAGGTCGAACAGGGTCAATCCACGAAGCCCACGAAACATTTTGTCCACCAGTGGACCTTTGCCAGGGCTTGCATCGCTCAGCTGCATTCATTACACGGTTGCGACAGGTGTTTGACCTTCCTCTGTGTCTGTTTTCTGTATCCGCAGCTGTGGATCACAGTCCCATCTCGTACACACACACTGGTACCATTAGAAGCAAAACAACAGTGTGCCCACGCTCTCAGAGGCACATCTCGTCCCATGAGGTTTATTGGACAGTCTGGTGGATGCAGCAGAGAGTAGACAACATCCAGTCCAGCCAGTGACCAGTTCAGTGATGCTGTCCCAGGGATGCCACCCACCAGTGTACAATCAGTGGACAGAGGTAGAGAGGCTGGTGTTGATGCAGAAAATGCCATCTCCCCCATGTGGCTGAGCTGACTACACCCTGGGTGCTGGAGGTGTGGTGGGTGCGCATGGGTACCAGTCCACCCTTCTTCTAGGGAATAAAGTCGTACAGTCACTAGCCCTATGACCTCCTTTTCTACGTCGCAGGCACACGTCATGTTGGTCTGGTGCCCCCCCTGCATGCACCTTCCCTGCACCCTACACCTTTGCTTGGGTGCCGATACAAAGGGCTCGGCCGGGACAGGATCAATAATGGCCTGAGGGGTTGTCACAACAATGGCTGGAGCCTGTACCATTTTATCCTTATTCACTACATCTGTAGTCGACAATGTGCTGTTGTAAGTTATCTCCCATTAGCCTTGAGTGTGTGATTGTCGGCTATATGCAAACTACAAGCAATGGTTGTGTTGTGATAAGTGAGCTGGGCAACGGGACCTATGTGTTCTGCAGTAGGTTTGTTATGATGAATGAGTTGGGTGATGAGACCTATGTGTTGCAGTGTAAGTAGGTAGTTAACAAAATCGTTCAAAGTTAGGAGACATCCTTATCCATGCTTGTTGTATTTGGGCCTCTAGAGCTTCTAACCTTCACAATTATCCTGACTACCTAACCGTAATTAGCATGATGTAAATAATAACGCAAGAATACTATAAGTCTCACACCCCTACGTGTGTGTGGTGAGCTATGTATGATTCATGTATTATCAATAGCACATTGTATTTACAAATAATCCGTAATAGCGCAATGGTCTTCTTTGTCATCATCCTCCGTCTTAGGGTCTTCAGCTCCTCCTCTGGGATCAGCAATTGGTTTCTATGAGGAGGTATGAGATGTGCAAGATTTGCTGATGACTACCACTGTGGAAAATTGCATCTGGAGGTTTAGCTCATTTATCAATATATGTGATCCTGACATACAACGAGCACAAAGAGTTAGAGCTTCATTAATTCCTGCAGGCCCTGCATCATCAGGGTGTTTCCTACAGGACTGATGACGCTATGACATCTGCTGCTTTTGGTTTTATGACCTGGTTAACACCTTTCTGGGCTTATGGATATATGGTCTATAGTGTCATACTCTGTTCCTTTTATTAGATCTACAGCTGTTTAATCTTTTACCATAATAAATTTAGAATTTGCTTCAAATTTTCTCATCCCCTCATTTGTTAATGTTAAGATTGGTCATGTAGGAGATTTCTGGGCATCAATGTGCACAGCCTTTTGTGCTGTGGTTACCCAGTTAAGAGACAATGTGTATTTTTCTAATTTAGGAGAATATTCTATGTTGAGGTCAGGTGTTGGTTTTCCATGGATGGCTATATTCCCCAGCAGAGGTGACAAAATGTCCAACATTTTCCAATCCATGTGTTTGGGTCTAACCAGCGGGATGTGTGGAACCCCCCATAGGCTGAAATGTCTCTTATCCTCTTCAACTAGGACAATGGGTGCTTCCACACATTTCCTTGTTTACCAGTCCATTTTATGACCAGTCTGGAGGATGGATTTGCAAATAATGGTTGTTCATAATTTGGTTCAGATCCGTTCAATTGCCTATAGTACATGGGGTACAATGCTACTTTTAGAGATGTTGACAGGTATTCTACTGTTAGTTTGCCATTTGCAGATTTTAACTATTACCTTTTCTGACCTTGAAAAGTCCTGTATGTCATTACCCGAAGTTACTACTTTACATGCACCTGCACCATACAAATTTAATCGGCGTACCTTGAACCTCAGAGTCAAGTAAAGGGAAGATGTCTGCTATTTTCTAATAATTTAATTTTTGCTAATTTTCTGAATATGTGTAGAAGTGAGTCCACTTATCTGTTTTAGTCTTAAGCATGCAGTCCAGTTTTTCCGTAGTGGGTGTGGTCATGGGTGCCTCCCCTCCCAGCGGCCGGTCTAACCGTCACTTTCCATTGTGGGTGCGTTGGCCCCTCCTGCTCCATTGAGTCATCCCCCTCCCCCTTTTGGCTTCCTTTTATAAAAGAAACAGATTCATGGAGAGCCTCAGGCTCCCTGTGTGTCAGCCATTCCATAAATAAGTGTGGGTTTTTCCTTCAAATTTTATTTTCCTTTCTTATCTAGATTTCCAACTTTGAGTCAAGAAAGGCTTTAACTCCATGTGTTGTGTGAATAGTGGTTTGATTGCCCATTGCCAGGTGCAATGTCTTTTCTACAGCCTTTCTTATGACAGCTACATATTTCACACAAGCCGGATGACCTATTGCTACGTTGTCTACGGACCACAAGGTTACGAAGAAAAGACAGCTTTGTGCACATACTCTAGTTTTGTATTTGTCTACATTAAAACAAAATGTGATGTTTTTCCTCTCTATTTTACCTTTATTTAACCAGATAAAAATCCCATTGAGATTTAAAAACCTCTTTTCCAAGGGAGAATTGGCCAAGAATGAAAATGTGATGACTTGTGATGGTATAGAGTCCTGAAATGCCCACCAACAACTAAATAAAAGAAATATTTCCTTTCAAACTTGCTACTATAGTACATTAACACCTTCCTATCTGTGCTTGTCCCACTCTCCCCCTTTTGAAACAGAACGGCTTTAACACAAAGCCGTTCTTTTCATCAACATCCAAATGAGGATCATGTAGGTGAGGATACCCATTGTGTTGCTAATTGGGGGACCCCCCCCCCCCCCAAGTGTTTTGCTGTTAACATGGCCTCTACCTCTACTATTAAACCTCTGACCATTTCCTGTGGCCCAGCGGCTGATACTGATATGGCAGATTAGGTGGGGGGTCTGGGTAGGGTCCATATTGTTGTGATGTGAGGTCCTGGGGTGCATAGATAGAGTTTGGTGGGGCATGGGTTGTTGTGGCATCTGCTTAGCAGAGGCTTTATTTTGGTTTTTACCTTATCCATGGCTTTTTCTAAAAATACTTCAGTTTGCTCAGTATGTGATTTTGGCACCTCTCTGATAGGGCTTTTAGTCCAATCAGATCTCAATTATATTGAGATGTGATTTTAGCGGTAGTTTTAGGCGCCAGTTGTGCAATCCTCAATTCTTGTGAACACGTGCTGACTACAGCTGATTCACGAATACTGGTTATGCACACTTAGAGAACATATGAGTAGTTTGCTGAATCTGGATTGACTTGTTAGCACCAACACAGCTTCCTGGCAAAACATGTATGGCTTACGCAGATTAACACTTAAATGTTCATGAATGAGATTCAGTATTTGAGACGTTGTCCAAAGGAAAATGGAAAGCCAACAATATAATTTATTGTACTTACGTGTGCTCAGTTGATCATCTATGGCCCATCTTTCGATGTCCCTTTGTTTTACATTCTTTTACTGTTGTTGCGGAGGGAGGAGGGGGTCACTAGGCAATGGCATGGAGGGGGAGGGTGGACCCAGCCAATTCCAGCGGGCCTGAAGTGGGACTCATACGGTCGCTGGGGGAGGGAGGCGATCCACAGCCACGACCATCGTCTCAGATTAATAGAGAAACAGACAAGCCATTAAACAGCGTGTTTTTGGCCTTTTAAGTTTTATCACGTTTATTGATTATTTTGCTTTTGTTCTCACCGTTGCAGCATGAGTCTCTTATTCTTACGTTTTTACTTTCCTTCTTCCAATCATTTCTCCATATTTTCTCTTGTGTCCTGCACAAAACTTTAACAATTCATCAGCTTTCAATTTTTCTCTGAAACCAAACTTCCCTTTCCATTGTCTGTCCACTCTCACTTCCACAATGCTCATCTCCACAACTTCTATTTATTTATGTATTCATTTATTTTTATTTTATTTTATTTATTTATATATTTACTTATTCATTTATTTATTTATTCCAATTTGCAATTTTCCTTTTTTTCTTTATTTAAATTACCTCACCTTTATATATTGTCCACCTAGGATTTTTCTACGGTTTTATTGTATAAGTAGGAATAAATCTCCTTATTCCCCCCTCTGCCCAATTTAAAGTTGAACCTTTTCTCTCCAGCTGATTGCGCAGGCCTTGCCTCACTACATCAAACCCGCATTGGTGAGCATGGGAGGGCTTTATTTTGCCGTACACTGACTTAAAGCTTTCCTTTCAGTCAGAGAGATAAGGTTCCAAATTTATTAGGAAGATTTGAAGCTCTATTTGGCAGATTTATGAAAGAATGCACTTCCTACAGCTGGCCACACGATGGAGGCACTGTGCCACAGTTTGAAGGCGATTCAAGATGGCGGTTACCCGCACATGCGCACTGAATGCCACGTGGCCGCCTCTGCCACGTGCAATTGTGAACACGCAAGATGGCCCCAGAGCCTATTGTCCACAAATCACGACTTGTTTTCCAAAGAAACTAGAGTGCTGCCTCCTTAACTTCAGCTGTATGCATGCCAGAATAACCTTACAACTTTAATTTAGCGCTCTATTTTAATACTGTTACCTCAGATAATCTCCTCTCAGTAACCTGTTTTAAACAGTCTCAACTCCTCTCAGGAGTGGGGGTGAATTGCCTCCCTCCTTTGTGGAAAAACACACACCCGCTTTTGTTCCCCACATGGCCCGACGAGCGCCATTAGTTAACTCATACTATGGGAAAAGTTTAGTAGATATTTCCAACCCTCAGTATTTCTCAAACCACACATTTATCCCCTAAAGACACATAATTAACACAGATATCAACATGCAGGATATGGACAGTACAAGACAACAACTGTTTTTATTATCATGGACAGTCGCTCACTAGGGAATGGTTAAAAGATTCTTGCGCTGTACTGTAAATTATTAACAAAAGGCTTTTTTTTCTGTACCTGCATCAAGCTAGCCCTGGTTCCCTTATTTGGGGAGACGAACACGGGTGATACTGATCACCGCTGTTCCCTAAGTCTCGTAATTATCTCGGAACAGACTGCATCCGAAATACTTCACCCACATGGCATCGTTTCTTAACGGCATCGGGTTGGACAGTTAAATCCCCCCCGGCATCAGGCTAATCCTGGCTATTTTTAATTTGGAAGACTGACATGGCCGTTGCCCCCTAAGTCTTATAATTCTGAGTCAGACTGCTCCCAGAATTTCCACCGACTCGTCCAACTTTAAGCAGAGGGCACTTTCACTGATGCCTCAGCAGGTCCTCCAGTACAAGCAGTACTGTATCTTAAAGCTCAGTGCTATACTGATTTAAACGATCGTGGCTTTGCTCCCTAGCGGCATCGGGTCGAACACGTTTAATTGCTCCCCCCGGCATCAGGCTACTAACCCTGGCTATTTTCATTTGGGGAGATGAACCTGGGTGATCATTGATCACCCCGGCTCCCTGATTCTTGTATTTATTTTGGTTCAGACTGACTCCAAAACGCTTTATCATTTGATGGACTATACACCCGTGAATTGTACATCCTGATCGCGACCATCCTACCTCAGACTGACAATAGGACACGTTCACTTTCCTTTGTGTGAAACTATTTGACTATTTGTTTAGACTTTACATGTGACTCCCAATTAAATTATAAAATTTGGAGATTGGATATACCCCTTAATCAGACAACTGTAAATTTAGTATGGCCAAACTGCAGAAATTCGTGTAAGAAGGTTTTCTGCTTACCTTTCTGTTTGGGCACCATCATCATCATCATCATCATCATAGCAGTCTGTTGGGGGCGACGATGACTGTTTCATTTAGGTCTGATCAGATTCCTCCATGCAGCTCTGTCCTTCGCCTTCTGCTGCCAGGAACTCCTGACCTTGTTAACCCGGGCAACATCCGAGCCGGTTTGAGTAGCTCTCTGACTGACCATTCCATGAAACTGCTTGCAAAGTATCTGAGTACCGCTCGCTTTTGCTGGACTAGCGGCACATTCTTGGCAGATAGAGGTATTATCAGTGGCAAGGACAGGCCAAGACAAACTGACTCCAGTATCTGTTGCAGTGACTGACCAGATGATAAGTTTGTTTATCTCTGCTCTTTGTGTAGTGCATGTCACAATGCACCGACTGGCAAAAGTCCACCACAGACCTTGCGACAGACGTCGAAAAAGGTTCCTTTCGATCTGTTCCGGACTCGTCTCAGAATAGTTCAATCCAGGTCACAGCACCAAATTGTAATGAAAGGGTTATGAAAAGTTAGAGTGCCAAAATAATAATTCTGTAGGTAATCTCCCATTATGCTCTATACATATTCTATACACACGTGGACAAAATTGTTGGTACCCCTGTGTTAATGAAAGACAAATCCACAATGGTCATAGAAATAACTTGAATCTGACAAAAGTGGTAATAAATAAAAATTCTATGAAAATTAACCAATGAAAATCAGACAGTGCTTTTGAATTGTGGTTCAACAGAATTATTTTAAAAAACAAATTCATTAAACAGGCCTGGACAAAAATGATGGTACCCTTAACTTAATATTTTGTTGCACAATCTTTTGAGGCAATCACTGCAATCAAATGATTTCTGTAACTGTCAATGAGACTTCTGCACCTCTCAGCAGGTATTTTGGCCCACTCCTCATGAGCAAACTGCTCCAGTTGTCTCAGGTTTGAAGGGTGCCTTCTCCAGACCGCATGTTTCAGCTCCTTCCACAGATCTTCAATAGGATTTAGATCAGGGCTCATAGAAGGCCACTTTAGAATAGTCCAATGTTTCGCTCTTAGCCATTCTTGGGTGTTTTTAGCTGTGTGTTTTGGGTCATTATCCTGTTGCAAGACCCATGACCTGCGACTGAGACCAAGCTGTCTGACACTGGGCAGCACATTTCTCTCTAGAATACCTTGATAGTCTTGAGATTTCATTGTACCCTGCACAGATTCAAGACACCCTGTGCCAGATGCAGCAAAGCAGCCCCAGAACATCAATCAATCAATCAATCTTTATTTCGGATAGATTAAAAGTACAGATTAAAAGAAACAGGATAATATAACAAAGGGGGAAAGAAAATCCAACAAGGTCAAGTTAGACAATAACTCCTCTGATTATACAGTTCAACATAAGTTATCCGAAATAGGTGATGGCTGCCCACCCATATTCCATCCAAGAATTCAAAAGAAAAACAAACAAGAGCGATTACAATTCAGAACAAAGCTAAGACAAAATGTGACAAAAAACAAACAAACAAAAACTAAGCAACAACACAACGCAGACTGGATATGACAATCCTTATGTGATTTTATATGTCATCTTGTATATGGGTGTTTTTTTTGGGGGGGGGGGGTCCAGTGCACTATATCAGGAGTATCCGACTTTCAAGCGCTCTCTCTTTTTCTGTAATTTGCAGATGTCGGTTTCGTTTTTATAATATGCAAGGGAACATAAGAGTTTCAGACTTGCATTGCAATTTAAAAAAAAAAAATCATTGATTTTGCCGTTAGAATCGAAACTATTGGTCGTGTCCCCTCATTTTTCCCAGTTTTTGTGTGACATGAAAATCGCATCAATTTCAAAGTACTGTAACGTGATCTCTGAGTAACTCTTTCTACTCAAAATGCAAGAGATAACAGAGTTGTAATGCAAATTCAAAATAAAACATTCCCCAATGTGATCGGATCTATGGTTTTTGTACGGCGACCCCTGCAAATTTACTCGTACGACGTAAATTTCCGTGTCCCCAAATTTACGCAGCAACATGCAAGTTATTTGGTAAAGTAACCAGAAAACAGGAAGTGCTGATGCTTTTCACTTTGCACCTTTCAAATCCCAAACCATACACGTAAAAAGGAGATCAGTCTTTGTGAAGCTCAGATGTAGAATATTTCAATAAAATCTCAAACATTTATGACACATCGAATATGGTGTCCTTTAAAAAATTTACGTCTTCGGTCTTGGTCGGCCGCGCGCAGCCCCGTCTGGCGAGGTGACCGCCCTGGGAAAGCACTTTTATTTTCTCTACCCCGGATGTGCTCAACCCATGTGGAGAGGATTAACCGTGGTCACTTTATATTGAAGTTATCGAAGGTCCAAACTTCCGTGTCCCGCATTTACGCCTTTTGTGATTTTACGTCTTATCCAACAAACAGGGAGAATTTGAAGGTATGTATACACGTTATCACATCTTAATATGTCATGAAAATGTAGCTGTTGATGAGTTTTGATGCGTGAAAAATACTGGAAGTGTTGAAGTTGTTTCGTGTAAAACGTGTGCCATTGCAAAGTGCATTGGCACACGGGGAAACAAAAGTCCGAGTGTCCCGTTTACGTCTCCATTTACAAGTAGTTGAAGTGAGCGCTTATCCTCAAGAGTTCCTGAACGCGAATGCCGTTACGAAAATAGTTAATAGTTTCATAAACCTGACACAATTGGATAGTGATTAGTCAATTTCATGTGCAGATTTGATCAATTTTAAATTTTGCCACCAATGTCACACATTGGACCCCTAATAAATAAAAACACCCATATATGTTTGGAGTATTTCTTCCTTTAGTTTTTGTTTAAATTGTCCATGCGTTGTACATGATTTTAATTCAGGTCCAAAATCGTTCCATAATCTGACTCCTTGCACTGAAACACAGTGTTGCTTGGTGGTAGTTCTCACTGAAGGTTTTTGAAATATACATGTTCCTCTGAAATGATATTGTTTCTCCCTTATTTGGAACAGCTTTTGGATATTTGTGGGCAGTGATAGATTCTTCACTTTAAACATTATTACTGCAGTTTTAAAGTCAACCAGATCTTTAACTTGAGAGCATTTAATTTAAGAAAAATTGGGTTTGTTGGTTCCCTGTAAGCAGCTTTGTTTATTATTCTAATAGCTCTCTTCTGAAGCATAAAGACTGGATATATGTTTGTTTTATATGTATTTCCCCATACTTCAGTACAATATATTTTTTTTTTTTTTGTTACTTATTTGTACCCGTAGGTAGACTTGGTTTGCAGTCTGGTGACAAGCCACCGGCTACTGGTCGCTGCGTGCACGAGCGCCCTAAACCTACATGTTTTTGGTGTGCGGGAGGAAACCGGAGAAATCCCGGAGTAAACCCGCGCAACACGGGGAGAACATGCAAACTCCACACAGCTCACTGTTGGTCGGGGGCTGGGATCATGTATGGGAGTATTAATGTATGATACAAGGTATATAGTGTGGGTTGATTCAGCAGATATTTCACTCTGTGTAGTATTGCAATTGATTTAGATATTTTACCTTTAATATAATTAATATGTGACTTCCAACACAGTTTATAATCAATTATTACACCAAGAAATTTAGTTTTGGATACCCTTTCAATCTCTACACCATTTAAACTGAGTTTAGATACTAAGTTGTTGTGATGGTTGTTAAAAACTATAAATTTTGTCTTACTTAAATTGAGCGTTAATTTATTTGAATCAAACCACAGTTTAAGCTTTCCTAATTCCTTTCCGAGTGTATCCAAAAGTTGTTCCAAATTGCTTCCACTGCATAATAAATTAGTGTCATCGGCAAACAATATTAAATGCATTTTTTTTGAAACTTTACATATATCATTTATATACATATTGAATAACAATGGCCCCAAAACTGTGAGTTTTTGTTACCAACACATACATACTGATATCTCTTCTTTAAGTAACTGCATAACCAGGACAGTGCTACCCCTCTAATACCATAATTTTGTAGTTTCTTTAATAATAAATTATGATCCACTGTATCAAATGCATACTCTTTATTTTCAACGGCAGTTGATATTTTTTCTATAAATTCCATTAGAGCAAATGCAGTTGTCCTCTTGTGTCTGAACCCATATTGCTGCTCACACAATAAATTATTCTTCAGTATGAAGCTGTCAATTCTCTCATAGAATATTTTTTCAAGTATCTTGGAAAATTGCGGCAATAGTGAAATTGGTGTATAGTTTGAAAGTTCCCCTCTGTCACTCGTCTTGTATATCGGAATTACTTTAGCTATTTTCATTGCATTGGGAAATATACCTGTTTGGAGAGACAGGCTACAGATATACGTCAGTGGTTTCACTAAGCATTCAATAATAGTTTTGACTAAGAGCATGTCAATACCATCACAGTCCGTAGATGTTTTACTTTTAAACGATTTAACAATTTCAATGACCTCTCTCTTGTCTGTGTTCTTTATGAAAATGGAGTCTTTTATAGCAGTGTTTTTGCTTATTGTATCACCTGTGGGTGCCGTAATGGGTATTTCTCGAGCCAAATTAGGACCAATGTTAACAAAAAAGTTATTAAATTCATCTGCAGGTGAAGCTGCATTCACACTCTGAGTCGTTTTATTATTTTTTGAAAAATTGGTTGGGTAGCTTGTATTTCTGTTTTTATTTCCAAGAATATTGTTAAGTATTGTCCATGTATTTTTAATATTGTATTTGTTTTTCTCCATTTCTTTACTGTAATAGTCTCTTTTACTACATCTTATTATATATGTCAACTTATTTTTGTATGTTTTATACCGCTGCTCTGCTTCTTTTGTCCTTTTCTTTAGAAAAGCTTTATATAATAATTTTTTCTTTTTACATGCCTTTTGTAATCCTTTGGTTAACCATGGCTTATCGGCAAATTTATGTTTAAGCTTTTTTTTTTTACTAATGGACAATTTTTTTCATAAAGAGTGGTTACAATGTTTATAAATGTGTCATAGGCTTCATTTACATCTGATACATAGACTTTTGTCAAGTCTTGCTTCAGCAACTCTTCTTTAAAAGAACTGATTGCATTTTGTGATTTGTATCTGAACGATTTTAAAAAAAATTTCTGTATTGGCCCCCGTGTGGCCATGGATAAGTGCAAAGGTTGGCAAATGGTCACTTATATCATTTATCAATAATCCACTTTCTATTTTCTTATCAATAATATTAACAAACAGGTTGTCAATAAGTGTAGCAGTGTGAACTGTGATTCTACTGGGATGTGTTATTGTGGGATATAGACTCATGCTGTACATAGAATTCATGAACGCTGTAATTACATTTTGTTGATATGGATTTAGTAAATCAATATTGAAATCTCCACAAATTACTACCATTTTCTTACTGGTAATATTATTGTACAGCTCAACTAATTTATCTCTGAATGTCTCAATGCAAGTTCCCAGCGTTCTATATATACAACTTATAATTAGATTTTTTGTTTTATCTTGGTCAATCTCAACAGTAACACATTCCAAAATCCCTGGTAGTGCAAAGGACATTCCATTTACAAGCTTACACCTATACAGGTCATCAATATACAGTGCAACACCACCACCCTTTTTTTGAGATCTGTTAATATGAAACATCTGATATCCCTCTGTTGCCATCAGGGGAGCCTGCTCTTCATTAAGCCAAGTTTCAGAGACTGCAATAGCTGTAAATTTTCTGTCTAGCTGTTTTAAATAGTCCTGAATCTGTGGAAAGTTTTTAAGACTTCTGCTGTTGAAGTGTATTATTGATAGTTTACCATCTAGTTGCACTTGACTTTTGAATTGCTTTTCGGTGTAATATTCACAATGATTATGAATATTATCGTAAAAGTGGTTATCAGGATCAATATCATTTTCCATCTCTTGTAGTTTATGTTCAGCATAATGGCATATTTTCAGATTTTGAATTTCCTCACTGTGTCAAATGACTTCCTCCAACTGGGGATAATTGATGTCTACTCAAGTCAGTCATAAGTTTTTTTGTTTGTTTTGTTTACTTTTTTTTTTTTAAAGTACATTGACATGGTATGTCAAAAGAACTATTCTTGCTGTGTGTGTGGATATGGATTTTTATAGTCTCTTAATTTTCTTAATCAGTATTCATCTGTATTTATTTAAGTCGGTAACATCTCTGATTATTATACTCTTTGCTTCCTCAGGTGTTCCATTTAGTTTGATCCAAACTCTACAATTTCTTGTCCATGTTGCCTCTATCTTATTTTGTCTTTTCAGCATCCGTACTTGCTGTGCTATTTCAGCATTAGTTTTTGTTAGATGTTCATTTAGGTAAACTTCTGTTCCCCGTAGCTTTCTGGCCTGCCTCAGTATGTCATTCTTTACCCTTCTGTTCACAAAGTGCATCACAATTGATTTCTTTGTTTTATTATCTTTTCTGGGTAAAGCATGACAGGCTGAAATTGCATTTGCTTCGACCTTTATATTTCTACTATCAAGGAACTGAAGCACCTGGTTTTCCAGGGAGACTGATTCACTCAGGGGAGCATCCTGTCCTCTCAATCCTGCTGTAGCATGAGCATATGATTGATATTTAACCTCTTGCACTCCAGGATACCGCGGACGGTCACGTCTCTGCGTCCTAGTGCGCACTAGGACGCACACTGTGCGTCTCAGAGCGCACTGAAAAAAAAAGCTGCATTTCCGCTCTTCCACTACAGACACAGCCGCGAACACAAAGCCAAAGGAGTGCTTTGATTGGTTTAGATTTGATTGACCTCTCATTCGACTAATAAGAGCCTTGAATTGGGTTTCTGAAACCTTGAAGAACCAATGACTGAAAACCTAGCAAGAAGGGCCCGCCTACCAACGGCTGCGAATACAGTGAGCCAATTGAAGCAGAGAAGTTCGACAATTGAAAGCGTACGTCCTGTGCGTAAAATCTGTTTTGTGTAAGCCGCTGGGTGACACACACGTGTTCGCCAGTCTTTTTTTTTTTTACTACTGTTCTTATTTGTTTTGAAAAATTGTTTGCCAAAACCGCAATCATGGAAGCGCAAAACCGCAATAATGGAATCATGGTTTGACTGGGTCGCGTGCCCAGAACCACGAGTCGTAACAAGTGGACCAGCGTCATGTTCGTCTAACAATGAGGAAGAGAAGTTCGCCAGCGACACTGCTGTTGTGGACAGGTAAGTGTTATAAGCTAAATTATTCTTTATCCCTGAAAATTGTAATCAAAATGACTTTTTTTTTCCCCACAATATCTTTATTGAACCTTTTTTTTTTAACAAACATGACACAAACAATCAAACACTAACATTAAAGTACTACAAAAAAAAAATGCACTAAAAACACCAACAACCACCAACAAAATGAAGTCTTCAACAATGCTCCTCTGTTTAGTCTAGACAATCCATTACATACACTACCGTTCAAAAGTTTGGGGTCACCCAGACAATTATTTTGTGTTTTCCATGAAAAGTCACACTTATTTACCACCATGAGTTGTAAAATGAATAGAAAATATAGTCAAGACATTGACAAGGTTAGAAATAATGATTTGTATTTGAAATAATAATTTTTCCTTCAAACTTTGCTTTCGTCAAAGAATCCTCCATTTGCAGCAATTACAGCATTGCAGACCTAACATGATTGCACAAGGGTTTTCTTATCATCCATTAGCCTTCTGATGCAATGAGCAAACACATTGTACCATTAGAACACTGGAGTGATAGTTGCTGGAAATGGGCCTCTATACACCTATGTAGATATTGCACCAAAAACCAGACATTTGCAGCTATAATAGTCATTTACCACATTAGCAATGTATTTCTGATTAGTTTAAAGTTATCTTCATTGAAAAAAAGTGCTTTTCTTTCAAAAATAAGGAAATTTCTAAGTGACCCCAAACTTTTGAACGGTAGTGTAAGTATACATATTATGTTCACCAGTTTGGAATTTACAAGGTCCACACACATCATTCACCTTCTTCAAGAGTTATGTTTAAATTTTTTACATAATCAATAAAAGGTCTCCATATATTCTCAAACACACTTTCCTTTGATTTCAGTATGTATGTTATTCTTTCTAATGGAAGGTTTGTTAACATCTGTCTGAACCACTGAGTCACATCTGGTCTATGAGTCTTTTTCCACAGTAGTGCAATACATTTTTTGGCATTAAGCAAACTGAGGTCTATGAATGTTCTTTCAGTTTTATTAAAGTTATGCTTTTTTGGGTACAGACCCAACAAAAACAGTTTAGGATTCAATATGATTTGTTTTGAAATTATTTTTTCAATTGTTACCCTCACCTCTTCCCAAAACATTCTAATTATTCTACATTCCCATAAACAATGAAATAGGGTTCCTTTACTTTCCATGCATTTTGTGCATGTATCTGGTATGTTTTTGTTATATCTATTTAACTCCACCGGTGTAACATACATCCGCATTAACCATTTAAAATGTATCAATTTAAGACGTACATTTATTGATTTGGTTTGAGCTTCTGTACAAGCCAATTCCCATTGTTCCTCTGAAATTTCAGTTTGCAGATCTTCTTTCCAGTAGTTTAATCTTTTCTGTGAGTTTTCACTTGAGGATAGTGTCAATGAGTTATAAAACTCTGAAATAATACCCTTTCTTTTACTATCTTTCATCAACATTTTTCCAAGGATGAGTAAATAGGTCGAGTGAGAGCATTATTTTGATTTGATCGAATAAAGTTCCTAAGTTGAAGATATTTAAAAAAATGTGTTCTATTAAGATTAAATTTGATCCTCAGCTCTTCAAAAGACATTATCTGCACATGACAGATATAAATCTTGAATCTTTTGAATCCCTTTTAAATTCCATACTTTAAATACAGCATCCGCTCTCCCTGGTTTAAAATATTGATTACCCCATATTGGGCTAAATTGTGACAGTAAGTGTGGTTCTTTTAAATAGTTTTTAGTTTCACACCATATTTTGATCATATGTTTTACAAATGGATTTTTAACTTGTTTTTGTAATTTTTTTGCCAAATCTGAGTATATGAATATGGGAAGAGGTAAAGGTAAATTGTATGATTCCATTTCAGTCCAGTGAGGGAGATCATTTGATGAAAAATAATATGTCATAGACCTCAGTTGTGCCGACCAATAATACAACATAAAATTCGGACATTTCAGACCTCCACGATCAAATGGTAAATATAATAAAGACAGACGTAATCTAGCCCTCCTGTTGTTCCATATAAATTCCACTAACTTTTTTTAAATTCTTGAGAATAAATCTAAAGGTGGTGGTAAGGGAATGTATTGAAATAAATAAAGTATTTTAGGAAAGATATTACTTTTAAGAATATTGATTCTCCCGATCATTGACATTGGTAGTGACATCCATCTCTGAAGTAACTCATTAATATCTGTCATTAAGGCTTCATAATTGACACTGGCGACTGATTCTAGCTTAGGCACAATTTGGATTCCTAAATATTTAAACTGATTTACAACATTGAATTGATTTACCTCAGGGGCTGGATAATTTCTCTGGGTCTCATTTAGCATTAATATTGAAGATTTAGTTTTATTTATTTTATATCCTGATATTTCCCCAAAATTCTTTATTAAATTCAACAAGGTCGGAATTGATTTTTTAAGATTCGACATAAACAAAATTATGTCATCGGCATACAGGGAGATTTTATGTTCTGTTGGTCCAACTTTAATTCCATATATTTGTGACTGTAGACGTTATCGCTATCGCTAAAGGTTCAATTGCCATAGTAAACAGTAAAGGTGAAAGTGGACAACCTTGTCGACATCCTCTATTGATTTTTATTGATTTTGAAATATTGTTATTTGTTAGGATTTCTGCTGTAGCATTATTATATATTATCTGAACCCATTTTATGAAATTATTTCCAAGTCCAAACCTTTGTAAGACTTCAAAAAGAAAGGGCCATTCAACTCTATCAAAGGCCTTTTCGGCATCCAGTGATAAGAGAGCTGTATCCGGTGCTTCTTTATTAGAATAAATAATATTAAATAGTCTTCTTACATTATGGAAGCCTTGTCTTCCCTTTATAAAGCCATTCTGATCTCGATTAATAATATTTGGTAAAATTTCTTGTATTCGTCTTGCTAAAATTTTACAGATTATCTTAAGGTCGGCATTTAATAGGCTTGTTGGTCTCATATTTTCACATTTATTAGAGGGCTTACCTGGTTTTGGCAACAGTATAATTAAGGCATTATTCATGTATGATGGTAAATTACTATTTTGAAATGCTTCTAAAACCATTTCCAAAAAAGGTTTTATTAATTTATTCTTAAATTTTTTATAAAGGTCAACTGGAAGACCATCTGGTCCTGCACTTTTTCCTGATTTCATATTATCAATGGCTAGTCCAACTTCTTCTTGACTAATTTTAGACTCCAGTATCTCCCTATTTTCATTTGGAATACACGGTATAAATAGTTCGTTCAAAAACCCATGTAGTTTTGTTAAGTCAGATTCATTTTTGGTATCATATAATTTTTCATAGTAATCTCTAAAGGCTCTATTAATTTCTAAAGGATCTATAACTACCTGTCCATTACTTATAATACTGGTAATTGGTGTTTTAAATTCTAATTGTTTAATCTGCCATGCCAATAACTTTCCTGATTTTTCACCTTGTTCATAAAAAGATTGTTTCAATCTTAGAAGACTCGAGGCAGCTCTATTCGCTAATTTTTTTGTCATATTCAGCTCTCAAAATCAGTAATTCGTTCTCCAACCTTGGATCACTTCCTGCATACACTCTTTCTTGAAGAATTTTTATTTTATGTTCCAATTGGACTCTCTCCTCTCGAGTCTTCTTAGATTTTGAACCTGTATAACTAATAATATGTCCCCTAATAAAAGCTTTGAAAGCCTCACACTTTACACATGCTGATGTTTGTGTAGTATTGATGTCAAAGAACTCATCTATCTGTTTTTCTATGTATTTAACAAATTCCTCATCCTGAAGCCATTTATGCTGAAATTGCCATCTACCTGGTTCCTTTGTCAATTTCTTATCTACATACATTAGACAGCAGGGTGCATGATCAGAGATCAGGATGTTATCATAAAAACAGTTTTGAATCTTGGACCTTAATTCTGTGGAGATCAAAAAATAATCAATACGTGAGAATGTCTTGTAGGTATTGGAATAACAAGAGTAGGCTTTAATTTGTGGTTTCATTTCTCTCCATATATCTAGCAATTTCAATTCTTTCATAAAATGATTAATGGTCATCCTACATCCATTGTGTGTACAGTCCAGTCCTGTTGATCTATCTATACCAGGATTCAATGTACAATTAAAATCCCCTGCTATTATATGTTGCCCTGTAAGTGATGATAAGATAAGAAATAAATTAGCAAAGAACTTTTGATCATCTATATTGGGACCATATAAGTTCACCAAATTTATATTTTCTAATAGCAAAGATCCTTGAATGATTACATATCTTCCAAATTTGTCTCCAATTACATTTTTCACTTGAAATGGGACTGATTTATGTATGAGAGTCATAACTCCCCTGGCTCGGGATGAAAATGATGAGGTGAATACACTTCCTTGCCATCTACTCCTAATTCTTTTTACATCCTCCTCTATTAGATGAGTTTCTTGTAAAAACACAATTTTTGAACCCATGTCTTTTATTTTATTCATAACTTGTTTAAGTTTTTTTAAATTTTGTAGACCTCTGCAATTCCATGAAGTTAAATTAAGATTAACGCTTTGGTTTATGATCAATAGGGAGTTTGGGATTACCTTGCAGTGTAAACATGCTCATACAGAGAAGCAAAAACATGAGTGGTTGAACATTCATCCTACAAACTACACACAAACAAATTCCCCCTTCCCACATTTGTGGCAATCCCCCCAAAATCAAAAGAAAAATTCCGTCTCCCGATATAGCCGTTGACCGGTCCACACCCACGAGGATCAGCCAAAACCACTCCTTCTTCATCCTCCCAATCACCCTAACTCTACTGCTTTTAATAACGTAACATTAACTCTCTTCTGTAATTTTCCAATTTAACTCCAAAATTTTATAGCAATTTTGTACTTTTTTTTTTTATTTTTTAGTATGTAATACAATCTATATTTTGTAATCTTGCTATATGCTTCAAATCAGTTAAATGCCTATGTAAATGCTCAAATATTCTACCCTATATTCTGTTCATGCTTAGCTCCCACCAGTCTCTTCCTGGATCTTCTTGATGAGCTCCTGCGCCTCCTCAGGGGTCTTGAAGATGTGTGTTCTGCCCTCATATGTGACCAGAAGTCTTGCAGGGTGAATCACTCCATGACGAATCTCAAGGTTGCGCAGTTCTTTACGAATGGGGTCAAACTGCTTCCTTAATTGTTGGATTCCTGAGGCCAAATCTGGGTAGAACCGCACCTGCTGATCTTGGTATTTAATTTCTCCTTTGGCCCGCACCGCGTTGGAGATCGTCATCCTGTCTCTGTAGCTGAGGAACTTCATAATTAGCGTCCTCGGTGCTGCCTTGTTACCTCTCGGTGGGCCGATTCGGTGGGCGCTTTCCAAGACGACTGATGATTTTAGCTCCGCATTGTTCAGCGCCTCCGGGATCCACCCCTCCAAAAAGGAGCATGAATCACGACCTTCGGCTCCCTCCGGTAGACCCACCAGCCTCAGGTTGTTCCGTCTCGACCGGGATTCCAAGTCCAGAACATTATTTTCCAGACATTTATTTTTTTTTCCAAAGTGCGCACCTTTAATTGAAGTCCGCTGATTTCATCCTCCGCACTAGAAACACGAAGCTCCGCCTGCGTCACTCGCTCCACACAGTCACCCAACTCCTTTCTCATTGCATCCAACGCTGCCATAATCCCATCAAGTTTAGCGGAAAAGTCTGCTGTCATTGAGCTAATGGCAGCCAGCACTGCACCTGTGCCGCCATCATCAGCAGTTACCGCACCACCGCTAGTTTCATCCGCCATATCCGCAGCTTTCCCTGCTGCGCCACAGACTTGAAAGTCCGTTAATTTGGACTGCTTCGGCGATTCAATTTTCCCCCCTCCTGATTTCCCAGCCTTAGTCTTCACCGGCATATCCTCACCCAAACGCTGGGAAAAGTTCTGTTCCGAATGAGAGTTATTTGCCGAATCTTATCTCCAGGAGCAGAGCAGAGTGATACGTGTCCTTCTAGGTGGCCGCTATAACTGGAAGTCCCCAATCAAAATGACTTTTGACCGATCGGTAAATTACAACTGTGCGTTATCGCCACATGACGGACCGGTCCGTGCTCCGCGTCCGGACCGTGAATGCCCCCCGCTACTCTTCTGTAGCGGATTGCACATATATTGCAGATATTTTAGTACAACTGTGTGTAGTAGACCGTGGCATACCGTCACAGCGGTCCGTCATGTAGCGATGGGCGATGTTCGTCCTCTGTAGCGGGGGTGGGGGTGGGAGTTGTTATCCTCTACATTACAGATATTTTAGTATAATTTTTAGTGCACTGTAGGTTATTTTTTCTTGTAAAAAAAAAAGCCACACATTTTTTACGTGGCATGCTTCTTTGTGTGTGGGGGCTTGTTTGTTCATTCATTCATTCATGAATGAATAAACAACCCCCCCCCACACACACACACACACAGCCCTGAGTGTCACCTTTCATTAGAGCCCAAGATCAAGCTTCTTTATTGAATCATTCAAAAGTTATAGACATTTTTCCAAACTGTGCTATTTGGCACAATTTGGCACAGTTCAAAAAGGCCTGGGAACAACCTAAGAAAAAAGCTGTGTAATATATTCATTTTTTGTGGTATTGTTACAAAATTTTGACCTCAGCTGGATAACACTTGGTTCTACATTTCTGTTGCATTTTCCAGCCCGGATCTGACAGCTGTGTGTTATTTGCAAGCATTTGTATCCAAAAAAACACCCAGGCGAAATTTATTTTCTTCAAGTTCAGTATGTTTAGATGACTGTTACTCAGTGGCAGGAGCACTTAGAGAGATTATGACTGTTTTGCCAAAAAATTCAAAGTGTTTTCTTTTAAATGAGACCAACCCCATGAAGATGCTGCAAAGGGTTGAAGAACAGCTTTTGATTTACTTTGGGTATGTTATTTTTAGGCGTTTTTAGGGAAATTGACCAGAGTGCAAGGGGTTAATGTCTAGTCCACTTATAATTAAATCATCCATACGAGAATATCGTTCAAGATCCTCGACGCGTCGCTCCAAGTCTGCAATTTTTTTGTCTTTTTCCTTAATTGTTAATTTTAATTCTCGGACTTCTTCCATTAGCTCTATTATTTTAGCCTGCTGACTAACCACTTTGGTCAGTTCTTCTGACAAGAAGTTCAGAGATTTTTTGATCTCTTCCATTTCCTCCTTCTTTGGTGGCATTTTTACTGACCTGTGGATAGTAAAACAATCTCTGCTGGTGTCTCCGGTATCCGATCCGACCGACCTCGAATCCAGCTGGGCCTCAGCTAGCCCCCTCCGCTGCTAGTCCCGCTGCTTACCGCCGCCGTAACCGAGCACCTGTCCAGCCGGGGTACCGGAAGCTCCTCCACCGAGTCCCACTGCCGCTGTAGCCGAGCTCCGATCCTGCTTCTGTCCAGCTGGGGCCCCGGTAGATCCTCCGCTGAGCCCCGCCACCCACTGCCGTCTTCCTCAGTAGTTCCTCCGCCGAGCCCCGCCGCTGCAACTGGGCTCCGACTCTGGCTGGGGCCCCGGTGGTCCTCCACTGGTCCCTGTCTCCCACCACCGCTGCAGTTGAACTCCGATCCGGCTCCCGTCCAACTGCTGCCTCGGCTTGTTCCTCCGGCGAGCCCCAATCACCGTGGACAGAGTCGCTTCTCCGTGTCGGTGCTAGATGCTACGACTAGCTATGGTGTTAGCTATAGCGTTAGCCTAGCAAACGCGTCGGGTTAAGCGTAGCAGCGAACCACGAAAAGAAACGCCAATCAGTTCACTCACGAATGAGAGCAGTCCCAAAAGTCCAATTCTCACAGTGAGTGCAAAACAACTCTTAAAAACAGAGATCGAGTCTGACCCCCGAATCCAGACCGGCTGAACCACAACTAAAAAAATGTATTTAAGCTGCAAGAGCCTGCAAGACTGAGACCACTCACTCCGCCATCTTGAAAACATAACAGAACCTCCTCCATGTTTAACAGTAGGGACAGTGTTCTTTTCTTGGTATGCTTCATTTTTGCGTCTGTGAACACAGAGCTGAAGTGCCTTGCCAAAACCGTCCAGTCTTGTCTTGTCTGTCCATAGGACATTCTCCCAGAAACTTTGTGGCTTGTCAACATGCAGTTTGGCAAATTCCAATCTGGCTTTTTTATGATTTGTTTTCAACAGTGGTGTCCTCCTTGGTCGTCTCTCATGAAGTCTACTTTGGCTCAAACAATGACAGATGGTGCGATCTGACACTGATGTACCTTGACCTTGGAGTTCACCATGAATGTGTTTAGTGGTTGTTCTGGGCTCTTTTGTTACCATTCGTATTATCCGTCTCCTCCTGCGGCCACGTCCAGGGAGGTTGGCTACAGTCCTGTGGATCTTAAATTTCTGAATAATATGTGCAGCTGTAGTCACAGGAACATCAAGCTGCTTGGAGATGGTCTTATAGCCTTTACCTTTAACATGCTTGTCTATAATTTTCTTTCTAATCTCCTGAGACAACTCTCTCCTTTGCTTCATCTGGTCCATGTTTAGTGTGGTAAACACCATGTCACCAAACAGCACAGTGACTACTTTTCACCCTTTAAATAGGCCGACTGACTGATTACAAGTTTGTCGACACCTGTGATGTTAATTAGAGGATACATCTTGGTTGAACATGTCCCTATGGTCACATTATTTTCAGTCTTTTCTAGGGGTACCATCATTTTTGTCCAGGCCTGTTTCATGCATTTCTTTTTTAAAGCAATTCTGTTGAACCACAATTCAAAAGTATTGTCTGATTTTCATTGGTTAATTTTCATAGAATTTTTATTTATTACCACTTTTGTCAGATTCAAGTTATTTCTGTGACCATTGTGGGTTTTTCTTTCATTAACAGAGGGGTACCAACAATTTTGTCCACGGCTGTACATATTCTGTTTACATTCTTATGAACAAATATGTTAAGTGTCAAACTACAGTCTGAAGTGTTACGCAACCATAATCTGATAAACAGCAATCAGTCAGAGCTATAGAGCCCTCTTTCTTCTCTCTGTCCCTTCTTTTAGTCAGGTCTATTACATTAGTTACACACCCAAACCAACACTCACACACACACTTTTATTGTACATCTTAGGAGAGAGTTAATTTGAATAGCGGATGGCCTGTTCACGTCAGAGTTAAACTGGCCAATCAGACGGTTGCGTACAAGCCCATCCTATTGTACGGGGTTGGTCCAACCAACCCGAGAAGATGAATGTAAGTTGCTCCCGGAAGTTGGGGTCAGTCTGGCGACGCTCCCTAGAGGGCTGCGTCACACTGCACCCAGCGCTGCTTGCTTTACGTGTGACCTCTGAATACAGTAAATGTTGCATCTTTGAATTGAAGAATTCTCCGGCTTATTCTTGGATCTTTCAATCAAAGAATCTGGATTTTAACACTTATTTTTTTTCCTTTTTTCTTTTCTTTTTCCATTTTTTACCTTTTTACCTTTTTCCTTTTTTCTCTTTTCTTTTTTCCTTTTTTCTTTTTTGTTTTTTGTTTTTTAACCCTTTTTCTTTTCTTTTTTCACTTTTTTTGAAGCCGATTCTTTGACTGGAAAGGGCATAATGATGGAGCACAACGCATCTCAGCAGGTGAGAACAGGACGGTGTGATGTGGAAAATGTGTCAGTCGAGGAGAAACGGTGTCAACATCTCCTGAGGAAAATAGTCGTAAATCTGTAGCAAAAGGGAAGTGTTAAACCAGCCTAGAAAAGTGAAACGTCTCTCTCAGCTCTTGTTAAAAATTAACTACGATAGTTGTTGATGAGTCCCTGATTCCTTTTAATATGCAGTAATTGAATCTGAATAATTCATTATGAGATTTCCCCATTAACTAAACAAATGTATTGAGCAGGAAATGAGATCCAACTGGGTCAGCCGTCCCATATATTTCTGCTTCATTACATGACACTGATACGGCCTCATGATTTATGGAAGATCCGCTGACGTCTTCCAACATTAGACACTGGGAAATATTTAAGCCAGAATTACTTTTCACTTTCATGTCTGTGAAATTTCTTCAGCTAAAAAGGCCTGAAATGTCACCAAACGCACATTCTCAAGTGGAACCATTAAAGTAAACCAAGGCGGCTTTCATCTGCTGAGGGACAGAGTCACATTACTGTTTGATTTGAATGTTTTGCTGCAGTAAGCAGGCCTTAGAAAGAACATCGTTGTAAAAAACAAACAAACGAAAAAATCAAGACTTCACACAGCCATCATTCCCTGTGGACACTGAAATTGAATGAGAGCATGCACTGGTTGTTCCTCATTACTACTGGCTGACAGGGGTAATTGAATTCTGCCTGGAAAACATTCAGTTCATTTATGATGGACCATTTCTGGTGAAAATATGGATGGCAAACACACCAGTAATCAGTTGGTTGTGTTGCGTGTTTATAGCCCTAAATTTAGGGAACAAATCAGAAGCCTTTTTATTAATAATACTGCAGTATTTATCTGTCTGCTGGTGTTCAATTAAGTGTCTCAGACATTTGTTTAAAGTTTGTACATTATGTTTTTTATGCCTCCCTAATACAAAGGTGGAGATCATTGAAAGATCACTGAGTGATGACCAAATGGCCAGATCTCCAAACGATCTTTCAGTGATCTCCCAGCGATCGCCAAGTTCTCTCAGTGATCGCTCAAAGATCTTCAGTGATCTCCACGTTCTTCAAAATTCTGAATCGTTCCAAAATGATCTCTCAACAGTCACCAAAAGGAAGTGATCTCTCAACAATCTCATTGATTTCCCAATGATTTCTCAGCAGTCTTTTAATGAACTCTATTAGTGTTTCATTGAACGTTCAGTGAAAAATTGGCATTCATTGAGAGATCGTTGAAAGATCGCTGAGAAATCTTTGGGAGATTGATGAGATTGTTGAACTCTCCTTGGGCTCTGCTTGACGACTCAACAATCTCATTGATCTCTCAATGATCACTCAGCAATCTTTCAATAATCTCTCAGCAATCTTTCAGTGAGTGCCAAATTTTTCCTCACCAAAGGTAGAGATGATTGAGAGATCAAGATCGGTGAAAGATCGCTGGAAGATCGATGAGATTGTTGAACGGTCCTTGAGAGTTCATTGAGACTTTGTTGACAGATCGTTTTCCTTTGGTGATAGTTGAGAGGTTTTGGACTGAGTCAAAACAATCTCTGAACTGTAGCAACCCTGGAGATCACTGGAGAAACACTGATGGATCTTGGCAATCGCTGAAAGATCATTGAAAGATCATTAAGAGATCTGGCCATTTCTTCATCTCTCAGTGATCGCTCAACAATCTCCACTCCTGTGTAAAGGTAGTAGATTGTTGAGAAATCAGGTCAAATTTTGATCTCTATATGGTCGCCCAACCATCTCTGTCTGTGTAAAGGGACCCTTACTAATCAGTGAACCATTGAGCGTAACCATCCACCATCCAGTATCTAATTAAGGTTAGAATTAATTGGAACGTTAAGAGAGTGCATGTGCAGATACACTATGTGAACAAAAGTATTGGACCACCTACATATTACTGTATGGACCTTGCTTGCTTCGTGTGCTGGGGCGCAGTCATGCTGAAATGGAACTGGACCTCCAAACTGTTCCCACAATGTTGGACGTACAGAAGTGTCCAAAATGTCATTAGGAAACACCTGAATTCATTTATTAAGAGGTTTGGACCAATGCTTTTATCCATGTAGTATTTTCAGAAGTGTTCCCAAGTCTCCCATTGTAACAAAGACTGCACAATGATTGGCTCCTATGGGCAAGGGACAGGCTGTACTCTGTACATGTCAGTCATCCCAGTGTAAATGTGAACATGCAGAATTTACCAGCAGAAAATGGCTTTGCACACTGATTGAATACTGTGATGAACTGGTAAGTTTCTCTAAATCGGTCTATGCTCATTGGAAAACTGCTGACTGAATTCCTTACGTATATTGAAAGATAGCACAGTAATCTGATGTCAGGACTTTGAGTCCCTCCAGCACCATGTGTGTCTGTTAGTGTTCTTTGGCCTTCAGAGTGGGCTGCACGTTGAGGACAGTTTTAGTTTAGGGAAAAGATGGTGGTCCTCTAGTAAGTCCTTTGATTCACCATTGGCGACTTTACCAGTGACAGTGGAAGGAGTTATTGAGAGGGCAGAGGTGGAAATGTTGTCACACAGTAGCTATTTTCTAAACATGTTCACAGCTTCTAGACCTCAACTCTGTAACTTCAGTTTTAGTTTGGATATACACTCTCTCTTTCTCCCTCTGTGTGTGTGTGTGTGTGTGTGTGTGTGTGTGTGTGTGCGCGTGCGTGCGTGCGTGCGTCCGTCTGTCCAGTCCTTGCCATCCAAAACCAAAATGAAGGTGTCCTGCTATTATCCCAAAGTTTTATTGAAACCTGTACTGAAGTGTTGAACTTTTCAAATTTACTTGCGGTGTTTGCTTTCCTCTTTTGAACAACTGTCATCAGTCTGTGGTTTTACACATTTTTATTTGTGTTTTCAATTTGCATGAACAATTACAAAAGAAGGATGATCCAAAACAGTGAAATATCACTCCTGGCTTTTGCAGTGGCAGCTGTGTTGATGAAAGCAGAAGGTTGCAGTGTGCCACGGAAAAGGGCTCATGGAATACGTCATGACTTGAAAGGGTCATTGACTGCTCTTTTCCCACATTTTAACAGCTCACACATGTCTTAATGAGGTGTTTGGGACATATTTTGTTCACATTTTCTCTTATTTTTTTTAATTAGTGAAGCTAATTTGTTTTGTCCATTTCCTGGCTTTCTTGAAATGCTCTGATTTAAAGCCTGTCACTTTAAGAAACATCCTTCGCCTTTTCAACTCCGCCCTCCCTCTTACGTCAACTAGCCATTAGCTGACTAGCTTCTAGCTTTCAGCTTTTAGCGTCCTAGTTTGGATGAGCAGCGCTGGTTCACTGATTCATAGTCACCGGCGCAGTGCACGCCACTTCAACCCACCTCCCAACATCCTCGCCCGTAACTCCACAGCAAATTGCTAGCACCATGCGCTGGGTGGCCCCGTGGTTGCCACAACCAACACGGCCTGGGATTAGAGGCTGCCAGCCAGAGGCCAAGCCAAGGCGAAGCTTGCTGAGCCGAGCTGCCAAGCCACGGGATCTCAAAGGGCAGCATCCTGCTCCTTGAGACTCCACTACCGCAGCCAGCTGGGGGATGCTTCCTCATGAGGCAGTTACCCTAAGCTGCCCACGAGAGCAGAGTTGCACAGAGGCCTGGAGGACAGTGGTGGAGCAGCCTCTAGTTCCAGGGCCAGGTTGGTTGCAGTGACCGGTGTGCTGGTGCTGACGATCGGCCGCAGAATCACAATGAAACCACTGGGAGATGGGCCAGACTGACGTGAGGCACACCACCGACTGTGGACCAGTGAACCAGGTGGTAACCAGGTGTTAGCTCGGTGCTAATAGCTCAGGGATTGTAGCGGAACTGGTACCAGGTAGATGGACTTGCCTCAGGGACCCTCAGCAACAATAAGACCAAAGGAACTTTGTCCTTCTGCTCACCAACCCCCAACTCTTTCTTCACAGCCCTTCTAACATTGAGGAATGACTACTCATTGTTATTCTCTTTTTCCTAACACTATATACTGCCTTTGCATTCAAGAAAACCTCTGTGAATTCTTATCAACACCTAGGTGCTAATAGACTACCCACTCTGTATGGCTACCTGATTGTTGCTCTGAGTGTTGCTATCCCTGTGCTGTTGCAATCCTGGAATTTCCCCGTTGTGGGACTAATAAAGGCTTATCTTATCTTACCTTCAGCCCCCATTCCATCTACATGATGGACAGCTAGGTGGGCCAATGATAGAGCAGTGGGTGGGTCTTTAGGACAGCAGTGGGTTCGCTTCTTCTAATCATGACATATGCAATTTACCCAGTACAGTCAAAAACATTTCTGGCGTTTCTGGGAGAGAAAAACAAGATAAAGGTTTTGTTGGGGGGGGGGGGGGGTTGAAAAGAACTGGCTGGTTTGAATTTTTTTTTTATAATTACATTACCAGTAGACTAATTTTGGACAGTTAAAACTTATAAACACACAATTTTTCAGTCAATGACCCCTTTAAGTGAGGAGTTTCTTATCAGAGATGTCCATTCCTCGGGACAGAATGAAGCAATGACTTTTGACAGGCTCTAGTTTAATTCAGCTGTTTAGTTGCATCGTTCTCTGGTGTAATGGTTGAAGTTAGCGGAAGACTGAGGACCACAAGCTGATGATGGTGGTGATGCTGGAGCACATGTTACATGGTCAGTGAAGGAAATGATCTCAGTAATGATATTAGAGGTCAGATTTCTAGTATTCCTAATCACTGGTTGATGTTCTTGTTTTCTCTGCTGAGGAGATTTTTATTTTTTGGCTGGTGTGTGCTTGTTTGCCTGCAGGTTTATACGAAAACTACACAGCTGATTTCAATGAAATTTGGTGGAATGATGGAGCCAGGGCCAGAGAACCACTAGTTAAATTATGGAGAGGTTTCAAATCAAGGGGTGGATCTAGAAACTTTTTTCTTTTTAATCATTGTGCAATAGGGCATTTTTTTTGGGGGGGGGGCATTCTGTGTAATCTGTTTGATTTCATGTGGATTCAAATCAGGAACTATTTTCACTTTTTGTAACATTGCAAGAGAGTTTTTAATATAAAAAACTAGGGGTGGGAATCACGAGGGACCACACAATCTGATTCAGAACACAATACTTGGGTCATGATCCATCCATCCATCCATCCATCCATCCATCTTCTTCCGCTTAATCCTTTTTGGGTCACGGGGGGGCTGGAGCCTGTCCCAGCATCTTTGGGCGAGAGGCAGGGTATACCCTGGACAGATCTCCAGTCCATCGCAGGGTCAACACAGAGAGACAGACAACCATTCACTCTCACAGTCATACCTAAGGACAATTTAGAATCCCCAGTTTTTGATGCCAGTTAACCTAACTTGCACATGTTTTTGGCATGTGGGAGGAAACTGGAGAAATCCCGGAGTAAACCCACGCAGACACAGGGAGAACATGCAAACTCCGCACAGATCACTGTTGGTCGGGACTGGGATCGAACCCAGGATCCCCTGGCCAAGGGTGAGTTGCTGTGCTGCCGCAGTGCGAACCACTCCGCCACCGCGCTGCCCTTGATAGCATTGGGTCATGATCCAATGCTATCAAAATCCCATCACTACTATGATCCATCGTGATAACATACATCCCTCCCTTCCATCATTCGTCAATTACGGCATATCCTCAGGGGCATCGGGGTTGAACGATATCCCTCTGGACATGGCTGCCCAAATGCTTTCTCTGAAGGCAGTACGGTCTTGAGTGAGTTTTCCAGCCTCTGTAACACTCATTCGCAGCCAGTCTTCTATGTCGCTTTTCCAATACCTTCTTGGTCTGCCTCTACTTCTCTTGCCATTGATTTTGCCTT
Source organism: Pholidichthys leucotaenia (assembly GCA_020510985.1). Lineage (NCBI taxonomy): Eukaryota > Metazoa > Chordata > Actinopteri > Cichliformes > Pholidichthyidae > Pholidichthys > Pholidichthys leucotaenia. Next base: position 385,771,707 of record CM035840.1, on the reverse strand, counting down.
CCAGAACTGTTTTTTTCTAGTGTGTCATGTCTTTTGATATGATCGAAGTATGCCAGCTTTTGTTTTTTTTCATTTGCTTTAGGAAGTGACTTTTTTTTTATGCGTAGAATCTTTCGCACTTCTTCATTCCTTATCTTGGCTGTCCATGGGATTTTCAGGATTTCTCTATAGCATGACATTTCAAAGGCTGGGATTTTACTTATGCCATCTTGAAGAGGTGTCCTTGCCTCACAACCGCATAAGGCAAAGGGAAAAATACAGGTCTTTAGGACACGTAACTTTGTTTCATTGCTCTGTCCTTTCCAGATATTCTTCATGTTGGATAACTTTTGGGGGATCTGCAGCATACTGTTGCCTTCATTGAAGAGGCGGGAGAGTCCATCTGACGAACGAGTGGAAGAAGAAGAAGATAACTTTTGTTTTGCAATGGCTAGTCATCTTCTGATCTCACTTTTGGAACTACCATCGCCTTGAAATCTTGTTCCAAGTTCCAAATCTAATTTTTTTCTTATCTTACTACTGAAAAGTTTCCTTTTTTCTGCACAGTCAGGTGCTTTGTCTTCATTAACTACAGCAGTACTTTTGTTCAGTTTCAACTCTTCCCCAATTCATTCTCGAGACTCATTTGGCTTGGGGGCCCTACCAGCAAGATTCATAATGTTACACCCGCTCATTTTGCGTTTGGGTTTTAGACAAAAATTAAAATCAGTAGTTTGTCATTGCTTGCTGGAGTAGCAGTGCACATGCTATGCAAGGCCCTTGCCATTGTCCCTAACTTTGGAACCATATGCCTACGGTTTAGAAGAAAAGAACCACTACTAGAAAGATTTCTTGTACCCCTCTCTCTTCTGACTTCTCCTGCTTACCAAGTCGCGTTGTGTGTGCCGCTTGGTTGAACCTCCCAGAACCCATTAAGTCCCCGCTGGCATAGCTCTTGAGATCATAAGGATGCGCAAGCTTCCCCACCACGGCAAGGCATGTACACAGGGATGTCACTGTCAAATTTTGTCCCTAAAGTACAACTGTCAATATCTGTTTCATATGTTTTAACTCTTTTCAACTCGCCATGGCAACTTTTGTTTTGGTGGATGCTGGCTTTTAGTCCTTCAGCTGCTGTGGTCGATGCTGGTGTGTTTAGCTTAGCCATTGCTAACACTACTCTCGAGACGTGTGCGGGCTTGTGTGTTCCTAGTGGGGCTTTTTGTTTGTTTTCTCGTCCAGCACTTCTTGTGGGTTGTGTGTCATGTCAAGGTCTTTTGTTCCATCTTTGTTATGAAATCAAAAAGAGGCCTGACATTTGAGCGGACTTTTTAGCGCATCCAGTTGCTTCCTAACTTTTGAAGCTGGCTGCAGATAGACAAGCTATGACTTCACTTGACTGGGTGTATGTTTTGTGCCATCTAGTGGACTGAAAATGTAATTGGTTGATTAATACCCAAAGGTATGCAATATTTACATGAATATATATAATTAATAAAAGATTGATCCGTGTGTTTAGGGATCTTCACTGAATCGATCTTTTGTCCCACCCCTAATATTAATTCTTGTCACGTGCTGGGTTCTGGAGGTCCTGCCAGACCCAGCCTCGTGGCCTCTCCCTGTATTGATAATTGTCTGTTGCATGTATGTAGGCTCTGTTTGCCATTTTCCCTGTTGTGTTTTATTTCTGCAGTTTTTGATATGCATCATTGAGGATGTCATTTTATTTGTTTCCAGTGTTTTCTTCTCTGTTGACAGCTGTCAGGGTTTGTCAGCCTCGCGTGGCCGTGCCCTGCCGCCTGTCAAGCTGCCAGCTGCCCCTACCTCACCTGTCATTTCCATCAGCTGAATCCAATGATTAGTTTTTGCTCCTTTCTCCTGTTCAGGCCAGCCCACACCTGTGATCACTTCTGTTGTCAGCGCATTCACTATTTAAGCACTATCAGTTCACGTCATTGTTGCGACTACCTCGAATGTGTTGGAATCAATGTCCTTCCATTGAGTGATCCTCGGGACAATAATTCTTTTCCTGCCCGCCTCGTCTCCTCCTGAGCAGTCTGCTCAGGAGCGCTTCTTGAAAGCGCTTTGAGTGGTCTTTGTGACTAGAAAAGCGCTATATAAGTGCAGGTTAGTTAGTTAGTTAGTAGTTCTTCCTGTAAGTTTTTTCGTGTTTGCATTTCGAGTTTTGCACTGTTGGACTTCAGTTTTTCACAATGAATGTTGCAAAATATCCAGCGTGTGGGTTCATCTCAATCTTTGTGCGCTGCGTAGAGGCACACATGACAATTTCTCACATTTTTCAAGCGTTTTGGATGGAACTTAATGGCAAAAAAACTTTCTTGCATATAAGTTGGTATCTGTAGAACACAGTGTGAATCCTAATAAAAATTAGGAACTAGAACACAAGTGTTGGCAGAGATATTATGTGCCTTCTGAGTCCTGTCTAGTTGTATGTTTGTATTGTAAACTGTGTTTTCTACCCTTTGCTTCATTTCTCCAGTGTTTCCTTTGGTTTGTTTAATAGTTTAACTTGCTTCACTCATACTTTGCATGTGCTTATGCTTCTATTTCTTCATTCCTCATGTGCTAAATGACCTTTTAATATTGTAGAAGGAAATATGGAATTTTAATAAATATGATCAGGTATAAATTATTTAATTTATATTGATGTATTGGAATCTGAGATCAAATCTCGTTTCATATACATCAGAAAAATTAATAACACTCGTGGGGCACCAGCTTCTATCTCTAAGAAGCAATTTAATCTTTAATTTCACTTTATACCTGTTTAATCACTCAATAAATTAATTAATAATCAGTCTCAAAAATTTTCCGTGAATTCGATACCTGTGCTTGAACAGACTCAGAATGAAATAAATTCTCAACAACTTCTCTCATTTTCACATATTTATTAAACGAAATTGATTAACAGACATTGCAGTAATTTCATTAATCATAAAATCAATCTTGTAAATGATAGATTAACAATGTCAATATTTTCGGAACCAGGGTTAAACTGAGAAACCAATTTCTATCAGTTTGAGATAACACATTATGGAAACAACGCAAATTTATGGAGAAAGTTTACGAATTATATGAAAAGTCCTGGATTAATCTTAAGAAAATAAAAACGGAATTTTAATGAAAAGAAGAGTTATGTTAATAGCTTCTTAATTTGCATCTGATTAGATACACAAATTATTACCGAACCTCAGACGTTTAATTCAGCAGATGAATTAAAGTTTGCAGCTCACGTGATTCCTCGCTTGGAGTTTCCCTGTTGATCTGCTTCAATGTTCTGTCGTCGTCCTCGTGAAGTTTTGATGTGTTGTTCGGGGGCAAAACTCAGAATATTTGTCCCGCAAATATTCTCTTGAGGATGAATGAGATTTATGAGATCGGATGTTTGATCTCAACTGTTGAAATTCAGCAGAAGCGTGCCGATTCCTCAGCTGCATGTGATGTGGGAGCTGCGTCTTCCCAGAGCCTTCGATAATAATTAATTAAAGATATCTAATCCAATCTCAAATTAAAGAGTTTCAGACTTTAGATAAAAATAATAGCTTCTGGTGTGTGCTTGGTCAAGAAAAATATTATAAAAATAAAGTCGAGATTAAAGTTTACATTAAAATTAAACAAACGGTGATTTTACAGAAAGTTTAACAAAGAAAAAGAGATAAATAAAAATTGGAGTTTAACTCCGATTAAGAATTGAGCTCAAAGAAATAGGAATTCCTAGGCATTTAAGAGAAAAAGAAAAAAGACATTAAAATACAAAGTTACATAAACAAATTACGAGTTATCTGCTCTGTGTTCAGAAAAACAACACGCGGTAGAAGTCTTTGTTCTTCCTTGCTCTTCCTTGCTGTGTGTAGACAATGGACAAAAGAGAGAGACGAACGTCGAAAGAGAAAAGAGATCGGTGATAAGGGGATGAATCAGAGCGAAGAGAAAAAGGGGCTCGGTGAAAAAAGGCGAGCCGAAAGAGGCAGAGCGAAGAGTCTTTCGCCTTTTATAAGTTCTGTTGAGCTATCGCGGGCTTCCGGGTTGACCGGAATCTCAGCCAATGAGCGTCCTTCGTGGGCGGGCTCGATGAACCTTTAGTCCAATAACAAACAGTCTACAAGGGACCAATGGGATGAAGAAGCTGGGGTTCCCTGAAGACTGGTGAAATGTGATATCAGTCCACAGGAATACACACAATTTTAAATACATTGGAATATACTGTTACACACTTATGTATAACTAAACTAACCTGAGTGTATCTTATAAGCAGTGCTTCTAAATCAACATGCAGGAATAAACATTCATTTAAACATTTTTAACATGCGTATATATATAAAATCAGATTAATGCATTTCACACATATTATTGATTTTCCACATTAAAAACATCAGAGTCCATTTGCTTTTCATAGTCCTGAAAAGAAGAAGGTTTAGAATTGAGTTTGTAATAATGTACTTTAAAACTCACTGGTTAAATCCAGCATGTCCCAGAGTTTAAGGAAATTAACTGAGTTGTGGATCTGTGTAGGCCAGGCCTGTTGCATGTTTATGGGGGCAATAAAACCAAAGCCGGACATTGGGGGAATTCCTTAGGCTGGTTTTAACAAAGGAATGGGATTTCAGCTGTGGCCTGGAGGAAGAAAATCCATTCTTTACTTTCTTACTCCTGGATGAAACAAAATGTCTTTAAGCAGAAGAATAATTATTGCTGAGCCAAAGTGAGATGATGGTACAGTCCCCCCTCTGGTATCAATGGTGATGTTGATTCAGCGTTGATGGCAATCCTAGGCATCAAATCCCAATTTGGCGAGGCTTGATCCAAATGCTGAACTAAAGTTCTGATGTCGATAAGTCTTAAGCTTGTAAACAGTATCTATTCCAAAGTGTAGGTCCTTAAATTTGGTTTTCTGAAAAACTTTTAGAAATTTCAAAAATAATTTGAGCATGACCAAATATAAACATTGTATAATTGTCTAGGATATACTAAGGTTCTGTATATGCCTGTAAAGACTTAAAAATTCTGGGTACAAAAAGGGTGAACTAGAAGTATGTGGGTTTTGACATACTTGATATAAATGTTTTGGGTTTGCTGAAAAATATCTATTCAAACTTTCAAAAACAGTTTAAATGTGCATAAAATCTAAATAAAGTATAAAGGATTATTTGTATATACACATGCATGTATCCAAAAATCTTAGTCAAAAGCAAAAATAAAATTCTTTCATACTTGAGGTAGAGGTTAAGACTAATCAATATTGGGGTGACTCAAGGAGGTTCAAATTGAATTTGTTTAGTTAGACTAAACCATGGTTCCACAGATGTCCAAATCATAGGGTGTTTGAAGCTTTTGTTCAGAAAAACTGAGTGGGCATAGGATGTCGTTATCATTCTTTGGATGGCATTGAGAAGTAAATTTGGATTTACTGCAAAAAGGATATGATGACAGAGCATATTCATTGTTAAAGCATTAACTGAAAAGCTAATGTTTCTAGCTACTTCTGAGAGTAACATAGACATTGGCCGTGTGTGAGCATAGTCAACCTTTAACACAAAGAGCAAAGAGTTCAAGACCTTGTTGAGTTTGATTGAAGCTTCGGAGCAAGCATTCAAAACCAACACAGTGTCTTGTAAGATTCTGGTAACCATTTGTGGTTCGGTGACCTGGCGTTTCGGTTTGGCGGTGTTGACCGAGTTAACAGTGGGCGTGCTAAGGTTAACAAGAGGCTCTAACGATGAGGCTGTTATTAAGAATCCACCCGAGGATCTTTGACCTTTCGTTTTGGCTTGGCCCATTTCTGACTGGGTAACAGTGGGTGTGATTGCTAGGCAGATGGCTAAACTGATAAACAGGAGGGCCATCATCTTGGCAAATATAAAACTGGGTGGTTTTGGATCTTAATCTTCTTGTTGATCTTTCTTTAGATACCTGGTTGGCAAACGAAAATTCCTCTCAGAGGTGGAATGATTTCTTTTAGATGGATGTACTTTATTGATCCCAACACTGGGAAATTACAGAATAGAGATTAAGAGATTGAACTCTAAACCTTGTGCTTGTTTTTCACCTTTGATGGAGTTTTAAGGTTATTAACTCAAGCTAATGGTGTTGAATGTATTTGCGTGTACTATTTGATAATAGTAAGTTGATTGAAGTTTATTAGATTTTACAGAGGTCTTTGAACTTAGTTTAAGGGCTAATTTGGTTTTAATATACCCTTTCCTTTTTGGAGGTTTTGATGCAGTTAACTGATTGTTTGGAGAAATTTGACTGAGTGCACCTGAGGCTAGTAGTTAGCTACAGTTATTTCTCAGACGTAGGTTTGATTTTAATCTTGTTTATGGACTTACTTTGACAGTGTTGTACCCAACAAGTCCCATGGGGTTTTAGTAAAGGTTACTCTGATTTTGGTGATCCCATTTGAAAATGGGGTCTTGGATTTGGCTCTTGGGTGGCTAAAGTTTGTTGTTGACAATGCTGAGCCAAAGTGAGATGATGCTACAATATATAAACTTGACAATCAAACCACTTCTGATTCTGTGTGAAGTCACTCATACATCTCCAGACAACTCTAGTTATTCTGGCTTGCAAGATGATCCTTAAGAGAGAAGGGCTTGCGTCAATATATTACTAAAATATTCTTGACATATTATAAAAGTTACCATTTTTTAACATCCTTATAAAAGGAAAAACAGTCTTCATCTCAATAACAGCATGACTATAATTTTTATTCTAAAATGAGCAAACTTCTGATTAATTGGTAAACCTTTTGAAAAGCTGTAGCCATTATAAGTCAATTAAATATTAACAATGAGCAGGTAAGGTCGGTGTCTCTCCTGAATAGAATGTATGTGATCAGAGATAAATGGCTTAGCTGACCACTGTAGTGATACATTAGTGAAACATCCTCATGGATAGTTTTCAAGCCTCTGTACACAGCTAATTATGGGAGCATAATAGTGTTTGCTCTGCCATTTTACATGTGTAATTAATCTTTTGATTGTGTGTTCATCACATCAAGACCGTGTTCGCACTCCTGGAGTTTCAGTCATTTTTTTGCATAATAACTGTTCAGTGAGAGTACAGTCTGGGTCATTTTTAAATTCCTTCTATGCAGCCAGTCCCTTGTTTCAAGATTCAGGATTCAAAGGCTTTATTATCATGTGCACAGTTAAGAAATGCTACATTTCCTGAGCAATGAAATTCTTACTTTGCTCTCCGAACAAATGCCAAGTTAAAGGTACAGAAACAACAATTCTAATAGGTCATGACACACTAACACAGTAACTCAACCCTAGTACTGATGGATGCTAAGACACATACACCAACACACAGTTGGGCAGTAGAGGAATGAAAATGAAGTCACCGGATGACTAAAGTAATAGTAGTACAGTGGGGTAAAAAAGTATTTAGTCAGCCACCAATTGTGCAAGGTCTCCCACTTAAAAGATGAGAGAGGTCTTCAATTTTCATCACAGGTATACCTCTACTATGAGAGACAAAATGAGAAAAAAAAATCCAGAAAATCACATTGTCTGATTTTTAAAGAATTTATTTGCAAATTCTGGTGGAAAATAAGTATTTGGTCAATAACAAAAGTTCTTCTCAATACTTTGTTATATACCCTTTGTTGGCAATGACAGAGGTCAAACGTTTTTTGTAAGTCTTCACAAGGTTTTCACACACTGTTGCTGGTATTTTGGCCCATTCCTCCATGCAGATCTCCTCTAGAGCAGTGATATTTTGGGGTTGTCGCTGGACAACACGGACTTTCAACTCCCTCCAAAGATTTTCTATGGGGTTGAGATCTGGAGACTGGCTAGGCCACTCCAGGACCTTGAAATGCCTCTTACGAAGCTACTCCTTCATTGCCCAGGCGGTGTGTTTGGGATCATTGTCATGCTGAAAGACCCAGCCATGTTTCATCTTCAATGCCCTTGCTGATGGAAGGAAGTTTTCACTCAAAATCTCCCGATACATGGCCCCATACATTCTTTCCTTTACACGGATCAGTCGTACTGGTCCCTTTGCAGAAAAACAGCCCCAAAGCATGATGTTTCCACCTCCATGCTTCACAGTAGATATGGTGTTCTTTCTCCTCCAAACACAACAAGTTGAGTTTTTACCAAAAAGTTCTATTTTGGTTTCATCTGACCATATGACATTCTCCCATTCCTCTTCTGGATCATCCAAATGCTCTCTAGCAAACTTCAGATGGGCCTGGATGTGTACTGGCTTAAGCAGGGGGACACGTCTAGCACTGCAGGATTTGAGTCCCTGGCGGCGTAGTGTGTTACTGATGTAGCCTTTGTTACTTTGGTCCCAGCTCTATGCAGGTCATTCACTAGGTCCCCCCGTGTGGTTCTGGGATTTTTGCTCACCGTTCTCGTGATCATTTTGACCCTACAGGGTGAGATCTTGCGTGGAGCCCCAGATCAAGGGAGATTATCAGTGGTCTTGTATGTCTTCCATTTTCTAATAATTGCTCCCACAGTTGATTTCTTCACACCAAGCTGCTTACCTATTGCAGATTCAGTCTTCCCAGCCTGGTGCAGGTCTACAATTTTGTTTCTGGTGTCCTTTGACAGCTCTTTGGTCTTGGCCATAGTGGAGTTTGGAGTCTGATTGTTTGAAGTTGTGGACAGGTGTCTTTTATACTGATAATGAGTTCAAACAGGTGCCATTAATACAGGTAACGAGTGGAGGACAGAGGAGCCTCTTAAAGAAGAAGTTGCATGTCTGTGAGAGCCAGAAATCTTGCTTGTTTGTAGGTGACCAAATACTTATTTTACCGAGGAATTTACCAATTAATTCATTAAAAATCCTTCAGTGTGATTTTGTGGATTTTTTTTTTCTCATTTTGTCTCTCATAGTTGAGGTATACCTATGATGAAAATTGGAGACCTCTCTCATCTTTTAAGTGGGAGAACTAGCACAGTTGGTGGCTGACAAAATATTTTTTTGCCCCACTGTATATTGATATCAGAGATGATGTGAACCTGAGATGGCATGAACCTATGTACAGTGTGCAAATGAGCAGTGTGCAACCTGATGTGAACCTGAGGTGGCATAGACTTATGTACAGTGTGCAAATGAGCATTGTGCAACAAGCAGTGTATAATTACAAATTATTGGTAAGTAGCAGCAGAGATGATATGGACATCAGACAGGTGATACTATATCTACTGTACAGGTGAGCAGTGTGCAAAATTTAGCAGCCGGTGTGTGAGTTCCTATATACAAAGCTGTGTTAGAGTTTGGGAGTTGTTATCTGTTCATGAGTCTGATGGCAGTGGGAAAGAAGGAGTTTTTCAGTCTGGTTGTCCGGCATTTCACACTTATGTACCTCCGACTTGAGAGTGGAAGTGTGAACAGTCTGTGTTGGGGGTGGGTGGGGTCCCGGAGGATGACGCCAGCTGTCTTCCGCTGTCTTCACCACTCTCTGCAGACGTTTACGCTCCAGGGCAGTGGTGTTTCCGTACCACGCAGTGATGCCGTTGGTCAGGATGCTCTCGATGATGCAGCTGTAGAAATTGTTGAGGATCCTGGAAGACATGCCAAACTTCTTCATCCTCCTCAGAAAGTACAGTCGTTGTTGAGCTCTCTTGACCAGCTCTGGTCAAAAGGTGAGGGTGACTATAAAGATGAAGCCACAAAACAAATGTATGTCATCTTCCTCTTCTTCTTTTGGCTGCTCCCTTCAGGGGTCTCCACAGCGGATTATCTGTCTCCATCTCACCCTATCCCTTGCATCTTCCTCTGTAACACCAACCCTCTCCATGTCCTCCTTCACTACATCCATGAATCTTCTCTGTGGTCTTCCTCTTTTCCTCTTGCCTGGCAGCTCCATGTTCAACATTCTTTGTCCAATATATCCACAATCCCTCCTCTGCACATGTCCAAACCATCTCAGCCTTGCCTCTCTTACTTTGTCTCCAAACCACTCAACCTGAGCTGTCCCTCTGATATACTCATTTCTAATCTTGCCCCTCCTAGTCAGTCCCAATGAGAATCTTATCATCTTCAACTCTGCCACCTCCAGCTCTGCCTCCTGTCTTTTCGTCAGTACCACCATCTCCAAATCATACATCATAGCAGGTCGCACTACCGTCTGGTAAATCTTACTTTTCACTCTAGCTGCTGTTATTCTGTAGCAAATCACCCGACAGTCCTCTCCACCAACTTCACCTAGGGCTGTGCAATATGACAATATATCGGATGACGATATAAAAATGTCTATTGTTTCAGAGAATACTCTATCATTTATATTGTTATTTAAAATACACATACTCCCATTTATTCAGTAAAGCTCCTCACCACAACTTGTCAGTGCCCTGTCTCTCCTGTGGTGTGCACAGCTGAACAGCTGTGTGGTGGGTGGCTAGGCTTCAGTCTGGTGGATGCTAATGCTAACTCCAAACTAGTGGTTCAGATAGCTGCTAGTCCTGTTTGCCAGGGATGTGGGACTGTTTTCCATCGTGCTGCGTCAGAGGATAGTTTCCTGACCTCGTTTTAATAGGAGGCAAGTAACATTAACACCATGTCTAATTATAAAATGCTAAATGATGATGCTAACTTGTGCTAACTGGAAACTGTAGCAGACCATCGGGGTTTTTTTGTTTTTTTTTTTGTTTTAAATTACTGCTGAGTTTCTTAGTTTTGTCTGAAAAAAATTATTAAAGCTGCAGAAGTGCATGATGGTGGCACATACATGCAGAATAAGTAATAAATACATTAAAATGGGTCAGAGGAGCAAGTTGGCTCTGAATGTAGTTATCTGATTTCTTATCATTTTAATGAGTCATGTATTGATAATGAATAAAGGTAAAGTCATCACATGTATTTTATTACATTACCTTTTGTGTCTTTGATTTTCAGATCATGACCAATCTGAAATATTTTTACTAAGAAGCAAACTGGTTAAATCAGGCCAGAATGACGGAATGCAGGTTGACACTTAAATTTTCACTGATTTAAACTAACAGCTAATTTATATCTGTAGGTGACAGCCATGAGTAATTTTTTCATTTTCAGACATTTTTTTTAATGTTATCCGGTTTTTTGGGGGTTTTTTTTGCTTTTCTCCTCTGGCTCAGGAAATATTTAACTTATTGATGTTTACTTTTTATTCATATATGATTTAGAAGAAAAACCTAAACTTTATGAGAATCAAGTTTCAAATGCACATTAAAAAACTATTTTATAACAACACTGCAAAATTGTGAAGGAAAATGGTACATGTAAAAAAAGTTAAAAAAAAAAAAAAAAAGATGGTCCTTTTTATGTGATTATCTAAACTGTAGAATTTACAGAAAATGTATCGTGATATAAGATGACTTATATCGTGATAAGAGTTTTTGGTCATATCGCATAGCCCTAGCTCCACCCTTCCTGCACTCGCTTCTTCACCTCTCGTCTGCACTGTCCATTGCTATGGACAGCTGACCCCAGGTATTTAAACTCACCTACTTTCACTACCTCTGCTCTTTGCATCTTTACCGTTACACTAGGGCTGCAGCTAACGACTATTTTACGGCTCAGGTAATCATCCACTCTAATCGAAGATTACTCGAGTAATCTGATCATTTTTTTTTTTAAAGAAACTTGCATTGATCAACATTTGCGGAACTTTCTTTCCTAAAGAGCAGCAGTAATTGTACCAAACACTCAATAAAACAGGTACACATTTATTGCAATGTTTATCGCATAGAACATAACTTTAAACAGTACGTTGCACCATAAAGTTCCTTTCGCTTGCCATTAGCATCTGTTAGCATCCAGATGCTAACAGTGGTGGCTATATGTTCTTTGGTCATATAAGCATAATTAGCGTAGCTGACTACATTTTATTCATCTTAATTTTAAATCTCAATCATGGACCTTGTCTCAGGTGCGCTGGCTGTACCTGATGTGGGATGCTTTCTGGCCAGAAAATGTAAAAACCGACGTTGTAGCATGTTAGCTCCCTGCTCGGCTTTACCATGTACACACTGCACAATGTTTTCCTTCAATTTGAGCTTGAAATGATTTCAGACTTGAGATACTTTTGTCATTTTTTAAAATTTTCTTCCTCTTTGCTAGCCTGTCACTATGCCACTCTGCCATGCCATTAAACAAATCTGCATTTTGTTTAGATAGTGTGACCGGAAGAAGGTCTTATAGACCGGAAGTGCTGCATTAATCAACACGTCGACGCATAAATTTTGGATTGAGAATTTTTTGTAATCAAATTATTTGAGTAATCGTTGCAGCCCTACGTTACACCTGTCAATCACAAACATGTATTCTCTCTTGTTTGTACTGATTTTCATTCCTCCTCTTTCCAGTACCTGCCGCCACCTCTCCAGGTTCTTTTCCACCTGCTCCCTACTCTCACGACAGATCAGTGTCATCTGCCAACATCATGATCCACAAAGAATCCTGCCTGACCTCATCTGTCAACCTGTCCATACCCATAGCAACCAAGAACAAACAAACAAATGCATATGACATTGTGAAATAAAATACACTATTCACAAAAAGTTAGGGATATTTGGCTTTCAGGTGAAATTTATGGAAAATGTAAAAAGTTCACTTTACAGTGATATTGTATCATGAAAGTAGGGCATTTAAGTAGAACCATGCAATGATGATCTCCTCATCTCAAACAATTTATTGAAACAAAAGCCAACAACAGTTGTGGGTATACCACAACAAAAGTGTCAGTGTCTCAATAACTTGTCATGGGCCCTTCTGCATCAATTACAGCTTGACAACGACGTCTTATGCTGTTCACAAGTCAACTTATTTTCTGCTGAGGCATAGCATTCCACTCTTCTTGAAGGGCGGCCCGCAGGTCATTGAGGTTGTGGGGTGCAGGGTTATGAGCCTCTACACGGCGACTCAGCTGATCCCATAGGTTTTCTCTGGGATTCAGGTCTGGAGAAAGTGCAGGCCACTCCATTTGAGGCACCCCAGCCTCCAGCAGCCATTCCCTAATGATGCAACCTCGATGAGCTGGAACACTGTCATCCACAAAGATGAAATTAGGCATGTGTTGTTCATGCAGGGGCACAATGACTGGATTAATGATGTTATTCAGGTAGTATCGGCTTGTCACTGTACCATTCACAAGGTGTAGGGCAGTTCTGTATTGACTACACACACCTGCCCAGACTGTAACACCACCACCACCAAAGGCTCATCTGGTGACAACAGTGGATGATGCGTAGCGCTCTCCTTGACATCTCCAACATTGTTGGTAGCCATCGTTTCTGCTCAACTTGAATTGACTTTCATCAGAGAACAGCACTGAGGCCCGCTGGTCCCTTGTCCAGTGTAAATGCTCCCTGGTCCATGCAAGACGATGATACCTGTGTCTGGTGGTGTGGTCAGGTACCCTTTCAGATTGTCTAGGAGGGGTGGGAAAAAAGATTGATTCAATGATGGATCACGATACTTGGGACTGGCGACAATGCATTGAGCCAAAAACACACGGATCGATCTTTTATTTTAAACAAATGTGCACACATACTTTTGGGTTATCAGTTAGTCAGTGGTGTTTTCAGTCCACTAGATGGTGCAAAGCAAACACCCAGTCAAGTAAAGTCATAACTTGTCTCAGTCATTTGCAGCCAGCTTTGAAAGTTAGGAAGCAGTTAGCTCAAAGTTAGCTCAAATGTCAGGCCTTTTTTGGATTTTATAACAAAGATAAAAGGAAAGACCTTGACATGACACACAGCCCGCAAGAAGCGCTGTGCAAAAAAAAAAAGAAAAGAACACTTGTGATATGGGGGAGCCACACACATCTCGGAGCAGCATTAGCAATGGCTAAATTAAAGAGACACCGGCATGGAGCTTTTTCTCCGAGGATCAAGTAAGTAAAGTTTATTTATGAAGTGCTTTTCAGAGACATAGTCACAGAGCGTTGCACAATAAAATGGAAAAAAAAGGAGGTTGATATAAAAAATAATTTTAAAAATGCAAAAACAAGTTAAAACACAAGATTAAAATAATTTAAAAATATCAGACTTACCATTTAAAAGCAGTTGAAACTCAACGGAAAGCCTCGTTAAAAAAAAATGTTTTCAGCTGCTTTTTAAGAGTCCACGGAGTCAACTAAACATATCTGGAATGAGAGTCTATTCCAAACAGCACCATTCACTGCTCTCCCTGTGTGCAGAGACGTGTCTCTGCAGAAAGTGAAGCCCCGAGAATACTTTATTTTTAACAGTTTTACTTTGGGACATGATTTCAGGTTGAATAAGGTGAAAAATTTTGAAATATATGGGATCGTGATACTCAATTATCACGATATCGTGATTATCATTGAATCGTACCCAAGAATCGCAATCCGAATCGAATTGCGAGGTCCCTTGCGATTCCCACCCCTATCGTCTAGCATGCAGACTACGCTGATGTAAAAGGTTTTGAATGGTCTGATGTGACACTTGGGTGCCCTTGCCTCCCTTAAATGTTCCTGGAGTTGAATAGAATTCATCATCTGTTTCTGCAGGGCACTGTTCACAATGAAGCGGTCATCAGCGTGGGATGTGGCCAAAGGACGTCCACTTCTATGCCTTTCTGTGACTCTTCCAGTCTCTCTGTATCTCTGTTGCAACCTGTTGATGACACTCTGTGACACTCTAAGCTCAGTGGCCACTTTCCTCTGAGAACATCCTGTTTGAAGCCTCGCAATGGTGTGGTACTGTTGATCAATTGTTAGTTGTCGTTTTGGTCTCATGATGTCAAAATGTGAATAGCATAATGAAGAGGACTGTTTAAATACCAATTCTAACAGAACCAGAAAATCTATTGGTTGATTCATGGATCTAACACCTGTTGTGAATTTTGCCACTAAACACCTTGTAGAGAAGAGTAAATTATGCAAAAAGTATTGAAACATTGAACAGTTGGACATGTGCATTCAAAAGGTTAGAGAAGGTCAAATTAAGTTCACCTGTAAAGGTTATGGTGCATTTCAGGTGCATCCTGAAATTTTACCAGAAAGCTGAATATCCCTAACTTTTAGTGAGTAGTGTACATCATGGGGAGTGGTGGCCTAATGGTTAAGGATGTGAACTGTTGCTGATTCATTGGCTGGACTGGCAGGATCAGATCTTGGTGGGACAAATACCATGGCCATTTTTGCTCCACCCTCATTATCCCCACTGTGGTGCCCATGAGCCTCAACTGCTCCAGTGGAGCTGCTCAGTGGCCACAGGTCAGTCCGTGGTTGTACTGGGCTGCTTCCCGATGTGAATGTGAACAGGGTGTCCTTAAAAAAAGAGAGATTGCCTTTCATTGGACTGCCCCTCTATAAATAAAGGTTAAATAAAATTTAAAAAGTGAACCAGGGAGCAGAGCTGGTGCTAACTGGGTAAACTGCTACATAACCAAAAGGAGACTATTATTTGTTACTTTGTTCAAAGTAATAACTAGAAATATGGTCATATTTTTGGTTTGCAGCGATTCCCTCAATTTGATCACATGATGGTGGGTGGCATCATGGATGTGACCGTCTCGCCACCTAACATGCAAGCAATCGTTAGTGGTGAAAGTGTAACAAGATTTCTTTTAGCCAAGATGAGAAAGCTTTCTCACATCCTATCCAAAGACTTCAAACTTGATGCTGTGTGTGCTTGGGTCCCTGAGAATACACCTGCCAAGTAGATGAGATGAACAGTTGTTTGAGCAGCAAACACACGCAGCGATTATGCCCATTAAAAAGTTATTCTGAAGAACTGGCTGACTGTGGCCTGCAGCTTTCTTGAGAGACACTCATCCAGAGCTCTATGGGTGGTTATAAAACTTTAACTTATTGAGCTTATGGACTTTTGCACATAAAAAACCTATTGCTGTATAGTCTTAAATTGTTAAGGCTGGATTTATGGTGCCTTTCCATGTTCAATGTAGACAAGCCCGGTGCACACTTGGTTGTATATATGCTTCTTTTTTTTGCGTCTGCCAGGCCAAGCGGACGCTGCAGTTTCACCCCATCTTGATCGGTAGCAGCCAGGAGCAGATGTGCTGGTTTGTTCACCGGCTATACAAGAGATGAAGTCTCTCTTTAAAAAGAAGAATCCATTTTGTGGGTTCGCTACTCACTATTATTTTGCTTTTCTTCTGGTCACGCTTTGCTGCTACAACTCTAACAACCAAATATATAATATATCGTTGTGACTACAACTACTGCGTCTTCCTGTTTGTCTACTTCCTCTTCTTCTTTGTCTTTTTTTAATGTTGTTTCAGTGGCGCATCCGTTTGGAAGGCAGGTTGACTCTTGCACATGCGTAGTAACCGCACACGGGCAACGCAGTCACACAATTTGACTGGAGATGATGATGAAATTTCTGTCAGTGGAGCCTCGTGGACGCAGAATGTGGAAAGGGAGCATACAGTAAATGCAGTTTAAGAGAAGATGATGAGGGACTGACAATCCAGATGCCCATACATACACTGTTAAAAAGGGAGAGCAAAGTTAATTTTACAGTTAAAAAATGGCAGTTGTGAGAATTTCACTATTAAAAAATAGAACCTTTTCCAATGTTTCATCAAAATTATAATACTGCTGATAATTTTATAACTATTTATCACAGAAAAGTCATTGCAAAGCCATATATTTAACCCCTTGCACTCCGGTCAATTTTCCTAAAAACGCCAAAACAAAAAATGTGCCCAAAGTAAATCGAAAGCTGTTCTTCAACCCTTTGCAGCATCTTCATGGGGTTGGTCTCATTTAAAAGAAAACACTTTGAATTTTTTGGCAAAAAAAACATGATCTCTCTAAGTGCTCCGGCCACTGAGTTACAGTCATCTAAACATAGTGAACTTGAAGAAAATAAATTTGGCCTGGGTGGTTTTTTTGGATACAAATGCTTGCAAATAACACACAGCTTCAGATCCGGGCTGGAAAATGCAACAGAAATGTAGAACCAAGTGTTATCCAGCTGAGGTCTAAATTTTGTAACAATACCACAAAAAATGAATATATTACACAGCTTTGTTCTCAGGTAGTTCCCAGGCGTTTTGGAACTGTGCCAAATTGTGCCAAATGGCATAGTTTGGAAAAACGTCTGTAACCTTTGAATGATTCAATGTAGAAGCTTCATTTAGGGCTCTAATGAAAGGTCACATTCAGGGCTGTGTCTGTGTGTGTGTGCGTGTGTGTGGGGGGGTTGTCCACCCCCCCACCCCCCGCTACAGAGGACAGAGATCCGCCCTCGCTACATGACGGATTACACTCGGATAAGGCATGTTTCCACAGCAGCGCTGTCACTGCAGCTCCCCCCACCCCCCTGCTACAGAATCGTAGCGGTGGTGGTGGTGGTGGGGGGGCGTTCACGGTCCGGAGGCGGCGAACGAACCGTGTAACGCGGCGCGCGCACTTCGGACATCGTGCGCCTCACAGTTGTAATTTACCGATCGGTCAAAAGTCATTTTTGATTACAATTTTCAGGGATAAAAAATAATTTGGCTTATAACACCTTACCTCTTCACAGCCACATTGTCCTGGCCAACTTCTCTTCCTCATTGTCAGACGAACCGACGCTGGTCCGCTCGTTCTGGTCTCGCGACCCGGTCAAAACATAATTCCGTGATTGCGGTTTTGGCGAATGATTTACGACATTCGTCGTCGGCCTCCGTCGGTCTATGATGACCATATAAGAGAATCCTAAACACTCTGCTGGAATTAAAAAAAAATAAAAATAAACCACTGCCTGTGGCTGCTGAAGCAGTCTCTCTTCACCCAGCTTTAGACAAAACAGCTCAGCGAACTTCTGTGCTTCATTTGGCTCGCAGCCGTTGGGAGGCTGGTCCTTCTGGCTAGGTTTTCATTCATTGGTTCTTCAAGGTTTCAGAAACCCAATTCAAGGCTCTTATTAGTCGAATGAGAGGTCAATCAGATGAACTAATCTGTTCGCGGCTGTGTCTGCAGCTTTTATTTTCAGTGCGCGCTTGGACGCCATACACCACCTACATCAAAATCTCCATGATGCGTCCTAGAGCGCACGAGAGCGCCCTCAGACACAGAGACTTGCCCACCCATGGGACAACGGAGCGCAAGAGGTTAACTTGTAACAATATTTTTTACAGTAAAAAATACTTTTAACAGATCTTTTAAAATCTTTTTTTCAAAAGGTGTTAGCTCAGCTCCACATTTTGTGATGAGTGGTGGCTAAGATTAACTTTTATAAAATCTGTCAGGACTTTTCCTCCGTGTCCTTTTTAAAACATTTTCCACAACAACACGTGAACTGCACCAACATCCCAGTCACGATGCTAATCTGATTTAACATCATTAAATTAAACCCAAACAGAACAGCAAGAACAATTACTGCACTTTTATAGATTATGTACATTATTAAGGTGTTTTCTGTCCATAACGGTGAATAGAGGGGTTGCACTGATGTCACACGGGTCACATGTCTTTTGTTTGTTGCACCATTTTGGACGTCAACAAACAGTGAAATCACCAACAGCAAGCGTGAGTGAGTGTAATCAACGAGATAAATGGCTACACACAAATCAACACCGTGGTCCACCGACGAGGTGCAGACTCTTCTGTGCTTGGCAGCTGATTAAAGAAATCCAGATGGAGCTGGACTGTGCAACCTGAAACGAATTCACGGCCATGGCAGAGGCAGACAGGAGGCAGAGTGGCGTAGACCCGACCACGGCATCATCATTGTTGAAAACAGTGATAGAGGGAAAAAAAAACAGTGATAGAGGATAGTGAGTGATGTGATATTATGCATTTTTGCCGTTATTTATCCCAGTTGTGGAAATCTGACTTTGAACAAACAACACCATTGTCTCCTGTATGCAGACAATGAGCTAGCTAACACACACAGCATACATATTTTAGTACCTAATAGCGATAACTTGCCGTGATTACAATGTAGTACGGGAGACTTATGAGTGCTAACTAGCATTAGCAATCATTAGCTTATCTTCATATGTGATTTAGTTCATATCCTCACGTCTTCTGCTGCTCCATGGCTTCCTGAACTCTCCAGTACTATTTCCAGAGGTTTCGTCTCGCCGCCTGTAGCCTTTTCTGGCTCTCTTTTTTGCCTTTACTCTGACAAAAAGCCAGCAAGCAGCAGGCTCGCCTCCATATCCATCTTGTGTTTTTCTTGTCACATACAAACGATGTCATGGGAGTGTCGGGCTGCCTTGCTGTATAGATCTCACTCACTTAAGGTGGTATTCAGTCGTAATGGAAAACGAACAACACCGTGGCGAGTCGGACTGAGTACGTGCTAGTGGAATTATTATTATTCTCAACACAGGGTCCACGCTATTTGCTGTCCAAATGGCAGAAAAACAATGTGGCACTTGACCACGAACGTCACGTGCAACCCCTCTATACTCTGAAGTCCTGCAGCCACACCCACCTAAGTATTTATTACAGGATATTTCTGTAAAGACATGCAAGATTATTTAATGGGGTAGTAATGCCTTTTTACAGGTTAAGGTCTTTGACTGTCATGTCAAAAAAAAAGCTGTAGTCTTTTTATGTGTCTGACCAAAAATATGAAGTAAAATGTAGGGATCAAAAACTAAATGTTCTGACTCTTAGACATACTGTACCTAAAGTTTAAAAGCACACAAAGATGAAGATCAAAATGACAGTAAAACCTGTGATGCATAAATTAAGTTTTCTTGGTTTATTACCGCCACCAAGAAAGTAATGTAAGTAATGTTTTTGTTTCTATCAGGATTATGGTAAGGGTAAGGACCTGTACTTCTATAGTGCTTTTCTAGTCTCAAAGACCACTCAAAGCGCTTCACTAGTACTAATCCTCTATTCTAAGGGCCTATAGGAGACAGATATCTAGGGACAATTTTAGAACAACCAGTTAACCTAAGATTCATGTCTTTGGATTGTGGGAGGAAACCAGAGCCCCCGGAGTAAACCAACGCAGCACAGGGAGAACATGCAGTCTCCACACAGAAAGGTTCCTACCCCTGCCAGCCTGGGGATTTGAACCTGGAACCTTCTAGCTGTTAGGCAACAGTGCTAACCACTTCACCACCATGCTGCCCATTATGTAAAAACTACTCAATGGATTTTGATGAATTTTTCGCCAGAGGTGGCCCATGGCCTAAAGATGAACCCATTAGATTTTGGAGGTTATCTGAGAGTGCATACCTCCACCAAGGCCCTATTTGTGAATGTACGCTCAGACGGAAGTACAGAGGGACCAATGGTGGTCTGGAGTTATGGAGCCTTGGTGGAGGTATGTGCTCTGAGTGCCCCCTAATTGGATTTAGAGACATACAACAGGCAGTGTAGAAATATACTGTATTAGTCAAGCAGAGAGTATATAATCCCGATTATAATCGGTATTAACATGTGATAATTTTTTTTTTTTTTTTTTGAATGCAAAAGATGCAATAGACTTACACAATGGTCCTCTCCGGCATACAACTAGGAACATACCGGTCGCTATGGAGGGTGAGAATATGTATGGGCACATAATCATACCATGTAGGATAACTAAATAGACGGTTATGCTGTTTCATCCCACCTAGCAACAATGCTCTGCACTGTGTGTGTTTATATATTTACATATTTATTCCATCTAGCTACAATGCTCTGCACTGGGTGTGTTTCTATTTATATATCTATATATTATTCATCTAGCTACAATGCTCCGCACTGTGTTTTTATATATCTACATATTATTCCATCTAGCTACATTGCTCCGCACTGTGTGTGTTTATATACTTGCATATTTATTCCACCTAGCTGCAATGCTCCATACTGTGGGTGTTTATATATTTACATATTTATTCCATCTAGCTACAATGCTCTGCACTGTGTGTTCATATATTCATATATTTATTCCATCCAGCTACAATGCTCTGCACTGTGTGTCTGTGTGTGTGTGTGTGTGTGTGTGTGTATATATATATTTTATAGTAATATGTACATATGTATATTAGCTGCTCTTGCTTGCTTGTTTTTTCTTGCCTTCTGATTGTTGCTCTGAGTGTTGCTATCCCTGTGCTGTTGCAATCCTGGAATTTCCCCTTTGTGGGACTAATAAAGGCTTATCTTATCTTATCTTATCTTATCTAATTATCAGATGTTATTAGAAGTTCTGACTGACTGAAATGCAAAGGAGACTCCACAACAGGCGGAATCCTACACATTTTTAATAAGCATCACAATCACTTTCTTCAAGGCGGACAGTTTGTGTCTGAATGTATTTATTTTAAATCCCGGAGCATAAACGGACGTCTGTCATCACAGTGTGCACGCTAAGCATTTGCCCTGAAACCATAATCTCTATGCTTCTCCTCCTCCAACCGGCAAGCTGCAGAACGACACCTCCTCTTCAACGCACAGCTGTCAAAAGTTTTGCACGAATCGCCTGGCTTCCGTTTACATTTACCGCTTGGGTGCACCTCGGATGCTTTTTTTTCCTTTTTTTTTTTAATGCAAACTTGCATAAACGCATCTATACAGCTCGGCCTTTTTTTTTTTTAACGATGTCCCCGGCGCGTGGACTGGGTAGGTGTTGTCGAGCGATTCCCCCTCTCGCGCTGCAGTGAGTGACTTGCCGTAGGGGGGCCGCCCGCCCGCGGCTCTCCATGCAAACAGCATCATCCCTCTGACAGCTCATCGGCACTTAAAGCTCGCCTTTATAAGCCGGAGTGGTGAGCTGGGAGCGTTGTCAGTGGCGGACGCCGTCACGGAGCCGAAGACAGGCCAGTCCCCCGCTCCAGTCGTGAGGGCGGGCTCGTATCTGAAAGGTCCCGGTTTGCTCTCTGCTGCTCTCATTGCGGTCCAGCGTGCCAAGCGGAGCGGACTGCGAGGATTGTCGCGTTTTTTTTTTGTTGTTGTTGTTGTGGGGTTTTTCTTTTCACTTCGCTGGGTTCTTCTCTCCGTCCTGCTGTGGAGGACCGTCAGGAGCCGCGCATCGTCTTCTGTGGACAATGTTTCTCTTGCAGTACACAGGTACACATTTCCAACTTCTCCTCCTTTACCAGCTTGTGTTAGTATGCTATTATTATTATTTTCTCCACGTACCGCACACCGGCTGGGAGTACTTGTTCCGCTGCGGGCTCTAGTGTCAGCGCCCGGCTGCCGCCGCGCCGACTCCCGCCGCACACGTTTCCAGTTTATTCCTCTTCTATGATGGAACTTGTGACCGAGAGCTCAGAGATTTTCTCGCCGCGTTTTCGCCCCTAATTGTCGGGCGTATACCAGCTTCCGAGACCCGCAATTTAAAGAGCTCCGCACCGCCTTGTCTTCAACGTGGAATCGCTGCTTATTATTAGTTTATTTTTCACTGTGTCTGAGCATTTTTTTGTGCGCAATTGTGAGCGCTTTTTTTTTTTTTTAAGCTGATGAATGATGAGCTCTCCATCCCTCCGTTGTGATTCATCCTGAGAGCCACACGCCCAGCGATGCCATTTATTGATGGAAGTTTCGGCGCTGATGCCTTTGGGTATTACATATTTTCACGCATTTCATTTTCACCCCCCCCCTTTTTTTTTGGACATAATTTTGCACATCATTGGCGAGCTCGGGCCTGTTGCAGGGCTCGCGTGTCGTTTGCTTTATTTGTACAAGTTGTTTGCGTTCTTCACTGCGAGGATTTCTGTGGGCTTTTTATCCCGAGAACCGCAGCAACACATAAGGAGCTGGATTTGAAATGCGCCCCCCTCCCTCCATCCCCCTCCGGGCTCACAGGATCTAATTAGGCGAAGATGCTGTTTGAAATCTTCACATTAACCTGGTTCCTCTGCTTTGTTCTGGCTCCCTTCTCAGTTTTTTCCTCTGTTTGTGGTCATTGTAAATCTTTCTCAGATGTCCCACAGCTTTTTTTTTTTTTTTTTTTTTTGTCGCCTGTGCAATTAAGCTTAGTTGTAGCTTCCTTGTATCCTTTAAAAACAGTGACTTGTCAGAAAAGTCCCTTGGTATTAATTAGTCATTTTTGTCACTGCATTATGTTTTACCACACAAACACATTTCCTCCTATGCAATATATAAAGCATTGTAAGGCAAAGTTTTAAAGTGACCTTTCTCTACCCTTTAATGTCATGATGTTATGATTAAATCAGCTGACCAAAACCTGACCTGAAAAGCTGAGACTATAGTGCTTTTGCCCCGTACTGGGAGTCTTCATTTCTCTATTACGCCACCATTTATCTTGCACGAGCAGAAGGGATCAGTTCCCTTCTATTTCCTCTCCCTTCCAGAAGCGCAAACATGCTTTGAATCAAGTTGAGTGAATGGAGGTCGAGTGCCTCCCTATGACCACTGGAAAGAGAATAGGTCCATCAGGCCTTGTGACAGCAGCCATTTACATCCACACAGCGTTAGTCCTCTATGATCAGCCTGCCCAGCATCTTTACATTGCCTTTAATGGCAGTGGGGAGGCGGCACTTTGCTTGGATCTGTTAGAGTCGGGATTTAAAGGTTGTACATGTAGTGCTTGAGAAGAAGCTTAAATATTTCAGCTCTCTTTGGCATAAGATGATAGTGCTGCAGAACAAATTAGGACTGAGCAGAATACGGACTGCTGTATAATACCAGGAGATTTGACAACTTTGAAAACTCTCAAATTTTAATTGGTTGCTGCATAACATTGGTGGTTAGTCAGTGGGATTCTCATAGAGGTGTGAGTAAGAGAGGAAGGAGTGGCAAAGGGAAAAAGGGATTTTAAAAAGTGAACCTGTGAGTCATAGATTACCCAAAAATGTTTGATTTAGTGAAACCAACTACCTCAATGGCTGCCCGGCTAAGCTAAAATTTATTTCTGGCATAGTGCTATCACCGGAAATTGCTCAATCCATTTTGTAATTTAAAATGTAGCTTCACACTGCCCCACCAATTCAGAGTCATTGCTAGCTGGCTGCCTATGACTGGTAAAGGCAGAGAGTTGGCTGCTATGATGGCGAGAAGAAAGGTAGATATACTGTGTGTTCCAAGAAATCACATGGAAGTGAAGCAAGGCTAGGAGCACTGGAACTGGATTTAAACTGTTCTACCATGGTGTTAGATAGGAAAAAGGAATGCATAGGAGTAATCTTGAAGGAAGAGTATGTGAAGAGTGTTCAAGAGGTAAAGAGGGAGTCAGACAGAATCATGAGTTTGAAGCTAGAAGTCGAAGGTGTGATGTTGAATGTTGTCAGTGTGTATGCCCCACAAGTTAGATGTCAGGTGGAAGAGAGAGGAATTCTGGAGTAAGTTGGATGAAGTGGTAGAGAGTGTTCCCAGGGGGAGAGAGTGGTGATTGGAGTGGACTTTAATGGACATGTAGGTGAAGGGAACAGAGGTGATGAGGAGGTCCTGGGTAGGTATGGTCTTAAGGAGAGAAATGTGGAAGGACAGATGGTTGTGGATTTTGCTAAAAGGATGGAAATGGCTGTGGTGAACACATATTTCAAGGAGAGAGGAACATGGGGTGACTTACAAGAGTTAAGGAAGGTGCACACAGGTGGACTACATCTTATGCAGAAGGAGAAATCTGAAAGAGATAGGAGACTGCAAGTTGGTGGCAGGGGAGAATGTAGCTAGATGGCATTGGATGGTAGTCTGTAGGGTGGCTTTGGAAAGAAAGAGGAGGAAGAAAGTGAAGGCAGAGCCGAAGATTAAGTGAGGGAAGTTACAGAAGGAAGAAGGTCATACAGAGTTCAGAAAGGAGTTGATACAGGTTCTGGGTGGTAGGGAAGAATGATCAGATGACTGGAAAAGTATAGCAAAAGTATTGAGGGAAACTGGTAGAAAGGTATGTGGTGCATCCAGTGGACAGAGGAAGGAAGACAAGGAGACTTGGTGGTGGAATGAGGAGGTACAGGAAAGTATTCAAAGGAAGAGGTTACCAAAGAAAAAGTGGGCTAGTCAGGGAGATGAAGAAAGTAGAAAGGAGTATTTGGAATCTAGGTGCATGGCAAAGAGAGAGGTGGCAAAGGAAAAAGGCATATAGTGAGTTGCATGAGAGGCTGGACACTAAGGAAGGAGAAAAGGAGTTGTATCGATTTGTTGGCCAGAGAGATCGAGCTGGAAAGGATGTACAGCAGGTTAGGTTGATTAAGGACAGAAATGGTAGTGCACTAACAGATGATGAGTGTGCTGAGCAGGTGGAAGGAGTACTCTGAAGAGCTGATGAATAAAGAAAATGAGAGAGAGGAGGATGGATGAAGGAACGATGGTGGACAAGGAAGTCCCGAGGATTAGCAAGGTAGAAGTGAGGGCAGCTCTGAAGAGGATGAAGAATGGAAAGGCGGTTGGCTCAGATGACATACCTGTGGAGGTATGGAGATGTTTAGGAGAGATGGCAGTGGACTTTTTAACAAGATTGTTTAACACAATCTTGGAGAGTGAGAGGATGCCTAAGGAATGGAGAAGAAGGGTTTTGGTACCAATTTTCAAGAACAAAGGTGATGCTCAGAGCTGTAGTAAGTACAGAGGCATAAAGTTGATCAGCCACTCTATGAAGATATGGGAAAGAGTTGTTGAAGCCAGGTTTAAGAGGAGAGATGACAATCAGTGAGCAGCAGTACGGTTTCATTGCCAGGAAAGAGTATTACAGATCACAATGTTTGCTCTAAGAGGGTTCGATGGAGAAGGATGGAGAAGGTCAGAAGGAGTTGCACTGTGTCTTTGTGGATTTAGAGAAAGCATATGATAGTGTGGCAAGAGAGGAAGTGAGGTACTGTATGAGAACGTCAGGAGTGGCAGTGAGGTATGTGAGGGTGGTGCAGGACATGTGAGGACAGCGAGATGGTGGTGTGTGCTGTAGGAGTGACAGATGGGTTCAAGGTGGGGGTGGGGTTACATCAGGGCTCGGCTCCTAGCCCTTTCTTGTTTACCATGGTGATGGACAGACTGACAGATGAGGTCAGGCAGGAGTCTCCATGGACCATGATGTTCACAGATGACATTGTGATCTGTAGTGAGATTAGTGAGCAGGTGGAAGAGAACCTGGAGAGGTGGAGGTATGCTCTGGAGAGAAGAGGAATGAAAGTCAGTAGAAGCAAAACAGAATACATGAGTGTGAATGAGAGGGAGGCAGGTGTAACGGTGAAGATGGAAGGAGTAGAGGTAGTGAAAGCTGATGAGTTTAAATACCTGGAGTCAACCATCCAAAGCAATGGAAAATGCACAAGAGGTAAAGAAGAGAGTGCAGGAAGGGTGGAGTGGGTGGAGACGAGTGTCGGGGTGATTTTTGACAGAAGGGTAGCAGCAAGAGTGAAAGGAAAGATTTACAAGATGGTAGTGAAACCTGCTATGATGTGTGATTTGGAGACAGTGGCAGTGACAAAAAGACAGGAGGTGGAGGTGGCAGAATTGAAGATGTTAAGATTTTCATTGGGAGTGACTAGGAGGTACAAGATTAGAAATGAGTATATCAGAGGGACAGCTCAGGTTGAGCGGTTTGGAGACAAAGTAAGAGAGGTAAGGCTGAGATGGTTTGGACATGTGCAGAGGAGGGATAGTGGATGTATTGGACAATGGATGTTGAAGATGGAGCTGCCAGACAGGAGGAAAAAGGGGAAGACCACAGAGAAGATTCATGGATGTAGTGAAGGAGGACATGGAGAGGGTTGGTGTTACAGAGGAAGATGCAGGGGATAGGGTGAGATGGAGGCAGATGATCCACTGTGGCGACCCCTAAAGGGAGCAGCTAAAAGAAGACGACTAGCTGGCTGCCCTGACAAATGGCCTATAAGGACTTAAAAACAACCAAAACTAAATTAAACCCATTGATGTACAGTATCTTTTGAGATTGATACCGCAATGAGCGCAGACTCTTCATATAATCTTGTCATTAATTTGTATCACAGTTAAAGCTGAATGTGTCTACTGAATTCAGCCCATCTATCTTATTCATCTTTGTGTCGCAAATGAAGTGCTTTTGGCAAACAGGAGCACTGCACCTTAAAAGAAAAAAACAGCTGGCTCCAGTTTCATCCCCACTCCAGATAATCTCCCAGAGCTATTTTCCCGACTCAGCCTGCCCAATGGAATTCTGTTGTCACCTGACTGCTCAAAGCTGAACTGACAGACAGGTAGGATGTGCTTAGATTACTGATGAGGGAATTTTTGCTCTTGAAAGTGGCAAGTTTCTTTATAAAGTTTAGGGTGTTGGTTTGATATTGTATGCTGTTTGAACAAAGTTAGCTAGGGTAATCTTAACTAATGATTAAAAATGAACTAGCATTGTTATAGCTCCTTTCTAGTCTTACTGACCTCTCAGAGGATTACTATTCAAGTCATATTAATCCATACACAATTTCATATCAAATTTATATCAGTCTAATCTAAGATTATCAATTAACCCAATGAATGTCTTTAGACTGTGAGCGAAATTGACAGCAAAAGCATGCAAACCACACAAAGAACCCCAGACAGCTTAAGCTCAAATTGGGATTTTCTTACTGGGAGGTGACATTGTTTAAACTGACTCCCCATGTATTGTCCACCTATGTCAAATCAGAACTCAAAAGGAGCCCTTATACATGAATATGTATAAGGCATATATATATGTTTACTAGATGTTGTTTTTCTTGCCTTCTGATTGTTGCTCTGAGTGTTGCTATCCCTAATGCTGTTGCAATTCCTGGAATTTCCCCATTGCTGGGACTAATAAAGGCTTAATCTTATCATTATATATTGTGAACTTAAGAAAATGGACTAAGATACACATAGGCAACAGTATATTTTGCTCCATCCACACTTTCTCAAAATAAACACACTTTGCTGCCTCTCATAGCTCGTGCTGCATTCACACATTGACAGTAAGAAAAATAAAAGAATGCCCTACTACCGTCAAACAGCAGATGTTTGTGTTACCGCTCTGCTAAATGACAAACAACAGTAGATGGGAACTGTTTTCATGGTTATTTGGAGGTAAAACCTATATTGGAGGCCCTAAACCAGTCATTAAACTTTGATTTCCATGATAGAGTCTGAAGGTTTCATTTACTGTTAAAGAACTGACAGAAAAGTCATACATGCTAAAGTCATCCAGTTTCACAGGAGCACAATTTGTTAGAATTCCATCAGCTAGTTGAAGAACTGATGGCTGAGGAAGAGCTTTTCAGAAGGTATTTTAGGCCATTGACAGCTCATATTCGAACATTGACATCTCTTTTGTCAGTGCTGCCAGATTTTGTGGAAAATGTTAATTTTCTGATGGCTCATTTTGTCTGTCGTATGCTACTTTTGTTGCAAGCAGTGGTGAATGTGACTTATCCTCTCATTGCGAGGTTGAGGGGGATTTCTCGTTTCCATTTATCTCATACAGTCAACAAGGCATATACAAAAACTACAGGTTAAAAAATAAAAACATAACCTAGGAGTTTTACTTATCACTGCATATCATCTTAATTTATTCTGGAGGTTCATTAGAATTCAGGAGGGATTAGGTCAAAAGACAGAAGACAATAATACTGATTCAATTCACCCTTCAGGATGGTCAGTTTATGTTTAAATACTTCAACCATCCTTATTGGCTTTTCACAGTTTGCCAGAAGTCGTTCATTGCTGCTGCAAGAAATGGTGTGATCACATGGACAAGTTACTATGCAGAAAGTGCACTGGTTACCCTCACAGTTCCCTTTGATTCCAGTTCAAAGGGCTTGTGATTATAAAATTATTAAGTGTATCTTAACGTAGGCTTTTTTTCCTATTCAGAATCTTTTCTTTTTTTTTTCCTCACTGTGTGACTACTTGGTAAATGGCAAATTTATTTATGTAGCACATTTCAAACAAGGCAGCTCAATGTGCTTTACACAGTAAAAAGAATAAAATGAGTCAGTACAGGTTAAAATGACATCACAGTAGAAATGTTAAAAGATAATATATGTAACTACTACCAAAGAAAGCAGCACAAAGATTTTGTAATGACTCGTAATGAATTTGCTTCTAATATATTTTATGAGTAAAACAAATAGAAAAGAGGTGTGACAAATCAACTGAAATGTTACATTTAACCAGCATATGTCCCACCACAGATACTGCCCTGCCTGATTGCTGCTTCTTCACCTCTGTTATTGGCAGACATGGGATGCTGATGGACTCTGGACAGTTGAAAATCTTTGTGAATCAATGCACAGATGTCAAAATCATCTACATCTGCATTGCAATACATCTAAAAAATGCCCTCCCCCCACCCGATATTTAAATCATGTCATACAGAGGATGTCTTTAGTAGGGATGCCCTGATCTGATACTTGAGATCGGCTTGAGCCTGATCAAGGCTTTTGTGACTCGATCGGAATCGGGGTCACTGGGTTCATCTCCATTCCAAGTCTGTTTTCCGTCAGCCACAGTTGTTTTACATCAGCATCACCATAACACAGCAGGTATACAGAGTGGCAGCAGGAATGGTGTTGCTAACATGTCTGCTGTGTGGAATACTGTAGTATTGAGGTGTCAAGCAAATACATGGCACTGATTTAAGATAAGATAAGCCTTTATTAGTCCCACAATGGGGAAATTCCAGGATTGCAACAGCACAGGGATAGCAACACTCAGAGCAATAGTTAAGAAGATACGAAAGATATAAATAAGATCAGTGGATATACATACATACACATAAATATATAAATATACAGTATATACAAAGTGCGGAGCCTTGTAGCAAGATGGAATAAACAGCATAACTGTCTACTTAGTTATCCTACATAGTATGAATATGTACCCATTCATATTGTCACCCTCCGTAGCGACCGATAATGTCTTAGTTGTATATACTGGAGGGGACCATTGTGTAAGTCTATTGCGTCTTTTGCATTCAATACTATTAGGTCGTCACGTTTTTTTGCCATCTCTGCGAGCAGCACTGCTTAGGTTATACAGTCTGACAGCTGTAGGTAGGAAGGACCTGCAAAACCTCTCGGTTGCGCACCTAGGATGATGTAGTCTGCTGCTAAATGAGCTCCTCAATGCGTTCAGTATGTCCTGCATAGGGTGGGACTCGGACTCCAGCAGAGATGACAGTTTAGCCACCATCCTTCTCTCTCCTATCTCCTCCACTGGGTCAGGGCGCTGCCCCAGGACAGAGCTAGCTTTCTTGATCAGTTTGTTCAGTCTCTTCCTATCGGCTGCTGTAATGCCACTGCCCCAGCAGACCACTCCAAAAGTGATGGCTGATGCCACCACCGTGTCGTAGAATGTCTTCAGCAGCGCCCCTTGTACACCAAAAGACCTGAGTCTCTTCAGTAGGAACAGCCTGCGCTGTACCTTCTTGTAGAGTGCGTCGGTAATGTGTGACCAGTCTAGTTTATTGTTCAAATGAACACCCAGGTACTTGTAGGATGTCACCATCTCGATGTCTGCTCCCTGGATGTTTACTAGTGCTGTGAGGAGTTGTCCTTGCCTGCGGCAGTCTTTCACCAGCTCCTTAGTTTTCTTCGCATTGATCTGGAGGCAGTTCCTATGGCACCAGTCCACGAAGTCCTGGATAAGTCCTCTGTACTCAGCTTCATCTCCGTTGGAGATGAGGCCGACGATCGCAGAGTCGTCAGAGAACTTCTGTAGATGGCAGTGTGTTGTGTTGTGTGAGAAGTCCGCAGTATAAAGGGTGAACAGGAAGGGATCCAAAACTGTTCCCTGGGGGCCCCCGTGCTACCGATGATCGTGTCGGACACACAGTCCCGGGTTCTCACAAACTGTGGCCGGTTAGTGAGGTAGTCCAGGATCCATGATGACAGGTGTTGGTCCACCCCTGCGCACAGCAGCTTGTCCTTCAGGATCATCGGTTGGATGGTGTTGAAAGCACTGGAGAAGTCATTCCTGGGCTTCTCCAGGTGGGACAGAGAACGGTGAAGGAGGAAGATCACTGCATCCTCCACCCCAATGCCATGCTGGTAGGCGAACTGGAGTGAATCTATCGCTGGTCCCACCAGGGGGCGGAGGTGAGCAAGGAGCAGTCTCTCCAGGGTCTTCATCATGTGGGACGTCAGGGTCACTAGTCTGTAACTGTTCAGGTCTTGGGGCGGGAGGTCTTTGGTACAGGTACCACACAAGATGTTTTCCACAACTGTGGTACCCTCCCCAGCTTCAGGCTCAGGTTGAAGATGAGCTCCACAATCCCACACAGCTGATCTGCACAGGACTTGAGGAGCTTTGCGCTGATGCCGTCCGGTCCCAACGCCTTTAGCTATTTTTTTTAATAAATGTGTTTATTTTAATAACTTCAATGTCTTTAACGGTGTGTAGTTTGCAAGAATGTGTTGTAGGAAGATGTAAGTATCAGATTATGACTCCGTTTCGGCTGATCCTCAATCTTAAATGACTTTGATCAGATTGGGGATAAAAAAAAATTTTGATTGGGATATATCCCTAGTCTTTAGATCCCCACCACCACCACCACTGCATTTCAATCTTGAATTTTCTGCCGCCACTAAGTAGGGTTGTATTTTTTTGACATAAATGCTTAATAAACCCTACTATCTCCTGGCCCAATGTTTTTAATAGTGTTACGATCTCAGAATCCATCAGGTAATCAGTTGACCTTGCCTTAGGTCATAATGGCCACTTTTTGGTTGGTTCTGTTGTAGTCAGAAGCTCATATCTGTCATGAATAACTCTGGCAGGTGGGGAATAATGGACTCAATTGTGGGCTTGGCTCATGTCCAAAAGAAGATTTATTTATAATGTTAAAATAAAGACAGCGCAGGGGTTGTAACACAAGAGCCATAAGGCAAATAATGTCTTCTAAAGCAGGAACACGGAACACAGCAAAACCAGAGGGGATAACTGACAATGATGCCATACCAGAACACAATCTCAGACTGACATATATAAGGTAACAGATAATCAAGGGAACACGGGAAAGCTGGGAGAACAATCACAGGCTAAACAGTAATGCACATGAGGGAACGTGGCTATGAGCACAGGGAAACATGAGGGACTGGGAACGATAGGCAGATGAGTACAGGGGAAACACACGAGACTTACACAGAAGACGGGGGTGGGCGGGGGGGTAGGGAACAAAAAACAACCGGGTCAACAGGGACGACACAACAAACGAGGACCGGAGAGCACAATAAGAATCACAGAGGACCCAGGGGAAACACAGAAGGCAAATAATACAACTAAATAACCACGGAAAACACAATAACATTCAACAAACCCAAAGCTTGGACATGGTGCCCAGATCATAACAATATCCAGGCCAGGAATTTAATTCCTGTTCACCAGTTACAGTATACAAATATGTTGGCTTGTATAGGTTCATTTTGTCTTTTTTTTTTTTTTTTTAATTATTAGTGTTTTGTTTTTCTCATTTCAGACAAGAATAAAAAGGAGATGTTTTTACCTTTACATGTTTTGACTGTCCACTGCAGTCTTCCTCAGAAATGTCAGCCGATTGCTGTGAAGTGTCATTTATCAGCTGCTTTTCCCATCTGGGACTACATTCTCCAGATACTGTCAGACAGTGGAGGGTGGGGCCAGCCCAGGGGATCTGACAGTTCATAGCCATATAGTATGATAGTTGCGACACGCTTTGAACTCGCCGCTGCCCGGTCACGTGGTTCATGGAGCTCCAAATAGTTCCAAACAATGGCCTTTCTATAATGGCGTGTGAATGGCAACTGTGATGATCTGCATCATAAAAAACATTTTTTAGCCATGATTAGGTAAATATTCAAAATACCTATCGGTAGGTATATTGTTAAACTTATAATGAACAGATTTAACTGTATTATAATCAGTGTTGGGGAAGTTACTAAAAATATTAACTAGTTACAGTTACTAGTTACGTCTTTTCAAAAGTAACTGAGTTTCTTTTGAGTTACTGCATGATTAAAGTAACTAGTTACTTGGAAAAGTAACTTTAACGTTACTTTTAAATGCATACTTAAATCATCTTGCACACACAGCAAGTTCAAGGGCCCCTTGTTCT
The DNA here is from genome assembly GCA_020510985.1 of Pholidichthys leucotaenia. NCBI lineage: Eukaryota > Metazoa > Chordata > Actinopteri > Cichliformes > Pholidichthyidae > Pholidichthys > Pholidichthys leucotaenia. Next base: position 385,738,867 of record CM035840.1, on the reverse strand, counting down.
CATCAGAAAAAAGAAAAAGAAAACTGATGAGAAAAAAGTCTCATCTTACAGAGGAAAAAAATGTCTCAGATTTACACAAACTACTGTAATCAGTAGAAAGTCAGAAATTTACTAGAAATAAAGCTGTGAATTCACAGAGAAATTTTTGGACCCCTGGTGGGCTGTTTTTGGCCCACAAGCCATATGTTTGACACCCCTGGACCAGTCCATTAAAGACGTATATTTAGAGGATTTACGTCCATGAAATAGTTGCATATCACAAGAGCATGTAAATTAATGAGATAAAATAAAATAGAAAGCACAGATAAATGAAGCTGTTCTTTACTGCAACAAATCAGTCACTTTTTCTCTGTGCGTAAGAAAACTTTAAATGCATTTAATGCAGACATTAAATGCAAGCTTCTTGCTCAAAAAATACTCATGTTTAACCACAGAGGTAGGAGCTACTCACTGCTTGGACAACAGATGATCAGGGCTCGATATGAGAAGTCGCCACCGCCACGGCATTTCTTCAACGGGTTGTGATGTGAACTGGGGCAGGACAGGAAACAGACCCGCGGAGGAGACTGTGTGACAGCTGCGTCAGTTACGGTAGGGTGTTTATATTTATTTGCTTGCCTTTGCCTTTGGCATGACAACCTCCAATGGCTTGAGGCCGCTGGTGGCGCTGGGGATGGCAGTCCCGCCAATAGCCACGAATCGTCACATTTGTAAATATGACAGTTGTTTTTAGAGTGTTTGTTTTTAACATTTGGCTCTTCTTTTACCAGCTTAAAATAATCACTTGTTTTCAAATGTATTAAAAATAAACCAGTCTATATCCCAAGTGTCTTTCAACCCCATGTTTCTCCCAACAATTTCTTCAAATAAGTACAGAATATTTTCAACACAACAGAATGATAAAATTTCTAATTTATGAATGTTAAATAACACTGCCACCACCAGGTGCTAATTTATGCTAATTTATGAATGTTAATGTGTGCTAATTTATGAATGTTAAATGACACTGCCACCGATAACCAGGTTATCAAGTTGAGCTAGCTGCTGTTCACCTGAATCTAGTGTGGAGCAAGCTAATTGGCAAGTTTGTGAGCTTCTGTCGGACATAAACAAGAAAAAAGTTGATGAAATAAAACACTATCACAGACTACATAATCTACATGTTAACTTTGGTGAAATGAACAAAGCAATGGCCATTCATTAATTTAAGATAAGATTAGCCTTTATTACCAGGGATTATTAAGCAGACACTCCGGGAAATGAATGGTGGTCTATGGGGAAAACTCCATTGTTTGGAACTAATCGCTGCTCCATGACCCACGTGACTTCCGCATTCCAAAGTTTCTATTGAAGTCTATCGGAGTGTCGCAACTATCGTACTATATGGCTATGTGACAGTTCTGCTGGGCTGGCCCCGGCTCGAAAAGGCAGCTGATAAATGACACTTCACAGCAATCAGCTGACACTTATGAGGAAGACTGCAGTGGACAGTCGAAACATGTAAAGGTAAAAACATCTCCTTTTTATTTTTGTCTGAAATAAGAAAAACAAAAAAACTAATAATTAAAAAGAAGACAAAATGAACCTACTTGAGCTACTACGTGGAAGTTATGGACAAAATTGCATCAAAGATTTCTGCCGACTGGAAAAACTGGAGAAAACATGAGCACACTACAGAAATCACCTGAGATTTAATCTCCATTGCAGAGATGAGGATGTTACACCAGCAAGCCTCAACATAAAAAATCCGATCCCAACCAGAAATGCAGAGAAAATAATCAACAAAGCACGGAAAGACCTGATGAAAGAAAGGATAAGAGTGACTGCGAACAAAGTCAACAGAATCAACAGTCAGACAAAGGAGGAAATGGACATTTTCAAGAAACACTACCCCACCGACCAGGAAACTCAGGAGCAGATAAAAGCACATTTAAAACACCACATGAACAGGAATTTGCCATAACGAAAAACTCCCAAATAAAGAAATTTAAATAAGTCACTGAAAGGAAGAACGACAGAAGACAAACACACACGGAAACGAACGCTAAGTGGGTAAAAAACTTATCACAATGCACACTCACGGACACTGAGAAAAAAGTGCTGAGCAGAGGACTGAATTTCCCCATTACACCAACCAAAATACCCCATGAACAATGCATCCTAGCAAGAGAACTCGCATGTGAAAAAGTACAGGATCAAGGGATACACACAACACTATGGAACGCAGTAGCAGAAATCCTCAAAATGGCCAAATTACCTCAAAGCAACATCACAAAAGAAAAAGCAATAAACTCACTTAAAGATAAAACAATCACAATCCTCCCATCAGATAAAGGCAGAACCACAGTAGTAATGGACACAGAAACATGAAAAACAGATGGAAACTATGTTGGCAGACAGCAGCACGTATGAAATCATTAAAACAAACCCCACAGAAGAAAAGAGAAAAAAAAATGCTAAAAACCCTTCTCAAACCCTTATTAGAAAGCAAAATAATGACAAAGGATGCATATGAACACCTGATACCCACAGCCAGCATCACCCCCCGGATTGATGGAACCCCAAAAATACATAAGGGCAGCCAACTGCGACCAATAACAGACAGCATCAGATCAGTCACATACAATTTATCAAAAACCCTGGCTGAAATCATCAAACCCCTCCTTGGACTATCAGAATATGCCTGCAAAAACTCAAAAGAACTGGCACACAAACTCAATAACATGAAAATACAATCAGACAAGATCCTTTTTTTTTTTTATTTACCTTTTGTTCTTATTAAAGGCAAAAAATAGAACGGCGATGTTTTTACCTTCTTCACATGTTTCGACTGTTCACTGCAGCCTTCGTCAGAACAAGATCTTCGTTAGACAAGATCCTTATGTCACATCATGCCATTTCGCTATTCACAAAGACCCCTGTTGATGTCACACTACACATCATGCAAGAACGCCTCAAGAATAACAGAACCCTTAAAAGACACACAAATCTCACAGTGGATGACATAGCTGTATTTTTACAATTTGTTGCAAAATCCACCTATTTTCAATACAGAGAATCTACAGACAAAAAGAAGGATTTGCAATGGGAGACCCACTATCAGCCATCATGAGCAGCTTTTTCATGGAGGATCTAGAAAACAAAGCCATCAACACAGCATCCATACAATGCAAACCCACCCTCTGGAAGAGATACATGGACGACATGTTGGAGAAAATAAAAAAGGACATACACAAGAACTCACAGACCATCTGAACAACACGGGGAACATAAAATTCACACACGAAGAGGAAGAAAATGGTACCATAGCCTTTCTGGACATGAAAATCCACCACGACAATGACGGCAGTATAAAAATCCCAGTCTACAGGAAACCAACACACATGGATCAGTACCTACTATGGACATCAGAACACCTCACAGCACACAGACTATCAGTTGTCAGGACACTATACAAACGGGCTACCATCATCACAAACTAAGAAGACAGACAGGAGGAGGAAAACCACATAAGACATGCACTTACGCGCTGCCAGTATCCGATGTGGGCCATAAATAAAGGGAAACGGCAAGTCAGAAACAAAGAAAACAGAGAACAAGACACAGACCAAAAGCTGAAATCAAAAACGAGGACATCATTACCATATGATACATCTGAAGGATAACAGAACCAATCCAAAGGATCATGAAAAAACAAAAATAAAAACAAAAATGGTACCATAGCCTTTCTGGACATGAAAATCCACCACGACAATGACGGCAGTATAAAAATCCCAGTCTACAGGAAACCAACACACATGGATCAGTACCTACTATGGACATCAGAACACCTCACAGCACACAGACTATCAGTTGTCAGGACACTATACAAACGGGCTACCATCATCACAAACTAAGAAGACAGACAGGAGGAGGAAAACCACATAAGACATGCACTTACGCGCTGCCAATATCCGATGTGGGCCATAAATAAAGGGAAACGGCAAGTCAGAAACAAAGAAAACAGAGAACAAGACACAGACCAAAAGCTGAAATCAAAAACGAGGACATCATTACCATATGATACATCTGAAGGATAACGGAACCAATCCAAAGGATCATGAAAAAACAAAAATAAACAAAGCAGTAAAAGCACACGAAAATTAAGACTATTATTAGTACACCCCAAGGACAAAATAGAACAAGGCAAAAAATGCAACATAATATATGAAATATCATGCAGGCCATGTAACAAGACTTTCATCGGAGAAACGGGAAGATCATTCACCACAAGGAAAAAAGAACACCAGAAGGAATGAGAGAAGGAAGCACAAGGACGGCTCACAAGATCGCAAAAACAAAAAGCAGAATAAGCTACATTAAAATCAGCAATATCAGATCACTGCAAAAGAAATAATCGCGTCATGGACTGGGACAATGCAAAAATCATTGGATTGGAGAGTAACGGACACAAACGCTAGATCAAGGAGGCCATAGAAATCAGGAAGCGGGGAAAAGACAGCATGAATCAGGATGAGGGGGCATTTATGCTTTCCCACACCTGAGACTACATTCTCCAGAGACCATCGGACAGTGGAGGGCGGGGCCAGCCCAGTGGATCTGACAGTTCTGCTGGGCTGGCCCCGCCTAGAAAAGGCAGCTGATAAATGACACTTGACAGCAATCAGCTGACACTTCTGAGAAAGACTGCAGTGGACAGTCGAAACATGTAAAGGCAAAAACATCTCCTTTTTATTCTTGTCTGAAATAAGAAAAACAAAAAACTAATACAGATATGTTTTATGTTGGAAAATGCATACAAAAACACAAAGTTCAATTATAGTCACACACACAGATGGTTACTATTTGAATTTTGGCAAATGGCACTCAGTAAATACCCATTTCAATAATTGTGTGTACAGACAAAACTGTAACATTTTTGAGCATCAAAAATTACCCCATTTTCACAAACAAAATCTTTTAGAAACTAGCAGTGTCACGTTTATCTAAAATTAAAAATGATTTGTTGAAATTATACCTGACTGTGATAGCTGCTGTCATGTGCAGCTGTTTATGCTTCTTTTTATGCTTCCTCTTATTGCCAGTCGGTGTATTTTATATTTATTTCCTTGGTTTGGGAGTTGACACATTTTCTGTCTAAATCGAGAAATGTTTTGGTAATGATGGAAGTTTTATAATGTTGGTGCTCCTTAACAAAAAAATCATTTATACAGTGAGAGCTTTGCATTTTTTTTTTTTTTTGGCTGATATTCTTCTCTACGTATAGAAACAAATATTGCTGCAGATTCTGTTAAAGTTGCCGTACACATGGGTTTCTTTTTTTCATAAAGAAGGTGAAGTAAATGTTCACCATAGCCTGTACGATTAACAGTCACTGTGGAAAACCGTTTCATCCTCAACTGTCATAAAACAGCAGCAGTCTTTCATTAAAAACACTTAGCTCCCATTGGGAAATTGATGCAGATACTTCAGGACATCACTTTTTTTATGACGCTTTGCTGCTTTTGTCATACCGTCCCCTTCATGCCGTGCTATCACTCAGCACGCCATCTGTTAGCTGATGTTTAAGACGGTCGGTGTGATAACTTGATTGTTTGATTGCTTGCCACTGTTCTAAATCTCTGCAGCAGCCTGATATAGGGGTAATGATTGTTAATTCCTGTGTCTAATGCTCACTTTGCATGTGCCCTCCAGAAATTCTGTTTGACTTAGTCTAGCTGTTCGGCTTTTGAATTACAACAGCGACGTTATAGGGAAGCTAAAATCTGTTAAGGTTAAAGAAGTGTGCATTAGCTCTTGTGGAAGTTCCCTGTGAGTATCAGCAGTGTTGGCAGCAGCAGTGGTTCATCCTACCGTCTGGTATTGAGTAGCTAAGAGAGCTTGGCAGCCCGAAGGCAACCAACTCGAGGGCTCCAAAGATATCACTGTCGGAGCTCTTCGTTTCTAATCACTTTCAAGATAAGCAACCATGCACAGAACCTTGAAATTGGAGGTAAGGACTTTGCAAAAGCAAGTTCAGGAGCTACACCAAAGATGAAGTGAGCCATCAGCCTTATTCTGCAGTTGAGGCGTGCTAAAATGGGATTGTGGCTGCAGTGCTGCTGTGTTAAACTCAGCTGACAGTCCCTTTGAGCAGAAGAGAAAAGAGGAACAGCTTGAAGAAGTTGGATTATGGTGTTCACCAGGGAGCTGCTGTAAAACTTTGAAACATTTTCATAACTTTCTACTAAAACATAAGGAAGACTTCTACACTGGTCTCGACCTTCTGTGTGATCTGCAATCCCACTGGAGTTGGGATGGGCTAAAACAAGCTATTGACGTTGGTGCTGTTTGCAATGTATGATCTCCTTCCTTGCCACTGAAATCTTCTGGGTGTAAAATGTTTGCACTTGTACTCTGTGACGATGATTTTCAACCTTTTTTGAGCTGCGGCACACCACCAGTCAAAAATGTCACAAGAGTGCACATTGTAGCCTGTTACAGCATATGTAATGACAATTTAGTCTTGTATTAGTTTATACTCACTGCATGTCTCTCTCTCACTCTGCTAACGAAGCTTCTGGTGTGCGTGAAACATGGTAGCTGCTCCATTAGTACAGACACTCCAACAGTTTTCCAACTGAAGTCCTTCTCTTTCATGTGACCAGATCCTGTTGTTTTTTTCTGGTAATTCTTTGCAAAAAGGAAATTTTCTCTGATGGCATCTCTAGGCTTGTAATGACAACAAATTTTGATGGATGATAAATTTTTCCCAAAATTATTGTGATAATATTATAGTTGACGTCATGAAGACCATTTTATGCCCAGGATATAGTGATATAATAACAGTCCATGTACAACTTTTCAAAGAGCTTTGAACTTTTATTTATGAATAATATTAAACACTGGAATAGAAATGTGGAAAAAAATAAAATATCCTAAATAAATAAAATATAAATAAACACTGGTGCCACGGGCGACCGAAACACGTGGCTGTATGTCATCGATAAGTGCTGTTTGTTTGTTTCCAATATGCGTGTCTGAGTCTGCACAGTAGGAAACCACAATATGAACATTACAACTTCATGAACTTTACCGTCTGTTTTGAGTTTTTGTTTTTTTTTTTTTTTCTGATAGCACCCTCTATTACACCCAGTCATGACGGTAAGAATGGCTGCGCCAATCAGGAGATGATTGTAGACTTCAGGAAAGTCACTACTCCTCTGCCCCCCCTCACCCTCTCAGGCTCTCCCATCACCACTGCTGATTCCTTCCGCTTCCTAGGCACTACCATCACCAGGGACCTCAATGGGAGCTGACCATCAGCTCACTCATCAAAAAAGCCCAGCAGAGGATGTTCTTCCTGCGGCAGCTGAGGAAGCTCAAGCTACCCACCAAGATGTTAGTGCAGTTCTACACAGCCATCATCGAGTCCATCCTCACCACCTCCATAACCGTGTGGTACGCAGGAGCCACTGCCAGGGACAGACTAAGGCTGCAGCGCGTCGTGCGCACTGCTGAGAAGGTGATCGGCTGCAAGCTCCCATCTCTCCAGGATCTGTACATCTCCAGGACCCGGAGGCGTGCTGGCCGGATCATAGCCGATCCCTCACACCCTGGTCACGTACTGTTTGCCCCCCTCCCCCTCTGGTAGAAGACTTCGGTCCATCCAGACTAAAACCTCCCGTCACATGAACAGCTTCTCCCTCTGCCATTAGACTGCTGAACACTAAGTGACTTATTGACTCTCGTGCACCATGTACAGCAGCTCAACCAGACTCATGTCAATCATCACTGTTTTCTTCCTGCATTACCGACTGCACTATATAGTTCTCCACAGTATCTGCTGCTGGCTAATATATATTTTAACTGTTGACCAGTATCACTTAATCTTATCCTACACTTTATTACATGTATAGTTTATTTCTCTTATCTTATCATGTTTAATGTTGCAGCATTGCACCGAGACAAATTCCTAGTTTGTATACTACATGAACAATGGCAATAAACCTGATTCTGATTCTGATTCTGATTCATACAGAAGTAGCGTGAACATACACTACCGTTCAAAAGTTTGGGGTCACCCAGACAATTATTTTGTGTTTTCCATGAAAAGTCACACTTATTTACCACCATGAGTTGTAAAATGAATAGAAAATATAGTCAAGACATTGACAAGGTTAGAAATAATGATTTGTATTTGAAATAATAATTTTTTCCTTCAAACTTTGCTTTCATCAAAGAATCCTCCATTTGCAGCAATTACAGCATTGCAGACCTAACATGATTGCACAAGGGTTTTCTAATCACTCATTAGCCTTCTGACGCAATGAGCAAACACATTGTACAATTAGAACACTGGAGTGATAGTTGCTGGAAATGGGCCTCTATACACCTATCTAGATATTGCACCAAAAACCAGACGTTTGCAGCTAGAATAGTCATTTACCACATTAGCAATGTATAGAGTGTATTTCTGATTAGTTTAAAGTTATCTTCATTGAAAAAAAGTGCTTTTCTTTCAAAAATAAGGAAATTTCTAAGTGACCCCAAACTTTTGAACAGTAGTGTAAGTGTTACATTTGGTAAGCGAGCCAGCGTTGCATCCGACCTCTTCAGTTGGTCAAAAACTGAGGGCTTCGCTGCACAAAGTGATCACACTGTTAAAAAGGAGCAGACTTTTAGGCTCAGTTGGGATAGACTTTAAATTGTGCTCACCACTTCACTTGGTCCGGCTGTCCCTGCGCTGAGCATGAGCCCCGCCTCCTACAGGGAGCATGCAGAGGGAGAGAAGAAGCACAACCGGCTGAAGTGGCAGATTAAGTAAAGAAACACAGACATGTAAATGGCAATGTATCGTGGCCAGAAAACTTATCGTGGTCATTTTTTCTTTTTGTACGATTAATCATTTTAGCTTCATCCATAAAATGCACATTCGCCGAGAGTGTCCACTTATGTCTGTAGCGTTATCAAATTGCAACGCAAATTCCCCACTGAAGCATGTCTTTTCTCAAACAATGCTTTCAATATCTGCAGACATGTCATGAGTGCGTCTGGCAGTGGTGTTATCTAAGGGCGGGGCTTTAGAAACCTGCATCAGGGCCGGGCGGCCCATTCACGATAGTTTTGCAGGCAGGTAGTATGAACATTTTTGCCGCAGTGTGTGGCTTTTTTGATTTGGCTAAGAGTTCAGCTAGTGAGTAGCTAGCTTTGAGAGCTCGTTCTCAGATGCTGTTGTGGTTTACTTTCAATATTTTGGACCATTTAAGTGAAACTAGACAATTTGCCATGGCACACCTGATGAGCTGTTACAGCATACTAGTGTGCCGCAGCACCCCCAGTTGAAAAGTCAAGAGTCACCTTTTACTATACATTATTGGGATTAATCATGAACTTCCGACTTGCTTTTTACCTGTTGAAATTAATTTGCAAGTAGCTAATTTGACAGATAATCCTTTGCAGGATCAAATTAAGTTGTGAAATGGTGGTCATCCAGCCCTTCAGAGGGAGCATAGAGGACAGGTTTTTTTTTTTTTTTTTTGCACTGCAGTTTGGAAATTTAGACAGCTACTGCTCTTTTGCAGAAAGAAACAGGATAGCCTAATTGAGGGTTAAGCTAAAAAGACTTTGGACACATTAGTAGTTTGTTTGGGAGCTCCTAATTCAGTGTTCTTTAGAGTAGCAAAGAGCGGTCAATTCTGGTTGAAACGGCTACACATTATTACATTTACCTGCTGTTGTGGTACTTTTTAATGACAAAATAATCTTGAATTTACATGTTACTCTCACGTCTCCAGCTGGTTCAAAATGCAGCTGCACGTCTTTTAACTGGAACACGTAAGATGGACCACATTACAGCCATTTTAGCTTCCCTTCCCTTCACTGGCTTCCTGTGCACTTAAGGGTTCATTTTAAAACTCTTTTATTTGTTTTTAAATCCTTAAATGGCCTTGCCCCACCTTACCTCTCTGAGCTGCTCCATCCTTACACTCCTGCTTAGTCTCTCAGGTCAGCTGCTTCTGGAGATACCGAAGTCAAAGAGGAAGCTCAGAGAGGACAGAGTTTTTTCTGTTGCTGCTCCTAAATTGTGGAATAACCTGCCTTTGTTCATCAGACAGGCCTATTCACTGTCCTGTTTTAAAACTTATCTTAAAGCCCATTTTTATTCTCTGGCTTTTGACCCAGTTTGATACATTGATTGTATTTGGTTTTATTGCCTCTATTGTATGACTATTGTTTCATTTGTGCTTTTTAGTGGTATTTTATTGTTTTTATGTTTTTATATTTCATTAATGTACAGCACTTTGTGTCAGCTGTTGTTGTTTTTAAAGTGCTTTATAAATAAAGTTGGATTGGATTGCATGTTTGTGTTATAATTAAATTTTTGCCCTGCCCAGTAGAGCCTAAAGAAGCACATGAAAATAGGAAAATGTGCGGCATGATGGATCATCATTGGGCTGTAGGACACTATTGCTGTACATCTTGAATGTTACCAGTGTCCAGTGCTGGTTCAGAGATTGTATTACAATAAGTCTTCTGCCACAGGATGATAAATTGCATCTGTAAATGTTACTTTCATGTAGCAGTCACATTTTATGTGGATTTTCTCCATTTTAGGAGAGATTTAGCTTTGGTAAAGCCACACTATGTGGCATTTGTACCCTGAAGTATACATAGATTGTTGTAGTGAACTTGACCCCACGTTGAAGCCAGTCCATGCAGACATTGATATGTTGAACATTTCCCCTATAGCTGAGATCATGGTTCAGTGGTTTGGACCAGAGACCAGGGGTGTCCTGAGATTGCTTGTCTGGAAATCAGCCATCACTGTATTGTAATAGAGACTGAGAGCCCAGATTTATATTGCTTTTACTTTAGAAAGGAGAACTGGCTTGGGGGGGGGGGGGTAGCTTGAAAAACCGCATCAGAATGGATGGACAGAATGTAGCCAAGAATGCATTATTAATGGGGTAGCTGAGGTTCTGTATATTCAGTCTGTCTTTTGGGGACAGTTAGCCTCTCGGTGAAAGTCTGAACGAATAACAGAGTGCTTTCATGAGTTGGTTGTTAGAACAGGTCTGCAAGGCTGTTACCTTCATATTCTAAACCATGTTTATATGATGCCTTGGTCCTCAGCTAGAATGAGGGCTGAGGACTTGATAACCCAGGGATTTTCCATTTGTTGGGGATATTTTTGTGGTGAATTTCTACGGGGTGTTTCTTTTCATTTTGCATCAACAAATTCTCGCTCACAGATCCCCACTGTGAGGAACCTTTTTCAAGAACTGGAGGGGAAAAAAAAGTCACTTGAACAGCTCTGAAAGGTTTGGTGGTTGAGCTCAAAGGAAGCCCTGTACTTGCATGTTTACTGCACCGAGTCTGGCTATAGTCAGACCCCCACTGCTGGATAAATGCAAGGTTTTCTTCTTCACTCAGCACATCTTACTGGCCAGTATCAGTTCTGTAGTCTTTTATTCTCCCCTGCCACTTTCTGAGGGATGTTGGGTCAGCATTTATGGGAGGATGATACAACACCAATGCAATTTTTTCCCCAAACCGTAGAATGTTGGGTAGTTTCCAGTTGGGTTTTTTAAATTATAGCTCTGACTATTTTGGACCATTGGAATTCTGGTTGAGGTCAGCATTCGGGTGAACTCAAAGCGTATCAGGGACATGATTGTGGCAAGTTTAAATCAGGACACCCTTGTAAGTGGCTTAAGTACATAACCAGCCACTTTACTTATGTGGACTATATGTTTGATTGATAATTGTTTATTTGTTGGCATTGCTTGTTTTTAACCCGCCATATATACTGTATATTCATTTCATTGTTGATTGTTCCCTAAGCCTGCCTTAGCCAAATACTGACTACTTTTTAATAATATTTATTTTTGACAAGTGTCCTTGTATGGGGGCCTTCAGTTTGTTCCCTCGGCACACCATCACTCTTGTTTTCAGTAAAAATGCTGCATCATTCTTGCTATTCATTAACAGTTGTTTAAGAAAGCAGCAGTTGTAGTCGTGGCTGGAGCGCAGATTACACTGCTACCCCTCAAGCAAGAGTCAGCAAACTGGGGATAATGTGAAAGAGTTATTGGAAACTGAGGGAACTGATGCCTTGAGCAATGTGAATTGCCACAGCACCTGTTTGACTATGTGTCACATGAATTGAATAGTATTTTGTCTGTATAAAACTGAAGGTACTTTAGGAAGCTGCTTTGTTCCTGTTTTACTTATCCCCGTGTTTAGTATTATTTCTTTAAAGAAATTAGATAAATATGTTATTTAGCATTCATATTTCATTATTTTAAAAAGTGTTGCACTTGCTTCAGTTGCAGATTGCATCTTTGCTGCATGTTGCCATTTTTTTTCTCATCTTTAACTCTTAAAAAATGTTTAAGATGTCAAAATCAAAACTTTTGGTAGTGATGGAGATTTCAGTTGGTGGACTTGACTTGTTTTATAGAACTCAAAGATTGTTATAGTTTGCTTTGGCTTTGCGTGTCTCTACAATAGGGTTTAATCTTCACTCCATGAAACATTTTATTGGCCCATCATCGGCCTCGACTGCAGTATATCAGGACAGTATTAACTGGTTCTGGATGTTAAGGGTCATTCTCGTGGTGGCAGTGGCCTTAAGGACATATACTGACAACAGCTGACTTAATATTAGGGCACTGAGCATGGCCATTACAGATGGACAGGTAATTGAATTTACAAATCAGCCAGGTTTATAGTGGCACTGGCCTTCATGGGTTGTATTTCAGAGGCTGTGTGGGCAGTTTGTCAGAGGGAGCATGGTTTAAATTTCTAAATGGTTGAATGACAGGCAGAGAATGAGTCAAAAGCATATGAATCTCCATTTCCCTTTAGAAAAAATGGAGAGAATCCTGAAACATTGGTCTCACACTAGATTGTGTCAAATATTATAGCCCTTGGCTGAAATGGAGTGAGAAATGAGACTGAAATTGTCAATTTTATTGCCCCATCTTTGCTTTCTTACCCTTCATCTTTCAGCTTATCCTGGTCACATTGTGTGGAGCCTGTTCTTCAAATCTTATTTGTACCTCTTTCTTCCTGTTCAGTTGTTTCCCCCCTTGTAGAGGGAAAAAAGAAATTTATTCTATCTGACGAGGAGGTATATGATAAAGTGTGTCTATATTCAAGACTGGGTGGGAGGTAAAGCAAAGAAGAATCTTTTCCCTGCTTCCCTTGCAGCAATGGGGAAGCATAGACCAGGTTTGCAGTCATGCTTTCTGTGCCTGTCCCAGTGGAAGTAGGGGAGGTGGATCGATATGAAGATTAATTATTGTGTCCAAGTTGAGGGTTGCACCAACAACCTGCATTTTTCAGGCCTCTAGTGAGTGCCCAAATGCTTCCCTTTCTGACGAGCGTTGAGGCCTTAGCTTGTTAGTGTGGTCTCTGGACCGAAGCTGCACTGAGAGAAAATTGGACCAGGCTCCAGGGGTAACCTGCTGAGGCTCAGTGCAGCTCAGCTCAGCACCATCAGCAGGGAAACCAGGGGTCTCCCAGCATGTCTTTGGCTTAATATAACCTCCTGGATATTAGCTGTAAGGTTAGCATTTCTCTGAGGTACCTGCAGTGGAAGGGAATCCTGGAGACCATACCGGAATGATAGACTTCTCTTCAGCTTCCTTTTGAAATTACTTTCTTAGTCTTTATTCATTTTTTTTTTTTTTTTTTTTTTTTTTTTAAGAAACAACAGAAGTTAGTAGTCTATTGTACGAGATCCTCTAACTGCCAGTTTTGGGGCTCCAAATATTCAGGAGCAGTCCAAAGCAACTATACGAATATTCCGCACAGTCTCTATTCTCCCTCATTAGATGGCATCAGCACCAATGTTTTCCAGAAATGTTCCTTTTCTCATACATTTGGGACTTTTTCATAGAAGGCTCAACTTTTTCCCCTGCCTTTTTGTCCTAATAAATTTGTAACTTTTGTTAAAATTTTAAACTTTTGTTAAAATTGATTGTTTTTGTGAGTTTAAAATTACAGGGAAAAATACATATAACAAATCTAAAGTCCCCCACACACACTTACAGCTTTTCTTGTACATTTCCATTTTTCATATAAATTAGCATTTTTTTCCCACCCAGATTAAGTTTGCAAATTTAAGTATGTAAATTTTTTAAAATTATTTTGTGTATTTTGTGACTTTATCATCAAGTTCCTGGTGAATTTATGAGCCATTTCTCCTAAATTTTCAGGGGATTTTTGGGCAAATTTAGTTAATTACAAAGTTATTGTAATTAAAATCAAGCAATTTAGGGTGAAAGGTGAATGTAACATTTGGAAATTGAATACTGAAGTAATGAACAAATAATTGAATGTTAATCACATATTTGCATGCAGTCCTACACAACATTTAAAGGTCCTTTGTTTTGCAAAATAGTGTTTTTTGGGGAGGTTTAACCTTATAAAATATGTGCACTATTAGAACATTAAAACATTCACTTTACAAAGAAATATACACTACCTTTATTTAGTTAAACTTTTATTTCATGACAAACGAACAAGCTAACAGCAGTTAATAAAACACTCCGTGACTGCCTTCTTACTTGTGATTACCCAATCAGATGAGAGCTCACTGAAAGCGGCTGTTTCAGATTGAACCTTAAAGATGGTTGCAGACAACATAAATGGATTTTGGTCTTTAAAATTACAAACATCCTCAATGATATCAAACCTTACAATTAATATCTGGAAAAATGCACAGTGTAGGACCTTTAAAACGTGTCAATATTTATACGTCCATGTATCATTTTTAGGTCTATATGAGGATTATTTAGCCAAGCTGTGCAATTCTTCAATGTGCCTCCACTGAAGCATATTGATGTATGTGTCCTAAAATGTGCAGCGTGTCATGCCAATAAATCAGCAGCATGTGTTTGGGTGTTGGCCTGAACTGCCTAGGCACGGAAAAATGTGCTGACAGCAAAATGATAAATTTTGCCCCAAAAGGTCAGTGGATCATTTTAGTGTTTTTAAAGATGTATTGAAATCATCAAGTCACTACGGTTCAACCAAAATTCTATGTTGGGGGATATGTCCTGATAATGGTGGAGATTGTCAAAGTGACATTTGTCTTTTAACTCAGATTTACTCATCTTTGTAAGTTGATTTTTATCATACCTGCCCAACATCATTACTATCAAATAGGGTGGGGCCATTTGACCTTAAGTCAGCATCATGGTTATTTGATGCTTTCAAGTCAGTCTCCCTTATAGTTCACTTGTAAAACTCATAATTAAGCCACAGGGGTGCAGCCTCAATGAATATATCACTGCAGTGATTTGGCCATAAATGAGCATAATATAATGAAGAATAGCCCCATTTTCACCCCACACACATGCAACCAGAGTAAACACTGTCCAGTACAGGAGTCGGTGTCCACACATACCTCTTGAGGGTCCTTGGGCCACATAACTGTCGCTGGCAGCCAGCCACCTGCTCGGGGGAGCCTTTCACACAGCCACAGCCATGCCATCACCACACAGGCACCCCGAATCTCTGATTGGGTTGTTATATACAGCCTTAGGTCATCCACTCTGTTGTCCACCCCAACTGCAAATCGTCCGATAACGCAGGCAGTAGAGGCCAACAGTGACCCAGCCTCGGCACACCCAGCTCGTGTCCTCCCTGCCTCTCCAGATGAAACAAAGTGTCAGTCACCTCATACTATGTGTACAGACACTGCTTTTCCTTTAGTACAAGCCATTTTAATTTTTCTGCCATCTTCTGCTGCTTCCGAACAGTGTTGTCTGCACTGCTTCCAGGTTGTGGAATCATGTCGTGTCACGTGCAGGAGAAGTCTTGAGCACTCTCATATACACACACTCGCACAACAGGAAGAAGGGGGGAAATGAAAACAACTGACATGGGCAAGATTATGTCAGTTTTATGTCCCGATTGTTGATTTTGGTTTTATTTCGGTTTGTTTGCCCAGCCCTACTATCAGATGTGGTCATTTTGGTGACTGAAGGTCCTGTTTTCTTTTAATCCACATCTGCCTAAAAAGTCTTCCTTTTTTTTTTTTTTTTAACATCCTTGTGTCAAGCCCTGTGCACAGAAAGATATTAAAAATGTATAAAAGTAGTTTGCCCAGAGTAAAGATTGACCATGGATAACCCTTTGTCCACAGCACCCCCAGTCTTGTTGGTCAGTTTAGAGGTTGAATATATGCATTATTTTGCATTTATTAAAATGACAGCTGTTCTACTTTGAGAAAAATGGACACTGACAAAGTTTTAGGCTGAACTTCGAAAGTTTGGGGTTTCACTAGGGAAAGGATTGAAGAATATTACATTTGCATTCAATTTTTCTGAGCACTTCAATGTTTAGGGTGCTGGAGTATCTTGATAGAAGTCTGTCATCTTTAACACCAGAGTGGCAAAGGGGGCTTTGAGATTGGTTTTGTTTTTAATCAGAATCTCACATCTTCTTGCAGTTATTTCCCTGTTGCCAGTCGTCATGCCAATCACACTCTTTCATGAAAATGTGAAGGAAAGGGGGGAATTGTTTGCTGGAACTTTGCGTTGCAGCACTCATCTCAGCTTGCCAGTCGACTTGCAGTAGCATTTTCATGTTGCAGTTTGAAGCAACTTGTCAGCACTAACGATGGTGGGAACAGCTGATTGTGTGTTTGTGCGCTGAGATGCTGTCTTTTGCTTTGTGTTCCCATTTGGAGTGATAGATTTTCACCTCTGTCTTTGTCACATGTGCCTTTTGTCACAGATATGAAAAATTTATATTTTTTGAGCTGAGCTTATTTCTGTCAGCTTGCTGCACCTCAGGATGGTGTTTATCATTCTCGTTTTTGGGTTTGATTTAGTCATATTTTTCCATCAGAGCCCAGTGAAAACTGATACAGTTCTTTCATTCATAAAGACAAACAACCATAAATATCTAAACTAGGATATAATAACACATTAGTCTTTTTGTTTTTAAACTAATCATTAGTTGTGTTGTCTTTTGTAAATTTCAAAATGTCGTTGATTCTGCTGGTAGTTAAATAGTGAATAATCGAGTTGTAAATTGGTAACTTTTTTATTAAAATAGATTTTTAGTTCAGTTGTTTTCAACTTTTTTTTTGTTTTTTAAACCTCTGGTGTTCTGTAATTGCACAACAGTTGAAATCGGTGATCCTGATGACCTATTAGCCAGATGGCACCTGCTGGTTTTGAAAATAGTGATGAATAAATGTCACAGAGCAGACTTTCAGATTTTTTTTCTTCCACTTTTTAAATGATCTGTCATTGCCATCTTGTGCATGTCACTTCATTCCCCTCTCATCACTTTAACCATTAATAACCGTGTGACTACAGTCTGAGTGATGGATGGGTAGATGGCTCGAGTTGAGACAAAAGAGAACAAAGAAATCACAGGAGAGGAGCTAGGCTTAGGCAAATTATAGCCTCCGGAGTTATCCTGTTGCATGATCTATGGGGCTTCGTTTGTTTTTACCGATTTGGTAATTAAACAGGGGAGGCCCACTCAGTCGAGTCTGGTTCTTGGCTTAGCTTCCCATCCCTAATCTTCCCATAAGGCCACATAATTAATGGCAAAATGGCAGGAGTGCCTGCAGTCCTTCTGTTAATGAAAGGGATTCATCTTGTATACTCAACTTATGCCTTGCTTCTTTATAGGAGCCTGGCCAGCGTGTCATAGTTGTGATTTGATAGGTGTTCAGACAACTAATTGCAAATTATACAGTGACAAGTCCTGATGTAGACAACAGGAATAATGTAGCCCTCATTCAGTGTGCCTGACTTCATCATTATTTGTTTTACAGACACACTGTGAATAATAAGACTGTAAAGTTTGAATGTTTTGTCACATGAGGCCTCACATTTGTAATAATGTATTTGTGGGTATTGCACAATACCTTTTTCAGAGGTATAGCATTTTAGTTGGGATGAATTGATATGATGTAGCCAATTATGGCTCTTTTCCATAGTCACAGTTCTTTTTTACTTGTTTCGATTCTCCACTACTTCTCTCTCCCTGGGTTGCCGCGTAAACTCTGTAGTGGGTGGGATTGAGGCGGCCCCATACTCTGCTGACGTCATCTCCGGCGACCGACGTCTTCACAACAAAGAAAATGGCGGATTACGAGCGGAGGATTTCCACGTTGGTTCTTCTCTGGCTTTTGAACACAATGAATGTTTTTAAGCGGAGAAGACGACTTGCATTGAGAGAACACACGTTGGAGCAGTACCAGAGACTCGTTGTTGCCATTGGGGAATATGAAGCAGAGAGCTTAATTACCCAGCATATCAGGCACATCAAGCACACGAGGAAACAGTTTTTGGTAATTTAATGCTTTCTATTGTCATTTTATCATCATGTCATTGTTGTGTACAGCATTTTGATGTCGCCAGGTTATCGGTATTAATGTATGTATGCTGTGTGTGTGTGTTCTAGTTGGCTGCGTTGTTGCAAAATCAACGCTGCAGACCATGGACCTGGGCAGTAAACCGTAGCTCGCAGTGGTGGGAGAATGTTGTCCCCAGCTTCTCAAGCACACAGTGGTTGCAGAACTTCCTTACAACTTATATGAAGAACTTATATGTGGATACTTGTTATATTTCCAATTAATCATAGCCCTATTTTACGTACAAAATAATTTAAATTACTTTAAAAAAAAGCCAATTCAACTGTAGTAAAATTCTTGTTTTTGTGTGTCATTTTCCCATTGATAGTTCTTTTTAAGGGATATGTGTTCAGGGATGGGAAATTACACGCTAAAACACCGTAGAAAATGACTGCAGAAAAATGCAGCAGCTGAACAACTCCTTTTTGTTTTTATTGAATTGCCAATTGACCTTGGAATTATATGTGGAAACTTGTTATATTTCCAGTTAATCCTAGCCCACTTTTACTTACAAAAAACTTTAAAAATTTTGAAGAAAGGCAATCCAACTGTAGCACCATTTTGCATGTTGAGTGTCATTTGAGTATCATTTTCCCATCTATTGATATTTATAAGGCATATGTGTTCAGGGATGGGTAATTACACGTCAAAACACCTTAGAAAAATGACTACAACCAACTCACTTTTGGTTTCCACTAGAAAGAATAACATACATACTGAAATCAAAGGAAATGTGT
The DNA here is from genome assembly GCA_020510985.1 of Pholidichthys leucotaenia. NCBI lineage: Eukaryota > Metazoa > Chordata > Actinopteri > Cichliformes > Pholidichthyidae > Pholidichthys > Pholidichthys leucotaenia. The sequence goes on along the minus strand of CM035840.1, from coordinate 385,719,757 downwards.
TTGAGAATATATGGAGACCTTTCATTGATTATGTAAATTAAGTAAACGTAACTTCTGAAGAAGGTGAATGATATGTGTGGACCTTGCAAATTCCAAGCTGGTGAATGTATATTATGTATTCTAATGTAATAGATTACCTAAACAGAGGAACATTGTTGACTTGTTTTTGTTAATGGTTTCTGTTTTTTAACCTTTTTTTGTCATTTTATTGTTTAGTTTTTAAATTACTTTTGTGTTAGTGTCTGACTGTGTGTGCTGTTTGTAAAAAAAAAAAAAAAAAAAAAAAAAAAAAAAAAAAGTTCAATAAAAATATTGTGGGAAAAAAAATTGCTCTGATCTGCGTGAAAATCCTGGACTGTTGAGACATCATGGACGTACCTGCTTCAGCTGCACTGAGTCTGAGATGTTGTCATAGCAAAAAATGATCAGCTGACACAACTCGATCGCCAGGTTAATAACTATATTAGCCACAAAATGTATATTCAAAAGTAAACATTACTGAGTTCGGTATAATAAGATGTATTTGACAGTTATGATGCATTTTAGGCCAAAATAAACTTGATCTAGCATTAAAAGCAATTAAAATAATGCAGTCACAAGGTTACATGGAAAATGCTTGATTTACTCGATACATATACTGTAGAAATATATATTCTCTGCATCAACAATGTACTAGACATGCATTCATGTTGTATTGCACTGACAAACCTCTGAAGTTTTTGCAGATGTCTCTTTTTTATATGTGAAGGTTACCACCATGTGACATAAATGTCTTAAAAATGAGTCATTATTTTCAAGGTCACCCATTAATGGTTTGAACTATTGACTCTTTTCCCACCAGTGTATTAAAAGACAAAAATAGAAATCATGATGCAAACACATAAGTCACTAAATTGTTTATTACAATCAGCAGCAAATTCCAGATTATTCAGAATGTGCAAAACTCAAACTGTCAGACTGGGTCACTCAGCAGCTGGGATGTGCAGCTCACACTGGTCTCAGATCAGCAGATCTTAGGCCTGCATCTCTGTAAATAGTGACGCAAGGTCCAATTTGGGGTGGATCGATCGTTTCCCTCTTGCCTAGACAAAAGACAGAAATGTGTGGAGGTTAAATAAATGAAGTTTAAAACATATTTGGGAAATACACTTGTTACTAAAAGCCAGTGGTGGAATGTGAATGAATGAATCTTTATTTCGGATAGATTTAAAGAAAATACAATAATATAACAAAGGGGGAAAAAAATTTAATAAGGTCGAATTAAACAATAACTCCTCTGATTACACAGTTCAACATAGGTTATCTGAAATGGGTGATGGCTGAAGATGCAGCTTATATTGCCCACCCATATTCCATCCAAGAATTCAAAAGAAAAACCAAACAGCAGCGATTCCGATTCCAATGTGACAATAAAGTACTTCGTTGTTGTATTTAACCACAATTTTCATATAGCTGCACTGATGTAAAGCCGATTTTACAAGGGCTGGGTTGCATTTAAAGTCATCTGCTTTTACTGTGGCCTCAGCAATCAGAATGAATTAATACATTCAGTGGAATGGAATCTAGTACTTTAACTGAAGGTGTGCATCACAGATTATGGAGTCGCTCAGTCAAAATATGGAGTTTTTATCAATAAAAGTTTGTCTGGAATGTAAAAGTGTCTCTTCTTGCACTGGCTTCAAGTGTGGGTGGTGTTTTGTACTTGCATTGCTAAAATATAAAAGGAAGCACTACAATGGGTCTCAAATATTTGTAATGTGTCCTGTTACTGCATGACTTTATTGATGATAGAGTATAAACTACACATATAAACTAAACTATATTGATGACTGAACAACTGCCATTCCCCAAAAGATACAGTTATGAACATAACTCAAAGGATCACACAAGTGATCTGACAAATAAATACATTAACAAGTGGTTTATTTTACAGTTGATGCGCCAGTCTTTTTCAGTTATTCTGTAATTAATACTCACACAATCAAATAAATCTCAGTTCAGTCCCTTTTACATTAAGTGGAAATTGTGCTAATTTGGTTTTGACACTTACCTATAAAAGCAAAGGATTTCAGTACTTTCCACAGTGGCGACGTCCGTTGTTGAGCGGCTGAATCCCTCCTGCCTAGACGAACAATAGAAATGGATGGTGTTTAGTTTTTTCAAGCAAGTTCAACACTTATACAGGCACATCTCAAAAATTAGAATATCATGAAAAAGTTCAATATTTTTGTCACTCATTTCAGAAAGTGAAACCCATATATAGAGTCATTACAGGGACAGTGATATATTGAAAGTGTTTATTTTAATATTGATGATTATGGCTACAGCCCATATTAACCAACACCTCATCGGCCCACATTTCTATTTAAAAACTATTTTTTAAAGTTTATGTAATATTCTAATTTTTTGCCAAATGGAATTGGGGTTTTCAGGGGCTATAAGCCATAATCACCCAAATTAAAATAAATAAATGCTTGAAATATATCATGGTCTGTGTAATGAATGATATAATATATGGATTTCTCTTTCTGACGCTTTAGAAAATTATATGAATGACTTTATAAATCACTGGTTTGAAAAAGCCCTTTTATATTGTTGAGATTTCGGCTCCTGTGATCTCAACAGTATCCACTATAAACAGGGAAGCTAACCCCTGGCATGTGGAAACACATTCTAGCATTAAATTGCACACAATTTAATGCAAAACAAAAACCAGGACTATAACCAGGATTGATATATTTCATCGTATTGCTATCACAAGCAAATGTTTAGGAGAAAACAAGCGTGAATCAACAGTGGGTATTATCTAGCTACTAGCCAAAACTCATTAGCTAAAACGAGTTAGCCAGCAAAAAACGGCATTAAATTGCGCACAATTTAATGCGCAGCACCAAGTGCAATACAAAACAAAAACCAGGACTATAACCAGGATTGATATATTTCATCTTTTGTTCTCACAAGCGAATATTTAGGAGAAAACAAGCGCGAATCAACAGTTGGTATTATCTAGCTACTAGCCAAAATTCGTTAGCTACAACGAGTTAGCCAGCACAGAACGCGGCTGTATGGCTCAAAAGTGAGCTTACCACCAACAGGATAAATAAGCAAACAGATGCACAATATTACAAATCACTCACCATGAATGGTTCTCTCAACTTCGTATTCAGCTTGTCAGTAGTACAGTTTTATTCTGCGCAGTCATCTGTAGGGTCCGGATCACTCTTCTGACTGTGGATCTGCCAGCAAGCAGAGAAAACCCCGCACCTCTTCGTTGGACCACGGTGTAGATTTCCGCAAAACCTAACCTACAACGCTGTCTCTATTAATATCATATTCACTCCGTGACCGATTACAAATGGCGGTCGTGCAGCTTCAACAGAAAACTGAAAACGGACGCTCTCTCTGTGACGTTACGCGCTGACCAATCAGCAGCTAGCAGTCGATTGACGAAAAATCACACCTCGCTTTTTCTCGCTTGTCCCCTGCCCCTAAACTGGCACGAAAATCGTATTGGTTAAAGCGTGTAGGGTACTGTGGAAAGAGCGAGAAACTGAGTAAAGTAAAAGTAAGTAAAGCTAAGGTGATACTTGTGGAAAAGTGCCATTAGTGTTGTGCAATACATTGACTATAGGTTGTAGATTAGATTTCTTTCAGAACATTTGCATTTTGCAGCAGGACAAACGTCATATAGTTATTTATATATTGAAAATTAAAGAAAATGAAAGCACCAAGGTGCTGATACATCAGTGTCTGTGGCAGGGAGGCATTGGGGGGGAGCCTGTGTTAAAAAAAAAAAAAAAAAAAAAAAATTGTACTTCCACCTCTACTGGCCTGGCATAGTTATCACAGTATCTTTTTTCCCCAGCTGCAGTGACGGTAAAGGTGAGTTAAATTAGTGTTTATTTTAATGACAAGGCTGTATGTGGAAATTTTGGCAAATAAAAATTTGATAAAATATGGCGATACAATGATACAAGCCTTTAGTTCCACTTGATTTTGACCAGGCAAGCTTAAAAGGTGGCAACAAACAGGCAGACAGACAGACACACACACGCATGTAGTGATGATGGTATGCCTACATTGCTTTGCACCGAGGCATAATTAATGTAACCAACAATTCATACCCCCTAGGCCAATTTTATCCCCCACCGGTCCCAAAGGGAGGTAGATCGTAGACCCACAGGGGGTACTTTTGTTGTGCTGTGGTGTAGAATGTCAAAAGGTGGTCATACAGTTGGTCTTTCGTGGTTGTGAAAAGTCCCGTCAGCGCGTCCAAATCACGGGACTGCTTTTGGCTGAGGTAGAAGCAAGATACAGCCTCGCAGCATCACCATTTCAGCTTGTGTTGAAAGTACAGATTCAAAACTCTCTCTGTTTTTAAATTGTGTTGATGGGGCGAGTAAAACCAGAGTTATGATAAACAATTTCCATCATGTTTTTCCAGATATTTTCGTCACGTTTGGTGTACATTTGGAGCGACAAAAAACTTTAAAAATGGAAAGTGAAACTGAATGTGCACATTCTAAATGCTATGTTTGTTTGACTTTGACAGACGATGTAAAATACTGATATGGTTTTAATATTATAGTAGAAAAATAGTTACCTGTGCGTAAAAGTGGGATGGGCAGCCATATCATTTATTTTGATATATACAGTATGTCATTTTACAAAACGGGAAAAAAGTGGTCAGATCAGCTGACGATAACGTAAGGTGACATGTTGTGTTGTCAATATACTGTGTAAATACAAAACATCTTTACACAAGAGGGGTATATTCTGGCTTAGGCTATTTTACACCCCCAGTTATACACCACGTTCCAAATTATTATGCAACTGATATTTGTCTCTGATTTTCCTAAATAGTAGATGCAAATTACAGTCAGTATTTTCAAGTCAACTGTTGGAGCATAATTTAAATTTTATTGAACAAACCTCCCAATGATAACTTGTTTTTTTTTTTTTTTGCAAAAAAAAAACCCAACTCAAAATGCATTGTTCCAAGTTATTATGCACAACAGAGTTTCAGAACATTTTATTGGCTGTAAAGAACTGAAAATGGCCATTTGTTGAATTTGCAACATTAGGTCATATTTACTGAAATCAAAAAGCTATTTCAATGAAAAACATCTTAACAGGCCAAGTTACATAGGACCCCTTCATTGATATAACCGTCACAATTCTTGCAGCCATTGAACTTGTGAGTTTTTGGAGTTTTTCTGCTTGAATTTCTTTGCAAGATGTCAGAATAGCCTTCCACAACTGCTGTGTTGATGTGAACTGCCTCCCACCCTCATAGATCTTTTGCTTGCAGATACGCCAAAGGTTCTCAATAGTGTTGAGGTCAGGGGAGGATTTTTTTTTTTTTTTGTTACTTATTTGTACCCGTAGGTAGACTTGGTTTGCAGTCTGGTGACAAGCCACCGGCTACTGGTCGCTGCGTGCGCGAGCGCCCTAAACCTACATGTTTTTGTTTTTTTTTTTTGTTTTTTTTTTGGTGTGCGGGAGGAAACCGGAGAAATCCCGGAGTAAACCCGCGCAACACGGGGAGAACATGCAAACTCCACACAGCTCACTGTTGGTCGGGGCTGGGATCGAACCCACGATCTCATGATCCCCGCGGTCCCCCGGCCGAGGGTAAAACTGTGCTGCCACAGTGCTAAACCACTGCGTCACCGTGCAGCCCGGGAATGCCCCCAGGATGGGGGCCACACCATGAGTTTCTCTCCTATTATGCCCATAGCAGTCAATGACACAGAGGTATTCTTTGCAGCATGAGGTGGCGCATTGTCATGCAGCATGACTGCTGTCTCTAGTGGCCCGACATAGTTATTACAGTACCTTTTTCCGCAGCTCCATTACACAGCAATAGTGAGCTAAATTTGTGTTTATTTTGAAAACAAAGCCTTAATTCAAAATTTCTGTCAAATTAAAAGTCAAGAAAATATGGTGATACAAGCCTTTAGTTCCACTTAACCCTTTGAGTGTGAGATTTTGCGTACCCCTAGTGGCAGAGCGCGGCGCTGCGCCTGTCATCTCATTCTGACATGATCGGCTCCATTAGGATTTGTACTGATTTGTACTGATCTGCCAGTTTCAAAAGGTGGCAGACATCCATTGGAGGACTCAGTGGATGACACGTAATACACCAAAGAAGAAGAACTACTCATTTCCTTTTCCTGTTTTTAGCATTTTACCCCAGAAAGCTAATATGGCCGCAATTGGCCACGTCACTTAGACAGCTTTGTACGCGGAAAACAGCCGTGGGATACAAGCAAAATTTATGTGGGATAATCATAAGACTTTGTAAATGTGGTAGAGAGCGTAAATGACCGACAGAACGCAAAATAACGACCACGATGGGTGAAAACGCAGCGACCATGCCAGCCAGCCAGCCCCCCTTTGTCAACAGTAAGTGAAGAATTTCTGGTTGTTTTTTTTTTAATATTGCACTGATTTCTTGTTCATATACTTTGAAGATAAATGATGAGGTACCTCTTTACAAAAAGCGGTGTCAAAAGACTGAACCATTCTTTGTGTAAATATGTCCAAAGTCCAGTTTTGACTGAGTTATGGAATTTAAAGAGGTGCTGTGATATTATGCAAATTAGATGTGTAAATTTATTCCTATCTAAAACTTTGGCTCATATTTTACATCTTTCTAATTGACCATAAGCCATTATCTCTTACCACTTTCAAGTTATAGCCTTGTAAATCTGAACTATTTTATTGACAAAAAATATTTACCACTCTTGACCACTAGGGGTTATGTCACAATTCGGCGACAGATACAGTCAAAGAGTTAATTTTGACCGGGCGAGCTGGAACAGACAAGCGGACAGACAGTTGCAACCACACACAGATGCATTGAGTGATTACCGTATGCCTCCCGTTTTCTCCGAGGCATAACTAGAAAATGTGTTTAATCTTTTCTCCATCATTAGAATAATCTCCATCAGGCTTTGTCAGCAGTCAACATCTGCAGAATGGGCTCATTACAGATTTGGTTCTTTTTTTGTTAGGAACAAAATCACAGAATTTTTCTGAACATTGTATTGTAAAGAAACTTGTGCTATTTTAATCCTGAAATGTATTTTTTAGTAATATGTGGCCTTTCTCACATCTTTGCACGTACTTGTTCTTGCTTTTTGCGATGTTACCACTACCTGGGGTTCAAGCTTAATATTTTTCTTTTGTTCTAAATCAATGTGCATATATTTACTTGCGTACAGAAATGCACGACTTCAGGTTTTCTTATTAGCGGTGTCACTTGTGCAGCCCACTCAGGAAAAAAATCTCCGAAGGGCTACAAGATGTCAAACTCCTTTATGAACTCTCACCCAGTGTCCATTTGTGTATACTTTCCTTTGAATTGGCTTACTGCTGCGCTCTGTGACTATGTTGCTACACATTGGATCTATGTTCTTGTGTTATTGATAAGTGCCAGACAATGTGCCCTGTCACACACAGGAGGGGGATACATAGCCTGCAGGTAAACATAGCTGTGAGGAAAATAAGAGCTGTACCCATGGTAGAAGTGTTTCAGTGGGTGAATATCTGCTCAAGTCTCCCCCGAAGCAATATTTTGACAAAGGCTGTTTAAGAGCCGAGCTGTCAGCTTGCTGACCAGACCCTCATTAGCTAACACTACAGCCACTAAGAGAACAAGCGAGGTGGAGACACCACCTCAGCAGCACTCGAGAGAAAGACCCTTTCTAACAGCAAATTAATTTTGAATTGCGGATTCATGTGGAAGAACAAGGTGAAGAGTGCTGGTGAAGTGGGTTTTTCTCCATGAGTGACATGTCACACAAATTCTCATTAATGTGAATCCAGTGGGAACTTAATTCCCAGGAGCCGCTTAAAAGTAAACAGAACAGCATGGAGATTAGAACCTGATGATTTTTTTTTTTTTTCTCCCGTCAGGAATCATGTGAGCTATGGGATTCCTGTGGAAGTCCCGTGGGATTGGAGTCAGTTTCACAAGTCTTGACTAGGACAGAGCATTGAAAGAGTACACAGAAATTGACAGGAGTAGTCGATTGTGTAGTTTTAGAGATTGATATATTTTAGGGGTGGAGAGAAAATTCAATACAGTGCAACACTGCAATACTTTGCGGTGGCGATACTGTATCACTAGTATCGCAATACTTTATTGAAAATTATCGGTAAATGTTGCAAATACAAACTTAACTATTTAGGTACCAGAGTAATAAGTCCCTCAGTCCACTAGAGGGTACTAAATGCTTACTGTCTGGTTAGGTCAGCGCAGCAAAGGTGTGACTCATGAAATTTCACCAGGAGGTGAACAAGACAACGATTGAGATGGAAAATTGCAATATACAGTACAATATTGCAATACTCAGTGTATCACAAGAGCATGATAATATTGCCTTGTGCGGCCTCTAGAGATTCCCACCCCTATTATTTCTACTGATATCGGCTCTGTGATTGAATTATCTCATACTGCAGTTCTTTATTTTTTCCACAATATCTTTATTGAACCTTTTTTTTTTTTTTTTTTTTAACAAACATGATACAAACAATCAAACACTAACACTAAAGTACTACAAAAAAAAAAAAATGCACTAAAAACACCAACAACCACCAACAAAATCAAGTCTTCAACAATGCTCCTCTGTTTAGTCTAGACAATCCAATACATAAGTATACATATTATGTTCACCAGTTTGGAATTTACAAGGTCCACACACATCATTCACCTTCTTCTTCAAGAGTTATGTTTAAATTTTTTACATAATCAATAAAAGGTCTCCATATATTCTCAAACACAATTTCCTTTGATTTTAGTATATATGTTATTCTTTCTAATGGAAGGTTTGTTAACATCTGTCTTAACCACTGAGTCACATCTGGTCTATGAGTCTTTTTCCATAATAGTGCAATACATTTTTTGGCATTAAGCAAACTGAGGTCTATGAATGTTCTTTCACTTTTATTAAAATTATGCTTTTCTGGGTACAGACCCAACAAAAACAGTTTAGGATTCAATATGATTTGTTTTGAGATTATTTTTTCAATTGTTACCCTCACCTCTTCCCAAAACATTCTTATTAATCTACATTCCCATAAACAATGAAATAGGGTTCCTTTACTTTCCATGCATTTTGTGCATGTATCTGGTATATTTTTGTTATATCTATTTAACTCCTCCGGTGTAACATACATCCGCATTAACCATTTGAAATGTATCAATTTAAGGCGTGCATTTATTGATTTGGTTTGAGCTTCTGTACAAGCCAATTCCCATTGTTCCTCTGAAATTTCAATTTGCAGATCTTCTTTCCAGTAGTTTAATCTTTTCAGTGAATTTTCACTTGAAGATAGTGTCAGTGAGTTATAAAACTCTGAAATAATACCCTTTCTTTTACTATCTTTCATCATCATTTTTTCCAAGGATGAATAAATAGGTCGAGTGAGAGCTTTATTTTGATTTGATCGAATAAAGTTTCTAAGTTGAAGATATTTAAAAAAATGTGTTCTATTGAGATTAAATTTGATCCTCAGCTCTTCAAAAGACATTATGTTGTCTGCACATGGCAAATATAAATCCTGAATCTTTTGTATCCCTTTTAAATTCCATACTTTAAATACAGCGTCCGCTCTCCCTGGTTTAAAATATTGATTACCCCATATTGGACTAAATTGTGACAATAACTGTGGTTCTTTTAAATAGTTTTTAGCTTCACACCATATTTTGATCATATGCTTTACAAATGGATTTTTAACTTGTTTTTGTAATTTTTTTGCCGAATCTGAGTATATGAATATGGGAAGAGGTAAAGGTAAATTGTATGATTCCATTTCAGTCCAGTGAGGGAGATCATTTGATGAAAAATAATATGTCATAGACCTCAGTTGTGCCGACCAATAATACAACATAAAATTTGGACATTTCAGACCTCCACGATCAAATGGTAAATATAATAAAGACAAAGGTAATCTAGCCCTCCTGTTGTTCCATATAAATTCCACTAACTTTTTTTTTATTCTTGAGAATAGATCTAAAGGTGGTGATAAGGGAATGTATTGAAATAAATAAAGTATTTTAGGTAAAATATTACTTTTAAGTATATTGATTCTCCCGATCATCGACATTGGTAGTGACATCCATCTCTGAGTTAACTCATTGATATCTGACATTAAGGCTTCATAGTTGACACTGGCGACTGATTCTAGCTTAGGCATAATTTGGATTCCTAGATATTTAAACTGATTTACAACATTGAATTGATTTACCTCAGGGGCTGGGTAATTTCTCTGGGTCTCATTTAGCATTAATATTGAAGATTTAGTTTTATTTATTTTATATCCTGATATTTCCCCAAAATTCTTTATTAAATTCAACAAGGTTGGAATTGATTTTTTTTAGATTCGACATAAACAAAATTATGTCATCGGCGTACAGGGAGATTTTATGTTCTGTTGGTCCAACTTTAATTCCATATATTTGTGAATGTAAACGTATCGCTATCGCTAAAGGTTCAATTGCCATAGTAAACAGTAAAGGTGAAAGTGGACAGCCTTGTCGACATCCTCTATTGATTTTTATTGGTTTTGAAATATTGTTATTTGTTAGGATTTCTGCTGTAGCATTATTGTATATTATTTGAACCCATTTTATGAAATTATTTCCAAGTCCAAACCTTTGTAGGACTTCAAAAAGAAAGGGCCATTCAACTCTATCAAAGGCTTTTTCGGCGTCCAATGATAGGAGAGCTGTATCCGGTGCTTCTTTATTAAAATAAATAATATTAAATAGTCTTCTTACATTATGGAAGCCTTGTCTACCCTTTATAAAGCCATTCTGATCTCGATTAATAATATTTGGTAAAATTTCTTGTATTCGTCTTGCTAAAATTTTACAGATTATCTTAAGGTCGGCGTTTAATAGGCTTATTGGTCTCATATTTTCACATTTATTAGAGGGCTTACCTGGTTTTGGCAGCAGTATAATTAAGGCATTATTTATGTATGATGGTAAATTATTATTTTGAAATGCTTCTAAAACCATTTCCAAAAAAGGTTTTATTAATTTATTCTTAAATTTTTTATAAAGGTCAACTGGAAGACCATCTGGTCCTGCACTTTTTCCTGATTTCATATTATCAATGGCTAGCCCAACTTCTTCTTGACTAATTTTAGACTCCAATATCTCCCTGTTTTCATTTGGAATACACGGTATAGATAGTTCGTTCAAAAACCCATTTAGTTTTGTTAAATCAGGTTCATTTTTGGTATCATATAATTTTTCATAGTAATCTCTAAAGGCTCTATTAATTTCTAAAGGATCTATAACTACCTGTCCATTACTTATAATACTGGTAATTGGTGTTTTAATTTCCAATTGTTTAATCTGCCATGCTAATAATTTTCCTGATTTTTCACCTTGTTCATAAAAAGATTGTTTCAATCTTAGAAGACTCGAGGCAGCTCTATTCGCTGATTTTTTGTCGTATTCAGCTCTCAAAATCAGTAATTCATTCTTGCAGTTCTTTATTAATTCCTTTACTGATTGGTGACAATTTTCTGTGTGGGATAGGGGAAAGCCACCTTACACGTTATAGGATTTATGCATTAGTTTTAACCTTTGTATGAAGACAGTCTAGGAAGTGAGTATATCAGAAAATGGTGATCACATTACAAGGGAAAAAAAATGCAAACGTTAATCGAGGGAATCATCTTAAAAGCTTAATCTGTAAACGGTATGGATGATTTGGTACACGTTTTAAACTTGCGATGGTTCCATTTCCTCTGTTTTCAATTATAAATTAGGATTTTTTTTAGCTTTCAGTTTGCTCTTGTAGCTGATTGGTTGCTTATACCTGACTTGTGTGGGTGTGGGTGTAGGTGGGTTGCTCTACAGTATGCGTGTTGATTAATCATAGAAGGTATGTGCACCAAAACTCAAAGGGCAGCTACAATGCTCCGCACTGTGTGTTTATATATTTATATGTACATATGTATATTCGCTGCTCTTGTTTTTTCTTGTCTTCTGATTGTTGCTCTGAGTGTTGCTATCCCTGTGCTGTTGCTATTCTGGAATTTCCCCATTGTGGGACTAATAAAGGCTTATCAGTCAGATACGATAAATGCAACATTGTGAAGTTAAGAATAAGACAATGGTGAAGACATTCAGACGAGCTGAAAGTAGAAAACTGTGCATGTCAACTGTAGAAAATAGTTGAGATTTGCCTCAGAACTCAAGGGGTGGTGGGCTCTGGTTGCAAAAAAAGAAACTTTAGGTGCAAGATCAAGTAAACTCGGATAGTAAAGGCATTTAAACAAAATCATTGGATTGCATAATCTTTAGGAAGATAATGATACGTTTTCATTATTATTTTTTAATGAGCTTAGTTTCTTGTCTGGAATTCAGACTGATGGTATGAAACTGGGTCTTATAGCATAGACGGGATTACAGTTCTTCTGTAGTCCATCATCCAGAAATAGCACATGCTTTTGGCTGGATGCTCTGGGACTCTGTGGTTACTAGAAGACTCTGTGGTATTTTGAGGCCTGTCCATGCTGAGGTTTCCCCAAGGCTGCTTCTGTATAATGAGAATTCTTCTCTAATCTGTTTGTAATTCCTCCACAAATCACTAGTACATCAGTAGATTATCATGTCTATCCCTTAAAATCTATTTGAGGTATTCAGTTTTAACATCTACATCCCATTTTCCAATAGGTTTAGTCTGCACCTGTTTGACATGCCGGAGGTAAATCTGTGTTCCAGATTGAAAACCAACAACAGGCTGACAAAATAACTATTTGTTTTACCTCTCCAGGCCATGTTTATTGATTAAAGAAAGGGGGGTTGGGCTTTGATTCAATGTGTGATTGCTACATTGTTTAAAGAAGTAGTTAATGGGGTGAATGTAATGTTTGCATTTGCAGTGTCTGTATACAGAGAGAGCAATATGTATCACATACATTAGAAAGGTGTAATTGATTAGTCTTGTTCATATGGAAGCAATTACTTAATTATGAATAATTCAGTTTAACAATTATGGTTTCCGCATCTCAGTGCCTGGTCAGTACTTTTTTTTAATTTCTCCCCTCAATATGACAACATATCACAGATGCAAGATACAGTACAAGAGTTCACCTTGGTGTCAACTATGCATAATTTATGAATTCCTTGAAAAATGTCATACATGGAGAGGAAAAACAGCACCATCATAAAAATAATATGCAGGTTGTTGAGTGAGCCCTGCCAGCTGCTTCTCCTGTTACACAAGTACTCTATTGATTGAGAAAGAGATTGCAATTGATTGAGAGAGAGACTGAAATCACAGAATCACTTCAGTTAAAATCATGCTTCTACTCTTATTTATGTAATAACACCCTCTGCACAGGGTAGACGATGTTTTGCAGCATCTTGGCAAGGTTATCCTTTGCTCAAAACAAAAGTAGGGATCCGCCTTATCAGCCACAGCATTGAAACCACTTGGCTCGTGCTTTGTTGGCCCACTGATGCCACCAAAACAGATCTAACGGGTACATGGCATTGGGACCTCTGGGAATGCTCTGTGGTGTCTGACAGTGAGATATTGGCAGAGTGTCGTTTCTGGGTGGAGCTGTGTAGATTGGGCTTGTTTTGGTAAATATTCATGGTACTTGAGCATATTGAGATCGAGGTGAAGGGGTGCATTGTCCTGCTGGAGGGGCTGTTTTCAGAGAGTGCATTCTGCTTTTCAACGGTGTTTAGGGAGGTAGAATGTGTCAAAGTAGCATTCACATGAAGGCCAGCACCCAAGGTTTTTCAGTAACATGGTATTGTAATGAGACGGTAAATGTTATTTGCTGTAATGTGGTGAATGGCTCTGTTGTTATTTGAATTTCTCATTTCTGAATTTCTCGTAATTGCAACAGGGGACAAACAAAATTAACAGAATTTGTTTTCCACATTAACCCAAAATGATCTCATTTTCAGCATAAGAGCAAGTAAATAATAGTTGTGACTGATAAATTGAGTTCTTAGCTCCTTTCAGTGGAGCCAAAATGAGCCAGTGCAATAGTGCTACATCTGTCCATCTGTCTGTCCATCTGCTCATCTGTCCATCCATCCACATTTCATAGGAATTTCTACTGCTCCTAGGCAGTTGCCCTGATGCTCATAAAACTCGTGCACGGTGATCCTCGGGGGGACTGCATCCAGTTGGGCTCAAGGTAAAGGTGTAGGTCAGAGATCACAAGCTATGACTATGGGTCATTTCATCTTTCAGTAGGCTGAGGCTGTGTGTGTGTATGTAAAGAAATGGCTCTTTGTGGCCTCAGTTTGGGTTCATCAGGAAAGAATAAGCTGCTCCGTCACTGGTGGTCTGGTTTACTTATTTTGACAGCACTTTGTACTATGGGTGGATGATATGGGCCAAAAATCTTATCTCCATAGGATACATGATATATAATCTCCACACAAAAACTGCATGTGTTATGTAAACTATAAATTATGTTTAATAAATTATTTTGGTAAAAATCACCAGCAAATAACTGAAACAGTTGTGTACATATGTCATTTAAATTTATACAGTAGTTACAGTAGGTGGCACACATAATGTTGATCGTTTAATCATCTCTCTCTCCCACACGCACACATTAATAGGTGTGATGGTTTATGGGACTAACTTTTAGTTTCAGCAGCGGTCACTGTATCAGACTACACATTTCTAAATGGCAGAGCACCTCAGTGAGCGAAACACGTGGAAATTATAAAAGCAGCAAATTTGAAAAGAAAAAGATAATAGTAACGATCTAATGCTTAAATTATGATATAATGCTGGCGAGATTGTGGAGGGTCTAAACGATAATTCTGCATACGTATGTGGAGGGCACGAGCATTACAGTGCAGATGTACAGCACGTAACATCGGCCACTACAACTGTCCTTTGCCAGGATATGAGAACGTACAGTTGGCCAACGGCACAACGCGAGTCTCGGCTGGTGCTTCTCCTGATGTGCTCGCGCAGAAATACTATATAAGCCTACAAATTTAAACGTAAATACTGCCATAATTGTGGAGAGGAATGGCAAAACATATGTGGCCACACCAGAGGTTGCACTAGATTTTTTTGGGGGGTCATTTTGACAGACAGGCTTGTAAAAATTCTGCCATTCTACTGTATTTTTATCTGTCATTTTAATTGACTTTAATTAGATCACCCTCAGTGTAATCTGTCAAATGACAAAAAGCTTTCAGAATTTCCAGTCATTGCTGGAAAAAAAAAATCTGTCAATGAAGGACAGTTTTCAGTTAACGCAACCCCTGGGCCACACATGCGTGGGGGTAGCAGAAACACAGCAGAGGGGCAATGCACAGGACCGACAGTTCGATATACAGTATGTAGCCAGAGAGTGAGTCCATACCATCGGCCAGCCGCAGACAGAGTCCCCGCTGGGGCTGCAGCTGTGTGCCATATATTTGATTCATTCCTCTCCGCAATTATTAAATGGCAGCAGTGGCAAGTTTGTTCCCTGTACTCCGCTTTACATTCATTTTGTTCATAATCATTTCTGTATGATGTCAAGGTATTTTACTTTGCTGTGCTGTGTCGGGAGTGAGCGGGTGGGGGAGGAGCGGTTAGGTGTTCAGAGGAAGAGGAGGTGGGACGGGGTGAAGTTGGAGGGAAGGCAGAAAGGAGAATGCAGGTGGCGTATTGATACAAACAATGCTGGCTCATCCTGTGCCGAGGATGAATATACAGTATATAGATGCATTTTAAAATATCACCCAGCCCTACTTTGTACTGCTGTGATATCCACCCTGATACTGCAATGTTTGCTATTAGCTACAGTAAACCAAAAAACTTGAAACATTTCAGGGGATCAGTATGTGGATGGTTAATATCTTAAAGAAATATAGGCTTGGGCTAACGTCTTAAATGAGGGGAAAATGTGTTCTTAACCATACCAGCCCTTTGGTCAGTACTGGTCCTTAAAGCATTCCTCTGCCAACCACCACCAACTTCAGTTGTTCTCGTTGTTAGCATCAATCTCTGGCTTTCTCGCAAGTCAGCCTAGAGAAGCAGTACGCCCTCCTCACAGTTTGACTATTCACGTGTTTTGTTTTGGTTAGAGGTGACAATAAACAAAACAAAAATGTGTGCTTTTTGGGAGTGGGGGGTCTAGTAAAGTGGAAAATGCCGATGTCCAGCAGAGGCGAGGTTTCTCTGCCTGCGAGTGTGTCATGGCTCCCAGCCAGTCATGTGTCTCTGGGGTTATAGCCTTTGTGCATCATGTGATAAGACGTTATGAATGAAATGGATGGATGTGACACTGGAAGATGGCCAAGCTGCAAAATTACTTCACAAAAAGCTGCTGAACTTTCACCATACTAAGGTTTTCAACAAGTTGGGTGAGCTTTTTTTTTTTCTGCCTCATTTCATTGATTTTTTTTTTTTTTTCCTCCTATCCAATGGAAGTTTCTTAATGTAATCAAAATTGAGCCCGGCCCAGGAAAATGTTCAGTACAAGCTATGCAGTGTCTTTTGATATAAAATCAAATCAAAGAATGGCAGCCCTGCTCACTGTTGCACAGACACTAGAAGTCTTCCTCCCACTATTGCCTTCATTCAGTGCATTAGAACCATTAATGGATATACTGTACGCTTCAAGGGGAAGTGGAACTCTTCATTCATTATGTTTGATAACAGGCCACTGCTGGGCTTAGCTGCCTCCTCTGTAGCTGCGTAAGTGTGATCTATAAATTGCCTAATTGCCTTTGTCCTCATCTTCTCTATGGGCAGACCATTTAATGTCTGAAAAGGTCATCTCCTCTCCTATTTCTCCAGTAGTCATCAGGGGGCCTCTGCCATTGCAAAGGGAAACACTGTGGATGATATTGCAATATTATTGTTGTTAATCTGTCAAATTATTGAAAGCCAGTCCCCTGAGAGATGGCATGGAATGTGCAAACAGCTGGGAATGTGAAACTGACTGTAAAGAGGTCAGAGATGGTTATCCAAAGACTCAAGGCAGCCAAGTTTCTTTTGTGGGAAACTGCTGCTGCGCTGAGTCACAATGACAAAAGAAATTGTAGATTAGCTGTGGAAATGGTTGTCTGTGTGGAGCTGAAACTGGGTAACTCCACTCTTGAACCCTTTTTCACAATTCATTACAACAGCTCTTAACATGAGTTATTCTTCTACAAAACCAACATTTTGTGGACAGACACTAGGGTCACTTTTAGACGTAATGTTGATGTACTCCTGACATGACTACCATCCGTGACCTTATTAACAAGCAGTCAGCAAACGCTGATAATGTTGAATTCACAGAGATGTATTGGATATTGAATAAATTGGCATTGAGTGTGTATTAACACAGGCTCATACTTGCATACAAGCAACATATCTTTTTTTTTTTTAGCAATGAACAAATAAACTAGCAGATTTTCTTTAAAGCTAATTCATTCAAGTTGTTTGATCTAATCTTTTGAGGAGTCAACATGATTTACATAGAATATAATATGTATTTTAGTAGGTATTTTTTTTTTCTTTTGGCTTTTACAAAGTGTTCGGATTCAGAGGTAGCTAATACTCTAGACTTAGTTTATTTACAGCCAACTGCTTTAAGAAGTGTTTCAAAAAGCAGTTTTGGCTTCTACACAGAGGCACTTGTCTCAGAATGTGTTTTATTATACCACTTGTTGGCAAGAGCTATGAACAGTGTGGGGACAAATTTGACAAAGTAAAGCTGTGATGGAACAACAGTGGGTAGAAGAGAACACGGCTTCTTAAGAGGCAGCCAGAGGATTTTTAGTCTGCAGCGACGCTAACTTAATGTTTATAAATTGTGTTATTAAGAGAATATGTGGTGTAGTTTAAAAAAATGTGGAACTTTTGAAACAAAGTTTCTGACTTTATTAAAGAAAATAAATTGTCAATTAAGGATGCAAAGATAATCAGTTTATAGTAGAGATGGAAGTTATCAACTAATCCATTCTTAGTTGGTTCACCTTATCAATCACTTAATGATTAATTGATGAGCTACAGTTTTCCTGAGAATCTGAATTTCCTTCGGTACAATATGGTCTATTACATAAAAAGTTAATTATTGTTTGCGATATACTGAATTAAAAAAAATGCTCATCATAATCCTCAATGATTTATTGTACAATTTGCATTTGTTTTCTGCAATGGCATTTTTTTTATGGTTTAACAAATTCTGTACTATATAGTGTGCACTGATGTATCTCATTAAATTAGAATATCCATCCATCCATCTTCTACCGCTGATCCGGGTCACGAAGGCATCAGTTCAGGCAGAGTAGCCCAGACCTCCACCTGATTCACACAGCACCACGATCCTCATGATCTTTCCTGCAGGTGATGAGCCCACTGGAGGTCGGACCCCTGTGCCTCCTTTGGGTAAACTGGGTCCTTGATGTAATGCTTTTCATGGAGATCCACTGGACCGCTGTTAGTCTGGCCCTTCACCCAGCACTGTCATGAGACTGAGCGTGGTGCATCACCGGGTTCAGGCTCCTAATTTACTTCTGAATATTTTCTGTATTTTTCCAGCGTTGTGCTATCTACTGTGTATTGAGTTATGATGTCTCCTTGATGGTTTATTGTTCTATTAGTTATTTATGTCCTTAGTATCATTATTTTGTCAGCTTCTGTAGTTAGGATTTATATTTTGTTTCTGTATGACATAAGTGCCTTACCTCCCCTTCCAGACACTCCCAATCATCCCAGCTGTGAGTTGTTTAATTAGGTCACCTGCCCGCTCATGTAGCCTGCACCTGCTGCCCATTGCTTCATTTTGTTCCCCAGCTATTTAAAGACTGTCAGATTGTTTTCTCACTCTGGCAGTCTTAATTATTATCCTCCCTCTTTCAAACCTGAACCCCATCCCTGTTCTGGTGAGTTTCCCGCTACTGATCTGTAAGTTTACCTCATTTTCTGTGCTTGGATTTTTGCTTTGTTGTACTCTGGCATTTTGTGTGCTTTTTGTTAATAAAAACCACAAACTGCAGTTGGCGCTTGGGTCTGTCTCTGCCCTGAGGGGCTATTCATGACAGTAGACTGCTGCCAGTAAAAAGGCCCAGCCGTTGCAGTTAGTGTATTTTTGCTTTTTTTTTCTGTTCTCACTCACTTGTCCTGTGGAGCAATTATGTCTTCAGCAGGCGAATCTGTCAGGAGGAGGAAAAAGTGGAGTCGGGATGAGCAGGAGTTTGTGACCATGATTGAGGACATAGCAGCCGGCGCTTGGAGCTGCTAATCTCGAGAGGACGAGGTGCTGGGGTGGAGTTGCTAATCTGCTGGAGGCCAGACCTAGCGTGCGCTTCCACTCCTGGGTGCTGAATCTCTCCCTTTCTCCGCTACCACCGCTGCCATCAGCCTCCTCCTCGCTGGAGCCAGCCTCCCAATCGTCAGTTCGCTTTCCAGCGGAGCGGGAAAAGCTCTGCGGCAGCAAGCTGGCATTCAGGGGCCGTGGGTGGAAAGAAGGCACTGGGAGACGTCATTCCACTCAACGCCACGGACCACCACCTGCTCCTGCTCCGCCGGCTCCATCCGCTCCATGGCACTGTAACCCAGCTTTGGACCGCCGGAGGGTTACTCCCGCCTCTTGGCAAGCCACTCTCCCTTCACCGAGGCAGAAGACTCCCACAGCAGTACATCCTCCATGTTTTTCCTCTTCAGCTGTTCCACCAGCTCCTTGTTTTCCCGCAGCTGCTGTTCTTCGCTTCTCCTTGCCATTCTTTTCTGCTGCTGTGGGGTCGCCTGTTTTCCTTTTCAGATCCACCCATCGCTGTGGCTGCAGGGGTGACTCCACCACATTCTCTTGGGAGGCCCTCTCCAACTGAAGTCACGGAGAGGGTTGGCCATACACCATCTCCAACAGGAAACATCAAACTCTGGGAAAACAGGCAAGTGTCTTTTCATTCTCCCACATCTTATGATGGCGTGCCTTGCCTGATTCCCGGTAGTGAGGCTCAGAGTTTACAGTCCCCTGAGCCCTCACCACCTGCTGCAACTATTAATTTCTCACCTGCCCTATCAGTGTCTCCTCCTATCACCCCTGAGTGTCCGCCAGCCCCGGAACTGAGCCGCCGGACAATGGAGGAGCCTCCGGCTCTGGATGACCTGGTTCCAGCCCCGCAGCCACGCTATGGATAGAGGGAGAGTGCTGAAACCGAGCTGACGCCTGCGCCGACTAAGGAGAGTCCCCGGGCTTCAGCTACGCGGAATCCAGCGCCAGTGGTGAGCCGACCCCCAGTCGCCATGCAGGGCGAGCCACCTGTGTGGGCCACATCGCTCAGGGGTCCCAGGACTGCACCAATCACCATGCCTGCAGCAGCGGCTGCCGCCGCAGCAGAGTTGGAGCTTGATCTCCAGAGGGCCGGGCCTGAGGCATCATCGCTTGGATGGACGGAGTCCTCTATGGTGGTGGAGCTCAAGCTCAGGCAAGTGGTCTCCTTCGTTTTTGTTTTTTTTTGTGTCCGTTTTGGAGAAATCTTGTCTGGCTCTTAGTGAGGAGAGCTGGGTGCAGCCGTCAGCTGCACCTGAGTTCACCTCGCTGGGTTCTGCTGCTGCCAGTGACCCTGACCCTGTTTCTCTGCCTGTCCTGTCCAAGCTTTCCCCCAGGGTCACTGAGGAAGTTTCAGCTTCGCCAGATGTCTCCGTGGGTCCAGGCTTGCCACCTGAGATCGCCATAGGTGCTCCTCCCCCTCCTGCTGAGGTTGTCGTGGGTGCTCTGTCCCAGCCCGGGACCTCCGTGGGTGCAGCTCCTCCTCAGTCTGCGTCTCCGTGGGTGCTGTGTCCCAGTCGTGGACCATTGTGGGTGTTGTTCCCCAGCCTATAACCTACTTGGGTGCTGCACTCCAGTGTGGGCCTGCCATGGGCGTTATGCCCCAGCCCAGGGGCCACCGAGGGTGCAGCTTTGGCCCGGTACGGGTCCATCAAGGGTGCGGCTTTGGCCCAGTCCAAGGCCACTGAGGGTGCAGCTTTGTCCCACTCCGGGCCCACCGAGGGTGCAGCTTTGGCCCAGTCTGGGACTGCTGTCCGGGACAGCTTTGCTTCAGCCCCGAGCCACCGCGGGTGCTGCTTTGCTCCAGCCCCGAGTCTGCCAGCTCATGCAGCCCGCACCTGCCACCCATTGCTTCATCTTGTTCCACAGCTATTTAAAGACTGTCAGATTGTTTTCTCACTGCGGCAGTCTTAATTATAATCCTTTCTCTTTGCCACTAGAACCCCATCCCTGTTCTGGTGAGTTTCCTGTTACTGAGCCGCAAGTTTACCTCATTTTCTGTGCTTGGATTTTTGCTTTGTTGTACTCTGGCACTTTGTGTATTTTTTGTTAATAAAAACCACAAACTGCAGTTGGCACGTGGGTCTGTTTCTCTCTGCCCTGAGGGGCTATTCATGACAAGGACCCGTTTACCTTCGGAGACCCAGGGCAAGTTTCCCCCGACAGCATAGCTCATGGGGTCATTTGGGCACTCAAACCCCTTCGCCACGATAAGGTGGCGATTCACAGAGGGGGAAATTAGAATATCATGATTCATAATTTACTTTAAAGACTATACCCAATATAACCAATATCAAATTTATTGAACACTGCTGCTGACTGAAGCCAGGAGTCGAAGATAGAGGCAATAGGTTAATTGGCATTATTATCATTATTGTATTGCTTTGTACATGCACTACAGAATGCAAAAAGAGGCTGTATTTGTGTTCATAATGTCCCATATACAGTGGTGTGAAAAAGTGTTTGCCCCCTTCCTGATTTCTCATTTTTTTGTATGTATGTCACACTTAAATGTTTCAGATCATCAAATTTAAATATTAGACAAAGATAAGACAAGTAAGCAGAAAATGCAGTTTTTTAATTGAAGGTGTTTATTATTAAGGGTAAAAAAAAAAAAATCCAAACCTACATGGCCCTGTGTGGAAAAAGTAATCCCCCCCCCCCCCCCCGTTAAAACATAAATTAACTGTGGTTTATTACATCTTTGGAAAGCGGAGTTCAATTTTCTAGCCATTTCTAAAGCTTTGGGACTCCAGCGAACCACAGTGAGAGCCATTATCCTCAAATGACAAAAACATGGAACAGTGGTGAACCTTCACAGAAGTGGTCGGCCAACCAAAATTACCCCCAGAGCGTAGCGACAACTCATCCAAGAGGCCACAAAAGACCCCACAACATCCAAAGAACTGCAGGCCTCCCTTGCCTCAGTTAAGGTCAGTGTCCATGACTCCACCATAACAAAGAGACAAAATGAGCAAAAATGTCCTGCATGGCAGAGTTCCAAGACGAAAACCACTGCTAAGCAAAAAGAACATAAAGGCTTGTCTCAGTTTTGCCAGAAAACATCTTGATGATCCCCAAGACTTTTGGGAAAATACCCTGTGGACTGACGAGACAAAAGTTGAACTTTATGGAAGGTGTATGTCCCATTACATCTGGTGTAAAAGGAACATACCAACAGTAAAATATGGTGGTGGTAGTGTGATGGTCTGCTTCAGGACCTGGAAGACTTGCTGCGGTAAATGGAACCATGAATTCTGCTGTCTCCCAAAAAATCCTGAAGGAGAATGTTCTGTTTGTGACCATCTGTTTGTGACCTCAAGTTGAAGTACACTTGGGTTCTGCAGCAGGACAATGATCCAAAACACATCAGTAAGTCCACCTCTGAATGGCTTAAGAAAAACAAAATGAAGACTTTGGAGTGGCCTAGCCAAAGTCCTGACCTGAATCTGATTGAGATGCTGTGGCATGACCTTAAAAAGGTAGTTCATGCTCGAAAACCATCCAATGTGGCTGAATTACAACAATTTTGCAAAGATGAGTGGGCCAAAATTCCTCCACAGTGCTGTACAAGACTCATTGCCAGTTTTTGCACACGCTTGATTTCAGTTGTTGCTGCTCAGGATGGCCCAACCAGTTATTAGGTTTAGGGGGCAATCACCTTACCATGTAGGTTTACATGTAGGTCACATTTAAGTGTGACAAGCATACAAAAAAATGAGAAATCAGGAAGGGGGCAAACACTTTTTCACACCATTGTACATAGCTTACTTATATAATTGCAGTAAATACAATACATAAGATAAGCTTTTATTAGTCCCACAATGGGGAAATTCCAGGGTTGCAGCAGCACAGGGATAGCAACACTCAGAGCAATAATTAAGAAGATACGAAAAATATAAATAAGAGCAGTGGATATACATACATACACATAAATATATAAATATATATACAAAGTGCGGAGCATTGTAGCAAGATGGAATAAACAGCATAACCCTCTACTTGGTTATCCTACATAGTATGAATATGTACCCATACATATTGTCACCCTCCGTAGCGACTGATATTGTCCTAGTTGTATACTGGAGGGGACCATTTGTGTAAGTTTGTTGCGTCTTTTGCATTCAATACTACTAGGTTGTCACGTTTTTTTGCTATCTCTGCGAGCAGCCCTGCTTGGGTTATACAGTCTGACAGCCGTAGGTAGGGAGGACCTGCAAAACCTCTCGGTTGCGCACCTAGGATGATGTAGTCTACTGCTAAATGAGCTCCTCAGTGCGTTCAATATGTCCTGCATAGGGTGGGACTCGGACTCCAGCAGGGATGACAGTTTATCCACCATCCTTCTCTCTCCTATCTCCTCCACTGGGTCAGGGCACTGCCCCAGGACAGAGCTAGCTTTCTTGATCAGTTTGTTCAGTCTCTTCCTATCGGCTGCTGTAATGCCACTGCCCCAGCAGATCACTCCAAAAGTGATGGCTGATGCCACCACCGTGTCGTAGAATGTCTTCAGCAGCGCCCCTTGTACACCAAAAGACGTGAACCTCCTCAGTAGGAACAGCCTGCGCTGTCCCTTCTTGTAGAGTGCGTCGGTATTGTGTGACCAGTCTAGTTTATTGTTCAGATGAACACCAAGGTACTTGTAGGATGTCACCATCTCAGTGTCTGTTCCCTGTATGTTTACTGGTGCTGTGAGGGGTTGTCCTTGCCTGCGGCAGTCCACCACCAGCTCCTTAGTTTTCTTCGCATTGATCTGGAGGCAGTTCCGATGGCACCAGTCCACGAAGTCCTGGATAAGTCCTCTGTACTCAGCTTCATCTCCGTTGGAGATGAGGCCGACGATCGCAGAGTCATCAGAGAGCTTCTGTAGATGGCGTTGTGTTGTGTGAGAAGTCTGCAGTATAAAGGGTGAACAGGAAGGGAGCCAAAACCGTTCCCTGGGGGGCCCCCGTGCTACCGATGATCGTGTCAGACACACAATCTTGGGTTCTCACAAACTGTGGCCGGTTAGTGAGGTAGTCCAGGATCCATGATGACAGGTGCTGGTCCACCCCTGCGCACAGCAGCTTGTCCTTCAGGATCATTGGTTGAATGGTGTTGAAAGCACTGGAGAAGTCAAAGAACATGATCCTCACCGCATTCCCGGGCTTCTCCAGGTGGGACAGAGAACGGTGAAGGAGGAAGATCACTGCATCCTCCACCCCAATGCCATGCTGGTAGGCGAACTGGAGTGGATCCATCGCTGGTCCCACCAGGGGGCGGAGGTGAGCAAGGAGCAGTCTCTCCAGGGTCTTCATCATGTGAGACGTCAGGGCCACTGGTCTGTAGCTGTTCAGATCTTTAGGGTGGGAAGTCTTTGGTACAGGTACCACACAAGATGTTTTCCACAACTGTGGTACCCTCCCCAGCTTCAGGCTCAGGTTGAAGATATGCTCCACAATCCCACACAGCTGGTCTGCACAGGACTTGAGGAGCTTTGCGCTGATGCCGTCCGTTCCCGCGGCCTTCCTCGCCTTGATCTTCCTCAGCTCCGTCCTCACCTGGGTCTTAGTGAGGGTCAGGTTGGGGGGCTGTGTGCTGGGAGTGGGGGCGGTGTTGGTGGAGTGGGGTGTGGATAGCAGGTCTCGATGACTTTAGAGGCAGCAGTGGTTGTTGTGCAGTAGGGAGGGCACCTGGTCAAACCTATTAAAAACAGGTTCAGATTGTTCGCCCACTCCCTGCCCCCCCGTGGCCTGGGGGGGGGGGTATTCTGGAGCCCAGAGATGGTTTTAAGGTTTCTCCAGACCCCACCGATGTCGCTTTGTTGCAGCTTGTCCTCCATCTTCTTCCTGAAGCTGTCCTTGCCTTCTCTGATCTTCCTCCTCAGCTCCCTCTGAACGGACTTCAGCATCTCCCTGTTCCCCGACCTGAAGATCCTCTTCTTCGCTCTCAGAAGTGTTTTTATCTCAGGGTTGATCCAGGGTTTGTTGTTCGAGCAACACCATATGGTCTTGGTGGGTACGGTGTTGTCCACACATAAGCCGATGTAGTCCATGATAGTGTGAGTGAGGCCATCGATGTCCTCACCATGTGGATCGCAGAGCTGCTCCCAGGCAGTGATTTCAAAACAGTCCTTTAGAAATGATAGAAACATAGCTGTTTATACAGTGGGGAAAAAAAAGTATTTAGTCAGCCACCAGTTGTGCAAGTTCTCCCACTTAAAAGATGAGAGAGGTCTCCAATTTTCATCATAGATATACCTCAACTATGAGAGACAAAATGAGAAAAAAAATCCAGAAAATCACAATGAAGGATTTTTAATGAATTAATTGGTAAATTCCTCAGTAAAATAAGCATTTGGTCAATAACAAAAGTTCATCTCAATACTTTGTTATATACCCTTTGTTGGCAATGACAGAGGTCAAACGTTTTCTGTAAGTCTTCACAAGGTTTTCACACACTGTTGCTGGTATTTTGGCCCATTCCTCCTTGCAGATCTCCTCTAGAGCAGTGATGTTTTGGGGCTATCGCTGGGCAACATGGACTTTCAACTCCCTCCAAAGATTTTCTATGGGGTTGAGATCTGGAGACTGGCTAGGCCACTCCAGGACCTTGAAATGCTTCTTACAAAGCCACTCCTTCATTGCCCAGGCGGTGTGTTTGGGATCATTGTCATGCTGAAAGACCCAGCCATGTTTCATCTTCAATGCCCTTGCTGATGGAAGGAGGTTTTCACTCAATCTCCCGATACATGGCCCCATTCATTCTTTCCTTTACACGGATCAGTCGTCCTGGTCCCTTTGCAGAAAAACATCCCCAAAGCATGATGCTTCCATCCCCATGCTTCACAGTAGGTATGGTGTTCTTTCTCCTCCAAACATGACAAGTTGAGTTTTTACCATAAAGTTCTATTTTGGTTTCATCCGACCATATGACATTCTCCCAATCCTCTTCTGGATCATCCAAATGCTCTCTAGCAAACTTCAGACGGGCCTGGACGTATACTGGCATAAGCAGAGGGACACGTCTGGCACTGCAGGATTTGAGTCTCTGGCAGCATAGTGTGTTACTGATGGTAGCCTTTGTTACTTTGGTCCCAGCTCTCTGCAGGTCATTCACTAGGTCCTCCCGTGTGGTTCTGGGATTTTTGCTCACTGTTCTCGTGATCATTTTGACCCTACAGGGTGAGATCTTGCGTGGAGCCCCAGATCGAGGGAGATTATCAGTGGTCTTGTATGTCTTCCATTTTCTAATAATTGCTCCCACAGTTGATTTCGTCACACCAAGCTGCTTACCTATTGCAGATTCAGTCTTCCCAACCTGATGTAGGTCTACAATTTTGTTTCTGGTGTCCTTTGACAGTTCTTTGGTCTTGGCCATAGTGGAGTTTGGAGTCTGACTGTTTGAGGTTGTGGACAGATGTCTTTTATACTGATAAAGAGTTCAAACAGGTGCCATTAATACAGGTAACGAGTGGAGGACAGAGGAGCCTCTTAAAAAAGAAGTTACAGGTCTGTGAGAGCCAGAAATCTTGCTTGTTTGTAGGTGACCAAATACTTATTTTACCAAGGAATTTCCCAATTAATTCATTAAAAATCCTTCAATGTGATTTTCTGGATTTTTTTTCCTCCTCATTTTGTCTCTCATAGTTGAGGTATACCTATGATGAAAATTGGAGACCCCTCTCATCTTTTAAGTGGGAGAACTTGCACAATTGGTGGCTGACTAAATGCTTTTTTGCCCCACTGTATATCCTATTATCAATGTGGTATAAATGTGGCAGATGCTGTCAAAACAACAGTTACGTACCCAATATGGTGCTGCCGTTTGCTATGAAAATGTTAGCCATGATGCCTCTAGCCAATTATATATCTCTGTTTTGGACATGTTTCCACTCATGTGCCATGCAGCCGTCTTCGTCTTGTCCGCCACTCGTTCTCTGCTGCCACCGTGACTCACAGAGCTTTCCCCACGCTGCTGGCGGGCGGGCGGGTCTTCTGGCTCTTGCTTCTGGACTTGGCTGTTCTTGTTTTGGCTTTCTGACGTACCCCAGACAAACAAAAATTTCACTCTGCACAGTCATGCACTTTAAGAGTCACTGTCTTCTTCTGCTCTTTTTTTTTTTTTTTTTTCTGTTACTGTTGGAAAACTGCAGTGAATGACTGCATATGCCCCACCTTGACTGCTGATACCACTACATTTCATAGAGTAGACTCCCATTGAAACGGACTGCCGAATTATCAGTTAAATGACATCTAATATAATTCAGTTGATTAAATTCTTTGCAACGATTAATCTAAAGTCAGTTGTTAAAATCCCAAGTCTACAGTGATCGAAATGACTGAACATATGTTTAATATTCTGGAATCGGACTCCTGTTTTGGGTTTCTAATATGACAAATTTAAAAAAAATAAACAAATAAAAATAATGGATGCTTTGTCACATTCAGTTGAAGTATTATTTTGAAATCGCTGGCTTGACATTTTTAATTTACCTGCCCACCATTGTACTCAACTCAAGACACTACTCTATAGGCTGAATCCATAAAAACATAAAATGGCTACAGAACAGTAATCTTAACGTCATCAGCTTACTGTGCTTGAAATTTGGAAACTGTATCGTCATTAGTTCTGGTCCTGTAGATCTTCCAAGCTCCTATTGTCCTGTCAACTCCCTCACTTAAAATATTTTGATGAATATGGTGTATATCTGTCCTGACAAGACTAGTTATCCTTGTGCTGTTTCTATTTCAACAGAACTTGATGTGTTACTGTTCTTTCTGCTGGGGCATACTTTCCAGTGAAGTTTGCACCATGGGTCGCATTAAAAAGATGATTCACTTTACCCTTTGTCACCGTGTTTCTGTCATTTTTTTTAAATGACTCGCGGCTTATCTTTAGCATGCACCAGTAGAAACCCAAGGCATTTGAACAAATCAAATAAGTCACTGTGTTTCTAAGCGGGTGTTTATGTGACAGAGTGCAACCTATTGTGACCCCAACTGCTCCCAGCCTCCCCAAATTTAAAAAAAAAAAAAGATGTCTTGTGCTCCTGTGCCCCATGTTGGCTGTTTTCTTTAGCTATTCCCTAAATTTCAGTGGGCACCATTTGGACTAGATTCCCCCTGACTTGCTCCGTGGTCATTACAAGAAGAAGTTTTTCTTGCTTTGCTGAAAATTCCTTCTGGCACACTAAAACCCTCATTGTCACAAACGCCTTCCCTCCCATTTGCCTGTAACAAAACAACAAGAGACTGTAGACAACGAGTGCTGACATTTGCTGCCACAGGGTCCATTAGCACTCTCATCTGTGACTAAATATTGTTTTTTGCTTTCACAGCTCTATGTTTGCATGTCTGGCAAAATGGAACAAACATTCAAGTCTGTCTGGGTGACATAAATGTTACAGCAGTGTTTTTGCACCGTTTTGTCAACATTATATTAATAAAAAAACATGGCAGGCACATGTTGTTTTACACAAATGTTTCTGCTGTACCGGTTTGAACCGCAGAGAGCATCTGTTGTGGGGTCATCCCAAAGACCATATAAAAATGGTACTTTCCACCTTCTAGCTTGGTGTTCAGCATGATGGAATGGGGTAAGGAAATTTACTCCTGCGGTTGCCTTGCATGGTAGCCGCCACTCCAATGGGAGAAATGTAATTTCCTTCTCGTGTACATGTCTGTATGGCTTGAATGACAGTAAACTTGGCTTTCCTGATTTCAGCTTGGATAGTTTTTGCTTCAGGACTCTACTAGAGGATTTATTTCATCATAGGCTAAAGTGCCACACATTCATTCCTGCTCTTTTAATAATACACTCATAGAAAGCCAAGGGGTCTATGGAAAAATGTTTTCACATAGTCGCATTAATTGTATGTGTACAGTATATATTTTTAAAAAGCTGACATTTTTCCACCCATGCACTAATATTTTAGTCATGCATGTAAAAGGCAAAAAAAAAAAAACACAGCCAGGCCAGAAATTATTTTAAGGTCTGTTTATAAGGTTAAGTGTATTTTTTTTTTCTCCTCCTCCTTCAGTCATCTATTACACAGGGTTACAAAATAATTTTTTTTGTAAGTTGTCTGTGTTTTTTCCAACCGATTTAAGACAATTTTGCACTGCTGAATCCGAAAATGACATCCGTTTCTCTCGATCAGGTGCGAAGTAAAAACCTGTACTTACTTTGTACTTACTTAGTACTTACTTAGTACTGTGCATGTACTTACCTTTATATAAAGGTAAGTACTTGCCTTTACATGTACCTTTACATACCTTTACTTACCTTTACATGTACTTACCTTTATATAAAGGTAAGTACATGTAAATTGAATGTTACATCATCATTGTTTAAAATTAGAGAATTTCAAGACATAAAAATGAATTTGACATCATATAAAGCGAAAATACCCGTACATGTAAACAAAAACTTATAAAACAACTTGTGGCCACAATTCAAAAAAGTTGACCTGATTGAGCAAAACCACTGTGATTTTTGGATTCAGCACATCAAAATTGACCTAAATCAGCTAAAAAAAAATGTAGGCAATAAATTTGGTGTTGAGCAGTGTTATTGACCATGATTTGTACACAGTACCTACTGCATACTCTGGATCCACAGGTGAGAGTTTGTAAATAGACATGATTAAAATAGCTGTTACTCAGTGTGTAATAACGAATTTTGGCGGGCAATAAATTATTCCAGATTTTCTCACAATAAACGATAATATTGTTGCTATCATGAAGACCATTTTATGCACACGATATGGTGATATAATAACAATCCATGTGCATCTTTTCAAAGGGCATTGGATTTTTATTGTTTTAATGGTATAGCCCATTCCCACCCTGGTCAAGGAGCACCACTGTCACCGGGCTGTCTAGAGATAGGAGCTGTTGCGAGCCAATATTATGAGTGATATACAGTATAAATCATTAATCACCATATGTGCAGTGTGCAGCTTTCGAGTTTTGAGCAAGAATTGCTTTTTCATGAACACGTTTAGTCCTAGCTGCATCTTCTAAAGGATTACTTAGACTAGTGTGACATTTAGCCATAATTTTAAGGCAGCCTGTGTGTCACCATTGGATCGTGATGAGCATGGGTCTTCACTGTGAGGTCTTCACATTGCGAGACCAGAATTCAAAGCTCCCACTCTTTGAGAATGACAAGTAGCCATCTGGTTTTTCTCTTCTCCAGACCTGTGCGGTAGCTCCATCCCAAAATAGCTTCAAAGGTGAAGAATTGTCTTTTGAAAATGGGCTGTTCTCGAGCTAGAGAGATCTCACGTGAATTGTCACTCAGTGGGGCAAACTCTTTTGGATACAGATTCGGTCATACTCATTTCTCGTCTCAGACAGCAGAATCGGCATACACAAGATGTACAATGCAAATAACTAAGAAGCAATTTTTCAGACATTAATTGACACATAAGGGAATAAGACTTCTTATCTGCTGTCCTGGAAACTAAGTGCTGCCTCTGGGATGTTCTGAAATGTACTGACAAGATGTGGGTGTGCTTTTCAAAACCAAGCCTAAAAATGCTTGAACCAAGAAGAAAAAATTTTAAAGACCACAGGTTGGTTTGGGGTAATGTTAATTTTCAAGTGCCATTGGCTGCAAGACCCAAACTTTCTTATTATTTTAAAATGTATAGTCTTTTTTTGTGAACTGCTGATCCGTTTTTGCATTATTTTTAATAATTTATTGCAGATATCGCTGTTTATATTCTAAGACAAGTACTCTTAGAAAAGCTAATTCACCAAACCATAAATATGAAGAAACGGGGACATTCATAACTGTGGTTTATGATGGAATTTAGTAACGATTAACCAGTTCCAATGATTCCTTCAAGCCTTTTGATGTTACTCAAGGGTTCATTTTTTACTTCATTGCACATTCTGCATTGTGGCTTTGGAGTCAGCTTGGCTAGGAGCCCAGTTCTAGAGAGAGTAGTCAAGAGTACTAAATTGTCTCCATATGAAGACGTCTGACTGTGGACTGGTGAATACCTAAAGTATTGGAGATTACTTTGTAACCCTTTCCAGTTTGGCACAACGATTCTTGATTGTGGGTTTTTGGAGATCTTTCTCTCTCTCTTTTTTTTTTTGGGGGGGGGGGCATGATTCACATCAGCAGATGCTTCTTGTAAATAGCAAACGGTGTTTTTTATAAGTCAAAATAGCTCTGCACTGCACTATAATCTTGGTTTATTCCTTGGACTCCAGGTTTACTAACTCCAGGCTTTTGTTGAAGTCAATAGCATAAGGGTTCACTTACTTTTTCCACCAGCACTGTGAATGTTTAATGGATATGGCCAATAAGGACATGAAATATTATAATTGTTTGTGTGGTATTAGGTTAAGCACATTGTGTGTGTTTTTACTTGGGACTTGGATATAGATCAGATCACTTTTTATGACCAATTAATGCAGAAAACCAGGTAATTTCACAGGGTTGACATTTTTATAGCATTTATCAAAATACTGTAATTTCATATTAATGAAGAGCTGTCAGAAGACAAAAAATGGACGTCTGTAATCAAAGGCAGAAGAGGATGCATGTTGCTGCTTTTAGAACCTTGTGTAAGCAATGACAGCTGCTCTTCATAAAGCTCTTTGTCCTCTATTCTCGCAAGTATAATATATAGGTAGTCTGAAACAAATTACATAGCAGCTGAGATTTCGGAACCATCGGGATATAAGAAGAAACTGTGGAAGAAAATGACTGGCTACCAAGTACTGGAAGAAGAGAAAGGCATAATTAAGAGATGCCTATGTCTGCAAAAGACATATGGTGGAGATGAAGAGGTGGTGTGAAGTAAAATGGCAGTTTATGGACAAGCAAGACAGTGCCAAAAGACAGTGTTGTACATTTGAAATCCGAAAAAGAACAGTCGGTCTCTTCTGTGGCCAAATCCTCCTTTTTGACTTGGAAAAATTACCTAGTCTTCACTGTTAAGAAGAATGCATAACTTCTGTTGGAGAGGTTTTTTCTGTCATGCCAGCTGATTATTGGATTTGACTCTGTGTTCCAACATATACAGTACATGTGAACTGGAAGAGCTGTACACACAAAGGCAATTTGGACCACTATCATGCTCAAGCCTTTCTTCAAGCTAGTCTTGTGTTCTTCTTAATTTGTACATACTTTGGAAGTTATTTAGCCATGAACAGTCTTCGGTAGTGAATTTGAACAGACCAAGGTCTCTTGCATTACATTTCTGCTTCAACTGGGATATCTTACTACAACAAGAAGTCATTAAAAGTTGACTCTGTATATAAAATGCAAAAAAGCAGTGCTTCTTAACCTCTTGCACTCTGGGATACCGCGGGCAGTCACGTCTCTGCGTCCTAGGGCGCACTGAAAAAAAAAAAAAGAAGCTGCATTTCCGTTCTTTCACTACAGACACAGCCGCGAACAGAAAGCCAAAGGAGTGCTTTGATTGATTTAGATTTGATTGACCTCTCATTCGACTAATAAGAGCCTTGAATTGGGTTTCTGAAACCTTGAAGAACCAATGACTGAAAACCTAGCAAGAAGGACCCGCCTACCAACAGCTGCGAATACAGCGAGCCAATTGAAGCAGAGAACTTCGACAATTGAAAGCGTACGTCCCGTGCATAAAATCTGTTTTGTGTAAGCCGCTGGGTGACACACACGCGTTCGCCAGTCTATTTTTCTTACTACTGTTCTTATTTGTTTTGAAAAATCGTTCGCCAAAACCGCAATCATGGAAGTGCAAAACCGCAATAATGGAATCATGGTTTGACCGGGTCGCGTGACCAGAACCACGAGTCCGTAACAAGCGGACCAGCGTCATGTTCGTCTGACAATGAGGAAGAGAAGTTCGCCAGCGACACTGCTGTTGTGGACAGGTAAGTGTTATAAGCTAAATTATTCTTTATCCCTGAAAATTGTAATCAAAATGACTTTTGACCTATCGGTAAATTACAGCTGTGCGTCATCGCCACATGACGGACCACGGCGATCCGTGCGCCGCGTCCGGACCGTGAACTCTTCCCCCCCCCCCCCCCCCGCTACTCTTCTGTAGCGGATTGCAGATATTATTGCAGATATTTTAGTACAACTGTGCGTAGTAGACCGCAACGCATCGTCACCGCGGTCCGTCATGTAGCGATGGGCGATGTCCGTCCTCTGTAGCGGGGGTGGGGGGTGGGTGGGAGTTATCTTCTACATTACAGATATTTTAGTATAATTTTTAGTGCACTGTAGGTTATTTTTTCTTGTTAAAAAAAAAGCCACACATTTTTTATGTGGCATGCTTCTTTGTGTGTGTGGGCTTGTTTGTTCATTCATTCATTCATGAATGAATAAACAACCCCCCCACACACACACACAGCCCTGAGTGTCTACCTTTCATTAGAGCCCAAGATCAAGCTTCTATATTGAATCATTCAAAAGTTACAGATGTTTTTCCAAACTCTGCCATTTGGCACAATTTGGCACAGTTCAAAAACGCCTGGGAACAACCTGAGGAAAAAGCGGTGTAATATATTCATTTTTTGTGGTATTGTTACAAAATTTTGACCTCAGCTGGATAACACTTGGTTCTACATTTCTGTTGCATTTTCCAGCCCGGATCTGACAGCTGTGTGTTATTTGCAAGCATTTGTATCCAAAAAAACACCCAGGCAAAATTTATTTTCTTCAAGTTCAGTATGTTTAGATGACTGTTACTCAGTGGCAGGAGCACTTAGAGAGATTATGACTGTTTTGCCAAAAAAATCAAAGTGTTTTCTTTTAAATGAGACCAACCCCATGAAGATGCTGCAAAGGGTTGAAGAACAGCTTTTGATTTACTTTGGGTACGTTATTTTTTTGGCATTTTTAGGGAAATTGACCAGAGTGCAAGGGGTTAATTTACTCCAACTTTCATTTCATTAGACATTTTGAAAGGAAGCCTGGGATCAGGTCTGATCCCGGGCTTCCTGAGCTGGCTTTTGGGACGTGGAATGTCACCTCTCTGGTGGGGAAGGAGCCTGAGCTGGTGCATGAGGTTGAGAGATACCGGCTAGATATAGTCGGCCTCACCTCAACACACAGCTCTGGTTCCGGAACCAGTCCCCTGGAGAGGGCCTGGAGCTTGACTTACTCTGGAGTTGCCCCGGGCAAGAGGTGACGAGCAGGGGTGGGTATTCTTGTATCCCTCCACCTTGCTGCCTCTATATTTGAGTTTTCCCCAGTGGACGAAAGGGTTGTTACCCTGCGCCTTCGGGTTAGGAAACGGGTCCTGACCATCATTTGTGCCTATGCACTAATTGATGGTTCAGAGTACCCACCCTTTTTGGAGTCTCTGACTGGGGTGCTGGAGAGTGCTCCTCTTGTAGACTCCGTTGTCCTACTGGGGGACTTCAATGCGCATGTGGGCAACGACAGTGAAACCTGGAAGGGGGTGATTGGGAGGAATGGCCTGCCCGATCTGAACCCGAGTGGTGTTCAGTTATTGGACTTCTGTGCTAACCACAGTTTGTCCATAACGAACACCATGTTCAAGCAAAAGGGTATCCATATGTGCACCTGGCACCAGGACACCCGAGGTCGCAGGTCAATGATCAATTTTGTTATCGTGTCATCAGAACTGCGACCGTATGTCTTGGACACTCGGGTAAAGAGAGGTGCAGAGCTGTCAACTGATCACCACCTGGTAGTGAGTTGGATCCAATGGCAGGGGAGGAAGCCATTCAGACCTGGTAGACCCAAACGTATAGTAAGGATGTGCGGGGAACGTCCGGCTGAGGCCCCTGTCAGGGAGGTCTTCAACTCCCACCTCCGGAAGAACTTCAACCACATTCCGAGGGAGTCTGGAGACATGGAGTCTGAATGGGCCATGTTCTCCACCTCCATTGTTGAAGCAGTGGCCCAGAGCTGCAGCCGCAAGGTCGTCGGGGCATCTCGTGGTGGCAACCCCCGAACTAAGTGGTGGACACCAGTGGTGGGGGGGCCATTAAGCTGAAGAAGGAGTCCTATCAAGCTTGGTTGGCCTGTGGGACTCCTGAAGCAGCTGAGGTGTACCGGCAGGCCAAGCAGAGTGCAGCTCGGGTGGTTGCTGAAGCAAAAACTCAGGTATGGGAGGAGTTCGGTGAGGCCATGGAACAAGACTTTCGGTCGGCATTGAAGAGATTCTGTCAAACTGTCCGGCGGCTCAGGAGGGGGAAGCAGCTCCCTGTCCACACTGTGTATGGTGCGGATGGGGTGCTGTTGACTTCGACTGGGGATATCGTCGGGCGGTGGAAGGAATACTTCAAGGATTTCCTCAATCTCACTGGTACACCTTCCACAGAGGAAGTGGACGAGGGGGACAACTCGCCTATCACAGGGGCTGAGGTCGCCAAAGTAGTTAAAAATCTCCTTGGTGGCCGGGCCCTGGGGGTGGACGAGATTCACCCTGAGTACCTCAAGGCCCTGGATGTTGTAGGGCTGTTATGGTTGACACGCCTCTGCAACATTGCGTGGAGGTTGGGGACAGTGCCTTTGGCATGGCAAACAGGGGTGGTGGTTCCTGTCTTCAAAAAAGGGGACCGGAAGGTGTGCTCCAACTTCAGAGAGATCACACTCCTCAGCCTACCTGGGAAGGTATATGCCAAGGTACTGGAGAGGAGAGTCCGGCCGTTGGTTGAACCTCAGATTCAGGAGGAGCAATGTGGTTTTCGTCCTGGCCGTGGCACATCGGACCAGCTGTTTACCCTCTCGAGAATCCTCGAGGGTTCGTGGGAGTTTGCCCAACCAGTTTACATGTGTTTTGTGGACTTGGAGAAGGCATTCATCCGCGCCCCTCGTGGTTTTTTGTGGGGGGTGCTTCAGGAGTATGGGGTATCGGGCTTGTTGTTACGAGCTATTCGGTCTCTGTACCATCTTTGTGAGAGTTTGGTTCGTATTGCCAACACTTGATCAAACTCATTCCCAGTGAGAGTTGGACTCCGCCAGGGCTGCCCTTTGTCACCGATCCTGTTCATAATTTTTACGGACAGGATTTCTAGGCGCAGCCAGGGAACGGAGGGTGTCATGCTCGGTGACCACAGGATCTCATCTCTGTTGTTTGCAGATGATGTTGTCCTGCTGGCTTCATCCAGCAATGACCTACAGTTCTTACTGGGACGGTTTGCCACTAAGTGTGAAGCGGCTGGGATGAGAATCAGTACCTCCAAGTCCATGGGCAAAAGGTGGATTGTCCTCTCTGGGTTGGGGACAGGCTTCTGCCCCAAGTGGAGGAGTTTAAGTATCTCAGGGTCTTATTCACGAGTGAGGGGAGAATGGAGCGAGAGATTGACAGACAGATTGGGGCAGCATCTGCAGTGATGCGGACGTTGTACTGGTCTGTTGTGGTGAAGAGGGAGCTGAGCTCTAAGGCAAAGCTGTCGATTTACCTGCCATTCTACGTTCCTACCCTCACCTATGGTCATGAGCTTTGCGTAATGACTGAAAGAACGAGATCGCAAATACAAGCGACTGAAATGAGCTTTCTCCGTAGGATTGCTGGATTCACCCTCAGAGATAGGGTGAGGAGCTCAGTCATCTGGGAGAGGCTCAGAGTAGAACCGCTGCTCCTCCACATTGAAAGGAGCCAGTTGAGGTGGTATGGGCATCTGATCAGGATGCCTCCTGGACGCCTCCCACTTGAGGCGTTTTGGGCACGTACCTCTGGGCGGAGACACCAGGGCAGACCTAGGACTCGGTGGAGCGACTAGGTCTCCCAGCTGGTCTGGGAACGCCTTGGTATCCTCTCTGAAGAGCTGGAGCAGGTGACTGGGGAGAGGGAAGTCTGGGCTTCTCTGTTTGAACTGCTGCCTCCTTGACCCGAACCTCCGGAAAAGCGGTAGAAGATGGATGGATGGATGGATGGAGAAATTCTGAAACTTCAATTATTTCATGTTTTGTCTGCTCTTCAATTCATTTGTTGTTGATATACATTGTTTTCAGCTGTGAGGCACTGGGATGGCTAGACATGAGGACACAATAGTAGTTATGGAAAAATGTGTTTGTTTTTTTTTTTAAATTAACCCCAAAATACAAAAAACTTGCACGAAAGTCAGCTGGTACAATTAGGCTCTTAAAGATGTCAAAAGACCAAAAGTAAATTGAAGTCATAATGGCAACATTAAAAAAAAAGTAACATCAAACCAACTGCTTAATGGATCAAAAATTGACCTTTTTTTCTGACAAGAGACAAAGGGGCTTAAATACTGACTGATCAGACCAGTTTGACACACAAGGGAGATCAAACAGGAACAAATCATCTAACAACAAAATGCAAAGACAACAGTAAATTTAATAATTGCTTCAAAATAATGATAAACACAAAACTAACTAAATACCTAACTCAAAAATGAAAGACAAACATGTATTTAAGATAAAAGACTTAACTGAGGAACTGAGCGTTCTTCTTTGACACTTAAAGACTTGACTGTTGTCCATGGGAGTATATCAAGCCATTCTTCCCATAGGGCTTCTCTGCCGTTAACGGATCTTTCTAGGTCCCTGGTTTGACAAACCCAAAAAGGATGGGTGGGCAATGTCTAGCGAAATATGCTGTAAAGATGTCCACTCTCAGCCATTGGCCTAAACACGTGGACACCCTGGGGCTGACATGTCTCACTGGAATACAAAAATAAACTGGATGTTTTTCTGACAGATTGCGAATAGCTACAATGAGTGTTAAAGGGAAGCACACATTTCCAAAGTCATTAGCACAAAAGCAAAATTGCCAGGCATGAGATACACCATGCTGCAATAATGATGCAGCAGTTTTCCACAGAGCCAAGATATCTTTAGTACTGCAGCCCAGTTGTTGATTGCTTGAGCTGCCCATACCCTTCATGCATCAAAGTATCCTGTCTTTCAAAGGAGATAACAGATGGTGAGAGTTTGGACATTTTGCAGCCTCGAGGACAGCAGTAAAGAACAGGTCTCTTGGGAGAAATGTACATTTTAACTCATTGCCTCATGAAAGCCATTGAGATTTGTTTAGCGTTATATATTGCTCGCTCAGGGCATTCTTCATGCTTTTTTCTTTAAGCTAACATGACCTTATCAGATGCGCACGCGCTCCCACCCACATATATACACACACTTAACTGACTGCGCTGCACAAAGGACATGGGCCTTTGACAGTAGAAAGAGGGTTAGACTGCAAACCAAAGATTCTTAGTGGGTTTAATGGAATAGAGATGAGTTTGATGGGAAGATTTAAATAAATTAACCTTAATTTTTTTTCCCCCTTATCAATAATATTAAGGATAGTGTTTGTAATGGCAAGCTTTTGCTTTCCATAGCTAACAAAAAAGCTCAACACAGAAGTCACATTAAACACCATGGATGCTGGCAAAATATATAGTCATCTGGCAGTGATGTGACTAGCGCAGCCAGGGTTTAGCACTGTTGTTGGACGGGTTAGTGTTCAGCACAAGTGTTATACAGAGCTCTATTGAGGAAAAATCTGAGACTTTTGTGCCAACAGACTTTACAGAAGGTGCGTGGCTTAATGGCTATTTGACGAGGATTTGATAATGTTGGTAAGTGAGAGGGAGGTCTGGACGGAGGCTGACAGCACACATTGTTAAGCCTTAATGTGTATCTCTTTATCTGCTCACTTTTTAAATGGATTTCTGGATCGAGCAGAAATGGGCTGTGACATCACATGTAAGAGGTTTATTACCCCCCCCCCCCCCAACACTAACAGCCCTTTGGGTTTAACACTTTGCTCCGGTGTGCTTCACCTCCATATGCCAGTGAATTGGTTGGATTTATGCGACATGCGCAGGAGGGGGGAATTTTTAAATCCACAGTGAGGTTTTCCAGTGTGCGCATCATTTCAAAATGTCATCACAACATCAGGGAATACATTGACCTTTACCAAACTCCCGACTGTAAGAACATAATTCTTTCTCCGTACTTATCGGGATATTAAGCCTGATTGGTGTCTCTGACATTTACCTAAAGATGCAAAATGCTCACCATTCTGGATATTTTCACCTGTGGAAGAAGCTGAGAGCATGTTGCATTAGCTACAAAAGAACTGGATGTTTGGAGTGTGTTTGCTGCATTTTTTTTTTCTGTTATACCCTAGTTTGTTTGTTTGTTTGTTTGTTTTTTGCCAGTTTGTGGAATTTGCTTTATTGGCACCATCTGCTACATCACCAGTAAATTAAATGGTACAGCTCTTGCTACACAGACAAAACAAACCCATTTATACCTAATGAGAAGTCTGCAGAGATTGTAATATTTTGCATGTGTCTTTATGCCTGTAGTTTGCATGGTTTGGGTGGTGTAAAACTACATGTGTTTAGGGCAGAGCGGTGGTTTTAATTATTTTGTACATGTAGTGGTTACTGTATAACAGAGCTGATAATTTACTTTAAGACTGTAAGTATTGATTGGACAGGTCTCCACAGAAACAGTCTAACTTAAGGATCCTGCCTTAGAGAGGACCACGTGGGCAATAATGTCACTGTGTCCTTCCTCTCCACAGCAATCAATTGTCTGCACGCTTTCTCCCATCAAACTCCTAAGTTGCTGCAGACTGGATGACTGCATGTATCGAGGCTGCTGTCTTGATGGTTTTTGATTGTCTCTGGGTTGACCCGGATGAAGTCTGTCACTCATAATTAAGAACACGATGATAAACACTTTGATAGTTTTCATGGTGATTGACTTATTTGAGAATACAACATGAAGGCAGTGGTGGCTTAGGAGACGTCCGAGGTCACTGACTGATTGGAAGATCATTGGTTCAGTTGCCACCCCTCACATTTTAAAGCATCCATGATGAAGATACTTCACTCTCACCCTTGCATCCATAATTGCATCTAGTGTATAAAGCACTTGGTGGGTACATTAAATAGCTGTATGAGTAGATGAATATAGTCTGTGGTATTAGGAAAAAAAAAACATTTTGAGCTGTCAGTTTTCAGTAGTAAAATGACAAATGAAATTGTGTATAGACTGCAAAGGCAAGTTTCTTAACAAAGGAAGAATCTGTAAAACGTGTGGCAATGTCTTTGATTCTAATAAACATTGATACATAATCTATAGCCCAATGCTACCAAACCTGTTTTTTTTCCATCCAGTTTTACTGATTACTATGTATCAACTCTATGGCACTCTAATAAGGTTTCACCATCACAAAGAATATACACAGTGAGAGAAAAAAAGGCAGGATGGTTTTTTGTGAAAATGAGGAAAATCTGCTGTGATGCAGTTCCATTTTCCATTTGTCCATTTGTATGAAATGTCTGTGCGTTCTTTGTCTTTGCTATAAATATACAGGAAGTGAAAAGCTTGGTTAATGGTCTCTTGACAGTACTCCAGCTGCTTGGCATTCTTTCCCATCCATTGCTAAGCGGCATCAGTCAGACACCTTGTTTGTGCATCTGCTAAGGGCACTCATAACCTCATAACTTCACAGTCGGCTTCCTTTTTAGGAAGTTCACAGTCCTTGGCTGGGATGTGTTTCGGTGTTCTGATAGACTATGAATAGACTGTCATTTTATTGGAGTGGCTGATCTGTGTTTTCAGCGAAGGCCCAGGGAGGTCTTGTGACTTTGTTCATCAGTAACCTTTCAGGTGACTGAAAGATAATTTAGGATCATATTTGTTGAGTTGCCAGCTGCACAGAACAGGGCCCAGAGTTATAGCCTGTGACTGTCACATTAGTCTGACCCTTAGTAGCCAGTCATGTGGTAATTGCAATGCACCATTACTCCTTTTAGCTTCACAATGTGCCTTTTGGTCTGCAATACTCCATTGCTACCAGTATAGTCTATAGGTATTAGAATCAGTTATATTTTTTTTTGTCTTCATTATGACTTTTATGGACTGCATTTCACACATAATCTTAGTACAGTTTCTTTAACCAAAACAACATAAGCTTTGTAACACTAGGAGGCTGCTGAATCAATTTATTGGTTAATACTGTAGATTAACGCAGTTGTGTCTCTGTCATACAGTTGCACTTATCAGTGTTTCAGTGTTAGTTTTTTATTGAAAGTTAATTTTGATGAGGGACTTCACAAAAAACTTAGGGGCAGATTTACTAAGGCAGCGCAAATTAGCGAGTGCACAATTTAGACAGAGTGCCTAACGGAGTGGCCAATTTTTGCCAGTGATCTACTAACAGCATGCAAAATTATGAACACAGACATAGTCACTTCATTTCAATAATGACCACCCATCCACCAAGAGCACCGCAAAATTGTGCACCTGGTCATCAACACAGGCACAGCCAGTTCGGAGGAGTATAATATAGGATTTTTTAAACCTTTTTTTAAGCTTTTGTTAAACACAAATCCCAGTAAAATAGTTTTTTGTCATATTCCTGTTTTGATTTTCATTTCACGTGGTAGACTCCTTTGTTTAATATGTATAAATTAAATGTTTGTGTATAATTTAAAAAAAGGACTACTCATTAATAAATTGATTATTTGACTAATGTGTTTATTTTATTAACACAAAAACTGCCAAGATGGTCTGATGGAGACTTGGGGGGGTTTATAATGTGAATAACTTTGTTTTAACAAAATGTACAGGTCTCCCAGTTAATGTTTTTTTATAAATATGTGCGTTTTGTTTTCTGAAGTCTGGAATGTAATAAAATTAAACGCACACAATTTTGCTTATTCCTCGGACAGCTACAGCAGAGACTGCTGTCATACTACAATGTTGCAGTGTTTCCATGGATCCGTGCTCTTTTTTTTTTTTTTAAAATCTCATTGTTGTTTTCCTCCTGTTGTGTATTCTGAACTGGGAGAGTGAAATAGAGAGAAGAGTGAACTGAATTACCGTTTTATGCACAGCAAAAAGAAACAAATATAGAAATGTGTATAGAGGAAACTCCGGACTCCGAGTGTGAACCTTGGCAGAAAAGGAAAAAAAAAAAAGTCACTGTCCGCTGACACATCTGTATGTCCACTATTTTATGAATACAAATTCATTTAGTAGGCTATATACAGTGCAACCAGAAAGTATTCACAGGACTTCGCTTTTTCCACATTTTGTTATGTTATAGCCTTATTCCAAAATGGATTAAATTCATTTTTTTTCTCAATATTCTACCCATAATACCCCATAATGACAACATGAAAAGTTTTTTTTTTAGATATTTGCAAATTTATTAAAAATAAAAAAACTAAGAAATCACATGTACATAAGTATTCACAGCCTTTACCATGAAGCTCAAAATTGAGCTCAGGTGCATCCTGTTTCCACTGATCATCCTTGAGATGTTTCTACAGCTTAATTGGAATCCACCTGTGGTAAATT
Organism: Pholidichthys leucotaenia; assembly: GCA_020510985.1. Taxonomy (NCBI): domain Eukaryota; kingdom Metazoa; phylum Chordata; class Actinopteri; order Cichliformes; family Pholidichthyidae; genus Pholidichthys; species Pholidichthys leucotaenia. The sequence continues at coordinate 385,677,229 of CM035840.1, read as the reverse complement.
CAGTTGATTGGACATGATCTGGAAAGGCACACACCTGTCTATATAAGGTCCCACAGTTGACAGTGCATGTCAGAGCACAAACCAAGCATGAAGTCAAAGGAATTGTCTGTAGACCTCTAAGACAGGATTGTCTCGGCTCAAATCTGGGGAAGGGTAGAGAAAAATTTCTGCTGCTTTGAAGGTCCCAATGAGCACAGTGGCCTCCATCATCCATAAATGGAAGAAGTTTGGAACCACCAAGATTCTTCCTAGAGCTGGCCGGCCATCTAAACTGAGCGATCAGGGGAAGAGGGCCTGAGTCAGGGAGGTGACCAAAAACCTGATGGTTACTCTGTCAGAGCTCCAGCGTTCCTCTGTGGAGAGAGGAGAACCTTCCAGAAGGACAACTATCTCTGCAGCAATCCACCAATCAGGCCTGTATGGTAGAGTGGCCAGATGGAAGCCACTCCTTAATAAAAGGCACATGGCAGCCCACCTGGAGTTTGCCAAAAGGCACCTGAAGGACTCTCAGACCATGAGAACCAAAATTCTCTGGTCTGATGAGACAAAGATTGAACTCTTTGGCGTGAATGCCATTCATCATGTTTGGAGGAAACCAGCCACCGCTCATATAACCATGCCAATGGTGGTGGCAGCATCATGATGTGGGGCTGTTTTTCAGTGGCAGGAACTGGGAGGCTAGTCAGAATAGAGGGAAAGATGAATGCAGCAATGTACAGTGACATCCTGGATGAAAACCTGCTCCAGAGCGCTCTTGACCTCAGACTGGGGCGACGGTTCATCTTTCAACAGGACAACGACCCTAAGCACAGAGCCAAGATATCAAAGGAGTAGCTTCAGGACAACTCTGTGAATGTCCTTGAGTGGCCCAGCCAGAGCCCAGACTTGAATCCAATTGAACATCTCTGGAGAGATCTGAAAATAGCTGTGCACCCACGCTTCCCATCCAACCTAATGGAGCTTGAGAGGTGCCGCAAAGAGGAATGGGCAAAACTGCCCAAAGATAGGTGTGCCAAGCTTGTGGCATCATATTCAAAAAGACTTGAGGCTGTAATTGCTACCAAAGGTACATCAACAAAGTATTGAGCAAAGGCTGTGAATACTTACAGTATGTACATGTGAATTCTTAGTTTTTATTTTTAATAAATTTGCAGAAATCTCACAAAAAAAATTCACATCGTCATTATTGGTATTGTGTGTAGAATTTTGAGGAAAAAAATTAATTTAACCCCTTTTGGAACAAGGCTATAACATAAAATGTGTAAAAAGTAAAGCGCTGTGAATACTTTCTGGATGCACTGTATAAACAAATGAAATTTAAAAAATCCTCTGCCGGCTGATGTCCAGTTCAGCACAACACAGATTTCTGAGATTATTTGGCATGACAGAACAGGTTAACATGAACAGAAACAAAGTCACACACAGAGAGAAGCTTTTGTCTCTTCGGCCACGTGCCTTCTGTTCTCACCGGTGTCTCGGCACCAATGGTCGCTGTCATGTCAGGTGCAGATGAATTAAGACATGCTTTTTCAGGGTGTTAAGTCCTGGAGCATTTAGCAGGAAATCAACAACTGCAAACTTTAGTAAATCACCTTGCGCCATTCATTTAAATACTCTTCTCCCTCAAATTTGCACTTTGACATGACAACTCCTACAAATACAAATGCAGTCCACGCCTTTCCACCGCTAACGTTGCCCTGTGCCCTTTAGTAAATCTCGACAGTAGTTTTTTAAATACCAAAACAAGGTTTTGCGATGGCACAGCACATTAGTAAATCTGCCCTGTAATGTCAGGTAAAATTCCTTTAGTTCCAAACAAAGAATCTTTGATAGGATAAACTAAATTGTTTCCTCTAAACACTTGTTTTTAATCTTTGTCCCAACAGTCGCACTATGTATGCAACTTGTAGCCTTATCCCTTGTAGATGGAATACATAAATGCTGAATACCTCTATTATCACTGTTGATTGCTTTGCTCCTGATGTGATGGTAGCTTTGCTTTTGTTTTGTTTTTTTTTGTTTTTTTTACTTCAGATTGAACTGCAGTAGTTTCATATATAGACATTTTCTTATTTACAACTTCAATTCACCAAGGTTCACTCATCTGTAAGTTCACACATTCATCATTCATTCATTCATCTTCTTCCGCTTAATCCTTTATGGGTCGCGGGGGGGCTGGAGCCTATCCCAGCATCTTTGGGCGAGAGGCAGGGTACACCCTGGACAGATCGCCAGTCCATCGCAAGTTCACACATTGTACTCATAAAACTGCAGTGGTTTTTGAAAAAATATTTTCCTTTTTGTATACTGCACATTTGTTATACAGTGCTGGGGAAAAGTATTTGCCCCTTCCTGAGTTCTTATATTTTTGCATATTTGTCACACTTAAATGTTTTAGATCATCAAACAAATGATAGAATTAGACAAAGATAACCTGAGTAAATGCACAATGCGGTTTTTAAATGATGATTTCATTTATTGGGGGGGGGGCGCTATCCAACCCTACCTGGCCCTATGTGGAAAAAAGTAGTTTGGAAAGCTGAGTTTAGTTTCACTCGTCACACCCAATCCTGATTACTGCCAGACCTGCTGAATCAAGAGATCACTTAAATATAATCCAACTGACAAAGTGAAGTAGGCTAAAAGAGCTCACAAAGCGACACGTCATGGTGCAATCTAAATAAATTCAAGAACAGATGAGAAACAAAAACCCAGAACAACATCTAAAGAACTAAAGGCCTCAGTTTGGACACTGGTCCGGGACTCAACAATAAGAGACTGGGCACAAATGGCATCCATGGGAGAGTTCCAAGGTGAAAACCACTGCTGACCAAAAAGATCACAAAGGATCGTCTTACATTTTCCAAAAAACATCTTGATATCCCCAAGACTTTTGGGAAAGTATTCTGGGGACTGATGAGACAAAAGTTGAACTTTTTGGAAGGCGTGCGTCCCGTTACATTTAGCATAAAACTAACACAGCATATCCTAAAAAGATCATACCAACAGTCAAACATGGTGGCGGTAGTGTGATGGTCTAGGGCTGTTTTGCTGCTTCAGGACCTGGACGATTTGTCATAATTGATGAAACCACGAATTCTGCTCTCTACCAGAAAATCCTGAAGGAGAATGTCCGACCATCAGGTCATGACCTCAGGCTCAAGCCCTCCAGTGTGGCTGAATTAAAACAAAGTGTGGGTCAAAATTCCTTAACAGTGATGTAAAAGACTCATTGCTAGTTATCGCAAACCCTTAATTGCACTTGGTGATACCAAGAATGGCACAACCAGTTATTTGGTTTGGGGGCAATGACTTTTTCACATAGGGCCAGGCAGGTTTGGATGCTTTCTTTCCCTTTAGTAAATGAAATCATCATTTAAAAACTGCTTTTTGTGTTTATTTGGATTATCTTTGTCTAACATTAAAATTTGTTTGATAATCTGAAACGTTTAAGTGTGACAAATATGCAAAAAATATTAGAAATCAGGAAGGGGGAATACTATTTCTCAACACTGTATATACCCTTCATTCTTTTGGCATTCACAAATGAGTAATAATAATAATGCATCAGATTTATATAGCGCTTTATCATAGACACTCAAAGACGCTTTACAAGTAGATACATTATTCATTCACTCCAGACAGACAATGGTAGTGGCAAGCTGCTGTTGTAGCCACAGCTGCCCTGGGGCAGGCTGACGGAAACGTGGCTGCCAGTCCGCGCCAACGGCCTCTCCGGCCACCACCGAACATTTAGACACATTCATACCCAGTGTTATGGACACTGGAGGCAAGGTGGGTAAAGTGTCTTGCCCAGGGACACAATGGCAGGATATCTGGGGAGAGCGAGATTCGAACCGCCAACCATCCGGTTATTGGACAACCTGCTCTACCTCCTGAGCCACTGCCATCCCAATGAATGGGCAATACTCTCCATATTTTCTATATGTTTCCATGTTTTTTTTCTGTACTTGCAAAACCCTTTTAGTAATGCTGTTCATAGTACAGGTATTGCTCTGATGCACTTTTCCTTCTATATTATTCATGCTGCACCACAAGGTTTATTAACTGGTGGGTGTTATGTTAACTACTAGAAGCAAATCATCTAAACGTGTTGATACAATAATCATCGCAGCTCAGCACCATGCTGGTTAAAGCCCCACCTTGTACCTGACAGATCTCAGGTTTGATACACTGTAGGAAACATCTGATGAATTGTAGCAATTACGGTAATTATTTAATTGCTGTCATGTTATTATTCTGTATTTGAGGAAACTTGATTACACCTGGGCTATAATCAGTATACCAGACTGCAGCTTCATACAGGCTCTGTGGGGATTCACTATGGATTAAAACTCAGCCATTGAATCGAGGCATTATTGATTTTTGTAAGGATTTGTAGGGGCTTAGGAAACTTTAAAGTTAAGGATTAAATTACACTTAAAAGTTGTTTGTATTTTTTAAACATTATATAGTACAGCCCCTCTGTGGATAGCCACCTTATCGTGGTGGAGGGGTTTGCATGCCCTAATGATCCCAGGAGCTATGTTGTTTGTGTCCCCCAAGACAAACTGGTCCTGTTTGAAGAGCCAGACCAAGAGTGGTCCAGTGGATCCCTGTGAAAACGGTTACAACAAGGACCCAGTGTTCCCAAAGGAGCCACTGGAGGGATCATGGTGCTATGTGAACCGAGAGGCAGTCTGGGCTACTTCACTTATACTGCTGCCCCCGTGACCCTAACTGGATAAGTGGTAGAGGATGGATGGATGGATCCTAATGGGCTTGGTTTCAAATTAAAGATAACAGATGGTTTTATCTTGTTTTCATTACTTGTTTGGCATTCAGTGCTTTGTACCACCGTCAGGGGAATGGTGAATATTGTGTTCATTTTCTAGCATGGATTCATCAAATTTACAACATATGATGATTAATAATCGTCATATATCGTCATATATGGCAAGTTTGTCAACTAAAACCAAAGGATTATAATTAATTCTATTCATGTTATGTCCCGAAATGTTTCTGAGGAGATTCTCAGTTAAGCTGTCCTGCCTTGTTTGAACTTTATGGCAGTTAAATTGTGTTTTAATGACCCTCTAACTTTCACTATGTGTTCTAATGGGCTTGATGCTTTCCTGGCTCACTTTGCCATTAATGGTGCACGATGTTGATGGAGCCTTGACTCAAGAGCAGACCAAAACCACTTCTTATATTTCATTTTAAGGCCTTCCAGTTTACCTCAGCTTTTTATTTCCATTTCCTGATTTTGCTCTGTAGCTGCAGTGTTCAGTCTCCTCCCTTCTCCACCCATCCTCCTGGTATTTATTTTTTTCCTCACCGGGGGGGTGGGGGGTGGAAGGGGGAATACTCACAGACAGCTCTCCACCCCCTGGCCAGATGTTGAAACTTAAGTATGTTATTCATCAGCTTCAGACACCGGTGGGAGTGGAGAGACGGGCAGTGACCCAGTAAAGGCATTGTTAATGTAGAGGTTCACACACTCAGACTTTGGTCCCAACTTTATTTTTTCCACTCTTCATTTCTGCTAATTTCTGATGTAACTATCTAATTAATTGTTCTGAACACTGGCAACTCTTCAGAGCTCAAACGTAAAGAAGCAAGTTTTTCCACATGTGACTTTGAAATAACACAATTCAGCCAAAATTGTGTCATTGAAACTGAATTTCCTTTGACCTGAATGTTGTAACACTATCACTCGGTCAGGATTCCCAAGATGTCTTGGATGTATTCTATAAAATAACTGTGTGTGTGTGTGAGAGTGTGTGTGTGTGCACACATACTTGAGTGAACTAAATTCATTCTTGAGGCATCCTTTATCCTCGCCTTGCACCACAGTTTAGAAATCATGGTTTTATCCTTGAATGACAAGCTGTTGAAGTATCTCTGGATAAGCTTTCCAGCATAAACAAAATAAACTTCTTCCTTCGTGTTGGGTAATAACACCCTAACCACTGAAGCTTAGCAGTATGTATTTCCCTGTCAGCTGTTCACTGCTTTTTCATTCTTTCCATGTCTTTTCTTTTCCTTTCTTCTTGGGAACTCATGACCACATGACTCAAATTTGGCCTCTTTGCATATAAACTGTAGCGGTTTACTGGTGACAGTTTGCATCAACACTGTAAAAGATTTATTCCACTCTGGGCAATCAACGGTCATCTTTAAAGAAGTGTGACAGATGGACGTTAAGTACAGATCGACTGAACAGTGTGTGTTTCTTTGTGAAGCTGGTTATATGTGAGAGAGGGAGAGATAAAACACGAGATCTGTTTAAACTGACTCTGCAGAAAATGCAGTACCCCTGCATAAGTCCAACAATTCGCAGATATTTTTGTTCTTTCCTTTAAAGTAGATTTTCTTTATCTTTTCTCATAAGTATATTGCAGCAGTGGTGGATCCGCATATTAAAGCATGCTTCAGCTGAGGTCAGTATACGTACCAGTCATCCCTATAAACCAGAAGCTCTCACACTACCTTTTCAACATCTGTTTCTACCCTTGGATATATATGAAGTCAAAGAGAGGGCATACTATATCCCTTGACCCGCTTAGCCCGCTCATCTTCATAGTATAGGTATTCAGTAGTTTATCGCCGCTGTCATTGGGCAGAAAGTAAGGATATCCCCTAAGGTGCCTTCAGACCAAATGCGAAAATGTGGCGCAAATACATGTAAAATTAATGTAAACATGAGAATTTGGGCATTCGTGTATCCGAGGGATTTTGTAGCGCTAGCTACAAATCAGCCTTAAGATTCTGCCATCACCGGTGTTAAAGCATCAACATTGGAGAGTAAACTAGATTAAAAATGAGATGGCCACTCACCTGCAGACAGATGGACTGGGAGCTATGGAGCTGAATTGGAGTGTCTGAGTTATCCACCCACATACTTTTGCCATGGATGTGCTAACGAGGGCTGTCAGGCTAGCAGTGTAAACAACCGTCATCCAGGTAAAGTTCTGGAGGAGGCTGTGACAATTTTCCAGTTGAGAGCCCCACCGGTTAATGTTGTAATCCTAAACATGACAATGTTTTTGGGATTTCCACAGCAGGTAGAAAGCGGCTGCAAAAGTTACAAATGCAACTCCACCCCTCTGCAACTCAGTAAGATGGCAAATTTGCGTCTCTTCCCATGTTCACATTGAGTTAACATGTAATTGTGCCGTGCGAAAAATTCATGCTTTCACATTTGGGATTGAGGCACAGCAAACCCCATCCACCCTCTGCTCAAACTTTCTGTTTGTGAGGGACAGTTTATCTGAGAGTTGTCAAAATCATCATTTGGACTAAGGATTTTATTAGGGCTTTCATGTAGCTATAAACGAGCATAATAAGTCAACTTTAATTTAGTTTCTGATACACTTTGTTCAGTTTTTTTTGTAGACACAGAATGCTTGTTTTAGGGTGCATTCACACTACAACGTTTTGACCAACTTTTACTGACATTTTGACAAACGTCTGGCTCTGCTGGCAAAAGTTGGTAAACGTTAATGATAGATGGTGTTTGTTGTTGAACGCTGACGAAAGTTGTTCTTTGAAAATTTTCAGCATGCTGAAAATTTGCTGATGTTTGAAATACACTGAAAATTGTGCTCAGTTTGTAAAAGTTCCTGAGCGCTGGGCTAAATTATTAGAGTTCATCTAAGTCGGCCTAAGTTAAGCTCCGTTGGCAAACGGTGACTGAAATGCTGGTGGAAGCAGATGTTTTTAGAACGAAACTCACTTCAGACATGCACGGATGCAAGAGAAATGCGAAGAAGTGTCGCTGTCCATGGTGCTGGAATGCCAAAAGCCGAGAGAAGGGGGAATTAAAAAAAAAAAAGAAAAATATGTACAGTGGTGTGAAAAGTGTTTGCCCCCTTCCTGGTTTCTCTCTTCTGTTTTTTTTGTATTTTTGTCACACAAATGTTTCAGATCATCAAACAAATTTAAATATTAGACAAAGATAACGCAAGTAAACACAAAATGCATTTTTTAATTGAAGGTGTTTATTATTAAGGGTAAAAAAAAATCCAAATCTACATGGCCCTGTGTGAAAAAGTGATTGCCCCCCTGTTAAAACATAAATTAACTGTGGTTTATCACATCTTTGAAACGCTGAGTTCAACTTTCTAGCCATTTCTAAAGCTTTTGGACTCCAGTGAACCACAGTGAGAGCCATTATCCACAAATGGCAAAAACATAGAGCAGTGATGAACCTTCCCAGGAGTGGCCGGCCAACCAAATTACCCCAAGACTGCAGCAACGACTCATCCAAGAGGTCACAAAAGACCCTACAACAACATCCAAAGAACTGCAGGCCTCACTTGCCTCAGTTAAGGTCAGTGTCCATGACTCCACCGTAAGAAAAAGACTGGGCAAACATGGCCTGCATAGCAAAGTTCCAAGATGAAAATCATTGCTGAGCAAAAAGTACATAAAGGCTCGTCTCAGTTTTGCCAGAAAACATCTTGATGATCCCCAAGACTTTGGGGAAAATACGCTGTGGACTGACGAGACAAAAGTTGAACTTTTTGGAAGGTGTGTGTGTCCCATGTCATCCAACGTAAAAGTAACACAGCATTTCAGAAAAGGAACATCATACCAGCAGTAAAATATGTAGGCGGTAGTGTGATGGTCTGGGGCTGTTTTACTGCTTCAGGACCTGGAAGACTTGCTGTGGTAAATGGAACCATGAATTCTGCTGTCTACCAAAAAATCCTGAAGGAGAATGTCCGGCCGTCTGTTCGTGACCTCAAGCTGAAGTGCACTTGGGTTCTGCAGCAGGACGATGATCCAAAACACACCAGCAAGTCCACCTCTGAATGGCTTAAGAAAAACAAAATGGAGGTGTGCTGGCAATGGAGTAGGTGTGTGCGTTGCTGGCTCCTGCTATATTTTTTTTTCTTTACTTTTTAAACCCTATTTTGCTGTAAGCTGTTAATGTTTTGGACATTTAATACATGCAGAATCTGTTTTGAAATATGTCCAAAACAAGAAAGCAAACTGAAAAGGAGGCAGCAGGGAACAATATTAACACCAGCTTAGCTGAGGATACTAGTATCAGCCTTAACCCTGCACTTGTTGCCTTGCTAGAGCAACACAGAATGTCCATAGCTGCTGACTTCAAAGCTTCATTTGAACTTATTAATGGTAAGCTGGACAAAATTCAAGCAGATGTGGCGAACCAGGAGCAACGCATTGGCGACCTTGAAAACAACCCGGAGGACGTCAGCCAGCGCCTAGCGGCGCTTGAAGTTACATGCGAGTCAATACAGGAGGAGAACAGACTTTTGAAAAACAAACTTTCTGACCTGGAGGGAAGAAGCAGGAGGCTGAATATTCGTCTGGTGGGTCTGCCGGAGTCCTTTGATGTGGGTCCACGGCCATCTGAATTTTTTTCTCGGCTGTTGGTGGACGTCTTTGGCGCACAAACTTTGCCATCTCCCCCAGAGCTGGATAGAGCCCACCGCAGCCTCAGGTCCAAGCCGGGTCCGAATGGGAAGCCGCGCGCTGTCATTATTTGTTTCCACCGGTTTCGGACCAAAGACTTGGTGATGAGAGAAGCGCGGAGACGCCGTGGGACTTTGGAATATCGTGGGCATAAACTTCAGTTCTACGAGGATTATAACGCCGACGTTCAGAAGCAACGAGCCGAATATAAGGAGGTTATGTCTGAGTTGTACAAGAGAGGTTTTCGTCCTTCTCTTCTTTTCCCCGCCAGGCTCCGGATAACTCTTCCAGACGGCAAAAACCAGTGGCTGGCGTCCGTCTCAGAGGCCACCCGCTTCATGCAAACTATGGAGAGAAACCAGCAATTTTCGCCTTGAACTGGACATTTCTGGGTTGACCAGCTGCCGCGCTGGGCTGCTTGTTACTTCATTGAAGCTGCACTGACTGGACATTGATGCATTTTCAGATGTTTAAAAACAAGGTAAAATTGGCTCCCTATACGTTGTTGTTTACTTAATTCTTTTTTTTAATTTTATCTTATTTATTTATTTTTTTTTTTTAGGGTAAAACGTTCATATTATGCAGGATTGAAGCCAGTTGTATGGGAGCATTCTGTTAGGATGAAAATAGAGCAGGAGATGGAGCGGTTGCTGTTTTTTTGCAACCGGCTGGAGTGTTGTTATAGGTTTGGTTGTTGGATTTTTTTATTTTTTTATTTTTTTTAATTTTTATGTTTTTATTTATTTTTTTTTTTGTTTTGTTTTTTTGTTATGGTTTTATTTACACCCCCCTTACCCCTTCCTTTTTTTTTTTTTTTACCCGTACCTCACTTTATTCTTCTTTGGGCTACACAACATAATATATAAATTTTACTCTTTGAATGAATAGTAATCTTACTTTGGTAAGCTGGAATGTGAAGGGGTTGAACCATCCAATTAAACGAAAGAGAGTCATGTCACGTCTAAAGCAGTTTAAGCCTGGGGTATTGTTTTTGCAGGAAACCCATTTGCAGGATTCCGACCACTTGCGTTTGTCAAAATGTTGGTCAGGACAATTTTTTCATTCAAATTTTAAAGCTAAGGCCAGGGGCGCTGCTATTCTTATTGATCGAAATATCCCATTTATTCCCTCTAATGTTGTATCAGATAAAAATGGACGATTTGTAATAGTATCAGGTAAACTTGGCGATAAACATGTCACTTTGGCTAATCTGTATGCTCCGAATTTTGATGATGTGCACTTTTTTCGCAACCTTTTTTCGCAACTTCTAGATTTAAATACTCATTCTCTAATTCTTGGGGGTGACTTTAATTTGTATATGGATCCGATCTTAGATCGCTCATCTTCAAAACCTGCTAGTCTTAATAAATCTGCAACTTATGTTAAGTCTTTTCTTGAGGAATATAGCCTTACAGATCCTTGGCGTTTTTTACATCCTAACGGCAGGGACTATTCTTTTTTCTCTTACGTACACCATACTTATACCAGAATAGATTATTTTTTTGTTGACAATTTATTAATTAATAACCTTTGCTCTTGCAGTTATGATAGCATCTCGGTTTCTGATCATGCCCCTCTTGTACTTAAAATGATCCTCCATGGATGTGACTCCATGAGAAAGCATTGGAGATTGGATCCATTATTACTTACAGATGAAAAATTGGTTGCGAATATTTCTTCTAAAATTAATTTTTTTTTGAAAGAAAATAAAACTCCTGGTATGTCAAATAAAACGATATGGGAGGCCATGAAGGCATTTCTTAGGGGGGAATTTATTTCATTGGCAGCATTTAAAAGACGATCCTTAATACAGGAACAGAAGGTTATTTTAGATCAAATCCTGGACATTGACAGACAATATGCTCAATCTCCATCACCCGCTCTGTACAAGGAACGTATGACATTACAAACTAAATTTAATTTACTTTCTACTCGACAAATTGAAGGTTGTTTAATAAGGAACAAGAGTGAATTTTATGAACATGGCGAAAAAACCAGTAAACTTCTAGCTAATCAACTACGTGGTATTAGAGCTAAGCAAATTATTACTGGAGTTAGGACAGATAAAGGAGAGGTGACATCTGACCAACAAGCGATTAATGATATTTTCAGGTCATTTTATTCCAAATTATATACCTCAGAATATACAACAAACTTAAAGGATTTGGAAATTTTTTTTGATTCTATTGATATTCCTTCGATTTCTTCAGAATCTCGGCAAATTTTAGAAGCTCCCATCACAAAAGAAGAAATTCAGCTGGCAATATCATCCATGCAATCAGGAAAATCTCCAGGACCTGATGGGTTTTCCGCTGATTTTTTCAAAAAATTCTCTGATGACCTCGCCCCTTTCCTTTGTCAAGTTTTTACAGAGTCGCTTGACTCTGGTACACTTCCTCCTTCATGCTATCAGGCCTGTATCACTGTGTTGCTTAAAAAGGATAAGGATCCTGTTGATTGTGCTTCTTACAGGCCTATTTCCTTGTTAAATACCGATGTTAAAATTTTGTCAAAGTTGTTAGCTTCAAGGTTGGAAAAGATTCTTCCTTTTATAATTTCACAGGACCAAACCGGTTTCATTAAAAATCGCCATTCTTTTTTTAACTTGCGGCGGTTGTTTAATATTATTTATACTCCTCACCACAACATACCTGAATGTCTTATTAGTTTGGACGCTGAAAAGGCATTCGATAGGGTTGAGTGGGAGTATTTGTTTTTTACTTTGGAGAGGTTCGGTTTTGGTCCTTCCTTCTGTTCCTGGATTAAACTTCTCTATGCTAGTCCTTTAGCTTCAGTGTTAACTAATTGTCGCTATTCTGACTATTTTAGACTTTACCGTGGTACGAGGCAAGGCTGTCCTTTGAGCCCGTTGCTCTTTGCCTTGGCAGTTGAGCCGTTAGCTATTGCAATCCGTGGGAGCCGGGACTTTCTAGGCATTCGTAGGGGTGGCATTGAGCATAGGGTTTCACTCTATGCTGATGATCTTTTATTATTTCTCTCCAACCCACTTACTTCATTACCCGCTATACTTAATATTTTGGATAGTTTTAGTAGGTTTTCTGGTTATAAAATTAATCTTAATAAGAGTGAACTGTTTCTGATTAATGAAAAGATTCAAGTTCAGGATTTTGAAAATTTTCCTTTCAAGGTTGTTATTGATCATTTTAATTATCTTGGGATATGTGTCACTAAACAATTTAATTACTTGTTTAAAAATAATTTTCTCCCCTTATTTGACCAGTGCAGGCTAATACTTTCCAAATGGTCCCCATTATCCTTGTCTTTAATTGGCAGAATCAATTCTGTAAAAATGATGTTACTTCCAAAGTTTTTATATTTGTTTCAATGTCTCCCCATTTTTATTCCTAAATCCTTTTTTAAGTCTTTGGACTCTCTGATTACCTCATTTATTTGGAATGGTAAACATCCGAGATTGAGGAAAGTTTTTCTTCAAAGACCCAAATCAGTAGGTGGCATGGCTCTGCCTAACTTTCAATATTACTACTGGGCAGCAAATATCAGGTGCATGTTATATTGGAAACATTTTTATCTGGAACCCAAATCACCTATTTGGATCCTTATGGAGTCACATGTGGACAATCAAACTTCCCTACCGGCAATTTTAGGTTCACCACTTCCCCTTGCTTTGTCTACACTGGGTAATAATAAAGTAGTTCGTCAGTCTCTTAGAATTTGGTCTCAATTCAGGAAAAATTTCGGTCTTCAGTTTTTTTCCATTAGAAGTCCAATTGCCGCAAATCATTTATTTACCCCATCAACTATTGATAGTGCATTTCATATATGGCACAGAAAAGGTTTAAAATCTTTTGCGGATTTATATTTTGATGGTCAATTTGCAAGTTTTTCTCAACTTTCCACCAAATTCGACATCACTTCTACACACTTTTTCCGCTTCCTCCAGGTCAGACATTATGTGCAAACCATGACAAAACAATTCCCTCAAAAACCTTCTGATAATCCTCTAGATGATTTTTTATTAGTTAAACCAACTTCTAAGGGGGTAATGTCAGTTTTATATAATTTAATTTCAAATTTACAATCTTCTTCTCTGGCCGCTATCAAATTGAACTGGGAACAAGATCTTAATTTTACTTTTACTGATGAACTGTGGGACTCTATTCTTGGCCAGGTTCACACTGTATCAATGTGTGCTCGTCACGCTCTTATTCAATTTAAGATTGTACACCGGATGCACCTGTCCAAGGTTAAGTTAGCACGTATTTACTCGGATATAGACCCAACTTGTGAAAAGTGTGGTAGCGCTCCTGGCACTTTGCTTCACATGTATTGGTCCTGCCCTGCATTGATGAATTTTTGGCATTCTGTTTTTATCACTATGTCTGAAGTCCTGCAATATCAAATTAAACCTGATCCATTATGCGCCATTTTTGGTGTGGCTCCAGAACTTGTCTTGCCAAGTTCCAAATTAAAAGTATTCAAATTTTCATTATTATTGGCCAGACGTGCTGTATTACTGAAGTGGAAAGACTCTTCGCCCCCTTCACATTTACAGTGGATAAAAGATATAATGTCCTGTTTGGATTTAGAAAAAATCAGATATACAGTCTGTGGCTCTGAAAACAAATTCTATAAATTATGGCGCCCGTTTCTTGATTTCTTTGAAAGACCCACGATTATAGTTTCTGAGTAGCTCATATCCCCTTTACCCCACCCCCACTTCACACACATAATTTTTCTTTGTATTTTTTTTTTTTTAATTGTTTATTTAAAGGTTTTTGTGCTTTGAAGCATTTACATTTGTTGGCTTTAAGTTCTAGTTTTTTACTGTTTGGTTGAAACAAAAATGAAAATTTCTAATACTTTGTATTGTATTGATACTTCAATTAATAATAATAAAAAGACCTTTGAAAGAAAGAGAAAAACAAAATGAAGACTTTGGAGTGGCCTAATCAAAGTCCTGACCTGAATCCGATTGAGATGCTGTAGCATGACCTTAAAAACGTGGTTCATGCTTGAAAGCCCTCCAATGTGGCAGAATTACAACAATTCTGCAAAGATAAGTGGACCAGAATTCCTCCACAGTGCTGTAAAAGACTCATAGCCAGTTACTGCAAACGCTTGATTGCAGTTGTTGCTGCTAAGGGTGGCCCAACCAGTTATTAGGTTTAGGGGCAATCACTTTTTTACACAGGGCCATGTAGGTTTGGATTTTTTTTCCCCTTAATAATAAACACCTTCATTTAAAAACTGCATTTTGTGTTTACTTGCGTTATCTTTATCTAATATTTAAATTTGTTTGATGATCTGAAACATTTAAGTGTGACAAATGTGCAAACAAATGAGAAATCAGGAAGGGGACAAACACTTTTTCACACCGCTGTATATAATCTCCCAAAAATGTGACAGCCCAAAAGACAAAAAACAAACATATCTTCATTGCAAAATTTAATGTAATTAATTTTCTGCTCCATGCGTAATCATTCTCCAGGATTTATTGGTTTGGCTTCCATTGTGGGGAATCAAAAAGCACTGATGTGGTGTCTAAGTAAATGACATTTAACAGGATTTTATGTTGTTTTAATGGAGAGAATTGTAACAGTCAAAATATAATCACCCGTTATTTTATTTACATGTGACCCGTGCTCACTTTAAGGAAATTATCAAAACTGAGATAACGTTTTTTTTCCATATTTTGTATTGAAAGACCTTCAAAATGATATTTAATTTGTAGGGTGTGCAAAAATGGACCTGGAAAAAGCTGATTTGTTTATATTTTGGCTAGGTTTAAAACTCGCGTTCGATCGGTCGGGAGTTATGTTTTCCGCAAAAACATATGTATTTTTAGAAAGTACGATTTCTAAGCTTTACAATGATACCAGGCACTCACTGGGGTTTTCCTGGGATTTGCCGCTAGCAGACAAAGAGAGTCATGATTTATGACTTCTTGTGAATATATCTCGTAATGACGCGGTGCTCATTCCGACTCATTTTGCCAGTATGGGTCACATATGATGATACACTAAATAGTTTTTTGTTTTTTTTTTAAATTCCATCCACATTCACATTTTAATTGTGGACTTACTGTTGGAGTCTATAGATAGGCATTTTATTGTATTATCTTTTTAGAGGAATGAATGAATGAACAGGGGAAAAAGGGTATGCAGAAGTAACCACATAGGAATATAAAATGAAAATAAATACTGAAATGTATGCCCAAGGGAGATGTGTTCACTCCAAAAGCAGGTCCAGAATGGCAGGAAGCCTCCATAAACGCTGATCTTTATATGAGCGTCACCTGACACTGATGTCAGCTGACCTGCGCTGAGTATTCGTTTGCTTAAGTTAACCTAAGTTGGCAACAGCTACACATACACTACCGTTCAAAAGTTTGGGGTCACCCAGACAATTATTTTGTGTTTTCCATGAAAAGTCACACTTACTTACCACCATGAGTTGTAAAATGAATTGAAAATATAGTCAAGACATTGACAAGGTTAGAAATAATGATTTGTATTTGAAATAATAATTTTTTCCTTCAAACTTTGCTTTCGTCAAAGAATCCTCCATTTGCAGCAATTACAGCATTGCAGACCTAACATGATTGCACAAGGGTTTTCTAATCATCCATTAGCCTTCTGACGCAATGAGCAAACACATTGTACCATTAGAACACTGGAGTGATGGTTGCTGGAAATGGGCCTCTATACACCTATGTAGATATTGCACCAAAAACCAGACATTTGCAGCTAGAATAGTCATTTACCACATTAGCAATGTATAGAGTGTATTTCTGATTAGTTTAAAGTTATCTTCATTGAAAAAAAGTGCTTTTCTTTCAAAAATAAGGAAATTTCTAAGTGACCCCAAACTTTTGAACGGTAGCGTACGCTAGCCTAAACTGGCAAAAGTTTGCCAACGCTGGCAAATGCTAGCAAACATTTGTAAAAGTTGGTGTGCGCTGAATTAAAAAAAACTTGATCATGAATGTAATTTCACCAACGTTTGGACTAATTTCTCTGATTTTTCAAAACGTCTGTGTAAGTCGGTCCAAACACTGTAGTGAGACCCCAGCTTTAGTAACTAACTAACTAACCTGCACTTATATAGCGCTTTTCTAGTCACAAAGACCACTCAAAGCGCTTTCATTAATACTAACCCTCTATTCTAAGAAGAAAGGGTTTGTGTATGAGTGTCTTTATCTTCATGAAAATGAAAAAAGACATAGTTGTTCATAGGGCTGTGCGATATGACAAAAAATTCATATCACGATGTCATCTTATATCATGATAACGATATATATCACGATATGCATTTTCTGTAAATTCTACAGTTTAATCACATAAAAAGAACCATCTTTTTTTTTTTTTTTTTTTTACATGTACTGTTTTCCTTCATAATTTTGCAGTGTTGTTATAAAATAGTTTTTTAAGGTGCATTTGAGACTTGAGTCTCATAAATTTCGGGTTTTTCTTCTAAATTATATATGAATAAAAAGTAAGCATCAAGAAGTTAAATATTTCCCGAGCCAGAGGAGAAAAGCCAAAAAAAAAAAAAAAAAAAAAAAATGTCTGAAAATGAGAAAATTACCTATGGCTGTTGCCTACAGATATAAATTAGCTGTTAGTTTAAATCAGTGAAAATTTAAGTGTAGACCTGCAGACTGCCATTCTGGCCTGATTTAACCTGTTTGCTTCTTCGTAAAAATATTTCAGATTGGTCATGACCTGAAAATCAAAGACACAAAAGGTAATGTAATAAAATACATGTGATGACTTTAACTTTATTCATTATCACTACTTGACTAATTAAAATGATTAGAAATCAGATAAATTACATTAAGAGCCAACTTGCTCCTCCAACCCATTTTGATGTATTTATTATTTATTTTGCGTATATGTGCCACCATCATGCACTTTTGCAGCTTTAATAAAAAAAAAATTTCAGACAAAACTAAGAAACTCGGCAGTAATTTAAACAACAAAAAAAGATGGTCTGCTACGGTTTCCAGTTAGCACAACTTAGCATCACCATTTACATTACATGGTGTTTTATAGCTTCATTTGATATACATTGTCATATTGCACAGCCCTACTTGTTCATACATTTCCTTTCAAGTAAGGCTTGCTGTTATTTGTCTGTGTGACACAGTTGTCAGTAACTATTAAATGATTGATCAGTTTTGGTACTGATTGAAGTCAAGAAAATTAAAAACGTTGACACGGAAATCTCTAATCTCATTGGGTCTTTTGTCACATATAAACAGTGCAGCTACATTCTCTGTCTAAAAATATTGCTCTGAAAGTACAGTCTGAAGACATTAATGCTGTAGTAAGTAGAGAAATCTGGTTAACTAAAAAAAAAACCACTTCAACCAATCAGCAGTCAGGTGAATAAGAAGGGTGTTTTATCTCCACATTATCTGGACAGGTTCTAGCCTGTTTCAGGAAAAGCGGTGACAGATACAAAATGTAATGCCGGAGCTGATGAAGGTGTGACTGGATGTGCCTGGCGGTGTGAAACAATTATTAGACTGAACAATTATTAGCCTATTTTGAAACTTCAGCTCTCAGAGCCTGAAGCTTTAAACACTCAAGCTGCAGAAGATGCTGACTCAGACAGTTTCTTATGATGGTGAGTTGAGTTTAAAACAAACTGCAGCTCAATCTGCTCTTGATATGTACGCAGTTATACTGGTAATTTCTTTGATGCAGTGTCGGCTAATTTGGAGACAACGCAGTGTAAGGTTCAGTCAGTGTGAAAATCAATTTAGCTAGCAGTCAGTGTGGAAATCCCACCGGCATGAAAGTTTTGCTCACTAACGGATATGGATTAATCTGAAAGATGACAATAATTCTTAAGTAACATCAGGCATTGCACGACTGATGACGACGACGGCTGGTTAAGGGCTCCAGTCGACTCTATAGCTGCTGCATAAAGGGAAGCAACTGCAGGTGACTAATGATTGTGTTGCGGAGGCTTAGAGATCCGTCTAAAAGTTGGATGCCGGCTGATTAGGACCCTTCAGACCTCTGATTTAACCACAGTAACGTGGGCCTTCTAATCTGTTATGCCATCAAGGGAAAAACAAATCTGAGCACAAAGAAGTGTCATGCATTTTTCATGAATATAGACAAAGTCTCACCAGGAACCTGCCCTGAATAATAAACAAATACAAGCTTTAAAGAGCTCAGAATGGCTGCTCCATTAAGCAGGAAACACATGTTAAGTTGAGACTAGACAGTTCTCTCAATAATTTTGTTTTTATTACTTATTAATGAATGGGAGTTTTGCTGGTGTATTTTGTGATATGATCAGAGGAAGCCTTCCCTCCACTATAAATACCGTTGGGTTTAACTTTATTTATTAAGCTTGAGCCATGTTAAAATTGACCTTAACTGTAAGAAAGGGACACCTTAAACACTGGTGATGTTGGGCCACTAGTGGATCATTCTGTAGTTTTCTGTTTCGCTCGGTCCAAAAACCTTCATTATTGACTATAGCATGACCTTGCGTTTGTCTTCCAGGACTCAACGCTCTTCCTTTTGATCCAGCATCCAACAACGACCCTCTTCAGTTCAACGGCTCCAGCGGCCCACTAGTGACCGAGTGTCCTCCCTTGGAAAACACTGCTGAGAATAGCAAGAAGAGGAAGAGAGTCAGCCTCACACCAGGTACTGACTTAAAAAAAACAACTGGCATGTTGCACCACTGCTGCTGGATTACACCATGGTTTCAATCCTCACAGTTTTGCCCTCAGCCATGTCAATTTCTACATGCAACCGTCTGCGCCCTTAAATAAAGAATGCCTCCCGTCGCTCAGGAGAGCTTTGATCCAGCAGCCAGATTTCTTACCTTGCTTCCCTTTCCTCTGCCCAACATCAAACAACTGTAATGGGAATTGTTGCATAATCCTATTATTTGGTGGCAGTATTGTGGGGGTGGGGGGGTAACTTATTTCACTCTTTTGTTGTTTTCCATTACCTTGCCATGTCCTCAGGCTCCGGTTGTCAGGCCTGTTTGGAGGTCAGGCAGCTGCAGCAACAAAACTGCCCCGCCGAGATTCTGTCTGTGTGTCTGACTGTCAGTTACGCTGCCAACACCACCTGCCAATCACAACTCTTAACACGCCTTCAGTTTCCCCGCACAAACGCTGACCTGTCACACACACAGAGGGACACGCTGAGGAAAGCTGTACGTGCACGTGTCTGTTTATATCAGTGTGCTATAATTAAACAGTAATTTGAGTAAGTGCCAGTGGTTGCCTGGTAATGTGTTGATTTGAAGAAGGACTTTCTAATTAAAGAATTAAAGGAGTACAGACTAATTGCTTTGCAAGTAATAGAAAGAAGAGGGCCCTCAGGATGGAGAGGTGTTTGGTGTTTTATGCTGTCTTGCCTATGCTACTAGGACTGGATTAATGCTCCACGTCAACACAACTGTAATCGAATGTTCATCTGGTGTTCACATGGATGAGCTCATGACTTTGTCGCCTTTCATTTCAGCATAATTCACTGACCACATTAATGTTTTATTGGACAGTGTGTCATGAATTCATTTTTGATGGCTCGCAATTCAAAAAGTATATGAATCTTGATTGTTTCACGTCACTTGTGAAGTGTGGACAACACACAAAGTGGTTAACAATTAGCAGTTTGAACATACGCTGTGCCATTTTTGCTGTTGAAAGAAAGAAGTGAATGAGTGTGAATTTGTTTTAAAAAATCATCTGTTTTCCTTAGTCATTGTAGCAATACTTGAATTTTTTTTTTTTTAAATTCTCAACTTAAAATTTTTTATTTATTTATTTATTTATTTATTTTTTAAAATTCTCAACTTGGGGCGGCGCGGTGGCGGAGTGGTTAGCACTGTGGCAGCACAGCAACTCACTCTTGGTCGGGGGATCCTGGGTTCGATCCCAGCCCCCGACCAACAGTGATCTGTGTGGAGTTTGCATGTTCTCCCCGTGTCTGCATGGGTTTACTCCGGGATTTCTCCCGTTTCCTCCCACACGCCAAAAAACATGCAAGTTAGGTCAATTGGCATCAAACTGGGGATTCTAAATTGTCCTTAGGTATGACTGTGAGAGTGAATGATTGTCTGTCTCTCTGTGTTGGCCCTGCGATGGACTGGCGATCTGTCCAGGGTGTACCCTGCCTCTCGCCTAAAGATGCTGGGATAGGCTCCAGCCCCCCGGCAACCCGAAAAGGATTAAGTGGAAGAAGATGGATGGATGGAAATTCTCAACTTGTCAAAACATTTAGACCATCATGTAATCGAGAGCTTTCCTTCAGCTTTGTCAGAAGTTATAGTTTTACTGAAATTGTATCATTATGTTTTGGAGAAATGTGCTACATTATGTCAAAGGAAATCTAAATTGTATTTTATTGCGTTCTTAACAGTGTTGCAGACCTAGTGTAATGAATTGTAACGTGTGAGGTGCTTTTATTTCTTAAGGGAAGTGTTGTGGAAGTTGTGACAAACATTGTTGGCTTCTCGGAGTTAAATTTTATTGTTGTTATTGTTGTTATTTATGAGCACTGCTTTCTGTCGGAATTCCCAGCACTGAAAACGGAGTATTCTACAGTCATATCATTAGTGTAATAACACATCATTCTGGCAATACATCTACTGCAGGTTTTTTTATTATTATTTCATTTACTGCTATTGTCACAACATCTCCAAACATTTCATCTGATTTTCTGTTGTCATATTTGGTATCATTTGTAGGCAGAAGTGTTAAATCATAAGTGTATAAAGCAACAGCGTTAGCTATGTAGAGCTATAGTTTATATGAAAAACAGAATTAAAATATTGTCACCTCTCAGTAATTTGCCACCAAGCTATTTCCAGATCATGGTTCGGGGACACTTTAAGAAAATATTAGAGGAACCATTATTTTGCTCATTGTGGTGATGACAAGGTGCGTTATGTGCTGTCTGTCCCCTGTCTGTCCGTCCTTTCACAGTTTGTGAGAATCACTAGTCCTCCTAGGCAGCTGCTTGGATGCTCACCAAACTCACACACAGTGATCCCTAGGTGGGTCTACATCTAGATTGTGGTCAAGGTCAAAGGCTGGGGTATGAATACTTGTCCTTTCAGCTTTCAGTAGGCCTTAATAGAGGGAGAGGGAAAACAAACGAAGGCTCTTGGTGACCTCAGGGTGTGCTCATCAGGCCTCAGGGAGTTACTCATGCCTGTCTTCTAGTCGCCAATCTCACCATCATGATTGACCTTTGTAACCTGCCGTGCACAGCGGAGCCAGGCAATTTTTCCTGTTTTTTTCTGTACTGTAAGTATTTGTATGTGCATTGATTCATTCTTGTACAGTTGGCATCTAATGTTTACAGATTTATTTTTGCACAAATGTTTTTTTTTCTTTTTTATACATTAAGAAATGCATTTATTGTTTTTCAAATTAATCAAGTGTTTCATACAACAAAATGGGCATTTCTGTGCAGGGAAACATTAAGTCAAGACAAATGTACTTGTTTTCAGTTTGTTTATTCAAAATTATATATGAAGTCATTGTCAGGCAGGTTTTTATTCAGATAGTAGTCAAATATAGGGCACCTTTAAGATTTTGTTGTCTTTGTATTTGTGTCAGATGTTTCTGCCATCCTTTTTTTTTCTCTTTTGCTGTAGGATGTCTTAAGTTTAATCTCTGTCATATCCTATACATGTCAGTTGTTGGAAGGCTGTCAAATAAGTATTCAAAGGCTTTATTATCATGTGCACAGTTAAGAAATGCAACCTTTCCTGAGCAATGAAATTCTTACTCTGCTCTCCAAACGAATGCCAAGGTAATAGATACACATCAATACTGATGAGGTAATAACACACCTAATGCTAATGAATACTAATAACACACACTAGGCAATTAGGACACCTTAAACACACCTTAATACTAAGTACTAATACTAATAACACACATTAGGCAATTAGGACAGTTAAAGCAGTTAAACTAGAGGAAACAAGAAGAATGAAAATTGGAAATTCACTGTATGACTATAATGGACAATGGTATATTAATATCAGAGATGATATGAACCTGAGATGACATAAGCCTATGTAGAGTGTGCAAATGAGCAATGTACAAATTAGCACCCAGTGTGAGAATTTCTCTGTAATGATAATACCCAGTAGACTGTACACTGATAATTTAGCAGCAGAGATGATATGGACATGAGACGGGGGTGAGACTATGTACACTGTGCAAGTGAGCAATGTGCAAATTTAGCAACCAGTGTGTGAATTCCTATTTGCAAAGCTGTGCCGGAGTTTATTTGTTCA
Organism: Pholidichthys leucotaenia; assembly: GCA_020510985.1. Classification (NCBI taxonomy): domain Eukaryota; kingdom Metazoa; phylum Chordata; class Actinopteri; order Cichliformes; family Pholidichthyidae; genus Pholidichthys; species Pholidichthys leucotaenia. The sequence continues at coordinate 385,654,510 of CM035840.1, read as the reverse complement.
GGAGTCTGATGGCAGTGGGAAAGGAGGAGTTTTTTAGTCTGGATGTCCTGCATTTCACACTTCTGTACCTCCGGCCTGAGGGTAGAAGTGTGAACATTCTGTGCTCTGGGTGGGTGGGGCCCTGGAGGATGGCAGCAGCTCTCCTTTGGACTCTGCGGTGGTAGATGCTCTGCAGAGAGGGGAGTGGAGTCCTGATGATCTTCTCCGCTGTCTTCACCACTCTCTGCAGGCATTTGCAGTCCAGGGCAGTAGTGCTGCCAACATATAACTGCATATACCAAGTGTTTTATCTGCGTTAGTTTGTGGCATGATTCGTCTTGTAGTCAAATTATAGTGGCTGATGGCACCTCTGCTGCACTAGACTCTTGAAAAACACTGCCAGCTCCTTATTGTGTATAAATTATGTTCTTCATCATAATTGTATTTTGCATGCTTTCGTTTCCTTGGTGGTGTAGAGTAATATCAGGGCTACACATGTATATAAATGAATTTTGCACCTTGTGTTGCATTTACATTTTTGCACCTCAATTCCATGTTTTCATTCATTATTTAAAATTGGGGTCACTTGTGATTGAGATGCCTAGTAGTGTTGACTGTAAACAGACTTGGTGGAAGAAACACAATCACCCTACTCTGACAAATCACAAATCTCTCTGTCCCCATGTGGTATTTCCTGAACTACACTGGTTACAAATTAGCTTTGGCTTGGCCTGCAATGACCCGAGAGTCTATCAGTTATTGCTGCCTGTATGGTTGAAGCCCCTGCAGGACTAGCAGGTAAATGGTAGCCTGAAGCAGCTGGAGCCGTGGATTTATTGCCTTTTGGGGGTCAGATTCTGTCTGGCTGCTGATTGTCTTCAGCCTGTCAAGTCCTCCAGCCCTCTGACAATGCACTGACTCATTAACAGCCGTATTGATTGAGTCTTGTTTGAGGATTGTGATGGAGGCATTTTTCTCATTAAAATTCCTGTCATGTCTGAAAATCCATCATTCAAGTTTGCAGGCATCCATAGCAAACACACACCTTCTTAACTGTTACACAGCTACTTTTTTGTTCAACTGCTGCTGTGTTTTCCATTGTATTAGGTTGATTGTGGGATGGTGGAAAAGCAAAGGGAGGACATACTGTATACCCTCAAGTCCTTATTCTGGTCTGCTGACTTGGCGAGCAATTAATCTGATTCCCATCTAGTGTAGGTTTTTGTTAAAGTTCAAATCTGTCTTTCGGTGGCTCTCCAGAGCACAACAAAGCTACTGTTGCAGTCTACCATTGTGTAGTGAAGCACTTTGGAGCGCATGTATGCTATATGAATAAAGCTGAGTTGAGCTGAGTAGTTGTGGAGTCCATCTGAAGAGAAACTTTGAAATAGGGCTGGGTGATTAACCACAATAAAACGTTCGATAAGCCAACATTCGGGGTGTAGAACCAACATAATCTTGCTCACGCTGGCTTTTAAAAAAAATTTCCCCTCTCCATGTTGTGTGCGTGTATGTGAAAGCTTTTCATGTACTGCCCCTTTAAGACGTACCCACAGAATTACAGGTGTGGGCATGTAACTCTGGAAGCAGTGCAGTCAATGCACTTTAGATGCAGCAGAACATGGGCAGCCCAATTAAAGACCTCTCCGAGCTCCTTTCCACCAAACCGGTTCCAGTGCTAGTTTGGTTCTGGTGCTGGTGCTAGTGCTTAACCAGTGCTTAACCAGTGTTCATAAGAACCAGTTGTCTTTCCACCGATATGGAGCTAGTCGGGAATTATGTCAGAGCTACGTCATTACGTAGTGTGAAGCACCCAACCCCCGCAGAACACCAGAGAAGACGGAAGGTGGCGGTATGCACCTCTCACTTGTTTGCTATCCGCCAGTAACCGAGAGAAGAAGAAGAAGTAGCAGCGTTAGCTTGTCAACATGTAGGAGTTGTTGTCTTTGGGAGCGCTGCTTTTATTATTCCAAACCTGTATTACCATCCAAAAACAGTTTTATTCTTAATGGCAGAGAACGGCGGCTACGTTTAAGGACACTGGTAATCATCAATATTTCAGTTATCAGCCGTTGTTAGGTAAAGTCTGTAGCGCGAGCATTGATTACACTTTTAAACATAATATTTGTCATTTCTGTAATAGGTGGTGTTACGGCGCATTACGAGATGGAGGTCGCCTGTTCTGTCATGCCAAAAAGTGATCAGCTGTCCCAAAAAATGATCGCCAGGGGCCATATTGTTATGGGTTATATTAGCCGGTAAATATATATATATTTCAACAGATAAACAGTACTTAGTTAGATATATTTAACACTTACGATGCATTTTGAACCCTAAACAAACTTGATCTGGGATTAAAAGCAATTAAAATAATGCAGTCACAAGGTTACATGGAAAAATGTATAGATTTACTGCATATATATGTGAAGATACTGTATAAATGCATATTCTATGCACCTCCAAACTACAGAGATGTGAAAGGTATACCCTTCTGTACTTGTGTCATCTATTCTGGTTAAAGTACTGATTCAAGTTTTTATTCATGTAGGGATAACAAGAGAGACTGTAAAGTGTTCAAGTTCAAAGTTCTTTCCCCAGAAATGATCTTGTCCAGAGCTGACAGAATGTCATGTGGGACATTGTCAAAACAAGATAAACTCATCATTTTTGAAGCTGGCAACTTGGAACATTTTCCACAGAAAAAGTACATAGATTTAAAGTTTGTTGCTGCTTGTTCTTTAAAAAATGTGAAAGAAGTTGTCAAAAATATGTGTAAGTCCACAAATACCTGATATATTGTCCAATACCTGGAAAAATGAACTTAAGTGCAGTAATTCAGTACTTGCACTTTCACTTCCTACCACTACAATGTTATAGTGATTTGCATTGTCCTAAATAACTTTATATATGAAATGTATGATGGAGCCTTGAGCACTTTTATCATGTTTATAGTCAGCTTCATGTGTGCCTGTGTTTGTGTTCATGTTGAATGTAACTGTAGTTTGTAAATATGGATGTCACCTGACTGCAAAACAAATCTACCTATGGGTACAAATAAAGGAACCTGAACCTGAATATGTTTGGTGTGAGGATAACAATGTAGAAGAAGAAAAACACTTAAGGAAAGAAAGCTTTTATTTCCAAAATGTGCAAATGTACACACAGCCAAAAATATCAATGCTGTGATAGTTACTTTTTTTACAGTCCCTCAAGCACAGACACAACACGTCCCATCAGTCCAACAAGGGTGTTGGTCTGCTTTGCAGCAAAGTGAGGTTCAGCTGCTCCTCCCTCCTGCTCTGCTCCTGCTGTCTCATCTGACCGTAGTCAAGAAGGAGGTCCATGTTTGTGTCACACTTCTGTTTCCCTGTTTTAAAGTACAAAAATAAAGCAATATAAAATAACCACACACTGAAAAATGCAGGAATCGTCACTCCAAGATTGAATGTGTCTATTCAACATCCATTTACTGTTAGTGGCATCACAACATTCAATTCAAGTGTATAATTGGTTTAATTCACTCCCTCCTTTGTGTGAATGGGTCATGATCCATCCAGGTGGATGCCCTCAATTTCCCCTATGGGGATCAATAAAGTACACAAAATCAAAATGATCTGAACATAAATTACCTAATCTGGTCTGATTAGAAGAGCAGGAGGAGGACAAGCTTGGAGCTGGTGAAGGTGAGCTGGACACCACAGGTCTGGCTGGTTCTCCCTCATCATCCAGCTGTGATAAATCTATAAAAAAAAAGTGTTTTAGTTTGTGCAGTGAACAACTTAAGCCTTCCATTAAATGTGCAGACATAGAAGACAATTTTATTCAATATCAATGTTGGCAAAGCTTACATGTCTGATTATGGAATAGAAGAATAGGAATAGATGAAACTTCATTGTACTGTGCATGAAACTGTAGGTGATCCACCAGGCTAGTGCGCAATAAAGTAAGAGAAGGATTAGATAAAATACGGCTACACAACATACAATTAAACACGAATGAAATTTTAAAAAAAATGGCCTAAGATTATGGAAATATTACCAAAATAGTAAAAAAGACGACATTACTAGTGTCTGGTAGAAAAATCTCCCATACCACAACGCAAGGCACCCATTCATACACAGTATTCATACCACAAAAAACGTATTTTGCGCTGGATGTCTTTATAAAAAAAGTATTCTGTAAGATGCTAAGATTTCTGTTCTAGTGTCTCAAATGCGCATTTCTGCCGAGGAGAAGCGTTCGTGCTAAAAACAGTTAGCTTGTTAGCATAGCTAACCGACAATACTATAGCCACAAAAATGAGTTTAAAAAAAAAAAAAAAATACACACTTTGGCCGTTACATATCAATACAAGCGGTATACATCTGTCAGCAGAGACGACCTGTTCATTTCTTTATGGTGAGGAGAAACGTTTGGTCGTAGTAAAAGTACTGTTAGCTTGTTAGCATAGCTAACCGAAAATACTATAGCCACAACAGTGACTAAAAAAATACCCGCACTTTGGCCGTTACATATCAATACAAGCGGATATACAGTATATGCATACATATATTGGTTAACGTCTGGCATTTTAAAGACAATACACTTACCAGTGTGTTTTAAGCAGTTTGTTGTCCAGACTAATCCACGGCAGTGACAATGGTCCGGCTGGCTGGCCGATCCTCCAAAACAGTTCAGATGAGTGGCCCCCTCCAGCTGATCTTGTACTTCTGCTTATGTCTATAGAGCCAAGAAATATGTCTCCTCTTCGCTCTAAATCTGTTTGGTTTTGGAATCCGTTGCTGCTCCGCTGTTTGGAAAGCAACATGGCGGTCAGTAATGTTTTTAAGCTGGTCAGTTAACCACGCCTATGGCTGTGGACCTAACCAACGTAAACTGGTGCTGCCGCTGGCCCAGCTAGGAGTTTGGGCCGCGATAGCCCCACTTTTGGGAGCCGGGGACTGGTGCTTAAGTTGGTGGAAACCCAAAGAACTGGTGCTAATGACGCAATGGCTCCAGTTAAGCACTGGAACCGGTTTGGTGGAAAGGGCCCCTCCATCTCCATAGTATGTGATGAATGATTCCATGTAAAGATACCAAGAGCAAGCGAGCTAAGTGCGTGGATACTAACACAAAAAGGTGCAGAAGCGAAGTCGCTGTTAGCCTCTGATGGCTACCTGTGTCATCTCAACTGTTTCACCGAGGGAATGGATAATCTACGGCTGTATTTAAGAACCTGATAAGAGACTTGTAATCACTATGCAGTGGTAACATAATCATGGGTGCATAAAAGCTCCAGTGCAGCTAACAAAGCATTTAGCTGCCACGCGCGTGACATGAGCCACAAACCCTCAAGAGGTACACTACCATTCAAAAGTTTGGGGTCACTTAGAAATTTCCTTATTTTTGAAAGAAAAGCATTTTTTTTTCAATGAAGATAACTTTAAACTAATCAGAAATACACTCTATACATTGCTAATGTAATAAATGACTATTCTAGCTGCAAATGTCTGGCTTTTGGTGCAATATCTACATAGGTGTATAGAGGCCCATTTCCAGCAATTATCACTCCAGTGTTCTAATGGTACAATGTGTTTGCTCATTGTGTCAGAAGGCTAATGGATGATTAGAAAACCCTTGTGCAATCATGTTAGGTCTGCAATGCTGTAATTGCTGCAAATGGAGGATTCTTTGACGAAAGCAAAGTTTGAAGGAAAAAATATCATTGCAAATACAAATCATTATTTCTAACCTTGTCAATGTCTTGACTATATTTTCTATTCATTTTACAACTCATGGTGGTAAATAAAAGTGACTTTTCATGGAAAACACAAAATTGTCTGAGGTGACCCCAAACTTTTGAACGGTAGTGTATGTGTTGTAAACACTGGTGGAAAATGGGGGGGAGAGAGAGAGGGAGAGGGAGAGAGGACAGTTGTAGCTGTTCTTTATTATATTATGCTCATTTACTACTACACTGCAGTGATACCACTCTGGTGTAATATTCCTTAATTATGAGCACTGTCAGTAAGAAGGAGGGGTGCAGGGCAGAAAACTGACATGAAAGGATCACTTTACCATGACCCTGATTTAAGGTCAAATTGCCAAGCCCTACTTTGAAGGGTAAAGGTTTGATGAGCCTGTCAGCAGGTCAGCAAGCTTTCAGAATAAAAGCATTTGTAGTATGTATTACAGTATATCATTACATGGCCTCAACCAGATGGCGGTTAGACAGGAAAACGCAGATTCTACCTTACCAGTTTTCAGTACACCTGGCTGGCTTGCTTAAACAAATCTGTTTGGGACATGCTGTGAGGAAGAGAAAAGAATAAACACCTTTGATGTAACCTATGACATGTTTATAATTCCAGAATTGACTCTTTTGTTCTAATGACTAACTTGTTTGTAATTAGTTGAAATTTAAAAAAAAAAGGGAAAACAACCTTCCAGTTAATTGAAAATTCCTTTCCACATGCAGGTTATTTTGTGGTTTGTCATGTTGCAGCTGAAGGACACTTCAGTGTAGTGCTTCTTGGTAGGGCAGCAACTGTCTGTTTTTTTTAGTAATCGAGTATTTGTCACTGTAATCGAACGATTACTCGAGTAATCGGATACTCTTTTGTATTGAAGAAACTTGCATTGAACAACATCTGCAGAACTTTCTCTCCTAAAGAGCAGTAGTAATTGTACCAAACACTCAAACACAGATACATATTTTGCAACATTTATTGCATACTGTATAACGTAACTTTAAACATTTTGTTACAACATAAAGATAGATAGATAGATGTACTTTATTGATCCCAAACTGGGAAATTACAGTGTAATAGCAGCATGGCAGACTACCAAAACAACATAAACATACACAGCATAATAGACAAAGGGATTACCCATGGAAAGTATAACTGCCAAAATAGCTTATATACATCATAGATGAATAGATGCTGGCCCATATAAATACATGAATCATACCTGCTGTACAATACAAGACTATCAGGTGCCGGGTGAAATGTGAGGCACCAATTAGACTGCAAGGTGCAGTATGGCAACATAGTTTTGACCAGAATTCAACATCAGAGTGAGTTATTGTACACTGAAATGGCATGTGGCAGGACCGGCTTAACCGTTCAGTGATTAACCGTGGCTTAACCGTTCGGCAGCAAAGCTATAGCTATAGGACAAAAGCTATAGGAGAAAGTGCTGCCCTGCCTGTCCAGTGTGTGGTGGAGGGGGTGATCAGGATTGTCCATGATGGATCGCAGTTTGTTCGGTTTCCTCCCCTCCACCACAGTCTCAAAGGTCTTTGGCCTGAGATCAGTCACAGAGCCAGCCTTCTTGATAATCTTGTCAAGTCTGTTGGTGTCGATGGCTCTGATACTGCTACCCCAACAGACAGCAGCAAAGAACATGGAGCTGGCGACAATGGTCTGGTAGATTCCTCAGGATGTAGAGTCTGCTCATCCTCTTCTTGTATGCAGCATCAGTGTTAGATTTCCAGTCCAGTCAATTGCTGATCACGACACGCAGCTATTTGTAGTCCTCCACTATCTCCACATCCTTCCCCCTAATCTGTAATGGCTGTGAAGGCGTCCTCTTCTTCCTGAAGTCAATCACCATCTCTCTGGTCTTGCTGACATTCAGCCTCAGGTGATTCTGCTCGGTCCACTCCACAAATCTGTCTCCCAGTGCCCTGTACTCCCCCTCTTATACACCCAACAACAGCTGAGTCATCAGAGAATTTCTGCAGGTGGCATGACTTGGTGTTGTACTGAAAGTCAGTGGTGTATAAGGTGAAGAGAAAAGGAGAGAGCACAGTCCCCTGTGGAGATCCTGTATCACTAATCACCACATCAGACAAGACACTGCCCAGCCGAACAAACTGTTGCCTGCCTGTCAGGTAGTCAGTAATCCAGGAGATCACAGAGCTGTTGACCCCCATCACCCACAGCTTCGCATCCAGCAGCAGTGGCTGGATTGTGTTGAAGGCACTGGAGAAATCAAAGAACATGATTCTCACAGAGTCTCCTCCACCATCCAGGTGCAAATGGGCTTGTTGCAGCAGATAGATGACAGCGTCTTCAACTCCTAAATGGGGTTGATATGCAAACTGCAGAGGGTCCAGTCACATCTTCACCTGTGGCCTCAATGGGCTAAGACCAGTCTCTCCAGGACCTTCATCACATGAGATGTGAGGGCAACTGGTCGATAGTCATTCAGGTCCGATGGAGATGACTTCTTGGGGACAGGAACCAGGCAGGACGTCTTCCACAGCACCGGTACTCTCTCCAGACTCAGGCTTAGGTTGTACAGGTTTTTCAGTACTGGAGGTAGCTGATTGGCACAGGTCCTCAGGATCCTGGCGGAGATGCCATCAGGGCCTGCAGCCTTCCGCTGACAGTCTCTTCAGCTGTTTCTTAACCTGGTCTGTAGTGACAGTGATTGGGGAGGGGGTGCTACTGCTGCCCCCCCCAGAGGAAGGGGAGGGCGCCGACGGGAGGGTGGGGGTGGGGGTGTGTGTGAGGGTTTGGCCGTGTTGTGGGGGTGATAGATGAGGAGTTGAACCTACTTAAAAAACAGATTCATCTCATTGGCTCTCTCAAGGCTCCCCAATGTCTGTCTGTCTCTCCCCTTACACCCAGTGATTTGTTTAGACATCCTTCGTATTGCTCTGCCGGAGTTTATCCTCCAACTTCCTCCTGCAATTGTCTTTACATAAAGCTCCGTTTTGTAGCGTTAGCTTCAACTTGCAACATAGCAAATAGCGTTAGCTGCTATATGTTCATTGACCATCCAGCCATCTTCTTCCGCTTAATCCTTTTTGGGTTGCGGGTGGGGGGGGGGGAGGCTGGAGCCTATCCCAGCATCTTTGGGCGAGAGGCAGGGCACACCCTGGACAGATTGCCATTCCATCGCAGGGCCAACACAGAGAGACAGACAACCATTCACTCCCACAGTCATACCTAAGGACAATTTAGAATCCCCAGTTTGATGACAATTAACTTGCATGTTTTTGGCATGTGGGAGGAAACGGGAGAAATCCCGGAGTAAACCCACGCAGACACGGGGAGAACATGCAAACTCCATGTTCATTGGCCATATAAGCAAAATTAACGTAGCTGACTATGTTACGTTACTCTATTCATTTTAATATAAAATCTCAACCACAGTCCCAGTCCGCTGCTTGTGCGCGACGTGGCTGGATGCCCTCTGCCGAGACACTGTAACATTGACGTTGTGGTATGCTAACTCGCCGCTCGGCTTCACTACGTACACACTGCACAATGTTTTCCTTCAATGTGAGCTTGAAATGATCCCAGACTTGAGATTCTTTTTGTCATTTTGTCTGACTTTCTTCCTTTTTGCAGTCGGTCTGTCACTTTTCTCCCTGCTCCGCTGGATCCATGACATCGCACCATTAAACAAACCCACTTCTTGTTTACATAGCGTGACTGGAAGAAGGTCATACCAGAAGAGGGTCATATAGACCGGAAGTGCTACGTTAAACGAAGCTTCGAATCATAGATTTTTGAATCGAGAAATTTTTGTAATGGAGTTATTCTAATTATTTGAGTAATCGTTGCAGCCCTACTTCTTGGTTAGTAATATTTAGGTAATAAATAGTTGGACAGTTTGCAGCACTCTGATTTTATACTTCTCCTCCTCCTCCTCCTTCAGCCACAGCTCCATCCCCAGCATCTTTCCTCTTATCCTTTTAGTTGTCTCTTGTTTACGTGTGCCCGTATCTTAACAGTCCATATTAAGTGGTGCCATGGGGTTAGCGGACACACTGCAATGCTTTTCCTTATTGTGTTTTCATCAGTTTTACAACACAGCCAGGGATGGCCATTTCCCCTCAAGTCCTGCTGTGTTTAAGCTGCAGGTGGTGAAAAGAATGAGATTTTGAAATGATGCCTTTTTTTTTCTTCCTATACAGCCACCCCCTCCTTCCCATTATAAATATGAATGTTGGTTTAGTAGAAACACACAGTCTGCATTTCATTAGCTCATGCCAGCTATGTTAATGTAATGATAATCATAAGTTTTGCAGCAGTTTTCTAAACAAAGTAAAGTGTGATTTACAGTTTGAGAGGGAAAGAGCAGAAACACAATTTAAAAAAAAAAGTGTTGAATGCCAGAGTGATGTCTAAACATGGAATAAAGCTTGATGAGCTAAAGGAAAAAAGAATATTTATTTGGGATCCATTTGCATTTATGACTGTCAGTCATTTTTCAGGCCAAAGAGTCGGGGTTTCCATAGCCGTGGGAGGTCCTGTCAACTTTGGTAATGAGGTGCGATTTTATTCACTGCACACAGTACTGTGCCTGCAGCGCTTCTTAACTAACACACTGGATCCTATGCACTCTGCAGTATGTCAGTGAGGCCAGTGACTTTAACCACGAATACTCCTTCAAAAACTAAAGCTTTTGAGATATTTTTGACATTGATTAAAATATACTTGTTTGCGATGAGGACATAAACAGTTGAAGCAGATGAATAAATGGATCTTTTACTCTTCACCTCTAAGCCCCACATGTCTCCACTCAAAACTGGACATTTGTGCTTATCCCAGAAGCAAATAACTGGTTGGGGGAAAAAAAAAAAAAAAAAAACCTTTGAAGGAGAATGCTTGGCCTTTGGCTGATTGTGTTTCAAGCACCCTTGTAACAAGGTTGTTTGACTGGAAAAATACTGAGACGTGATCAGTCCTGAGGTATATTTTCAAACCTGAGGTCAACGTTGGTATAGATTTATTCAAAGCATTTCCAATTCCAGGATTAAAGTTTTTTTTTTTTTTTTTATGAAAATCAATTTTGGAAATTTTACACACATGCCAGTTCAGAGTTGTTTTGACTAAAAAAGAATTAATGCTTCCACTGACCCAATCTCTTATGCATTAACCTTTGGTGAGGTGCTAAGAGAAAAATTGAATGAAGTGCTATTGATTCTGCTGCAGAAAGGTTAATGTTATTAAGCTAGAGAAAATAAGAACACATGCTGTGTAGGTGGGTGGTGGCAGCAGTTCTCAGGAAACAGCCACATAATTAATTGACCAGTAGCTGCATGATTTGTATTGGGTAGTATGATTTAAACAAATAAAATTATGGTATTAATAATTTTTCTGCAGTATGTGTATATAATCGGGTATTGGTACCAAAGTATTTTATTGCATTGACATTAAAGCAGTTGACAAAAGAGGGGTCCAAAATTCCTGTAGAGGTGTAAGAAACTTGGTGATTGTTACAAGAAGCCACTGGTGTTGGCCGTTTCTTCCAGTCTGCTGCCATATGTGCTAGTAATTTTTTTCAAGTGTATATTTTTGAGCATTGTGTGGAATATCGGGGGGGGGGGGGGTTGTTCCAGTGCAAACAAAAGGACATGCGAATACCAGAGCAACTATAATTGCATCAATTTTCTGGGAGAAGGGGTGTATTATCTGACAGAAATGCAGAGGGGCCCATATTTCTGCCCATCACTGTAGGTCTCCAGTGTCGGCTTTATTTAGGGAGGTATCAGAGTGAAGCCACAAGCTGAGACATTTTGCTGTTGCCATCTTACTGTTTTGAAACTAGATGCAACAAATGAATCTAGATCTTACTGTGAAACTGAGACAAACTGAAGGCTCATGTGGTAGTGATGCGTCAGTAATGATGTTGGTCCACCCAAAAATTTAATCTCTTCTGTTGTTGTTAGGGCAGCACGGTGGTACAGTGGTTATCATTGTTGCCTTACAGCTAGAAGGTTCCAGGTTCAAATCCCCTGGCTGGCAGGGATAGGAACCTTTCTGTGTGGAGTTTGCATATTCTCCCTGTGCTGCGTGGGTTTACTCCGGGGGCTCCGGTTTCCTCCCACAATCCAAAGACATGCATGTTAGATTAATTGGTTGTTCTAAATTGTCCCTAGATATCTGTCTCCTATAGGCCCTTAGAGTGGAGGGTTAGTGCTAGTGAAGCGCTTTGAGTGGTCTTTGAAACTAGAAAAGCGCTATATAAGTACAGGTCCTTACCCCTTATCCCCTTGTTCTTCCGAACAAGGGTTTGTGATCAAGTTAAGATTTAAATCTAGGCTCATCAGGACAGAAGCAGATGTGCTGATTTCCACAGAAATTTGCATAACTAGACGTCGAATAATATAGTACACTGTATGTTTTATTCCCTTTACACAGGGGTGGAGATTGTTTAAAGAGGAAAAATGGCCAGATCTCTCAACAATCTTTCAATGGTCTCTCGGTAATTGCCAATATCTCTGTGATCTTCCAGTGATTGCCACAGTCACCATGGTCTTTTGACTCAGTCCAAAACAATCTCTCAGTAATCACGAAAGGGAAGTAATCTCTCAAGGAGCACTCAATAATTCTATTGAACTCCCAATGATCTCTGTGATCTTTCAGTGAACTCCACTGGTCTTGCATCGAATGCTCAGTGATCCGTCATTGGTCTCTCAGTCATCTCTACCTTTGAGGTGGAAAAATTTGGTGTTCCTTGAAAGATAGCTGAGAGATCATTGGGAGATCAGTGAGATTGTTGAGAGACTGTTGCACAATCATTGAGCAATCCTTGAGAGATCACTTACCTTTGGTGATCGTTCAGATTGTTTTGGACTGAGTCAAAACTGTGAGGACCGTGATGATCACTCAAGCTCATTTGAGAGATCTGGTTATTCCTTCATCACTCAAAGATCCCTCAATGATCTCCACCCCTGTGTAAAGGGATGGTGGGGTTTTTCATATTTCAGAGTGTTTGTGCTAGGATTATGCAGTGTTTTGACATTTTATCTCCATGGTGATATTAAAGTGTGAGATATGCATATAGCAAAAAACTGCTTCAACAGCGGTAATAGTACAATTTTAAAGTGCTTATGCATTAACAACTCCACCCTTTTGGAGTGACATTTACACAGCCTCCGTGTTGTTAGACTCCAACAAAGCAGGGGGTGGTGATGCACCTTAAAGCAGAAGAAGAGCCAACGGCATGGCTGAAGTGTTGGAGACAGGGTAGGAAAAAGGATGTGAAGAAGTAGTTGTGGCTAAAGCAGAGAAACATTAACATGGCATGCTTGGGTATTTGTTCAGATATCGCCTATCACAGGATTTCCTAATAAATTTGTGTAGCTCAGCTGTGATTGTGACTACTTGTCATGTCTTGAGCCCCATTTTTTATTTAGCTGTATCATTTGAAATAATCTACACAACACATTAAACAAATATATGCATCAGCTGGATGAACACATGTTCCATCTGTACAGGCTTGTAGTGCGGTAACATAACTGTCCTTTAATCATATGCCAGCTTATCTTTTGTTGAATCGTTTGTTTTCGTCACTCTGTTTTGTCTGTGTGGGAAGGTTATCATGTAAGGCGGTCCACACTGACCGGTTGTGGTCAGGGATGTATTTAAGTGGGTTACACACACTTACAGGGTCTCTGAGTGTGAATTGTAATTCACACCTTGTCTTTTTACACAGACCGTTTTTATGATAAGTGGTTCTTCAGTCCAGCTGTTTTTGTGACTGTGGAGAGTGAACTAGCTCTGAAGTGTGTATTATTAGTGCTCATTAGTTTTAGTATTTAGTATCAAGGTGGGCTTAAGGAGTCCTAACTGCCTAAAACTGTTAGTGTGTGTGTTATTAGCATCCATTAGTATTAGGATTGAGTTACTGTGTTAGTGTGTCATGACCTATTAGAATTGTTGTTTCTGTGCCTTTTACCTTGGCATTCGTTCGGAGAGCAAAGTGAGAATTTCATTGCTCAGGAAATGTGGCATTTCTTAACTGTGCACATGATAATAAAGCCCTTGAATCTTGAAATCTATGGTAAGCCTCTAAACACATGCACAGGCTTTATATTTTGTGCCTTTTTTGTGTGAGGGATGAGAAGTATTGGATTTTAACATAAAAGATTATGCGATATCGCTGACCCTCTACAGGCGGGCAAAGCACGTCTTGGAAGGTAAATTCCTTAGTGGGCCATTTAAGCTGTCATAATGACGGCCCCCTGAGATGGACGACTATGTCACTGAAAGCCGTGTGCTGATGCTGGTGGAAGTCTTGATGCCTCTGTGTGTGTGTGGTACTGAGGCCACGCAGTGACGCAAGAGAGAGTGAGGTTGATGGATGGGAGACACAGAATGGCAGATTGATGTTAAAAATGAACACACAGGGATGGGCACTTGGGACCCCAAAGCAGCTGGACTATCTATCAAGATCTACTTGTTGGAAAGAAACTTTGTAGAACTTTTTCACCCATATGATAAAGGTTTTACTGGTTTACTGTTTTCTCTCGGGTTTCTTTGAAGCATTCTGTCAAGTTTGTCTAAGATTCTTATCCAGTGTTATCTGCAGTAATTGGAAATCAAAGCCATTGATGAGTGCAGATCAGCTAAAAAAAGATTTTTAACCTAAATATCAACCAATAAAGGGTTGTGCAATATGACGATATAAATCGGTGACGCGATAACAAACGTCTACTGTTTCATATAAAACTGTATCGTTTATATCTGGATTTAAGAGATGTACCCATTTCTACTTGTCACCGTCCTGCCTCTCCCCCGCAGAGCGCCAGGTGCGCCACAGCAGCTAACTGCAAGCTAATGTTTTGCCGCTACTTCTGTGAAGCCAGAGAAGTTGGGCTTTTTCTCACCGTGTTGCATCAGAGAGGGTAGTCCTCTAACCTCGTTTTAATTGGAGGTAAGTCACGTTAACACCATCTCTCTCTAATTATAAGACGGCAAATGCTAAATGATGATGCTAACTTGTCACTAACAGGAAACATTATAGTGTATCAGACTATCATTCTGGTTTAAATCACTGCTGTTTCTTAATTTTGTCTGAAAAAATATTACTAAAGCTGCAAAAGTGTGTGACAACGGCCACATACACGCTAAATAAATAAATAAAAACGTGTCTGAGGAACAAACTGGCTCGTAATGTAACTTGATTTCTAATCATTTTTAATTAGTCCAGTAGCGATAAATAGTAAAACTGAAGTCACCTCAAATGCACATTAAAAACATTTTTTTTAACAACACTGCAAAATTAAGAGAGAAAAAAATGCATAAAATTAATGACAGCTGAATTTGTGCAAATGATTTTTTTCAGTATGTAATTTAAAATGTAGAAAAAGAGATGGTCCTTTTTATTGGTTATCATATATAAACTATAGAATTTACAGAAAATGTATATCGTGATATATATAGTTATCGTCAAATAAGATTACTTGTATTGTGATATGAAATTTTGGTCGTATTGCACAGCCCTAAACCAATATGTTTGAAACATCTTCATGCTTTACCTGTAAAAAATGAGTCAGTGAAGCTGTTAAATGCTATCAGACTTGGTATTATTGTATGACTGGTATGTTAAGGAATTACTTTGAATCCATACTAGCATAGTGGTGGGGTGGGGGGCTTTCACACCTAACCTCTTTGGTCCAACTTTTCAGTTTGATTTGGACTAAAATTTTAGGTGTGAAACCTCCACGAACCACAGTCCACACCAAAAGAGCTGCAATTCAGTCCAGCAAGGTCTTTGTCCGGATCAAACTGAACCTTGGTCTGGTTTGTTTAGAGAGTGAAAGCAATTTTCAGGAAGGTTTGGCCTTTCAGACCAAACACAAGAAGTTAAGGCAGCTAATGAGAGGGAAAAAGAGCCATGGCAACACTCAGAGAGAGGAAATTTGGCCATTAGGGGCATAAATAGTCACTTGAAAAAATTATAAAAATGCAGAAACTTAACCAGATATTTTCAGAGAGGATGCAGCAGTTTTTGAAAGGGGGGGAGGGGGAGGGTGGATGAGCAATACCACCTAAAAGTCTTCACGACTGATGAGAAGGGCTTTTTAATGAAGTCCTGGATGATATTCTAGCCTCACAAAACTAGTGCCCAGAGCTGTGGAAAACACCTGTGAGGGTGAGTAACATGTTTGCTAACTACCGGTCTGTGCTAACAACACAGACGTCGTCACAGACGAGAAGACGGAGGCGCATCATGGTTAAGTTCTTCAGTTCACTTGAGAAAGGAACAGTGTGAAGCCAACGTGACAAAATATGAACCTTGGTACGGGCTTTCAGGTGTGAAAATGCCATAAAAGACAGACGTGAACAGTGACTTGTTTTTGGTAAGGAAAAAAAAAATCCCCGACTATCATTGATTTTCAACAGAGGTTAGCAGCCTCTATAATGGAAAGTGTCCTTCTCATAATTCTGACTGTGTGTGATCTGAGTACCTCTTCTTAATACAGAAAAGGTTTCCCTGACAGGGCTTAAAACGTTTTCCATCTTTTGAAATCCAGTTAATTTTCTTTAAAAATGTATTAACTGGTAAGACTATAAAAGTGAATAGCATGTTTAAAAGTGTTTTTATCAAGGTAAAAAGTGGCATATTTCTGATGCAGACTACATTCGTCTACATGATGCATTCATGTCGTATGTATTACTCTAGTAGGAAACAGTGACTGAAATGCACGGTGAGCTGCACAGGGGCCCGGCCTTTCTTGTTCATCTGGGATTTTCTGCTTCAGTCATAAAATAGTTTATTTGTCTTGTTTGCTACTCATTGTGAGAGAGGGATGGCATGCTGCCTGTGACTTTAAACAGTTTTGTAACATTGAGCATTTCTAGATTATTTAGTAACAGGAGCGTGAATCATAGACAGTACTATATTCTTGATACACTCCAGTGAACTCCATCAAACAGATTAAATGTGTTTCCCCTTCTCTGTATTTCCTGCCCTGCCCTCTGACACTTGACTCTATGATGCAGCAGTCAGGGATTAAGTGCCATTTCACCCCATCATGCAAAGCCTCCAAACACAAGAGCTAAATAATTCAGTACCAAAAGACAGGCGGCTCACCCTGGCACTGGTGCCAATGCCTTGAGCAAGGCCGCAGCTCCGAAAAAAGATTCTAATATGAAAGCGAAATCTTCACCTTGTCTTTATTTTTGGGCATGATCAAAAGGAAGAGGGCTGGATAGCTCTTGGCCTTCCTCCTCATTGCTACCTTTATTACATTTCAGGAGCTGGGAAGAAAAACATTTCGTCTTTAGATGAGTCATTCTCTTCTTTCCTCAGCCTCAGGAAATGGCCAAGCAAGTTGTATTTTGGGAAATTATTCTTGGTGATATCTCTTTTTTCTGCATTTTGCTAAATTGATTTCTAAACAGCACATGCCCTCCGGGTTTGGAGCTCTACAATATTGCTTGTCCACAGGACTGTTATCCCCTCTAAAGATTTTTTCCAACACATCATTCTGACTTTGCATGTTATCTTTGTGCTAAATGTTCAGTGCTAATAATGGATAAGCATATTGAATTATTGTGGTCTTAGGATCGTCCAAAGCAGCATGTTTTGGGTTTTTTTAAACTCTCATCAGTCAGCCCTGAAATGGGATTGTCCATGTTTAGCGAGCTGTAATCTGTGCTGCATTTCCTTTAGAGTTCAGCTCTCCAACCCCGTTGAAACAGAATCTGCCATTTCCTCTTGTTGAGAGCATGTTCCCTAACAGTGAAGGATAGCCTGAGATTTAAAGCCTCTGACGGTTCAATTACAAATGTAAAGGCAATTGAGAGGAGTGTTTTTCATAAAGCCACCGGCGACTGCCACAGCCCTGCATGTCTGAGATGCCCCCAAAATGGCGAAGAATAACTGTTCTCTTAGAGAGGCTGTAACATCAAATGAATTATTTATGCTCTTTGTTTCTACTGCAGATGAACTAAAATTGTGTTTCAGTTAACTTCTGGTGGTTTTAACGCCTTTAAATTGTGCCAGGAATGGCGATGAATATATTGATATGATGGAACGTGACACAGTTAAACGGAAAGTGATACGCTTAGTTCTTTATCACATTCACAGAGCCTGGGCAGGGTTTTATAAAGTGGAGCTAACAGAAACACGGCCCTCGTAGTTTTCTTCTTCATCTGTGCTTCCCCACATCAGTTGACTCCCAGCCAACATGCAGGAGACGCCTTGTTTTTAACCCGTGCTTCCCTCACAGCAGCCTCCTCATTACAGATGCCCACAGCTCCTCTCCCCTTTATCAACAGCCTTGCTTCCACTTCTCCTCTACTCTTTCCTTCTGTCTTTTCTTTAAGCCTGAGGCCAGGTTAACTGATCCACGGCAGCTGCTGCTCGCTGCCTGACATTACTGCTTTAAGCCAGTATGCTGAACATCTCCTGCATCTCCCCTTGCAGACACCCTGCAGTTATTTTCCAAGAGAGGACAGTGGATAAGTACTGAAAGGACCAACTTAAGGGGTCGATATTCAATTAGAAAACATGAATATGATTTTGTTACCTGAATGTCAGTTGATAATTTCAGTCAAAAATGCTAACAGAAAATGCTCATGTTCAAATTATAGGTGTTGGGCTGCAAGTTAGGTATCTAATCTGTTTTCTTGACTGCACAACTAAATTTGTGCTGCTCAGGGCTGAGTCTATCCTAACGGAGCGAGAGAAGGGAAACACCCTGGACAGAATGCCAGTACATTACAGGACCAACACTGAAACAGACAACTATACACACATATAAACGGAAACAACCAATTTGGAATGACTATTTGACCTACTGGGATTGTCTTTGCATTATGGGAGTTAATTTGAGCTTGCTCTGGGAAAACATGCAGGCTGACATGGAAATGCCTCAGGAAAACAAAAACCTTCAAACTGTTGTGCAGCAGTACTGTAGACTGTGCATAGTATATGTGGATAACGTGCTTCCAGTTACAAACATTGTAGAAAACCTCCTGAACTGAAATATTGAGCTACCACCCGTACAATGGCCCATTACAGTCTATCCAACAACCCACGGGCCACGGCCATGCTCAGTTGTGACCATACTTCTGATTTTACAACATCAAATAACAAAACCAAAAAACCCAAACATTTAAACATACAGACATGTGAAAAAATTACGACACTCCATTAAATATTCCATTCTTTATTAAGAAATGTTTATTTCTGGAAAAGAAGGTGATTTAATTCCAGGTAAATAACAAAAATTAACCTTGTTTTAAAGGCAAAGCCAACTTTATTGCATTCAGTCCATACACCCAATCATGTACAGTAGAACGAAATTACATTTCTCTTATCTACAATGTTAATCACATCTAGAATCAGAGGAGTCGCTGCCATGCAAGGCGCCACCACAAATTTCCCTCTTCTGTTTCATTATTGCTGAGCACCAAGCTGGATGGCAGGAAGTTCCGCTTTTTATATGGTCTTCGGCATGACCCGGCCAGGATTTGAACCCAGGCCTCTCGACTGTGGGGCAGATGCTCTACCAGCTGAGCCATTTAAGAGCCGTTTTACTCATTAAACAAAAGATATCAACAAAAATGCATATTCTAGCTGAAGAAAAAGTTAGGACACCCTACCGCCTAATGGCTAGCGTTACCCCCTTTGGCTGAAATAACTTCAGTGAGACACTTCTTGTAGCCATCAACCAGTCTCTGACATCGGTCTGAGGAAGGTTTGTCCCACTCCTTAACACAGAATTCTTTCAGCTGTGAGATGTTTGAAGGGTTTCTTGCATGTACAGCCCGTTTCAAGTCACCCCACAGCATCTCAATGGAATAAGACCTGGGCTTTGACTCAGCTATTCAAGGACTCTCCATCTCTTAGTTTTTAGCCAGTCCTTGGTGGATTTACTGGTATGTTTTGTGTCATTGGCATGTTGCAGGGTCCAGTTCCACTTCAGCTTTAATTTTTTTACAGATGGTCTCACGTGGTCCTCAAGCACCCTCTGATACACGGTAGAATTCATGGTGGATTTTATGATGGTGAGCTGGCCAGGTCCTGTTGCAGCAAAACATCCCCAAACCATGACACTTCCATCTCCATGCTTCACAGTTGGTATGAGGTTCTTTTCCTGGAACGCTGTATTTGGTCTACGCCAAACACGTCCTCTGTTCTGGTGTCCAGATAATTCAAGTTTAGACTCATCTGTCCAAAGAACATTATTCCAGAAGTCCTGGTCTTTGTCTACATTCTCTCAGGCAAACTTCAGTCTGGCCTTCATGTTTCTCTTAGAGAGCAAAGGTTTCCTCCTTGCATGCCTCCCATGCAAATTAAACTTGTGCAGTCTCTTTCTGATTGTAGAGGCATGCACTTTCACATCAACAGTAGGACGGTGGCGCAGTGGGTTAGCACTGTGGCAGCACAGCAACTCACCCTTGGCCATGGGATCTCGGGTTCAATCCCACCCCCTGACCAACGATGATCTTTCTGTGTGGTGTTTGCATGTTCTCCCCGTATCTGCGTGGGTTTACTCTGGGATTTTTCCAGTTTCCTCCCACAGGGGCCAAAAACATGCAGGTTAGTTAATTGGCATCAACTGGGGAGGTATGAATGTGAGTTGCCCCTTGCCTCTTCCCCCAGGCCACAGTTATGAATAAGAATGTGTTCTTAATCTGTCCTGCCTGGTTAAATAAAGGTTAAATAAAAAACAATAAATAAAAAGAGCCTGCTGTAGGTCCCGTGATGACATTTTAGGGTTTTTGGAGACTTCTTTTAGCATCTTGCAGTCTGCTCTCGGGGTGAACTTGCTTGGACGGCCAGACCTGGGCATGTTGGCAGTTGTTTTGAATGTCCTCCACTTGTAGACCATTTTCTGGACAGTGGAATGGCTGATTTCAAATTCTTTTGAGATCTTTTTAAATCTCCTTACCAGACTCCTAAGCTGCTACAGTCTTCTTTCTGAAGGCTTCAGACAGTTCTTTTGATCTCACCATGGTGTTCACTCTCACTTCAAAAGTCTGGAGCACACCAGACTAAATGTCTGAGGTTTAAATAGGACAAGTCTCCTTCAGAATGCTGAGTAACGATGTTCTAATCATGTTCACCTGTGCTGTACACCTGTGTATGATTTTAGTCATTTTAAGTGGGAATAAATGTGGGGGTGTCCTGATTTATTCCTTACCAGAAATTGCATGTTTTTAGAATTACATTTTACAGAAAATTTTAAAAAGTCTTTTCTTCAGTTTTAATTGTTTAGTTAAATTACTTGAATCTCCCAGTATTGTTAAAATTGATGTTAAATGTCCATATGTCCAAATATGTAAAAAAAAAAAAAAAAACAGGCTTTCATAGGGTGTCCTAGTTTTTTCATATGACTGTACATCACAGTAAAAAGATCTATCTACAAGGAGTATTTTTAGTTTTCAATTTGGCAAAGTGCCACACACAGTAATGGGGAGGGGTGTGGCTTATTGTGTTATTGTATCCAGCCACCAGAGGGTGATAAAGATGCACAGGCTTCTTTTTGAGAGCTCTCATGTCATCCATATTTATGTACAGTGCAGTAAACACGTAGTAGGCAAACACTGCTCGGCAGTTCCACCACTTATCAACATATTTTCTTATTGACTTTTTTTTCCATATGAAAATGTCCCACCTCCATTATTTAGCTCCTTCTTCCCCCCAGAAGAAGGAGTGTACCACAGGATGGAGACTGATCTCAGCTGCGTATGACCATCTTAGACCAGTCTTTTAGCAAACACCTCTGAAGTTCTGTGGTGTGCTGTGAAGGACTGCTGACGCTGAAGTAAATAAATGCCTTTCATGCAGTGCATTCATACAGAAACATCAACTAGTATCTAAATACTCCACATCATGTTTGTTATACAGAAGTGACCAATGACTGGTCTGGAAAGAATGGTGCTTATATTAATAACATGTCTTGACAGAAGCAGTTTAAATGTAGCCCCTGTGGTCTTTAATACTGCATCTCTTCATTTAAGACGTAAATTGTTACACCATTACTCACAGCAAAGATAAAGTGCCACTCCCTTAATATTATCGCCAGGCTGTACCAGCATATACACACACACTAGAGTGTTCAATAGCAAAATAGCCCTTCACAAAACTTGGACATTATAGGTACAGACAACATAGGGCCAGTAGTTCAACACCAGAGAGAAAGTATCTAGAGTGAGATTACATTTGACAGACAGGACAGACTTCTTTTTGTGATATTTGAGAAGTCTGAAAAGAAAAACACAGCATCATGGGAGAGCTGCACTGAGCCTCATCACGCGTTTTTGACTTTCAACAAACCCATACAGCATGTAAGCAAGCAAACAAAACCATACATCACACTATTTGTCAAGGGAAATGCAGTGTGCTTCAACAAAGTTTAAAAAAAAGAAAGAAAAGAAGTGTACACACAAGCTGTAGATGTTGGAGCATGAATGCGACTGTTGGACCGAGGACAGGTGTATTGTATTCACACCCAGTGTCTTCTTTTCGTCTTTGGCTGCATATTCTAAAACGCACACTGTTAATAGTTTTACTTAACATTCTACAAATGAATTGAAATTCAAGTTAATGTGCTAAATTCCATGTTTTTTTCTTTGTCTCTGTGTTCTTTAATGACTGCAAAGATGTAAATTTACCTCATACCAGTAGCTTTGTTTTGAGTTTGAAAAGCCTGTGAGTTAGATTGAAAATATCTCTCTGTTTTGGATATGTGCCTCCAGTGTCTGAGAATATGCTAAGCAAACCCTTTCCCAAAGACTTTCATTACCATGGGGCTGGGGCTGCATTTGCCTTTGTTTATACATTTTCTGCCTTCCTCTCTGCTCACAGATGATATTGTTGTTATGTGTGGATGGAGATACAAATCAGATGCTAAGAAGTACAGAACATTTCCTTCACTAGTATTCAGGCTTGTCCACATGGATCTCAAACTACGAAACAGGACGCCAGTTTTCTGTTGGGAATGTGAATCGTCACATCCTTTGACACTGATGTGTCCCAACATAGAGCTTTTCATTCTTGCCTGTGCAAAGATTAGGGCTTCTGAATACTTTGAGCAATGGTAAATGGTTATCTGAATATTATTTTAGCTGTAAAATTTAGATAAAACCTTTATTTTTGAAGTGTCAGCTCACATAAATTGTGTGGACCGTGGGGTGTTCTAGCATGATGATGATTGTATCAACACGGGGGTGGCTTTATTCACTGCCTTTTTGACGTTCCCATGCTTGGTCGGCGTTCCCCCCTCAGGTGTTTGTGTAGTATAAGGAAGGCTAATGGATTTAATCCAAAGTCAGCATACCAGATGATTAGAGTTGTTACGTTCCAGACTTTGTCGTAACGGAATTGACCGAATGACTTGAGCCATTTGTCTCCGCCGCTGGGAGGGAAGTTATTTTTTTTCCCTCTAACAATTTTACACTAATATGCCAGTCTTCATTTTTTTTTTTCATGTACAGTATATACAGCATTTTGTCTCCCTTTGTCTTTACACACACAGTGCATTACTTCATCATAAAAGCATATAGCCAATCATATTGTGCAATTTAGGCACAGGGCCCTGAGCCGATCTGACCACCCAAGCAAATCTCGTACCTACAGTGGCCGCTGGGGTCTTGTCATCCAGCTCCACAGATGTAAACATTAAGATTATTTCAGACCCATAAGTATTTTTTCATCAATATGTTATTTTTTTGGAAGAATATAAAACTTTAATTTTGCACCTTTCTAATCATTTTATGTATTTTTAAAAAATATTTGTTTTTATGAAAATACAGTCCAGTTCACTTCTAAATGGAGTTAACTGTTCATCAGAAGCTTTGGTCGACCATAGTCTTTATATAGTGGCTCAGGAGGGTAGCTGTTGCAGCTCTAGTCAACCATGCTGCCATAATAGAAGAGATGATCTATTGAAGTACATGCAGTTACCCCATTTCTAAAAGCTTTAGTACAGAAACCAGCAGACTGTGATTGATTCTATGCTGTGTGAACACTAACCTCTATAGAGGTCACTGCCTGTTAGGACTTTGCATGAAGTCTTGAAAATCAGCCTCTATTATTATGTGTTTTCAGTTTAGTTTCATGTTCAGTGATGTGGTATAATTAGATGACATGCAACAAAAAGGAGCCGGTCTTGGCATACAACCACTGGAGGGTCAAGTGCTGATACAGTAGTCTTCTGAGGTATTGACCGTGTTTATTTTATTGGAAACTCTTAAGAGTACCAGAGCTGGTTAAGCATTGATGCAAAAGGTGAAACATTTTCTCTTTTCTGTTCAGTCTGCAACATTTTTCTCAATGTAAGGGAGATGGCAGTTTACTTTGCTTATGGTGAAGTAGCATTGCAAGATATCAGAGGAGTACTGCAGTTAAAAAGATAAAGCAATGGTGTAGTTATTCTATATACAGTCTTTGCCTGTTGTAGAAAACAAAAATGTTAAATTCACATGATCAGTGGAAATTTTTGAACAGATGTTTAAGGCAAAAAAATCTATATAATTTTTCTGTGTCTTCGCTTTTATCTACAGCAGGGGTCGACTCTGGTCCGAATCCGGACCCCGAGAGTCCTCCGTCCAAACCCCGAAGCTTTTTGATACAATTTGGGAAAAAGGGAGACTGTTTTATTTTGGTGGGGGGAAAAAAGCGGAACAGAACTGCTGCATCAGCGACCGCCCAACAGATTATGGCACGAGCCTTTGGGCGCTTGCCTCCTGCTACAGGCTCCCCTCTCCGTTGTCCCACAAATGCCACTCCAGAGAGTATGCAGCGGGTTGCAAAATCAGGTTTGCTGCGCACCCCTCCACACACACACACACACACACACACACACACACAAGGTCGACAGCCGGGACATCCACCCCGGACAGACCCACTTTGTTTCAGGTCTGTACCCACAAAAAGAAGCACTGTTGTGAAATTGAATGTATTTACCGGGGCACTTTTTTCCTCTATTCTGCCAAGAGAAGTCCGTGCTGGGATGCAGAGGTGAGGTCGCTGGTTACCGTGGCCCTTTTTGTAGCCTCCGATGTCACGTACAAACTCAGTAAAAGCTCTGTGTGTTACTGAACATGAAAAGTTCCATCTCCCCTTTGTCTGTAATCATGAAGTTACAGCTCCATTCATGCTGTAACAGAGTTTACTGTTGAGATGAAACAAAAATGTCGGAGGAATTTTGTAGTGTGGAATTATATTTGTCCTTTTTTTTTGTCTTACAGTTTGAAAATTGTTTTGCTTTTTTTGCATTGGAAAATATTGTATAGAGGTGGACTTTTTGTGAAATTTAGTTTTTTAGATATTAATCTTTTTTTTTTAAATGCAATACAATTTAGTTTGTGTTCTCCTGTAAAATATTTTTAAGATTTTGGTTGTAGATTTTAGAATTTTAGACCATTTATTTGGAGTCAGTTTGGAATCTATTATAAAATTCTATATTACATTTTGTTTGAAATTGAACAAAGAATTCATTTAATTTTTTTTTGTTTAAAAATTAATATAGAGCTAAAAGCAGCTAAAACATGAGCGTAATAAAATAATGTGTGAAAGCAAGTTAACTGATATTGTCCTGTCTGGAGACAGCTGTGGTCTTCTGAAAGAATGTCCATGAAAGGATGACCATTCTTAAAAGCACATTTTCAGATAAATTTGTCCATGCGTCAGATTTCTCTTCCATTTGTTTTAATAAAAGATGATGAAGTAAATTCGTGGGTCATTACAAATACTTCGCTTTAAAAGGATCAAGATGTCACACAGTGGGAGGGAAAAATCTTGAATAAAAAAAAAAATCCATCAAGATGCATTGAGAATGGTTTTAGAATCAAGTCGGAGTTCTGAATCATGAGGTGCCTAAAAATTCCCACACCTAGTTCGGACCTCAGCTGGGGAGGAGGACCAACTTATCGGACCTTTTGCAGTTTTAGATGGTGACCCTTGATCTACAGTATGTCAAGATGTCACAGATCTTGGAAGTAATCTATTCCACTGTAATTTGTTTGAAGATTGTACCTCATGAACAGGCCAGATGCATTGTGTCCCACATCTCTGTTGTATTTGATTTAGTTTTAGATGGCAGGTTTCAGTCTTGACCATTTAGTACAGGATGCTCCGTTTTGTGTAAGATTTCACTTTCGGACAGAACATGCTTCTTTGCGGGTCACACTGTGGGTCAGTTGAACAGGAAGGACGTGGACTTAATGGTGAGTGCATCCAGGGATCCTTTAATCAAATTTGGTACAAACAACAGGTGGCGTACAATGTGACAGTGTGAACAAAGAGAGAAGGACATTAGTTTGTGCAATGATGGCTTTTTTATGTGATAGGTAAAAATGATTAAGAAGTGTTATCATGGTGGCTCTGCAGAGATTTTGACCTCTTGAGTGCCTGTAGTTTTTTTTTTTAAATTTCATTCAATACTTAAATGGCATTTTTATACTTTAAAGGGCAGCTTGGTGGCACTGTGGTTAGTACTGTGGCAGCACAGTAAGAAGGTCACGGATGGATTCCATCCCTGACCATCGTGACCCTTCTGTGTGGAGTTTGCATGTTCTTCCCGTGTCTGCGTGGGATTACTCCGGTTTCCTCCCACAGGCCAAAGACATGCAAGTTAGGTTAAATGGAGACTCTAAAGTGGCTCTAGATGTGAATGTGTGTGTGAATGGTGAAGGGATTGGCACCGTTCCGTGGCTGCCTCATCCAGGTGGATGCCCTGTAATTTCCCCATTGTGGGACTAATAAAGGATTATAAAATAAAATTTTAAAAAAATGTACTGTAGTATTCTGGCTCTGCACACCATTTCTCTCCTCCTGCTAATTACTCCACCTGTTGCTGCTGTGTGATTAGTCTCACCTGCAGCGATGACCAGCCTGCCTTTAAAAGGAGGAAGTCATTCACAGTTCAGCACGGAGGTGTTAGACTTGCTACCTCAGCAGTCTGGAGCGCTACTCCTCCTCATTGTGTGCAGCCAGATCTCTGGCCGTGCCTTCTACCCTCCTCTTCACCATTAGAAATCATAAGCTCTCAACCTTATCTTCTTGCAAATACTTTCTCTGCCTAGTCTCTTACAGGACCTCCTACCTGTGCAAAGGCGGACTGAATTTCTCATGGCAGATTCAGGATGCCAACATCATCTCACCCTTGGTCGTAAGTCTCCATTCACCAACCTTGCATTATATCTGATCAGATTTACCACCATCTTCACCACTGCAGCCTCATCTCAGCCTGAAGAACTCTACCGGCTCTCCAGCAGCAACACTCATGTGACTGATGCCTACAACACCTGCAAGAAACCTACGTGGCTGAGCCCATCTCTCACCTGTAAATACTTGCCGTCTACTGGCACGTTTCAGCCGGTATTTAAGCAGCGTGTTTGCAAGGTGGGATTGCACACAGAGAAATGGCCACACAAGGAAACACTCAGCGGTGTGCTGGAATTTTCCTCAGTTTTACTGGACAGAGTTGTAAAACTTAGAATCTAATTGGAGCTCTGTGTTAGCATACGTGTGTTCCTTGTTTGTGTGTGAGTGTGTCTGTGTATTCTAAGTATTTTTTCCACATTTCCATTTCAGTGTTCAATATTGCTCATAAATAAAAGTTCAGTCCTGTCTGAAAAGTTGTCGTGTCGGCCTCTGTCGGTCTATGATGACCATGGATGAGAATCCTAGATGTCTACGCTGCTGAAACAGCACTGCCTGTGGCTAAACAGGCCGATGCGCGAATGGCAGTTCCTGTCACACAGGTCACACTTGTGGATGGTCTCCGTGCTGCTGGGTCTGTGGCGGTTCTTCCTGCGGGTCCTTTTTTCATCTGCTGCAGCAGTCAGTTTCTCTTCACCCGCCTTGAACTGTCTGGTCAGGGTGCCTCTCCATTTGGAGCGGTCTGTTGCGGGGTCCTCCCAGCGCTCTGCGTTGATCTCCAGGGCCTTCATATCTCTCTTGCAGACGTCTCTGAAGCGCAGCTGTGGGTGGCCAGCGTCTCTCCTGCCAGTCGCCAGTTCTTCGTAGAGGACGTCTTTGGGGATTCTGCCATGCTCCATACGGTGAACGTGGCCTAGCCAGCAGAGCCTGCGCTGCTTGAGTAGAGTTCAATTCAATTCAGCTTTATTTATATAGCGCCATTTCACAACAACAGTCATCTCATAGCACTATCAACTGTAGGGGGGAACCCCCACAGTTGCAGAAAGACCCCAGCAATCAGGCTGGGGTCTTTCAATCAATCCCTGTGAGATTGCCTGATCTCACAGGGGTGAGATCAGGCGATCTGGAGGGAACATGGAGGGAAGGCCGGCGCGGGACAGGACTTCTGTGTTGGGCACTTTGTCCTGCCAGGATATGTCCAGGATGCAGCGAATGCAGCGCAAGTGGAAGGAATTCAGTCTGTTTTCCTGCCGGGGGTATGTTGTCCACATCTCACTCCCATAGAGCAGTGTGCTGATGACGCAGGCGTTGTACACTGCCATCTTCGTCATGACAGAGAGTTTGGGATTCTCCCACACTCGTGTGGTGAGGCGAGTGAGTGTGGAGGCTGATTTTCCAATCCTCTTGTCGATCTCTGTATCAAGGGAGAGGTTGCTGCTGATCGTGGACCCCAGGTACGGGAACTGATTCACGACCTCCAGCTCGTAGTTGTCGATGGTGATGGTTGGTGGTGCTTCCGTGCCTTTCGCCAAGACGTTAGTCTTCTTCAGGCTGATGGTAAGCCCGAAGTCCATGCATGCCTGGGAGAAGCGGTCCATCAGGGTCTGAAGCTCCTGCTGTGTGTGGGGCGCGACTGCAGCGTCGTCTGCAAACAACATATCTCTGATTAGAGCCTCACGTACTTTGGTTCTGGCTTTCAGGTGGGCGAGGTTGAAAAGCCTGCCATCAGATCTTGTATGCAGGTAGATTCCCTCTGTTGCTGTGCTGAAGGCATGCCTCAGGAGCATAGCAAAGAAAATCCCAAAGAGCGTTGGCGCAAGTACACAGACCTGTTTCACTCAGCTGTGTATATTGAATGGCTCTGAGACGTTGCCATTGTACTGCACCATCCCCTGCATGTTGGTGTGAAACGATTTGATGAGGCTTTGCAACTTTGGTGGGCATCCTATCTTTGGCAGGATTTTGAAAAGGCCCTCTCTGCTGACCAGATCGGACGCTTTGGTGAGGTCGATGAAGGCGACGTACAGGGGCATGTTCTGTTCTCTGCACTTCTCCTGGAGTTGGCGGATGGAGAATATGTCCACTGTCGATCGCCCAGCATGGAAGCCACATTGAGACTCGGGGTAGACCCATTCGGCAAGCTTCTGTAGATGAACGAGGACAACTCGTGCGTAGACTTTGCCAACAATGCTGAGGAGGAAGATGCCCCTGTAGTTGTTGCAGTCGCTTCTCTCCCCTTTATTTGTGTAGAGGGTGATGATCTTGGCGTCCCTCATGTCCTGTGGTACGGCACCTTCCTTCCAGCACTGGCAGAGGGCATCATGCAATGGCAGCAGTAGGGCGGTCTTGCAGTGCTTGATCAGGTCGGGGGTATGCCGTCGTTGCCAGGTGCCTTGCCAGCAGCCAAGCTATCAATGGCCTTGCTGAGTTCGTCGATGGTTGGCTCGGCGTCAAGTTCATCCATGGATGGCAGGCAATCGATGGCATCAAGGGCTGACGGTGTCACGGTGTTCTATCTGGAGTAGAGGTCGGAGTAGTGCTCCACCCATCTCTCCATCTGCTTGTTCTTTTCTGTGATCATCTCCCCAGTGGAGGATTTGAGGGGGGCTGTCTTGCTCTGAGTCGGACCAAGTGCTTTCTTAATGCCGTCGTACATACCACGGATGTTCTCTGTTATGGCAGCAGTTTGAATGTCTTGGCTTAGCTGAGTCCAGTACTCATTGGCGCAGCGCCGAGCAGTCTGCTGAACTTTGCTTCTTGCAGCCCTAAGGATCTGGAGATTATTCTCGTTTGGGCACTTCTTGTACTCAGCAAGTGCTGAGCGCTTGGCTTCAATGACGGGGTCATCACGATCGACTTGGCATCAAACCAGTCCTGTGACTTCGAGGTCTTCCTCCCAAAGATCCAGTTTTACTAGACAGAGTTGTAAAACTTAGAATCTAATTGGAGCTCTGTGTTAGCATACGTGTGTTCCTTGTTTGTGTGTGAATGTGTCTGTGTATTCTAAGTATTTTTTCCACATTTCCATTTCAGTGTTCAATATTGCTCATAAATAAAAGTTCAGTCCTCTCTGAAAAGTTGTACATAGACTGTTATCCAGTTCATGCCCAAATATATCACTGTATATTGGCTATAAAGTGGTCTGTCTTCATGACGTCAACGATATCATTTATCATGGTAATTTTTGCGGAAAATTATCATCCATCAAAATACATTATCGTTACAGGCCTAGACAGCAATAAATGACATATTTACTGAGCAAACTGGATGCACAGGCAAGATGATTTAAAATGAGGTAATTGTTAAATCATCTCCTCCTCCTCCCTATAATAACTGCTCAGCTTTAATTCCTGGCTTAATGCCAAACAGCCACACTGATTGTGTTCACACCTCCATTTTAAATTTGTGGACAAGCAGTCAGCAAGCCCAGTACACAACCGATTTGTTCTCACAGGTAAATGCAGTGAGAATAGTAATCCACTTTTGATATTGCACCCCTTTTTATTAAAGGGAATGACGGCCAAGACAGCAATTGGTTTGTTTAATGTTGCACCCAAAACACACTTCTAAACAATTACGAGCATTAGGACAGCTTCTTTGCACTTTGCGCTTGGTGCAGAATTCATTTTTGCACAGGTATAATAGCGAAATTAACTTGGACACACCCATAAATGCACTATGCGCCATAGATAATAAGCTGACTAGATTGGTGAAATAGGGCCCTTAATATGGCTATTAACTCTGGATTACACCTGAATATTCAGGACATCAAATCTAATAGTTGAGAATTTATCCCTAATGTGAACAAATAACCACTTATAAATGTTTTATTAACTTGATGACAGATTTATTTCCTTTGTGTCTGTATATGTAACCAGGTTCTACCAAACACTGACTCATTATCTACATGGCACTTCTCTAATGTTTTGACTCTGGATGTTCAGTGTGGACACCCACCTGGTTAAAGACTTTTGAAGCTTTCTTGTCACCATCTGTCAAAAACCAGCTAAATTATTGCACTGGGTCTTACTGGGAAGCCTGCTCTTAATAATCGCCACTATTCCTCCAACCCTCTTGCCACAGCATTGCCCTGGCAGTCGTTACCTTGACACACTCAAAGAAAGCCGCTGGAAGAAGAGGCGTGGCCAGATAAGAGCCTTGGCAACTTCACGGAGCTGTTGACATTTCCCCACAGCAGCTCCCCTGGTTCTAATTGGCTACCACTGATAAGGTTCAGATGTTGTAATTGGCAGCTGCTGATAAGATGCTGTCACCTGCTGCAGCAGCTTGCAGCGTGGTGGAATGACAACAGCTCGGGAGGTAGTGGGCGGACAGGGCTGAAACCAGGGCCTGAACCTTGTCTTCTAGCGATATCCCCCCCCCCCCCCCCAAGAGCTTGGTGTACGATGTCATACAGTGGGGAAAAAGCTAAAATTATTTATGTCAACCAATATGTTAATATTATTGAAAATGCATTTTTATGCAGTTGAATCAGCTTATATGCAACTCAGTGAACAGTGGTTAGCACTGTGGCAGCACAGCAAAAAGGTTGTGGGTTCGATCCCAATCCCTGGTCAGCAGTGACCCTTCTGTGTGGAGTTTGCATGTTCTCCCCGTGTCTGTGTGGATTTTCTTCGGGTACGCCAGTTTCCTCCCGCAAGCCAAAGACATGCATGTTAGGTTAATTGGCATCAACTGGGGATTCTAAGTTGTTCTTAGGTATGAATGTGGGAGTGAATGGTTGTCTGTCTTTGTGTTGGCCCTGCGATGGACTGGCAATCTGTCCACGGTGTACCCTGCCTCTCACTCGAAGATGCTGGGATAGGCTCCAGCCCCCCGTGACTCGAAACAGGATAAAGCTTTTGAAAATAAATGAATGGATGAATATGTACCTCTCTCTGCTCTTGTTGATGACCTGATTAGGCATGCACTACAGTAATATAGAAAATGGTGAGCTTGGTATTTGTATACTGATGGAATCTGAGCTGCATTTTACAAATTTTAAGGAATATAAATCGCCCTGTTATTTCTGAGTATTTCCTGAACAAAAATTATGTTGGACTGGATGAAATTTCAATTGTAAATATAAGAAATGTATGCAAATATTAACTTTGATATACTCTTTATTAAACCCCCCCCAAAATGTATGTTGAGTTGGGATACTGCAGTTCTGTATAAACCTGAACTGTTTAGTGTAGCATAGATGGTTCAGTACTGGCTTGTGATTCGCAGTATTTTGGTTTTGGACATGACAACTTGCATTCATCATTATATTAAATGAATTAATGAAACATACAGATTTTAAGTGCTAATTTTGCACAAGAACCTCATGAGCTGCTTTGATATTGAAATGCTTTTTCACTTTAGCATTTATGCTAAAAACTAGCCAGATGATATCTGGTAATATGGCTAAGCTAGCATTAGCACTGGGCAGCTAAAGGCAATGTGAGCTCAAGAGACACAGATGTTTAAATTGGTAATTTTAACAGGTCTCTGTAAAGCGTGGACATGTCTCTTTAACATATACAAATGGTAAGATTTAAAACGACAGCTGAAGTTAGGCTTACGGCTAATGGAGTAGCTGTTGGTTAACCCCACCACAGTTAAAACACTCGCTGGAAAACAAAACCAACCCTGACTCCCGTCTTTAGTAGGCAATAAAGGTGTTAGAGCGGAACAGCACAAAAGGGATAAAACACTGAAGTACAACAGTCATAACTGAAGGAAACAAGCTTTGCTCTCCTTAACAAATGTAGAGTTTAAAAAAACATATCTTTGATAGTCATGTGATTTCCATTGCTGTTGTTAAATGATTTTATATTTAAGAAGTGTTAGCCTTATCTCTTGCCTCTTTCAGGGACTACAGATGGAAATACATGAGAACACTATAATCTGCTGCAGAGCATCTTTACCCTGTGTTTAATGTTTTTCTGTACATGGTCCCTGACAAATAAACCAATAAACTACAACTATAATATACAATATTGCTACTGTTTTCAAAACCACAATCTGGTTCAAATTTTTTAAATGTTTTTGTCTGTTTTATTAATATTATGCTGTCAGTTGATATTCTACTTTGCGTTATTCATTATTTAGATGACATGATGAAATAACTTAAAGATCTGACAAAATGCCAAAGCAAACTGATAAATATATTTTTGTTTTAAATGAGTGGCTGAGTTACAATGTGCCTTCTGCAAAGACGTTGACTGTATACCCCTGCTGTGGGTGAAGGCAACCTCGGATTGGCAGTAGATGACCAAAAATTGTTTTGACTGCTTGTGATGGTGGTAATTATAGCAGTGGAATGTCATGGAACAACCTTCTACCTTACACTGATAAAAGATACCCTTATATAAACGATTCTATTATTAATGACCTAAAATAGATTTTTATCCAGGTTCTAGCTTTGCCTTGTCATAAGATTAACACATCTCCTCTAACCCACTTATGTGCAGCTGACTCTGCTAAATTCTGAACGTGTCTTTCCGTTAAAAATCTCAGCCCACTTGGTTGTGTTTCAGGCCACAGTCATAGATTTAGCAGATGTTTTTTCTTTTTCTGGCAGAAGTAGCCCGAGGTCTTTTGAGTATGAGCTGAAACTGCTGATCAGACATTTTTGCACCATTGTGTCCTTTGCTTCAAAATCTGCATAATTAATTCACCCGACTCTCACACTAAGGTTCTTCCTTGTCTCCTAGCCTCTGTTCCTTTCCACCCTCTTTGGACTGCAGAGCCTTATTCATTATTTTCTGTATCTTTTTTGGATTGATCTTCTGGAAGTAATTATGCTTCAATTTTTAGGTAATGGCATGAACAAGAAGCTTTGCCTCGCGGACAATCTACTCAGTTTGAAACTTGGTATAGTCCCTTGGGCTTGTCTAATGGAAACGTGTGGGAGGGGGGGTAAGTTGGATGGAGAGGACCTGAGAAAAATGCCTTCACCCACAGTGGCATCGTGTCTTGAAAGCAAACCTCAGTGGCCCAGAGGCTTGGGAAAGCTGCATGCTGGTACAGTTAAAAGTAAACTAAGTACTCTCACAAAAGAAGTTTTCAGTCTCTTCCTTTGAGTTACAGGCTAATCAGATGATTACACCACATTTCAAATTATTATGCAAATGATATTTGTCTCTGACTTTCCTAAATAGTTGATGCAAATGATAGTCAGTTTAATTGTCAAGTCAACCGTATAATTCAAATTTTATTGAACAACCCTCCCAATGATAACAGTTTTTTGTAAAAAATCAAAAAATCAAAATGCACTGTTTCAAATTATTATGCACAACAGAGTTTCAAAACATTTTATTGTTTGTAAAGAACTGAAAATGGTCATTTGTTGAATTTGGAGCATTAGGAGGCTATATTTACTGAAATCAAGCTACATCTTAACAGGCCAAGTTACATGTTAACATAGGACACCTTCTTTGATATAACCTTCACAATTCTTGAGTCCATTGAGCTTGTGAGTTTATGGAGAGTTTCTGCTTGAATTTCTTTGCAAGATGTCAGAATAGCCTCCCACAGCTGCTGTTTTGATGTGAACTGCCTCCCACCCTCATAGATCTTTTGCTTGATTATGCACCAAAGGTTCTCAGTAGGGTTGCGGTCAGCGGAGGACAGGGGCCACACCATGAGTTTCTCTCCTTTTTTGCCGATAGCTAATGACACAGAGGTATTCTTTGCAGCATGAGATGGTGCATTGTCATGCATGAAGATAATTTTGCTATGGAAAAAAGTGGTCAGTGAGAAACTCTATATACTTTGCCAAGGTCATTTTCACACCTTCAGGGTCCCTAAAGAGGCCTACCAGCTCTCTCCCCATGATTCCAGCCCAAAACATGACTCCACCACCTCCTTGATGACGTTGTAGCCTTGTTGGGACATAGTGACCGTCCACCAACTATCCACTACTCCATCCATCTGGACCATCCAGGGTTGCATGGCACTCATCAGTAAACAAGACTGTTTGGAAATTAGTCTTCATGTATTTCTGGGCCCACTGCAATCGTTTCTGTTTGTGAGCATTGGTTAGGGGTGGCCAAATAGTAGGTTTATGCACAACTGCAAGCCTCTGGAGGATCCTACACCTTGAGGTTCGTGGGACTCCAGAAGCACCAGCAGCTTCAAATACCTGTTTGTTGCTTTGTAATGGCATTTTACCAGCTGCTCTCTTAATCCGATGAATTTGTCTGGCAGAAACCTTCCTCATTATGCCTTTATGTGCACAAACTCGTCTGTTCTGAATCAGCCACAAATTTCTTCACAGTATGATGATCACGCTTACGTTTTCATGAAATATCTAATGTTTTCATACCTTGTCTAAGGCATCGCACTATTTCATGCTTTTCAGCAGCAGAGGGATCATTTTTCTTTCCCATATTGCTTGAAACCTGTGGCATGCTTAATAAAGTGGAACATCCTTCTAAAGTAGTTTTCCTTTAATTGGGCTCACCTGGCAAACTAATTATGACAGGTGTCTGAGATTGATGTCAGTGATCCAAAGAGCCCTGAGACACAATACCATCCATGAGTTTAATTGAAAAACAAAAATTGAATGTTTATGACACTAAAATCCTATTTGCATAATAATTTGGAATGCAGTGTAAAACACTTTTCTTAAATTATTTAAACATTCAGTGTAGGGCTGCAACTGTTATTCAAATAATTCGGTTACAAAAACTTCTCGATCCAAAATTTATGTGTTGACGTGTTGTTTAATGTAGCACTTCTGGTCTATATGACCTTCTTCCGGTGTGACCTTCTTCCAGTCATGCTACCTAAACAAAACACAGATTTGTTTAACGGTGCCATGGCAGAGTGGCATAGTGACGGGCCGGCAAAGAGGAAGAAAATTTTTTAAAAATGACAAAAGTATCTCAAGTCTGGAATCATTTCATGCTCAAATTGAAGGAAATATTGTACAGTGTGCATGTGGTAAAGTTGAGCAGCGAGCTAGCATGCTACAACGTTTGATGTTAGTGTCTCGGCAGAAAGCATCCCACATCATGCACAGCCAGCGCACCCAAGACAAGGTACGTGATTGAGATTTAAAATTAAGATAGAATGTAGTCAGCTACGCTAATTATGCTTATATGACCAAAGGACATAGCCACCACCATTAGCATCTGGATGGTAATGGCTAGTGAAAGGAACTTTATGGTGTAACGTACCATTTAAAGTTGCGTTCTATGCAATAAGCATTGCAATAAATGTCTGCCTGTGTTATTGAGTGTTTGATACAATTCCTATTGCTCTTTAGGAAACAAAATTCCACAAATGTTGGTCAATGCAAGTTTCTTTAAAAAAAAAAAGTATCAGATTACTCGAGTAATCTTCGATTAGAGTAGGTGATTACCCGAACCGTAAAATAGTCGTTAGCTGCAGCCCTAATTCACTGTGACCTTGAAAATAGTTTTCCAAAAATTCTACTCTCTGCTTTGTATTTTGCTGTATAGTCTGCTTCTTGTGGCATTCTTCAGCTCATTCAGTGGCCCTGTCAGTGAGCTTTTATAAATTACAGTGTTGGCTCATTCTGATGAAGGTGAAATGAACTTGTGCCTCGGTGCTGCTTCCGTCCGTCCGTCCGTCCATCCACAGTTTTCCAGAATCACTACTCCTATGCAGTTTCCTGGATGGTCACTAAGTTCTTACACCAGGGGCGCCCTACCTGGGGCTCCTGAAGCATTCACGTTTCTGTGGGAAATTTTCTAATTTCACTTCTTATTTGGTCCAAAGATTTGCAAATAATTTGTCATTGTTGTGCATATGTTCTGTAGGCACCCTTGCACCCATGCACAACAACAGAAAATTATTTGCAAATCTTTGGACCAATTAAGAAGTGAAATTAGAAAATTTTCCACAGAAACCTGAACGTTCCAGGAGCCCCAGGTTGGGCACCCCTGTCTTACACGATGATCCTCAGCAATCTATGTCCAGTCAGTGCTTGAGGGCAAAGGTCATGAGATACAAGTATGCAGCAATTTAAATTTCAGTAAGCCTAGGCCGTTTTCATGTGTGTGTCTAGGTATATATAGAGAAATAGAAGCCCTTTATGTCCTCTGGGTGTACTCATCAGGATGGAATTAGCTGCTCTGTCATGAATGAGCTGGTTAACTGATTTGTTAGGAGCCGTCAACCTGTGCAGCATGTTTAATGCTTTTTTATGTTTTGTTTAAGCAAAGCCTAAAATTCTTTATATCATCCTCTTTTCAACAATTTATCCCATCATTAAGCTGAGATGCTGTCAGAATATGTTGAGAACATTTTTTTTCAGGATGGTAAATGGGAGGGGAAAATGTGTGGGGATGGACGGCTTATCAGTAATGAAAATTAGCTTTCAGCACTTCATATATTAACAGCTGGTGTAAATTGTCAGCATTTCCCGCTAAGGGTGAATAGTGTTGCTTTAATGATAAAGTGAGTATAAGTTGCAAAGCGGAATAAATGGAGTTTTTGTTTGCAGCAGTTGGTAATGAAGATATTTTTATTGAATGGGGTTTATTTCTTGCCTAGAAAACATTTACGCTTTGGTGACTTTTTGTGATTTAACAATTGCACAAGTCCAGGTTAAAAGATATAAAACTGAATATGCTTTAAAAAGTATTCAGCGGATATTTGCTTTGTATTTAGAAGGTTGAATTGTGGGAGGAAAGCAGTGCCTGTCAGAAACTTGTAATTGTTCTACAGTTTGCTTTAGGACTTTTTCCAGCTGTTGATTAACCATGACCATCAAAGATGTTTTCTCTTCAAGCATGGCATAATATAACAAGCTACAGGGCTTAAAGCTCTGTTACCACAATAAAGAATGACAGTACCACCACTTTTCCCCCCAAGTCTCTTGTTCTGACAGTTTAAACTTCAAAGGAGAAAGAAAACAGATTCAAAGAGGCGCTCCAACTTGTTTTTCCTCCAAGACGTTGTCAAGCTGTCCTTCAGGCATCAATAAATACAATCAATGTCTCTCTTGTGCTAAACAAGGGTTTTGGCTGTGTACTACTTGCTAAACGGCACACTCAAGACTGCAAGCAGGACGCTGGATCTCTGTAAAGGCATTCACAAAATAGGAAGGTTCATAGAGCAAAAGTATCCTTGGGTGGGAATATGTTGGGGCTTAAAGTGGTGTCATCGAGCCTTTATATACATTTCCTGTCATTTTATCCATCATTTTTTAATTCAACCTTTGGCCATTTGTTTGAGGTCTCACTCAAACAGCCTATCATCTTTGACGATATTTTTAGATTTTTTTTTTAATAGTTTTTTTTTTTACTGTGTAGATAATCCACATTTGGGGTATCATTTTTGTTCATAGTCTTTTGAGAACGATGAGGCGCTGATGGCCCCGAGGTAATTAATTAGGCCCTCCAAACTGCACATTTGGTCACTCTTGAGATTGCTTGGAGGTAAAAGTGTGGATTTTTTTTTTTTTTTGACATTTCTTCTTTTTTTCCTCTTACGCACAAAAAGCTTACATTAAAAGCTGGGGATTCGCCTTGAAGCTTCTGTTTGTTTTTTTAAACAAACAAGAAGTATAAGGTTTACCGCTAATTGCTGTCTCTGTGCTCAAGACAAATTAGGGTTGAGAAGGTGAACCATGCCAGAAGCGTAGTAAACAGAAATATTGAGTATGTTCACTTCTTTTCAAGCCCCCTTCTGTGTTGAGAGATAATGTTTACAGGGGTGTTAAAGGGCAGTGAGTGGCAAACTCAAGAAAAGAGGGGGAAGTGTTTGTCTTGTGAAATGGAGGTCTCAGCAGACCCTGACAGAGGTCGTTCTATTGATCACATCATTTTTTTAACCACTATGTTTGTAATTTTAAACAGAACTCTGTGGCTTTTTTGGTTAAAGCCGATTGGCAAGATGAATGATTAAAAGAGATGAAAGCTTTACTGAGAAGTGGACACAGATTCCAATTGTTAATCTCGTCACAGAGACTGACATATCCATCCACACGAGTGGACTTCCTGGTTAATCTGAGAACACCAATCTCATATCCCTGATGTCTGCCGGAGGACTAACCTCTCCCACAACTGAGCACAGAGAAGATTGAGAACGGTTGTGTTCTCGACATTACATGCGGGATCAATTATGCTGCGCAGCTGTTGAGTTTCCCCATCAGAATAAGTCGGCTCTGAACGAGAGGATAATATACAGTTTTGATGTTATGTATTATTTTTTCTCCCAAAACTGAAGGCTTTACACTTATCCCCTTGTCCAAGTCACCATTTGATCCATCCTTCTTTTGGTTTGGCATCATGTTCGATCATTAGAGACACATTTCCAATAAATTATGGGGAACTAAGTCACCTCAGAAAGCCCAAAGACAATATTTTTATATGCCCTTTTTATTACTTTTATTAGTGGTAGACCACTGAGGGTTGCCTTAGAATAAAGAATAATTTGTTGATGAAGAATGAACTGTGTAAATGTGGTACTAATTTTGAAACTAAAGAAGACTTTTATAATGTTGATTGCCGAGGTGATTTTCCATCATCCTTAAAGATGCACTGCAGTGGATATAAATTCCCTATAAACAAATCTACATTGTCTTAAAATGGTATCTTATGCCCTTTTCCCCTCATTAAAAAACCTTACAGTTGCTTGTAAAAATCTTTGCCCTTTTCCTCCCCCTTCAAATGCCAGGATCTAATTAGGCTCACCTACACCCCACCCACCAGGACACAGAAGTCTGCAAGTTGGCAAATTTGAACAACCAGCGCTTAGTGCTGATTGGTTTGCCTGTCATAGTGACATCCAAAAATGGTCCGTCTAAACTTGCCTTTTTCCAGGGGGAGGAGCTTAACTGAACTTTCACAACAGAAAAACACAGACATGACACATAAGCATGATTTCACTCTTGATATGTCTTGTAAGTCATTAAAAACATGTTAAAAGATTTTCACCACTGTGTCACTTTAAAGCCAAAGCTAAACATGGTACAAGATACTAACAGTTACAGACGTGAACTAAATTGTTGGTACCCCTCTGTTAATGAAAGAAAAACCCACAATGGTCACAGAAATAACTTGAATCTGACAAAAGTGGTAATAAATAAAAATTCTATGAAAATTAACCAATGAAAATCAGACAATGCTTTTGAATTGTGGTTCAACAGAATTATTTTAAAAAACAAACTCATGAAACAGGCCTGGACAAAAATGATGGTACCCCTAGAAAAGATTGAAAATAATGTGACCATAGGGACATGTTCAACCAAGATGCATCCTCTAATTAACATCACAGGTGTCTACAAACTTGTAATCAGTCAGTCCGCCTATTTAAAGGGTGAAAAGTAGTCACTGTGCTGTTTGGTGACATGGTGTGTACCACACTAAACATGGACCAGAGGAAGCAAAGAAGAGAGTTGTCTCAGGAGATTAGAAAGAAAATTATAGACAAGCATGTTAAAGGTAAAGGCTATTAGACCATCTCCAAGCAGCTTGATGTTCCTGTGACTACAGTTGCACATATTATTCAGAAATTTAAGATCCGCGGGACTGTAGCCAACCTCCCTGGATGTGGCCGCAGGAGGAGACGGATAATATGAATGGTAACAAAAGAGCCCAGAACAACCTCTAAACACATTCAAGGTGAACTCCAAGGTCAAGGTACATCAGTGTCAGATTGTACCATCCGTCGTTGTTTGAGCCAAAGTGGACTTCATGGGAGATGACCAAGGAGGACACCACTGTTGAAAACAAATCATAAAAAAGCCAGACTGGAATTTGGCAAACTGCA
Source organism: Pholidichthys leucotaenia (assembly GCA_020510985.1). NCBI lineage: Eukaryota > Metazoa > Chordata > Actinopteri > Cichliformes > Pholidichthyidae > Pholidichthys > Pholidichthys leucotaenia. The sequence goes on along the minus strand of CM035840.1, from coordinate 385,613,944 downwards.
TGTTGACAAGCCACAAAGCTTCTGGGAGAATGTCCTATGGACAGACGAGACAAAACTGGAACTTTTTGGCAAGGCACATCAGCTCTATGTTCACAGACGCAAAAATGAAGCATACCAAGAAAAGAACACTGTCCCTACTGTGAAACATGGAGAAGGTTCTGTTATGTTGTGGGGCTGCTTTGCTGCATCTGGCACAGGGTGTCTTGAATCTGTGCAGGGTACAATGAAATCTCAAGACTATCAAGGTATTCTAGAGAGAAATGTGCTGGCCAGTGTCAGACAGCTTGGTCTCAGTCGCAGGTCGTGGGTCTTGCAACAGGATAATGACCCAAAACACACAGCTAAAAACACCCAAGAATGGCTAAGAGCGAAACATTGGGCTATGCTAAAGTGGCCTTCTATGAGCCCTGGTCTAAATCCTATTGAACATCTGTGGAAGGAGCTGAAACATGCCGTCTGGAGAAGGCACCCTTCAAACCTGAGACAACTGGATCAGTTTGCTCATGAGGAGTGGGCCAAAATACCTGCTGAGAGGTGCAGAAGTCTCATTGACAGTTACAGAAATGGTTTGATTGCAGTGATTGCCTCAAAAAGTTGTGCAACAAAATATTAAGTTAAGGGTACCATCATTTTTGTCCAGGCTTGTTTCATGGGTTTGTTTTTTAAAATAATTCTGTTGAACCACAATTCAAAAGCATTGTCTGATTTTCATTGGTTAATTTTCATAGAATTTTTATTTCTTACCACTTTTGTCAGATTCAAGTTATTTCTGTGACCATTGTGGGTTTTTCTTTCATTAACAGAGGGGTACCAACAATTTTGTCCACGTCTGTATATAAAGGACATCAAATTTGTCAGATTTACTATTATTTAATGCTACATTTGTGCTGATTTGTGCCATTGAATCATTTATTCCGTTGTTTTTCAACCTTTTTTGAGGCACAGCACCCTTCTTGTTATGACCCGAGTGCCAATCTCGTCCGCGCTCGGGCCATGCATCATCTCTGCCAGCTTTGACAGCAGTGGATTACATTCTGGCTCCCCGGGCTCTTATTGTGACAGCGCTCGGCGGGGCTTCCTGCTGTCAGAGCCGATCAACTGTTCGGCATCACTGCTCGTTAGCTGCCGGCTTTATTAGTGGGCGCTGACAGCTGGTTGATGCTGGAGTATCGTCAAACATTCCTGGTCCTCGTTCATGTCAGGTTCGTGCTTATTCTTGTTCATGTCATAGTTTAGATCGTAGTGGCTGGGGTTAGCCCTACGATCCCTTGTATTCTGTATTGTGTGTTTTGCCCTCAGCGGCTCACAGCTTTGTGTCTCGTCTTGTCTTGTTATAATAAAACATCAAATGCAAAACTCACTGGTGACTTTTGGCGTGTTATGGTGGCCCGCGAGGGTCACCGCATGACAGTATACTCCAGCTAGGACGTCTAAACGGAGACGCCACACCGAGACGCCTTTCACCGTGAGTTTTTGCCGTAGGGTGGAGTTTTCCCCGTTAGTTGGACTTGGTAGGGAGATGCCTGCCCGCGAGTGTGGTTTTTGCCCCGAGTGGCTGGAGGAGATTGACGGCTATCTAGCTGAAGCCGCCCGTCTCATGCCCACCGAAGCGGCCGATTACCACTTATGCCTCACCCAGCGGGTCCTGCACAGTTACCACCTTACCTCTACTCCGGAGGGGAGCGGGAGGTTATCATGGATTGTGGCACAGTGCGAATGGATGGCAAAAGCACTCCAGGAAACCCCTCCACCTCCCGCGAGGACAACGTCCCTGGCGAGAGTGGGGATCCTTAGGCTGGAGGGAAAACCCGGCAGGAGACCTGCGGATCGGAATCCAGCTCCTGTCGCCCGTCCAGTCCCAGCGCCATGTGTTCCTGGGTCCCGCGCCGCACTGTTGGCCAGTAGGCCTCATCGCCATGCTCCTACCAAGTCCCAACGAGAATCCCATCCGGATCCAGCTCCGGATCCGGAGCTGGATCCGGATCCAGGAGTCCGGACAGGAGTTCCCTCCTGTCACGTCAAGACAGGAGGGAACCCCTGCAGTTGCCGCCCTCGGGTCATCTGTTCCAGCTGCGCTGTCAGCTCCTCATGCCCATTTCGCCCCGGCTGTCATGTCCTCCTCTTCGACGTCATCCACAGCGGCTGGGAGTGCTGTGAATTGTGCTTCGGCGAGGCCCGTCAGCAATCCTTCCCGAGCGGCTCCTCCTCGTCGCCCCGAGGGGCCCGCCGTTACCTCCCAGAGGGATAGAAGGAGGTCTCCACCCGCTGCAGCAGGCACCATCTTCTCCCCAGGAGGCAGGCAAGTGCAAGTTCGTTCATTCCACCATAATTATGATCTGCCTTGTCTGACTTCTGGGGGCGGAGTTCGGGGTTCACAGCCCCCCGAGCTCCCGCCACCTGCTGTAACTGTGATAACCAAACCTGCTGCCTCTGTGTCTCCCTCTGCTAAGTGGTCCACGACGCCAGGTCTACGTCTCGGGGTGAGGAGGGGGCCTGCAGCGCTGGAAAGCCTGGATCCGGCCCTTCAGCCACGTCGTGGACGGAGGAGAAGAGCGGACTGCGGCCCGGAACCTGTGCCGACGATGAAGCGTCCACGGGTCTCCTTGCCGGAGCGGTCCGAGCCAGTGGGTCGAGGGTCCCCTGCCTCCACGCCATATGGGTCATCAGCGTGGGCATCAGCGCGAGAGGAATCTCAGGCTGCGAAATCCATCTTGCTAGCTGCGGAGCCCGACGCAGCTGAGTTGGAGCCTGCGCATGAACTTCTTTGCCCTGAGCCTGGATCGACGGAGTCCTGGATGGCAACAGAACCCGAGTGCAGGCAAGTGCTCCCTCTTGTGTCTCTGTCCCCTGTGTTGGAGCATTTTTGCCTGCCTCTCGGGGAGGCGAGTGAGGGGCAGCCGCCTGCTGCGCCCGAACTCGTCTTGCTGGGTTCTGTTGCTGCCGGTGATACTGATCCCGGTTTTTCTGTGTGTTCTGAGCTTCCTTTCAGTATCACCGGCGCAGAGCCAGTCGGGGTCGGTGAGTTGGAGGTTCCAGGTTCAGGGGTGGAGGTCGTCAACAGAGCTGCACCGATCCAGTCGGGGTCCGTTGTGGAGGCTGCTGTGGCATATTCGGGGTCCATCGCGGGAGCTGCCTTGGCCCAATCGGGGTCTGACGTGGGTGCACCCGAGACCCAATCGGGATCCATCTCGGGAGCTGCTTTGGCCCAATCGGGGTTCAATGTGGGTGCGCCCGAGGCCCAATCGGAGTCCACCGCAGGGGCTGTTCTGGCCCAATCGGGGTCCGACGTGGGTGCAGCTGGGACCCAATTGGGGTCCAGCGGAGGCGCAGCGCCGGTGTGGTCCATGGATGGTGGAGGAGCTGCAGACCCTTAGCCGTCTGACCCATTTCAGGCTCATCCTTACCTTCTGTTCCCCCTTCAGAGTCATCGCCCCTGCGCATCATCGCCGGAGGCCGTGGGGATCCCTTTTCGCTCGCCCCGGCTCTCCCGTGTTTTGTCCTCGCCAGGGAGGCCGCCGCGGGCTGTTTTCCCCCGGTACTGGTGGCTGAGGGACACGGGTCGGCCACCTGAGGAACTGTTTCGCCGGTTCGGCGCCTCAGGTCGGCCACCCGACATGTTATGTGTTTCACTGGGCGATCTGGTTCGGCCACCGGAGGAGTGGACTTTCCTTGCCTGGGACTGTGGTAAGCTGCCCGGTCATGTTCCACCCCGCCATGACCACTCGTCGGCCGTTGGACGCGGGGAGACCGCCTGAACTGTTCCCGTGGCGTTTGGTCTCCGCCGGTCGGCATGAACTGTCGGGGGTAGAGGTCATTCCTGGTGGTGGTCTAGCCCTGTAATTGTTCTGTGTTTTTTTTTTCTCTGTCCTGTGTTGTAGTTGCTTTTTGACCTGAGAATGTGGTATTCATGTTTTGTACTGTCGGGAGTTTTTTTTTTGTTATTTGGGGTCTGTGTGACTGTTCCATGTATTTTTTTGAGGCGTTTTTTTTTTCCGTCTGTGCTCTGGTTCTCGATCTGTGGTTTGATCCCCTCCTGCCCCATCCGCCCACCCTGGAGGGGGTGGGGGGGATTGGATGTCTATGGGCGTTCAGGTGCCCGCCCTCGGAGGGAGGGTACTGTTATGACCCGAGCGCCGATCTTGTCCGCGCTCGGGCCATGCATCATCTCTGCCGGCTTTGACAGCAGTGGATTACATTCTGGCTCCCTGGGCTCTTATTGTGACAGCGCTCGGCGGGCCTTCCTGCTGTCAGAGCCAATCAGCTGTTCGGCATCACCGCTCGTTAGCTGCTGGCTTTATTAGTGGGCGCTGACAGCTGGTTGATGCTGGAGTATCGTCAAACATTCCTGGTCCTCGTTCATGTCAGGTTCGTGCTTATTCTTGTTCATGTCATAGTTTAGGTTGTAGTGGCTGGGGTTAGCCCTACGATCCCTTGTATTCTGTAGTGTATGTTTTGCCCTCAGCGGCTCACAGCTTTGTGTCTCGTCTTGTCTTGTTATAATAAAACATCAAATGCAAAACTCACTGGTGACTTTTGGCGTGTTATGGTGGCCCGCGAGGGTCACCGCATGACACTTCTTACATTGAAAAAATATCCTGCGGCGCATCACCAACCCTCAATGTTAAAAAATGACACATTGTAACATATTATGGGATGCTTAATAAGAATTTAGTCTTGTAATTAGGCCTGCAACAATAAAGAAAATGTGGCACACAATAAATTTTTAATAGTAAACTTTTTTTTCATTTATAACTGTCATGTTTATATCAGCATTGTTGGTCAAAGGCTCCTTTATACCAGACCGTGTGGAAATGGAGGGCTCTGCATATATGAGCGTAGTTTTATTCCCACTTGGTAAAATTGAGTGGGATAATTATGTTTTTAATGCGTTTTTCAGTTTTCTTTACAACTGTTTTCAAATATAGGCCACATACTGACTCGTTGACATTACTAGGCTCACTTTGCTCATTTGGCTTCAGTCAAAAATGCTCCCACACCAGTGCTTTGGAATTCAGTTTTCTATTTGTTCTTCCAAGCTCTCTGAAATTGTGCAGTTATCAGGACCCTCAGCCACAAGCAGTCCTGCAGTGCTCATATTGTAATTTGTTTATACTCAGTGTGAATCTTAGCACGATTACATACAAATCAGCATTGATATTCCACCGTTACCAGAGGAATAAATTGGTTTGAAAAGGAGACTTACCAGGGGCTGATGGACAGATGGGCCGGTGGAGCTTGGTGACAGTTTTGTCCACTGCTCGTTTGGTGTTGAGGACAGCTGACATTGGGATGCGGTTTCTGGAGGAGGTGGTGACATTTTCCCAGGTAGTGTGCTCCTCTGGATGGTATTGTGGGCTCGCACATGGCAGTGTTTTTTGGGATTTCCGCGGAGCATGCAGAGCGGCTAAATGCAGAGGTTGTGGGGGTTGCCCCGCCTCTCTGTGGGGTGAGTTTTTCATCAAGAAGGAGGGTTGCATTTATATTTCCACCCGCGGACATGGAAGAGCCACTACAGGCACCAACGCATAACAAAGGGAAATTATTTGCAATTTTTGGATCAGTTAAGTAAAATTGGACAATTTCCCATGGCACAACAAATGATCTCTCACGGCACCCTCGGGTTCTGCAGCACCCCTATTGAAAAACACTGGTTTAGTCCTCAATTTTCATATAATAGCAGTTATAATAAATGTCATCTCAGGCCACAACTCGGCCACTTGTCTGATTCAAACAAAGAATAAAGTCAACAACAAACTATTGTTATGAAAAGAAAGATGTTTTTAATGCATCTAAACACACAGTACTAATTTACTTTTTTTGCACAACTTGTTAACCACTTGCACTCCGGGCAATTTTCCTAAAAATGCCAAAAAATAACGTGCCCAAAGTAAATCGAAAGCTGTTCTTCAACCCTTTGCAGCATCTTCATGGGGTTGGTCTCATTTAAAAGAAAACACTTTGAATTTTTTGGCAAAAAAACCATAATCTCTCTACGTGCTCCGGCCACTGAGTTACAGTCATCTAAACATACTGAACTTGAAGAAAAAAAATTTGGACACAGTGTTTTTTTTTTATACAAATGCTTGTAAATAACACACAGCTGTCCGATCCGGCTGGAAAATGCAACAGAAATGTAGAACCAAGTGTTATCCAGCTGAGATCCAAATTTGGTAACAATACCACAAAAAATGAATATTTTACACAGCTTTGTTCTCAGGCTGTTCCCAGGCGTTTTGGAACTGTGCCAAATTGTGCCAAATGGCACAATTTGGAAAAACGTCTGTAACTTTTGAATGATTCAATGTAGAAGCTTCATTTTAGGCTCAAAGGAAAGGTCACACTCAGGGCTGTGTCTGTGTCTGTGTGTGTGTGGGGGGGGGGGTCTCGTCCCCCCCCCCCCCGCTACCAACGACAGAGTTCAGCCCTCGCTACATGACAGATTACACTCGTTGCATGTTTCCACAGCAACGCTGTCACAGCGGCCCCCCCCCTCGCTACTGTGTGTGTGTGTGTGGTTGTCCCCCCCCCCCGCTCGCTACAGAGGATGGACTTTAGCCATCGCTACACAACGGATTAGCCTTATGTGGTGATGTAGGACAGCAGTGCAGTCACCACGGCTCCCCCCCCCCCTCGCTGCAGAAGAATAGCGGGGGGGGGGGCGTTCACAGCCTGTACACTGCGAGCAACCCCTTGTACCGCGGCGCACGAACTTCAGACTTCGTGAACCGCACAGCTGTAATTTACTGATCGGTCAAAAGTCATTTTGGATTACAATTTTCAGGGATAGAGAATAATTTAGCTTATGACACCTTACCTCTTCACAGTGGAGTCTTGGCGAACTTGTCTTCCTCATTGTCAGACGAACGCGACGCTGGTCCGCTCTGGTTCTGGTCTCGCGACTCGATCAAAACATAATTCCATTATTGTGGCTTTGTGCTTCCATGATTGCGGTTTTTGGCGAACGATTTTTCAAAACAAATAACAGTAGTAATTAAAAAAAGACTGGCGAAGGCGTGTGTGTCACTCAGCCTTCGTCGTCAGCCTCCGTCGGTCTATAATGACCATGGAAGAAATCATAGCGTCTACTCTGCTGGAACCAATACAAAATAAGCACCGCCTGTGGCCGAACATGCCGATCCACGAATGGCACTCCCTGTCACACAGGTTGCATTTGTGGATGGTCTCCATGCTGCTGAGTCTGTGGAGCTCTTCCTGTGTCCTTTTTTGATCCGCTGCAGCAGCCAGTCTTCACCCAGCCTTAAAAAAAAAACAGCTCACGAACTTCTCTGCTTCAATTGGCTCACTACATTCAAAGCGTTGGGAGGCGGGTCCTCCTTCCTAGGTTTTCATTCATTGGTTCTTCAAGGTTTCAGAAACCCAATTCAAGGCTCTTATTAGTCGAATGAGAGGTCAATCAGATGAACTAATCTGTTCGCGGCTGTGTTTACAGATTTTTTTTTTCAGTGGCGCTTGGAGGCCACACCACCTACACCACCACCATCAATATCCTTATCATGCGTCATGCGCACGAGGGCGCACGAGTGCGCTCTCGTGCGCCCTAGGACGCAGAGACTTGCCCGCCCGCGGAACAACGGAGTGCAAGTGGTTAACAAGTTGACTATCTCAAAAACAGAGTGAGCACAAATGTAGCCCTCACCAGCTGAACTGTTTTGGTTTTTCATTAGGATCCAACTTCCCTCAGGTTTCTCTACTTTAATTGTTTTTTGATTGTTTTTTTTTTTTTTTACAAGGCTCACAATGCCCTATATAAACAAAACCTACAGTGACGCCAGTGTTAAGTGGTAGTGAATGTTCAAGTTAATTGCAACTCAGTTTTATTAATATAGCTCCAAACCCTAACACGCATCGCATCACTGCACTGATGCATAATATAAAGGTCTGGGTTTCTTTTTCCAACAGCCAGTATCCCATGATGTGCTTTAATACACACACTTCCACTTGTATTTAATCCAGTGCCATATTGTGTTAGCATGGCACAGTTGAAGTGTCTAGAATAAATATATTGTCAGATATGTTATACCTATTGACACGTTTTTTCAAACATCTTGATGACACAAAGTCTCTAAACCTCTCTAGATATTTTCTTGTTCTTGCTTGTTTCTTAAAGTAGAATCAAAATCTTGTGAAATAATGAGTGATGCACCGCCCACTGCCGTCATGTTAAGATGCTTGGCCCAAGCTTGTTTGAATTTATTTTCTGGCTACTGTATCTTTCTCCTCACTTGGTGTATTTTGCTCGCTTTCCAAAGAGCGGCTCATTAATAGGTCCATCTTCCTTTGTTCTAGCTGTGCAGCACTGAAACTGTCTGTGAAGCGGTGAGATACTGTGGTGTTGAATGTTTTCTCCCTGCTGTAAATTAGGGCTGTGTTGTGCTGTCGTTGAAACCAGAATATCTCACTGCTTATTTAGTCCTCTACTGTAGAGACGTCACTCACCTTTGAAGTTAACTTGAGATGTGGCTCATCTTGTTACTGTAGATCTCTGATGATACCCTGTTTGTGACATTTTGTTGTTCTCAGTCAGAGATGGGTTAATATTTTTTTTCTGGCTAACAAACATTCTGAACAAGAAAGCTCGATGTTGTGGAAATATTGAATAATCCTCATTCAAAAATAATGTGTTTTTCTTTTAAAGAGGGTTATGTTGAGCTAGAATGTCCTTATAAGTTACACAATGATGAAAAATACCTCTGATTTAGTCAAAGATCTGGAGGACCTATTTAATGCTTATAAAAACTATTCATTGACATTTTTTAGGTGATGTCATCAGTTTTTCCTCCACACAGTGTATGGCTCTTATAAATGCACAAGTAGTAAAGAAATTAGTTACCATTCCAGTCATAGAAATAACAGTTCTAAAGGCTTGTGTTGAAGCTGCTTTTTTGCTCGCTTGTCAAATGTGACTTTTCACCAACCTTGGCGTCGCGTCTTGACTTTCCTTTTCTCAGTTATAGTAAATGTTAAAATATATTCTATTGTCAGTTAAGGGAGACATCGAGAATGAAAGCAACGGAGTTGAGTTTTAATGGCATACGTGCTGTGCCGGGACCGTTTAGAGTGAGCTGATCTGTGACTGCTCTAACTGGTACAGTATGCGGAACATTGATCGCTGTCACCCCGCCATGATTTGTGCCCAGACTGTTTAGCTTTTGAGCTGCTGAACCTCTAAACAGACAAAAACAGCCACAGTCCAGGTCACAGTGTCTCTGAATCTGGTCAGCGGGAGCAGCATCATGTTTCCCAGCTTCTCTCTAAACTGTAAGTGGATATGTCCCACTTCACTGATGGGACGTGTGTTGATTCTTTATGGAAGGTTCATCATTTTACCTGAATTATAGACTTTTTTTTTTTGTCTAGCAGGCCAGCAGAAATGTATATTTATGCTCCAAAAATTTAATTTAATAAAATTATTAATAATTAATATTTAATTAAATTTAATTTGGAAATGGAACAAAATATAATATTTTGCAAAAATTCTCTAACAGACAAAAAAAATTTGACTCATCAAATTGCTTAAAATACGTTGATTAGCTTGAAGCATGTAAAATGCTGTTCCAAAAATGGATGAAGAAATGTTTCGTTAGACAAAAAAAACAAGGACATGTAGGCTTGATTTAAGATATTTCTTTTCATTTAGATTTCTATTTTGTCTGCTGCAGCTTTTAATTTTTTCAGCCTTAGAAATTAAAATGATTGTTTTGGACTTTCTTTTGGACAGCTTAAATTGTAAATGGCGTTTACTTGTATAACACTTTTTCTCATCTCTAGATGACCAAAGCGCTTTACAGATCGGGCTATCCACCCATTCACACACACATTCACACACTGGTGGCTACCATGCACAGGATCTGGCCTGACCCACCAGGAGCAACTTTGGGTTCAGAGACTTGCTCAAGGACACTTCAACATGCAGACTGCAGACAGAGCAGGAATCGAACCCCTGACCCTCTGATCAGTAGTCGGCCACAACAGTGATCTGCTGAATATGACAAATTTCAAACCAACACAGATCAATACGATGAAAAATATGCACTTTTTATTTATTGTCTTGGTTTTAAATGTGCACTTGGCACATGACACAGGCACATCAAAAGTGCATAAAAACACAATAACAGTGTTGGGGTTGAGCAGAATTGAAGTCGTAGAAAAATTTTTCCTCTTGAACAACAATTATGGGCGGGGGATAAAATTCTGTGAATAACCATTTTGGTCACATTTTGGTCATATCTGAAAGTGCATAAAATCTCAATGTGCACTGTTACTAGCATTAACATTTGTTTCCCTTTTGAAATAAAATATACTACATTCTGGTCATAACTGACCTTGGCATATCACAAAGTGCATTTAGCTGAATAAAAATGATGAACTGTCAAACACTTCAGTGTACAAACCCCCCAAGAAAAGATTGATAACATTAACAAACATCGCACATCTGCTATTGTAGTTTGTTTTAAATCACCACATGTGTGAGTAGAAACCTCTTTTGATGACTACACATTCCATTACACACACACATCAGTCCAGGCAGGGTTAAACAGATGAGTTTCATCATTAATTTTATGCTTCAGAGTTGACAATGACATGTTTTAAAGTGCCTTCACACCAAACACGAACGAGCGAATTTTTCACGTGGCACGATGACATTATAACTCAATGTAAACACGCAAATAGACATGAATTCACCATCTGAGTGAGTTGCAGACAGGTGGAGTTGCCTTTATAACTTCTGCAGCTGTGATCATCCTGCTGTTGAAATCCCCAAAATAATGTCATGCTTTGGTTTACAATATCTGATGGGGGGCTCACCTGAAAAAGTTGCCCCTATTAGGGGTGGGCGATATGGCCCAAAAATGATATCACGATATTTCTGTGAATTTTCACAATAACTATATTCTTCACAATATCATAGAGTACAGTTTTTTCTTTTAAATTTATAAAGGACAGTTTCACAGGCTAGCATTATGTTCAGCATATTCAGTAAAAACAAAAACTCTTATTTCTTTAGTTTATAAAGATCAGTTTAGAATATGTTTCAAACTTTTTTTTATTCTGTTACAAATATTACCAGAAAATATTATAAACCACCACATCTTAAGTGAATTGAGGGGTGGACTGGGACAAAAATTCAGGCCGGGAATTTGACTTCATCCTAGGCCACCCTGTTGTTGGAAACCAGAAAGCACCACAATTTGGGTAGGTCAACATTTTAAAAAAACAGGTATCAAACTAGTTATAAATGTAATTATAACCTTCAGCTGGGAGGAAAATTATAAATTTGGATTTTAGTAGTCAACTAATCTATTGAGTATTAAAACAACTGATTGACTAATCTTAATTTTAATCTGGCACTGCATCTGATTTCTTCACCTTTTCCAAATTTAAACACAAGGTAAGAGGCTTTAGGTAAAAAGTTACAATTCTGTGGGAAAAAGGTCATGGCACTTCTCTAATGTTTTGACTCTGGATGTTCAGTGTGGACACCCACCTGGTTAAAGACTTTTGAAGCTTTCTTGTCACCATCTGTCAAAAACCAGCTAAATTATTGCACTGGGTCTTACTGGGAAGCCTGCTCTTAATAATCGCCACTATTCCTCCAACCCTCTTGCCACAGCATTGCGCTGGCAGTCGTTACCTTGACACACTCAAAGAAGGCCGCTGGAAGAAGGGGCGTGGCCAGATAAGAGCCTTGGCAACTTCACGGAGCTGTTGACATTTCCCCACAGCAGCTCCCCTGGTTCTAATTGGCTACCACTGATAAGGTTCAGATGTTGTAATTGGCAGCTGCTGATAAGATGCTGTCACCTGCTGCAGCAGCTTGCAGCGTGGTGGAATGACAACAGCTCGGGAGGTAGTGGGCGGACAGGGCTGAAACCAGGGCCTGAACCTTGTCTTCTAGCGATATCTCCCCCCCCCCCCCCCCCCCAGAGCTTGGTGTACGATGTCATACAGTGGGGAAAAAGCTAAAATTATTTATGTCAACCAATATGTTAATATTATTGAAAATGCATTTTTATGCAGTTGAATCAGCTTATATGCAACTCAGTGAACAGTGGTTAGCACTGTGGCAGCACAGCAAAAAGGTTGTGGGTTCGATCCCAATCGAACCCACAACAAAAACATTCAGAATTTTTAAAAAAATGTACCTTTATGAAAAGATGTTTAAAAAATGAGAAAAAACCCCAAATTTAAGAACGGTAACAAGCAGATGAGAGTAAAGTTGGTACTGCAGACTACATATAGTCTGTAGTTTTGAAAATTATAAAGGTTTTTCTTAAAATCTCTTAATAGTCCTGAAAACATTGCCTTATGAATGTAAGAGCAATTTAGCCCTGGGTAATGCAGCCTATTTATTACATTTAAAAATGTAAACCCTAAACTACAGTATAAGCAGCTACAACAGTATTTTATAACCACAGACACTCATTTACCACATTACTTCTGTCTTCATCTCATTTCTATGCTCTGGGGCATGAGGGGGGTTTGATCATTTTAACATCTTAAATTAATTTAGTATGTCATTTCACCGGGTCAGGAAGAGGGTCTAAATAAAACAGGGAGGGAATGGGCTTATTTAAAAGTATCATTTCATCATTCGGCCTACCTGTCTGCCATTTTGCCAAACAAGACACTTCTGCAGGTAAATGACCGCTGCATCAGACCTCCCGTCTCTCTTTCTCCCAGTTTACCCGCATTAGAAATCTCCAGAAAAATGAAAATAAACAATGTTGAAATTGACACAGTTTTCGAATCCAAGTTCCTAGATATCATTGTTGATAACGAACTAAACTGGAAATCACACATAAATTATGTCAAAACTAAAATGTCTAAATCCATTGCCGTACTGTATAAAGTTAAGGCTCTCCTGTGTCAGAAATCTCTTTGCATTTTATATAATTCACTGATCGTTCCTTTTATAACATACTGTGTGGAGATCTGGGGAAACACATATAAAACAAACACAAACTTAATCTTTTTACTACAGAAAAAAGCCGTACGCATTGTATCAAAGAAACCTTACCGTGAACCAACAAATCCAATATTCATTCAATTACATACTCTTAAATTTAGAGATCTGGTAGATTATAATGTCATTCAAATCATGTACAAAGCAAATAATAACCAATTACCTGTAAATATTCAGAGACTGTTTAAAAAAGGGAAAGCAAATATGAGCTAAGAGGTAACTCTGTTTTTAATAAGCCAAAGGTTAGAACAAATACAAAGTATCATTGCATGTCTGTCACTGGAGTTAAACTGTGGAACTGTTGCTCTGAAAATATTAAAACATGTTCAACTCTGAAGCAATTTAAAAAATTGTACAAAGATGAGAAAATCTCCCAGTGTCTCACTGTAAATGCTGGGAGATAAAGTTGTAATAACTTAAAGGGTTTTTTTTTTTGTTTGTTTGTTTTTTTGATCTACTTGTTCTATTTGATTTTCTTTGTTGATTTTGGGTAAGACTTAAATTTTTATGTTATTGATTTTAAAATTGTAACGGGGTAGGCACTATATAAGCACTAGCTTCAGCCTACACCCTTTCGGTTGTTCTTTTGTGTGTTCTTATTGTATTGTATGTGTTTATTATTATTATTACCGAATAATAATAATAATGAATTGAATTCATTCATTCATTCCATTGCACAGACAACTCCTTGGTCTGTTAACGGATTTTTTTTTTCTTTTGGTTGGTTGAATAAATCATGCTGGGGCAGCCACAAGGGAACGAAAATAAACCTCTGGACACTTCGGAGTCCAGACGTCAACAACATTGCTTCAAGATGAAGTAAAACTTTTCACTGAAGCCGTGTTATTGACGTGCTGAAAAAAATGTGGGCAGATTATCCGAATCGCTGCACCGTTTTTTTAAAGAAGGCAGCAGTCTGAAACAGCCTTAAAACTAAATTACTTCCTCACAATTAGACGCAGACGTTCCAAGCACAGAGCGCCACTTCTCGCACCATGTTTTTTTTTTTGTCGTTTCTATGCGTAACTTCTGCTGGCAGCGTAACGGACCCCAAATATCGCGATATTCATTTTTACACCAGTATCAAAAATTATACCGGTATTGTCCTGAGCAATATGATATGACACACCCCTAGTCCCCATCTCCAAAACTTCACAAGATGATCGGTGTTTATGTTGCTAGTCTTGTTAGCACGTCCGTGGGTAAATAACGACATCCCGATTCAGCTGAAGAACTCCCAGTCCTTCTTTCTCCAGGTGAATGTCAGTCTCATTTTCAAACTAGTTTACTCTCCAATATTGATACTTTTACTCCGATGACGGCAGAGTCTCAAAGCTAGCACTATCCCTCGGACGCGAATGCCCGATTTTGCGTGTGCTCACCTCTTTCCATTGACTTTGTATGCATTCGCGCCGCCCGTTCGTGTTTGGTGTAGGCTTGGTATCTTGGCACTAGCACGGTTAGCCACAGTCATAGAGCCCACACTTCCAAACAAATGTGCTGTATTGTGGGTTGATGGTTGCTAGGCTACGTGGAGTGTTGTATTTACGGTCTGTAGTAATTAATGGATTTCTGCAATTTTGTGAAACGTGTTGGCCTTTGCTTTTCTAGCTGGACCACAGACTGGGCCTGGGCCACTCAAAGGTTGGTTCTGGGCCGCTAATTGAATAGGCCTGCTGTAAACTTCATACATTTCACAGCTACTTGACGTGGTTCAGCTTTTTCATTGGTTGTTCCATTGTTGTCTCACTGCAAGAGGGTCTCTGGATCTGTCTGGATATTACATATTGTCTCCATGCTTGTGTTGGTTTTCTCCACCTACTCTGATTTATTTCTCCAATTCAAACACATGCCTTCATGCATGGTAGCAGCCACTCCAGTTCAGGATGTTAGTAAAGTTTGGAGAACCATACTTTGATTCTGTTGTGCATACCATGCTGTGTATAGAGTAAATAACAGAATTGTGTAAAAGCTGATCAACAGCATTCCTGGTTAAGGGCACCTCTACACAGCATGGAGATCTTTGGGTAACTGAGAAATCAAAGCTTGGCCTGATCTCGCAACAATCTCCTAAATCCTGGAAAACACCATGTCTGTGTAAATATTTGGGAGATCAAAAATTCACTTTTCACCAACTTTCATGGCTCTGTAGAGATCTTTGAAAGATCCTCGAGAGATCATTGAGAGACCAGGAGATATCGCTGAGGACTCATTTGAGAATTTCTGGGGCAATCAAGGAGGTTGCTGAGCATTTCAAAGGATTCTAGTGCTCTTCTAGCCCCTTTACACAGGGGTGGAGATCATTGAGCCATGAAAAAATGACCAGATTTCTCAGTGATCTCTTAGGGATCTCAAAGATCTCTCTCCAAGGTCGCCACAGTCTCCTCAAAGTTTTGACTCGGTCCAAAACAGTCTCTCAGTGGTCACCAAAGGAAAGTAATCTCTTAATGAACATTAATCTCCCAATGATCCGTCAGCAATCTCCACCGCCATCTTTCAAGGAACTTTATTAGTCTACCATGGAACACTCAGCGATCTCTCACTGATCTCTCAGCCATCTCTGCCTTCAGAGTTGAAAAATTTAATATTCATTGAAAGATTGTGGAGAGATTATTAGGAGATTGATGAGATTGTTGAGTGCTCCTTGGTCACTCAGTGATTTAATTGATCTCCCAATGATGTCTAAGAGATCTTTCAATGATCTCTCAGCAGTCTTTCAATGAAAGTCTAATTTTTCTGCCCTGAAGGTTGAGATGGCTGCAATATCAGTAAGGGATCACTGAGAGCTCATTGAAAGATCATTGTGAGATCTCTCTGTGTAAAGGGGTATAGCAAAAATAATTGTTGATTAGTAGTACTAAAGCCATTTTGTGACTGATCTATACAAGCCATATAAAATCGTCAAATAAAAAACGGGGTGTCTTAGCGTGTTTCAAATTCCTCAAGGTGATACAGAGAAACTGTGTCCTTCTGATATTAAGACTAACTTACTGCCTGCAAGTATGCTAAATTCAACCAGGAAAATGAATCACAAGGAAGCTTCCATTAACATTTAACACACTTTTATTATAACAAAGGCAACTACAAGGAAGAAAGCCTGCCTTTAATACATGGTGGCTGCCCTTTTCCTTGTGAGGATGAGGTAAAAGCCTCAGTCACTCTTTCAGAAATATGATAATAAAAGGCTCATTTGTTAGACCCTCCTTGGCTGACAGTAAATGCACGCAGGATTAAACCAAGTTCATCTGTTTCGAGTAGATTATTTGTGGGGACCTGACGATGCCACATATTTTTTTTTTTTTTTGTCTGAGGTCCCACAGGATTCAAAGCCAGTTTCATATTTTCCTTTTGCACAAGTCGAAATGAAGAAATTGCCTATTAACTTTCCCCCCTTTTGATTTTCGCTCTGATAACGGTGTGTCTTTGCTTCTGTGCCACTGAATTATGGAGCTACACATCAGTATTTAATGAGGTGACAGCTTTGCTAGCTTAGGATACCTCAGACTCCTGGTGCGTGTGGCCGTCCCTGATCCAGCCCCTCCAGACACTGAAATAGGTGCTGTACATCATTTATACATTAAAATGAGAAGCTCCTTCCTCTGCCCAGTAATGAGATCTGTAGGACTTCTCAGTGGTCCAACAGCCAGATAGGTTTCAGAATGCTCATTACAAGTGTTGCTTGTGCCATGGAAGCATATTTTCTATCAAGCTTCAAGTTGTTTAACGAAGTGCCTCACTGGTTTATTGCCCATGTCAGAGTTAATAAACTAGCAGTAGAGTTTTACATTTCGTAACACTTCAGTGATTTGTCTCACATGTTCACATCAACAAGCCAACATATCCCCACTTCCATCCTTGTCGCAGATTTTCTGGCTGCACTGCATTTTTTCCCTCTCTTCCAGGTGTGAGGACTGTAGTAAAATAATCTGCTTTGCAGTAATTGGACAAATCCACACTGGCGTCTAAGTGGACAGAAGGCTGTCAGCCTTCTCCTGAAGCATGTTTATTAAAATTACTTTCTGTCTTTCAGAGCTCATCGTGCCTTCAGTTCAGCAGCATCTGTTTTGTTCCGTCATTAAGATCGATCCTTCAATCACATACAGTTTGTGTGGTCCTGGTCCTGCTGGAGTTCCTCTGCATGCAGCGATGTTTTACTTTTCTGTTCAACAAGACTTCCTGGGGGGTAATATGGTGTTAAAGAAGGTGATGTTTTCACTAGTTAACTGTAATGAAAGTCCCTATTTTCTGTTTGTGCTTTTGTATGGTTATGCTGAACCAACTGCTTATCACCTCCATCCAGTTGCTAAAAAAAAAAGCTTTATAGTTTTACTTTGCATAAATAGAACCCTAAAGCATTGTTGCTATTGTTACAGGCATCACCACAGTTTTGTTGTTAAGCCCCGTCACACCTTGACGATTTAGGCAGTGTATGCTGACATTTAAAAAAATTGGCAAATACACTGGCGTACGTCTAATAAGTTAAGGGTGAGTTTCGTATAAGTTCAGAGCACGCTGAAGCATGCTGGTATATGTCATAGTACGGCGAGGTTGTCTAAAAATTTTGAGCATGCACAACATTTTTCGATGTATGGATCATACATTCCGCATACATACACGGGCCATAAGTTATATGTAAGTTATGCGATTGTTCACACATGTTACTTGTAAGTTACTCAAAAGTCAAAATACATCAAGATAATGTGTAGCGTACCCAAAACTTCTTTCTAACCTATGAGTAACGTGCTTTGATCCTATGTGTAACTTACTGAACAGGTTTCTAATTCAGTTACCATATAATGGCGTATTGGCAGCATTGGTTCACAGGAGGAACCCGTCAAGACTCCATGGTGAGCAGATGTCCATGTCAGACTGGTCTTGTTCTTTTATTCAGACAAAGTAAAGAGATGTTTCATACCTCGACATGTTTCGACTGTCATCTGGCATTTGTGCCGTGTCACATCAGCTGTTTTATCCTTTCCATAGGCGTGACCGACCTGACAGATTTGACAGCTCTGCCGGGTCGGTTATGCCCCCCCCCCCCATCCTGTGATGGTCTCTGGAGGAGTGTCCCAGGTGTGTGAGAGCATGAAGGCTCCATCATCTCGGTCCACGGTGTTGTGGGCTTGCTTCCTGATTTCATTTGCTTCTTTGACCCAGCGTTTGTGTTTGTTGTCCTCTAATCCAATTGTTTTTGCGTTGTTCCAGTCCAGAATGTCATTGTTGATGCCCGTCCCCCCCGGCAATGTTTTTGGAGGAGAGAATCATTTTGGTTGAACTGAGATAATGGAGCCTTCATGCTCTTGCACACCTAGGATTCATAGATCGGGAGGCGATGGCAGTTTGGCATGACCACGCAATGCATAAGTTAGGATAAGTTATGCATAAATTATGCATAAGTTAAACTATCGTCGGGCATAAGTTGTGAACGCTGGCAACACACTAAGCATTCGTTGGTATTAGGGCTGTCGCGATAACTGCAATTATGTAGCACCACGCTATGGACAAGCGTACCACGGAGGACAACGAGCAACCACAGCAACTGCGGTATAAATAACCCCCTGAAAGGTCAACGTACACAGACCTTATGCCATCCTATGCACTGAAGTAGAAAAGCAGGTTTTCATTTTGATAACGGTGACTTTGTTTTTGCTTCCTGTGCCTGCAGAATTGTCATTAAGGCTACAGCGCTTAGCAGACAGTCGAGCTATGAACGCTAATGTTAATCAGTTGCACAGCAGCGGCTGAACTTCCTCAGTGTCCTGAGGAAGAACAACCAAGACCAGTAGCTGCTGCTGGCCTTCTATCGCTGCTCAGTGGAGATCGTGCTCACCTACTGTCTGGGTGTGTGGTACGCCGGCTCCACGGCCGAGAACAGGAAGGATGTGCAGAGGGTCATCAACGCCGCCCAAAAATTCATCAGCGGCCCTCTGCCCTCCCTGGAAGACATCTCCAGATCCTCCTGTCTCAGAAGGATCAAGGCTATCACAGGAGACCCCTCACATCTCGCCCACCACCTGTTCGACCTGCTTCCCTCTGGATGACGGTTCAGGTCAATCACGTCCCACACCTCCAGACTGACAATTTCTTTCCCTGGGCCATCCGAACTGCAAACAGTCAGAGGGGGCCCCTCCCTCTGAACATGCACATGCTCAGAACTAACGACCTTTTAATTATCACAATAACACACCTGTCTTTGCACTCCTCACTTTCATGTACATTGACCCATGCGTGAAATCACTACTGTGTATATTTTCTATAATCCTTGGGCCATTTTACTCAATTGTGTCTGCACTCTTATGTACATAGTTCCGTCTGTGAAGCCACTACCCTACCTGTGTATATTTCCATAATCCTGGGCTATTTTTATTTCAGTCATGTATTTTAATCGTGTGTTCTGTAACCGTGTTTTATCTAATCCTTCTCTCTTACTTTATTGTGCAGTAGCCTGGTGGAGCACCCACAGTTTTGTTGTACTGTACAATGACAACAAAGCCTGTTCTATTCTATTCTTCTCTATTCTATCCTTTATGGACCCGTAATGAGGCACAAGCTCTTACAGTGATCGTACTTTGTTTTACTTAATGTGTAATGTGCTAAAATAAGAAAATAAAACTGTAAACTTCACCAGCAGTCAAGACCATTGCCATCACACATTATGGGGATCCAGAATCAGAATCAGATTTATTGCCATTGTTCATGTAGTACACAAACTAGGAATTTGTCTCGGTGCAATGCTGCAACATTAAACATGATAAAAGAAATAAACTATACATGCAATAAGGTGTAGAATAAGAATGAGTAATACTAGTCAGCAGTTTAAATACAGTGGGGTAAAAAACTATTTAGTCAGCCACCAATTGTGCAAGTTCTCCCACTTAAAAGATGAGAGAGGTCTTCAATTTTCATCATAGGTATACCTCAACTATGAGAGACAAAATGAGAAAAAAAAATCCAGAAAATCACATTTTCTGATTTTTAAAGAATTTATTTGCAAATTATGGTGAAAAATAAGTATTTGGTCAATAACAAAAGTTGATCTCAGTACTTTGTTATATACCCTTTATTGGCAATGACAGAGGTCAAACGTTTTCTGTAAGTCTTCACAAGGTTTTCACACACTGTTGCTGGTATTTTGGCCCATTCCTCCATGCAGATCTCCTCTAGAGCAATGATGTTTTGGGGCTGTCGCTGGGCAACACAGACTTTCAACTCCCTCCAAAGATTTTCTATGGGGTTGAGATCTGGAGACTGGCTAGGCCACTCCAGGACCTTGAAATGCTTCTTATGAAGCCACTCCTTCGTTGCCCGGGCGGTGTGTATGGGATCATTGTCATGCTGAAAGACCCAGCCACGTTTCATCTTCAATGTCCTTGCTGATGGAAGGAGGTTTTCACTCAAAATCTCATGATACATGGCCCCATTCATTCTTTCCTTTACACGGATCAGTCGTCCTGGTCCCTTTTCAGAAAAACAGCCCCAAAGCACGATGTTTCCACCCCCATGTTTCACAGTAGGTATGGTGTTCTTTCTCCTCCAAACACGACAAGTTGAGTTTTTACCAAAAAGTTCTATTTTGGTTTCATCTGACCATATGACATTCTCCCAATCCTCTTCTGGATCATCCAAATGCTCTCTAGCAAACTTCAGACGGGCCTGGACATGTACTGGCTTAAGCAGGGGGACACGTCTGGCACTGCAGGATTTGAGTCCCTGGCGGCGTAGTGTGTTACTGATGGTAGCCTTTGTTACTCTGGTCCCAGCTCTCTGCAGGCCATTCACTAGGTCCCCCCCCCGTGTGGTTCTGGGATTTTTGCTCACCGTTCTCGTGATCATTTTGACCCCACGGGGTGAGATCTTGCATGGAGCCCCAGATCGAGGGAGATTATCAGTGGTCTTGTATGTCTTCCATTTTCTAATAATTGCTCCCACAGTTGATTTCTTCACACAAAGCTGCTTACCTATTGCAGATTCAGTCTTCCCAGCCTGGTGCAGGTCTACAATTTTGTTTCTGGTGTCCTTTGACAGCTCTTTGGTCTTGGCCATAGTGGAGTTTGGAGTCTGACTGTTTGAGGTTGTGGACAGGTGTTTTTTATACTGATAACGAGTTCAAACAGGTGCCATTAATACAGGTAATGAGTGGAGGACAGAAGAGCCTCTTAAAGAAAAAGTTACAGGTCTGTGAGAGCCAGAAATCTTGCTTGTTTGTAGGTGACCAAATACTTATTTTCCACCATAATTTGCAAATAAATTCTTTAAAAAACAGACAATGTGATTTTCTGGATTTTTTTTTTCTCATTTTGTCTCTCATAGTTGAGGTATACCTATGATGAAAATTGGAGACCTCTCTCATCTTTTAAGTGGGAGAACTTGCACAATTGGTGGCTGACTAAATACTTTTTTGCCCCACTGTATATTAGCGAGCAGCAGATAATGTGGAGAACCATATAGTGCAGTCGGTAATGCAAGAAGAAAACAGTGCTGATTGACATGAGTCTGGTTGAGCTGCTGTACATAGTGCACGAGAGTCAATAAGTCATTTAGTGTTCAGCAGTCTGATGGCAGAGGGGAAGAAGCTGTTCATGTGACGGGAGGTTTTAGTCTGAATGGACCGAAGTCTTCTACCTGAGGGGAGAGGGGCAAACAGTACGTGACCAGGGTGTGAAGGATCGGCTATGATCCGGCCAGCACGCCTCCGGGTCCTGGAGATGTACAGATCCTGGAGAGATGGGAGCTTGCAGCCGATCACCTTCTCAGCAGTGCGCACGATGCGCTGCAGCCTTAGTCTGTCCCTGGCAGTGGCTCCTGCGTACCACACGGTTATGGAGGTGGTGAGGATGGACTCGATGATGGCTGTGTAGAACTGCACTAACATCTTGGTGGGTAGCTTGAGCTTCCTCAGCTGCCGCAGGAAGAACATCCTCTGCTGGGCCTTTTTGATGAGGGAGCTGATGGTTGGCTCCCACTTGAGGTCCCTGGTGATGGTGGTGCCTAGGAAGCGGAAGGAATCAGCAGTGGTGATGGGAAAGCCTATGAGGGTGAGGGGGGGCAGAGGGGTTGTGACTTTCCTGAAGTCCCCAATCATCTCCACTGTCTTCAGAGCGTTCAGCTGCAGGTTGTTGTTGTTGCACCAGGACGCCAGCTGGGCCACCTCTCTCCTGTAGGCGGACTCGTCGCCATTGGAGATGAGCCCGATGAGGGTGGTGTCATCCGCAAACTTGATCAGCTTGACAGACTGGTGGCTGGAGGTGCAGGAGTTGGTATACAGGAAGAAGAGTAGGGGGGAAAGTACACAGCCCTGGGGTGATCCGGTGCTGATGCTAACAGAGTCTGAGACAGTCTTTCCCAGCCGCACATGCTGCCTCCGGTCCGTCAGGAAGTCGGTGATCCACCTGCAGAGGGAGTCAGGCACGTTGAGCAGGGACAGCTTGTCTCGGAGCAGAGCGGGGCGGATGGTGTTGAATGCGGAGCTGAAGTCCACAAACAGGATCCTGGCGTAGGTTCCCGGGGAGTCCAGGTGCTGCAGGATGGAGTGGAGGGCCAGGTTGACTGCGTCTTCTACAGACCTGTTGGCTCGGTAGGCAAACTGCAGCGGGTCCAGGAGGAGAGTGGTGATGGACTTGAGGTGGGGCAGGACCAGGCGCTCAAAAGACTTCATGACTACAGAGGTGAGCGCTACAGGTCTGTAGTCGTTAAGTCCAGTGATCCGTGGCTTCTTGGGGACAGGGATGATGGTGGAGGATTTGAGGCAGGTCGGCACGTGGCATAGCTTAAGGGAGGTGTTAAAAATGTCTGTGAAGACAGGAGCCAGCTCTTTCGCACAGTGTCTCAGGGTGGAGGGAGACACGCTGTCCGGACCGGGGGCCTTGCGCTGGTTCAGTCTGGAGAACTGTTTGAGCACGTCCTGCTCACTGATGACAAGGGCAGGGGGGGAGGAGGGGGGGCCGCCTTTGATGAAGTAGGGACCGTGGAGGCTGTGGAGCTGGAGGGAGGGGGGGAGTTGGACACAGCTGACGAGGTGTCAAAACGGGCATAGTGTTGGGACAGTCTTTGACAAAGGGCTTTGTCATCCTGACCTTTAGGAGCCTGAGGCCGATAGTTGGTGATTTGCCTCAGTCCTCTCCACACAGAAGCCGAGTCGTTAGCAGTGAACTGCTGCTGGAGTCTCTCAGAATACACAGATTTAGCTCTCCTCAGCTCTCTGTTAAACCGATATTTAACCTTTCTGTAGCGGTCCCTGTCTCCACTTTTCTGCGCTGCTTCCTTCTCCTTCCTGATCTGTCTGAGCTTAGCAGTGAACCAGGGCTTGTCATTTGAGTACCTCACCCTGGTGCGCGATGGAAGAATGCTGTCCTCACAAAAGTGGATATATGATTTTACAGTGTCTGTGTACTCATCCAAATCATGGGTGGCTCCTTTAAACATGCCCCAGTCAGTTATTCCCATGCACGTTTCCAGCTTCTCCTCAGCTTCACTGGTCCATTTCTTCGTAGTGCTCACAACAGGTTTAGTGAGCTTCAGTCTCTGTCTGTAAGTGGGAATGAGGTGGACCATCACGTGATCAGATAGTCTGAGCGCAGCGCGGGGAACAGCGCGATACGCGTCCTTAACTGTGGTGTAACAGTGATCCAGCGTGTTTTTTCCTCTGGTGGGGCATTTAATAAACTGTTTGTAGCGGGGGAGATCGTGGCTCAGATTGCTCTGGTTAAAGTCGCCAACCACAATAACCAGAGAGTCTGGAAAAGTGCGCTCCGTATGTTGGATGTGATCCGCGAGTGTGCGCTGAGCTACGCGCGCGTCCGCGTCGGGAGGGACGTACACAGCAGCGAGGATGAATGAAGCGAACTCCCGCGGGGAATAAAATGGCTTGCAGTTAATAAAAAGAAATTCCAGGGCGGGAGAACAGTGTTTGGAAATTACCATTACATCAGAGCACCAGCTGCTGTTGATGTAAAAGCAGACTCCACCTCCTGAGGATTTACCGGAGAGCTCTGTGTCACGATCAGCACGAAACAGCTGAAATCCCTCGAGGCGCAGCGCGCTGTCCGGTGTATTTTCCCTGAGCCAGGTCTCAATAAAACAGAGGGCAGCCGAATACACACAGTGTTCACTTTTGTGTGTGTGGCTAAATCTCGTTGTTCACTTATGTTCCCCTATTGATTATTAAATATATTGTTCAATAAATTATTGCCAACAGCATGTTTGCACCCAGTACTGTGGAAGCTTCCACAGCATCGGGTGCTGCCACTGCCAGCACCATGTGGGGGACTGTAGACGGATTCCCGCAGGCAGTTAGTTGCGGAAGCGTTTGGACGAATTGCTAAATACAGCCATGACAGTGAGCACTGAAAGGGCACAGAGTGTGTTATTTCCTTCTGAGCGGAGTGTTTATGATCCTGACAATTGAGCTCTGAGAGGGAAACAACTACTGCATAGTACATTGCTTGTCTGAACGTGATTTTTCAGACAGTGGCAAAAATCATGGAGACAAGAGCCACACAGGGTGCTGTACAGAGGCTGTCCTGTTTAAATAAGCTGAATGTCACTGCAGTCTCCAGTCCACACACCCTGTAGTTGAAATACTGCAGTTGCTGCCACTGCTTTATGAAAATGATCAAGTTGTTGTTTTGTTTTGTTTTTTTACAGAATCAGCAGTTCATGCCTGTAGAAAGACTGGAGGGCCGTACAATTGCCACATACGCACAAGTTGAGAGCGGAGCTGCAGCGAGTTTCTCACAGTTTCCATCGTTTGCCACATAAGTTATGAACCCTATTTTAATTACGAGACCACAGGGTCCTATAAATATTTGCAATAATACCACATATTGTGATGTTGAGCTATCCACCGTCACCACAGGGAAAATTTCTCCACCATGACAGCCCTAGTTGGTATAAGTTATCTTATACTAAGGGGACAGCAGTGGCCCAGGAGGTAGAGCAGGTTGTCCAATAACCGCATGGTTGGCGGTTCGAATCCCGCTCTCCCCAGATATACTGCCGTTGTGTCCCTGGGCAAGACACTTCACCCCCTCTTGCTCCTGGTGGATCTGGAAGCGCTATGTTAGGCAGCATGCCACCATCAGTGTGTGAATGTGTGTGTGAATGGGTGGATAGCAGGATCTGTAAAGCGCTTTGGTCATCAAGAGATGAGAATAAAAGCGCTATATAAGTGAATGCCATTTACCATATAAGTTATCGAAACATTCTGTGTAAGTTACATTATAATACATTATGTATACATCCAATTTGTTATGGATATGCCAACATTTTAGGGAAATTTTAATACGTCTGCAAACACTGCCTAAATCGTCAAGGTGTGACAGGGCCTTTAGGAATATCTTTGACATTGGTAATCAAAGTGGAATCCTGATCCTATGAATTCTCTAGAAGAGGGAGAGGGATGTTTTGGGGTTTTTTTTGAAGAGGTACAACAAGATGCGGTCGTACTGAAAAATAGTGAGGGGCAGAGAGACAAAATGATTCAGATGATCTGCTGTTGCTCAGATATTATAAAGCCTCTAAAAAAATCATGCTGCAGCAGCATCAGTTGTGTCTTCAAGTTGCTCTTGAACTTACTTCTGAGTGGTAGTGTAGAAGTTCTATTCATCAATGTCACCTCAGTACAGCCCTTCAGTTCTTCTGAAAACAGTCAAAAATCAAGCATGAGCATATGTGGGAAGCACCTGTCAAGATAAAACCAGTGGATGGAGTGTTATCTCAAAGCATAGCAGGAGACACTGCTGCTCACGCATTATCTTCACAGTCTGTGCACCAGCTATCCAGTGTATTCTCATCATTGCACACACCCATTTCCTCATTGATTTTCTTCCCAAACACCAGTTTAACAAAGATGTAACACTTCATAGAGCTGCCCTAATGTATTATGGATCATTTAAGTAACTTCATCTGCTTATTTAGAATTTTTGATGGTATTGATGTCGTGAGGTTGCACCTCTGTTTGTGATCTTTTTTTCTCGTATGTGTTCTGTCTCCTGTCCCTTTTCCCCCCACCCACATATATCGAAGTAATCTGTTCTTGTCCGTCACCTCACTCAGCCTGATAAGGAGGGGAAGAGTCGTGCTCCTATACAGAAACGGATGTTCCTTCTTGACAGCATTGACACAAACACAAGGAGCTTTGCTCTGTCTGTATAAAAATAGCTCTTGATAAGACCGTACACGTCGACCTTGTTTACTATAAGTAATATGCCTATCAGGGATGTTTTCTGTCAGTGAAATAAATGGTGATGTCCACTGTGCATCACTGCATCTGTTTCTTTTTTCCATTATTGCCAGCTGTCATATCAGACGCTCACAGTACTGCCGCCCCTGATGTGCACTAGCACGACGTCTTTGGTTCCTAGCTTAGTCCAATCACATAGTATTTTCAGAAAGACACAACTGCAGCATTGAGCCATTTCAAATCCAGCGATGAAACTCATTTAGGGAATTGAAATTAGGCATTTAAGCTGTACTTGCTGAGCAAAGCTTGTTGGAGTCACAACAAAACAGCTGTAATTTGTTGCTTTATTATGTCAGCAGTATTATTCAGTCTCTTTCAATGTGGAATACTTGGACTGTATGAATTTAAGGATGGCTTTATTGTTATTAATGTAAACATGTTGGCAATGAAGGCGGCTTTAGTTGAACTGTGCTGTAGTGGAAGATGGTGTTCGCCCCCTCCCGTATGCTCTGAGACGGATTACTATATTAATGTTGCTCCACGGCTGAAATTAAATTGTTAAATTAAAATTGCATTCTCGCTCATGGGTCAGCACATGATCAGCACCAATTTACTGTTCTAATCCCACAAGAAAATTGAGAAATCCATGGTTTATTGAGCATCATTGTATACCAGAGATTTTGTGTAATAAGGAGACATGGTAATCACAGAATCATTATATTTTAAACATAATTTTGGGAGCAAATGTAGCAAACTTTATAATGTTAAAGAAGATTGGCGACTCTTGGGCTACATTTACAGTACAGTACATGCCATATTGTTCCTTGCCTTTTATTTTTGTTGGTCATATCAGATTTCAGAATTAAAAGTGGCTTT
Organism: Pholidichthys leucotaenia; assembly: GCA_020510985.1. Taxonomy (NCBI): domain Eukaryota; kingdom Metazoa; phylum Chordata; class Actinopteri; order Cichliformes; family Pholidichthyidae; genus Pholidichthys; species Pholidichthys leucotaenia. Next base: position 385,586,903 of record CM035840.1, on the reverse strand, counting down.
TACCTGGCTGAAATATGAGTGTGTCTGTTCTTCAAAATGACATGCATGTGCTCAGCAACAATAAAAGGATGGCACAAAAATGTCTTTAAATGCAGAAACTAGATTTTTTTTTTTTGTAAAGGGATGAATATCAATGTTAAAAATACTGGGAGATTCATGTAATACAACTAAACAATTAAAAATGAATTAGACTTTTTTCAAATTTTCTGTAAAATGTCGTCGTCGGCCTCCGTCGGTCTATGATGACCATGGAAGAGAATCCTAAACGTCTACTCTGCTGGAACAGCACCGCCTGTGGCTGAACAGGCCGATGCGCACCGGTGTTCTACCTTCCAGCGTTGGGCGTTGGTAGGATTCAAGCCTGGGCAGGAAGATATGGAGGACAAGATGTTACCCATGCAGCATGCCTCCCTCTCCACGTCACTGATGAATCCAAAGGAACAGCAGGGCTGCTATAGTTTGGCACCAGCGCCGTCGCAGGAGCTGCCAGAACGATGTTGAGCACAACAGAGAACTGCCTTAGGGACTCCGACTCCGGATTTTTCCTCAGGGTTGACTCCCGAAGCCTTTCCCGTGACCGGGTGTGCCGCAAGGCAGCGGAGGTTTGAAATCAGGGTTTACCTTCCCCTAGATGGGCTACCTTCCCAGGTTGACGAGCCACCATCTACCCGAAGCATCTGGTTTTAAGGCGCCAGAGATCCACCCTCGCCCCTTCTCCTATTGGTAAAAGCAGTTCCGCCGGGCTTAGAGACTAAACCACACGGGCAGGCTAGGAGTTGGACTTAGTTGTCAGAGGCTTTTCAAGACGCACGCCGTAAGGAGCATTTTATGAGCACTGGGAGCTTAACCCCAGTACCGCTCCTGGCTATGACAACCTTGGAACCTGTAAAATGTAATTCTAAACAAATAGTGAGGAATAAATTAGGACACCCCCATCTTTTTTAGAACACCCTGACATTCATTCCCACTTAAAATGGCTAAAATAAATGTTAAAAAATGTACATAAAAACAGAACCAAGGTTAGACATAGATATGTGAACATTTCTTAATAAAGAACTGAATATTTAATGGGGTGTCCTAATTTTTTCACATGACTGTATGTGATGATATTCAGAACAAGGAAGAAAGCCAGCTGGCGGTACTGCAAGTTCTTTTTACCACAAGTGCTAGTACAGACGTTAACAACATAGCTAAGAGCTACAGTGCTGTGAAAAAGTATTTGCCCCTTCCTGATTTTTTTTTTCCTTATATTTTTGCATTTTTTTCATACGTAAATGACTCAGATCATCAAACAAATTTTAATATTTGGCAAAGATAACCTGAGTAAATACAAAAGGCAGTTTTTAAATGATTTCATTTGTTAAGGGAAAAAGCTATCCAAACCTGCCTGCTCCTATGTGAAAAAATCATTGCCCCCAAACCTAATAACTGGTTGTGCCGTTCTTGGCATCAACAAGTGCAAGAAAAGGTTTGCGATAACTGACAATGAGTCTTTTACATCACTGTTGAGGAATTTTGGTCCACACTTTGTTTTAATTCAGCCACACTGGAGGGCTTGACATTGAGGTCACAAACTGATGGGTCGGACATTCTCCTTCAGGATTTTCTGGTAAAGAGCAGAATTCATTGTTCATGGTAGGGATTATAAAGATGTTTTTTTTGGAAAATGTTAGACGAGCCTTTGTGTTCATTTTGGTCAGCAGTGGTTTTCACCTTGGGACTCTCCCATGGATGCCATTTTTGCCCAGTCTCTTTCTTATTGTTGAATCGTGGACCGGTGTCCAAACTGGGGGCAACTGAGGCCTGTAGTTCTTTTGATGTTCTGTTTTTGTTTTGTTTTTTTGTTCTGCAGTAGTTCCCCTACCATTATAACCCCCACCCCCCGTTACATCATGATTAACCCCATTTTTTGGAAGGCTGAGTTCAATTTCACTAGTCACACCCAGCCCTGATTACTGCCAGACCTAGTGAAACCTTTCTGACGAAGTGAAGTAGGCTAAAAGATCTCAAAAAGCAACACATCATGCCACAATGTAAAGAAATTCAAGAAGAGATGAGAAACTAAAACCCAGAACAACATGTAAATACTCGCAAGCCTCAGTTGCCTCAGTTTGGACACTGGTCCATGATTCAACAATGACAGTGTTTACATCTACATGGATAAACTGGTTATGATTGGATTTCTGCAGTTATCTGATTATTCAAATGGCCATGTAAACAGAATAATCTGATAAAGGACATGTAACCAGGGTCATTTTTTAAAATTTATTTTATTTGTTTAAAATTTATATTTATTATAATTTATTTATAAAATGGTAAATGGCATTCACTTATATAGCGCTTTTATTCTCATCTCTTGATGACCAAAGCGCTCTACAGATCCTGCTATCCACCCTTTCACACACATTCACACACTGATGGCGGCAGTTTGTGAATTTATAGTAATAATGATATCGATAATAGTACTCAGCATATATATTCAACAATAATCAGCATATATTCAACAATAACAACAATAACAACCTTTCTTCATTAAAGACACATTGTAATATTACTGTCCTTTATTTTTATATTGTTCAAAAATCATTTCTTTATATGTTGATTTAAATATATGGATGTTTGGACATTGCCTGTGTTTCTCCTCCAACCCATTCCACAGTTTTATCCCACACACAGAGACACAAAAACGTTTCCTAGTAGATCTTACTAGGTGCATTTTAAATTTTGTTTTCCCCCATAAATTGTATTTCCCTTCTCTCTGACTAAAAAGATTTTGTATATTGTGTGGCAAAAAGTTTTTACTGACTTTAAACATTAACTGTGCTGGATAATAATCAACCAGATCCTGCAATTTCAATATTTTTGAATGTAAAAATAATAAATTAGTATGCTCAAGATACCCGACTTTGTGTATAACACGGACTGCCCTTTTTTGTAATATCAACAATGAATTAAGTGTACTTTTATAATTGTTACCCCAGACCTCTATACATCATCATCATCATCATAGCAGTCTGTCGTGGGCGACAATGACTGTTTTATTTAGGTCTGATCAGATTCCTCCAGACAGCTCTGTCCTTAGCCTTCCGCTGCCAGGAACTCCTGTCTATATCCAACTTCTTACAGTGTCTTTAATATATGAGCCTTGGTCTACCCTGATTGTGTTTGCCCTCGCATAACTGTGAGTAGAGTACCTGCCGAGGGAGACGCTGGTGGTCCATCCTGTCAACATGTCTGAGCCATCTCAGGTTCATCTGTATTAGCATGTCCTCCACTGATGGTAGACCAGCTTGTTTCAACACTTCTGTGTTGGTTATCTTGTCTTTCCATGAGATGTTCATTATGGCTCGAAGGTGTCTCATCATGTACACGAGGAGTTTCTTTACCTGCACTCTGTAGACAGTCCAAGTTTCAGCACTGTACAATAGAGTAGCCAGTACTGTCACTCTGTACACTTTGCATTTCACACGGATAGACACATGTCGATTGTTTCACAGTCTCTCCCTCAAGTTTCCAAACACAGCGCTCGCTCTTCCCATTCTGAGAGAGAGTTCATCCTCCAGCCTAGCATTCTCTGAAACATTACTCCCTAGATACTTGAAAGTCTTGCACTTGACTAGTGGCTCTGTACCAATGCTGATCTCTTCTGGTAGTGATGCTGATAATTGGAGCTTTGGTGGTTGATAAAGGCACTCTGTCTTCTTGATGTTGATTTGGAGGCTGAATTGGCTAGCTGCTCTTGCAAATTTCTCCACTAAAGATTGCATATCTTCCACACTGTGTGCAACTAGAGCACTGTCATTGGCAAAAAGCATTTCTTTTACTACCTTTATCAGTGTCTTACTCTTGGCTTTAAACTGTGCCACATTGAACAAGTCTGCTTCTTTCCTTCTTTGAATGTATACTCCTTCTGAAGTGTCTTTGAAGGCCACCTCAAGCATGGCTGCCAGATATAGTGACGAGAGTGTAGGCGCCAGCACATGCCCTTGTTTCACCCCATTGCTTACTGAAAAGTCTTTAGATACTGAACCACTCATTGCCACGTTTGCTTGCATACCTGTATGGAGTGCCTCGATCAGGCTGACAAACTTCTCTGTACAGCCATATTTCTTGAGTACCTTTACTGAAGTCTATGAAGACTACATAAAGCGGCATGTTCTGTTCGATACATTTTTCTTGAACCTGTTTGAAGCAGAAAATCATGTCCATTGTGCTTCTTCCACTTCTAAAGCCACACTGGGTTTCCGGTAGTACATTCTGCGATGTGTTCATTGAGTCTGTTCAGTAGTACACGTGAGAGAATCTTACCAACAGTGGCTAGCAGTGATATACCTTGGTAATTTCCACAATCTTTCCTGTCACCTTTCCTGAACAAAGGCACAATACTTGCATCCTTCCAGTCTTGAGGTACTTTCTGGGCATCCCATATCTCTTGGATGAGCTTGTGCAGGCAGTTGGTCAGCTGAACACCACCAAATTTCCACACTTCTGCTGGAATTCCATCCCTTCCTGGAGCTTTACCATCCTGTGTTGTCCTGATAGCTGCCATTAGTTCATCAAAATTTGATGGTTCATCCAGACTTGATACAGCTGGTCGCAGCACTAGAGCTTCTTTAGCCTCTTCAGCGAGATCTCCAGGGTTGTTTAGTAGTTGGTCAAAGTGGTCTTCCAATCTGTCCAGGATCTTGTCTTTCTCCTGTAAAACTGTTTCACCATCTGCCTTTAGTTGGATCAGTCCTCTTGGTTTAGGGCCGTAGATTTCTCTCAAACCTGTGAAGAATGTTTTCATGTCCTTCCTGTCTGCTACAGTTTGAAGTTCCTCCGCTTTTTCATCCCACCAGTTGGACTTCATCTCTCTGGTGTACTTCTGTAGCTCACTCTGAGCCTTTGAGTATTTCTTCTTCTTCGACCTTGTGTTACACTATAGGTTTTCCTGCCTAGCTGTATTCCTCGCTTCTAGTAGTTTCTTCAGGTGTTCATCATGCTCATCAAACCAATCTTGATGTTTCCTCTCAGGGTAGCCTAATACATCACTCGCAGTCTGATTCACCGTATCCTTCAGTGTTGCCCGTTTCTCTTCTATGTCATTCTCTGAGTTGTTGCTGTCCCAGTATTTAAGGTTTTCATCCATTTCCTGTGTAAGTTCTTCCCGCTTCTTTTGGCCTTTCAGTGCACTAGTGTTTAGCTTCCGTGGTGGCTTTGCATCCATCCTGCAGTGCTGTTTTCGTCTCCAAAACCTTAATCTAGATCTCAGCATAACATAATCAGTACCACAGTCCGCGCCTCTCATTGCTCTGGTGTCCAGTACATCCCTTATGTCTCTCTGCCTGACTATGGCAGGGATGGCAATTTTCCGCTGATCCGCGGATTTCCGCCGATTTATTTTCAAATTAATCATTTCTGTGAATCGTCTAAATCCGTTGAGAAAATTTTAGGGGGGGGGTAAGGTACCTTATTGTTACCGATTTTAGCGAAAATCAACTCGATTACATAAGCGCTCGGTGCTTCCCCGGGTCAAGTCTCCCGCGATAACCCGGATGTTTTGTACTCAAGCTACTGCTGTATTGTAAAACAGCCCTGCGATTGGATAGTTGCAAACGATTGGACCAATCAAATGGCTCGTTGTATGCTTTGTCAAAAATTCATGGCGGCATGTTCTCAGGGATGTGATTTTTCCGCTAATTTGCCGAATTCCGCTTTATTTTATCTTCCAGGAAGATAAAGTACGTTAAGTACGTTAGCGGCTTGTGGTCCACGAACGCAGTGAAGGTGCACCCTGTCAGCCAGAACTGGAACTGGCGTATGGGCAGGTGGAGAGCCATTAACTCTCTGTCGAACACGCTGTATTTACACTCACTGTCGTGCAAAGACCTGCTAAAAAAGGTGAGCGGCTGCCAAGAACCAGCAACGCATTGCTCCACGACGGCCGCTATTCCCATGTCCGAGGCGTTGGTAGTGAGCGCTATCCGAGCCACCGGGTCTGGGTGCGCCAGTAGTGCAGCGTTCGTCAGAGCTGTTTTAACCTCAGAGAACGCCTTCGACTCTGTCCGCCGGTTTCCGTTTCTTGAGTGCGGCGTACAACGGCTGTATGAGCTGGGCTGCGTGGGGGAGGAAACGGTTATAAAAGTTAACCATCCCCCAAAACTCCTGCAGCGCCCTGACATTGATGTTGAGGAGAAAAAAATAGCAAAACAATTTAGTTACATTACTTTTATGATTCCAAACAGTTTGAAATTGACAGTACACAGTGGACATTGACTCATAACTTTTGAATATTTCTAAGACTTGGCTACATCAGTGATTGTGCAAAATGAGTTTTAACAGGTACTAGAATGAGAGATCATATCTCTCCGGTTCTGGCCTCCCTTCATTGGCTTCCCATAGAGTTTAGAATTAAGTTTAAAATCCTTCTTCTTACTTACAAAGCTCTAAACAATCAGGCTCCTTTTTATTTAAAAGATCTGATACTACCGTATCATCCTAACAGAGCACTACGCTCCCAAAATGCAGGTTTACTTGTAATACCTAGAATCTCCAAAAGTACAATGGGAGGCAGAGCCTTCAGTTATCAAGCTCCTCTCCTGTGGAATCAGCTGCCAATCTGGATTCGGGAGTCAGACTCGATCTCTGTTTTTAAGAATAGGGCTAAAACCTACCTTTTTGATATAGCCTACAATTAGGGAGGGATCATGTGTTTCTGAACCCTCCCTTAGTTATGCTGCTAATAGGTTTAGTCAGCCGGGGGACCTCCAGTAATGCACTGGGCCTCACTCCTTTCCTCACTCTCTATGAAATATTTTTTTTTTGCTGGTCATTAACATTTGTTTGTTCTCTCCCATAGATTGAGTCCCCATCGTGCTGTTTGCTCTCTACATGTCTGTTCTTTTCTTCTTCTCTGTCCCCTCACCCCCCAGCCAGTCGCAGCAGATGACTGCCCCTCCCTGAGCCTGGTTCTGCTGGAGGTTTCTTCCTGTTAAAAGGGAGTTTTTCCTCTCCACCGTCGCCAAGTGCTTGCTCACAGGGGATCGCCTGATTGCTGGGGTCTTTCTGCAACTGTGGGGGTTCCCCCTACAGTTGATAGTGCTATGAGATGACTGTTGTTGTGAAATGGCGCTATATAAATAAAGTTGAATTGAATTGAATTGAAAATGAACAGCTCAAGACTCAATGGAGATTGAAACTGGTGATCTGAAATGAATGCTGAAATTATAAAAAGTAATGGTATGAATGAATTTTATTTCTCTTATGGAATAGATCAGATTAACTGATTTTGATTTGATCAAGTGTTAAAGCATGTGATGGATCATGCTTGTTGGAATATTTTAGGAATGCTATCTTCTTGGAACATACAGTGGGGCAAAAAAGTATTTAGTCAGCCACCAATTGTGCAAGTTCTCCCACTTAAAAGATGAGAGAGGTCTCCAATTTTCATCATAGGTATACCTTAACTATGAAAGACAAAATGAGAAAAAAAAATCCAGAAAATCACATTGAAGGATTTTTAATGAATTAATTGGTAAATTCCTTGGTAAAATAAGCATTTGGTCAATAACAAAAGTTCATCTCAATACTTTGTTATATACCCTTTGTTGGCAATGACAGAGGTCAAACGTTTTCTGTAAGTCTTCACAAGGTTTTCACACTGTTGCTGGTATTTTGGCCCATTCCTCCATGCAGATCTCCTCGAGAGCAGTGATGTTTTGGGGCTGTCGCTGGGCAACGTTGACTTTCAACTCCCTCCAAAGATTTTCTATGGGGTTGAGATCTGGAGACTGGCTAGGCCACTCCAGGACCTTGAAATGCTTCTTACGAAGCCACTCCTTCATTGCCCGGGCGGTGTGTTTGGGAACATTGTCATGCTGAAAGACCCATCCACGTTTCATCTTCAATGCCCTTGCTGATGGAAGGAGGTTTTCACTCAAAATCTCACGATACATGGCCCCATTCATTCTTTCCTTTACACGGCTCAGTCGTCCTGGTCCCTTTGCAGAAAAACAGCCCCAAAGTATGATGTTTCCACTCCCATGCTTCACAGTAGGTATGGTGTTCTTTCTCCTCCAAACACGACAAGTTGAGTTTTTACAATAAAGTTGTATTTTGGTTTCATCTGACCATATGACATTCTCCCAATCCTCTTCTGGATCATCCAAATGCTCTCTAGCAAACTTCAGACGGGCCTGGACATGTACTGGCTTAAGCAGGGGGACACGTCTGGCACTGCAGGATTTGAGTCCCTGGCGGCGTAGTGTGTTACTGACGGTAGCCTTTGTTACTTTGGTCCCAGCTCTCTGCAGGTCATTCACTAGGTCCCCCCGTGTGGTTCTGGGATTTCTGCTCACCGTTCTCGTGATCATTTTGACCCCACGGGGTGAGCCCTTGCGTGGAGCCCCAGATCAAGACTCAATTCTGAGTCTTTTATCTTCCTTCTTCTTTCTGATCCGGTGATAACTTTCTGATCCGGCACACCTTTCAGTCTATATATATCACGGACACACAGATCCCCCCAGAAGTCTCCCGAGTCGGCGGATGGAGCCTCTGTTTACAGCAGGAGACAATACAGCAGGGAAGAGCTAGCTAGCACTCAACCGCCACCCGGTGCTAACGGAGAAACTCGACATACCGGGGAACTGAAGCGAAAAACGTCGCGGGTGCCGGGCTGGAGTTTAGGCGGTGTGCAAGAAATATAAGACAGAATAATAAAGAGCGATGGCAAGAACCAAGCAGACCGCCCGTAAATCTACTGGAGGAAAAGCCCCCCAGGAAGCAGCTGGCCACCAAGGCTGCTCGAAAAAGCGCTCCAGCCACCGGCGGAGTGAAGAAGCCTCATCGTTACAGGCCCAGTACCGTGGCTCTGAGAGAGATCCGTCGCTACCAGAAATCCACGGAGCTGCTCATCCGTAAGCTGCCCTTCCAGCGCCTGGTGAGGGAGATCGCTCATGACTTCAAGACCGACCTGCGCTTCCAGAGCTCCGCCATCATGGCTCTGCAGGAGGCCAGCGAGGCCTACCTGGTGGATCTCTTCGAGGACACCAACCTGTGCGCCATCCACGCCAAGAGGGTCACCATCATGCCCAAAGACATCGAGCTAGCCCGCCGCATCCGCGAAGAGAGAGCTTAGACTTGCTGCTGCACATCCACCAACCACAATGCCCCGTACTGTGTGTCTATATATATATATATATATATATATATATATATATATATATATATATATACAGTATATATATATATTTATATTAATATGTACATATGTATACTAGCTGCTCTTGTTTTTACTTGCCTTCTGATTGTTGCTCTGAGTGTTGCTATCCCTGTGCTGTTGCAATCCTGGAATTTCCCCATTGTGGGACTAATAAAGGCTTATCTTATCGAGGGAGATTATCAGTGGTCTTGTATGTCTTCCATTTTCTAATAATTGCTCCCACAGTTGATTTCTTCACACCAAGCTGCTTACCTATTGCAGATTCAGTCTTCCCAGCCTGGTGCAGGTCTACAATTTTGTTTCTGGTGTCCTTTGACAGCTCTTTGGTCTTGGCCATAGTGGAGTTTGGAGTCTGACTGTTTGAGGTTGTGGACAGGTGTCTTTTATACTGATAACGAGTTCAAACAGGTGCCATTAATACAGGTAACGAGTGGAGGACAGAGGAGCCTCTTAAAGAAGAAGTTACAGGTCTGTGAGAGCCAGAAATCTTGCTTGTTTGTAGGTGACCAAATACTTATTTTACTGAGGAATTTACCAATTAATTCATTAAAAATCCTTCAATGGGATTTTCTGGATTTTTTTTCCTCATTTTGTCTCTCATAGTTGAGGTATACCTATGATGAAAATTGGAGACCTCTCTCATCTTTTAATGAGAAATAATAATCTTGTAATGTAAAATAATCTTGTTTCACTAAGTGCAGCTGTGTCTACATTGTACCTGTTCATTTCCAGGGCCACAAGGGGGGTCTGTCTTTCTGGGCGCTGTAATGTTGTTCTGTCCAACAGAGAGCATACATTCCATTCTGCTACACACAAAGCTGCTGTTTTCCCTCTTCTTTTGTCTTTTGTTATCCGGCAGCAAGCAAGCCAATGCCTGACCTGACCAAACATGTTAAAAAAACACACAGTCTTATACAGGGTGTCCTAATTTTTTCACATGACTGTATATAGTGCTTTTTTCCCCTTCATCTCTGCATGACCAAAGCGCTTTACAGATTCTGCTATCTACCCATTCACACAGATTCACACACTGATGGCAGTGGAGCTGCCATGCGAGGTGCTGGCCTGACCCACCAGGAGCAATTGTCCATTGAAGGCAAAAATGCTCCCAAAACCAAAACTTAAAAATAGATAGACCTACAGGCACCAGCATTTATATACAAAAATCATTTTTCTTAAACTTTTTTTTAAAATCTTGGTTGTTTGGATCTGGAGTCTATCATAGTATTTACAATGTAAGAAACAGGGCACAGTGTAGAGGAGCTTGGAAATGAAGAGGCGATTTGGTTTATAAGCAAAGTTTTAATATTCAGCTCTTCTAACAAGTCTCATCTGGTGCAGAGTGTGGCAGAAGGGAAAAGAGACAGAAAGTCTCCAGCTCACTGACTTTATACTGGCACACAACAAAAGACATGCATAACAAAGGCTGACATCCCTCATTATCTTAATCCCCCCATTGTCTTGGTATTTCCTCTCCTCGCCTTAGGGGGTGAGGGTGGCTCCTCCGGTCTCCTCCACCGCGTCCGGGAACGTCTTTGTTCTTCACTCGGCGGGTGAGAGCCCTTTGTCCTTTCAGAGGTGTGAAGTCCTTTACATATGTAATCACCAAACATTTCCACATGCTTCAACATATGTAGGTTATGGAATATATGGTTAATATAGACCACAGGCCCCCCAAACAACTAAGAAAGGACAACAGGAAAGTTCACAGTCTAAGATAGTTATTATGACATACTAAGTGTTACATCTGTTGCCACGGAAGAAACTTTCTAGCAGCTATGCTCCTAAGAGAGTTCAGTGGTAATTATAACAGCATAGTAAAATCATAAGTCAGTCCTAAACTGTTGCAGCACAATTAGTGAAAAATTGTGGAGTGGTTTGTATCAGTCCCTGTGCTGTCTGGGTTTTAATCTTCTCCCAAAACTGCTGTAGGTTGGTTTAGGCGCCCTGCTGGGACCTTCTTGAGAGGGATCTGCAGTGTGGGAAGGAGAGAGGTTATTTGTTCCCTGCCTGGGGGCTGAGTCTTTTCTCTTGGGGGGTCTACCCCGCCGAGGTGCTCTCGCCAACTGTGCAGGCTCGTCTTTCAACAAGAAGGCAGGTTTAAGTCTGTCAATGCTGACTGTTTCTTTTCTGTCCCCAAAATCAAGCACAAAATGCTTATCACCAGGTTCCAGCACTCTGGATGGCCCATCGAATGCTGGGCGAAAGGTAGGTTTTAAAGCTTCATGCTTAACAAAAACAAACTCAGCGTTTTTTAAAGCCTGAGGGACAAAAACCCGTGGGAAGGAGTGATGAGCTGGACCAGGGAGAGAGTCCGGTCCGTTGCTGCCTAAAAACCTCGGGACTGGAAGGCGACCTGGCTCTGGGTTCTCTGGTAAAAATTCACCTGGGAGCCTGAGGGGTTGTGCAAAAACTAATTCTGCTGGAGAGGCGTCTAGATCCTCTTTAGGTGCAGCACGCAACCCCAATAAAACCCAGGGGAAGTTTATTTACCCAATTTGTGTCCGTTAGTGAGGCTCTGAGGGCGGCCTTTAAAGACCTGTGAAAACGCTCGCATAACCCATTAGCCTGAGGGTGATAAGCGGTGGTGCGGTGAATTGTTGCCCCTAAGCTGCTGGACATGGCTGACCAGAGCGCTGAGACAAATTGAGGCCCCCTATCGGACGTGATGTCCGATGGGACGCCGAAACGTGGCACCCAGTTTGTCAAAAAAACGCGAGCGACTTCCTCTGCTGTGGTTGCCGCTAGAGGGACTGCCTCTGGTCAGCGTGTGGTGCGGTCTATCATTGTTAACAGGTGTGTGAAACCTTGGGAGGAAGGTAGTGGTCCCACGAGGTCGACATGAACGTGGTCGAACCTTCTAGCAGGGATTGGAAAAGGCTCCAGAGGAGCTTTTGTGTGTCTGTGTATTTTGGTGCGTTGACAAGAAATGCAAGTTTTCGCCCATTCTTTTACGTTTTTGCGCAGGCCTGGCCACACAAACTTTTCGGCGACCATTTTAACCGAGGCGCGCGCACCTGGGTGCGCGAGAGAGTGAATTGCGTCGAAAATACGGCGGCGCCATGTAGCTGGTACTAACGGGCGAGGTCGGCCGGTTGAAACATCGCATATTAGGGGGGGCACGCCGTCGCGTAAACCCTTTTTCTCCAGCCTTAACCCTGTTGGTCCAGACAGGAGCGCGCGCACGTCTGCGTCACTGCTCTGTTCCTCTGCCATGGTTGCATAATCTATCCATGCATGGATAGGTGCTGCGTATGTGTCTGCGTTAGTGAAGAGTTCTGCTGCTGAGGCAGTATAATCTGTCTCCCCGCGCTCTGGTGGTGTCACAGCGCGAGAGAGACAGTCCGCTACTACGTTAAGTTTGCCTGCCACGTGTCGAATGTCTGTGGTGAACTCTGAAATCGCAGCTAGCTGTCTTTGTTGCCTGCCTGACCATGGTTCTGAAATTTTAGCCATAGCAAAGGTGAGCGGTTTATGGTCTACAAAAGCCGTGAAACTCCGCCCTTCTAACCAGAACTGGAAGTGGCGGATGGATAAATGAAGCGCCAGCAGCTCTCTGTCAGAAGTGCTGTATTTACATTCAGTTTGGTTTAGCGATTTGCTGAAGAATGCTAAAGGTTGCCAGACCCCGCTGACAAGTTGTTCTACAACTGCCCCTATAGCTAGGTCTGAAGCATCTGTGGTTAGTGCGATGCGGGCCGAGGGATCTGGGTGAACTAACAATGTGGCGTTAGCTAGGGCGCTTTTTACTTCCGCGAAAGCGCGTTCGCGCTCCGGGGTCCATTCGACCGCGTTGGAAGCTTTCTTTTTTTTGAGCGCGTCATATAGGGGCTGCATGAGCTGAGCTGCGTGGGGGAGGAAGCGGTTGTAAAAATTAACCATCCCTAAAAATTCCTGTAGCGATTTGACCGTTTGTGGCCGTGGAAAACTTTCTATCGCGTGAACTTTGTCTTGAAGTGGCACTGCCCCCTTCGGAGAGACTTTGTGTCCTAAAAAATCAATTTGTGACACGCCGAATTTGCATTTGGCTGGATTGATAATTAGCCCATGCTCTTCCAGCCTCTGAAAAACCGTAGTGAGGTGCTGCTCGTGTTCTACCTCAGACGAGCTGGCTACCAGCATGTCGTTGAGGTAGACGAAGACAAAAGGAAGGTCGCGTAGGACCGCGTCCATCATTCGTTGAAAAGTTTGAGCAGTGCCTTTGAGGCCGAAAGGCATTCGCAGGAATTCAAAATGGCCGAAAGGGGTTATTACCGCTGTTTTAGGAACGTCTTCTGCTCAGACTGGGACTTGGTGATAACCGCGGACTAAGTCTATTTTCGAAAAAATGCGCGCACCCGCTAGATGTAGTGAAAAATCTTGAATGTGAGGAATTGGGTAACGGTCATGCGCTGTAGCGTTGTTTAATCTGCGGTAATCTCCGCACGGTCTCCAAGAACCGTCGGATTTCGGAACCATGTGAAGTGGTGAGGCCCAGGGGCTTTTCGAGCGTCTAACAATGCCCAATTTTTCAAGAGTTGTAAACTCGTCCCGTGCTATGTTGAGCTTGGCCGCGTCTAAGCGGCGAGCTTTGGCAAAAACGGGAGGCCCCGTTGTGGGAATGAAGTGTTCAACCCCGTGTTTAGCCACAGTGGCTGAGAATTTGGGGATTGTGAGTGCTGGAAATTGGGTGAGGAGTTGCTCAAACTTACCTCCTGCCATGGTGACGTTGGCCTGCACAGGTGGTGGAGAAACCCGGGCTGAACATGGAATAGAAGCAAAGGACAGTGCATTAACCAGGCGCCTATTTGCTTTCCACATGCTTCAACATATGTAGGTTATGGAATATATGGTTAATATAGACCACACACAGCCTCATTACCAGTCCATCACAATATCATCAAATTATGACATAAAATTTATGTGTTGTTAGGTCAACACATTCAGTTCTTGTGTTCTTTTCACTGGTGTTGTGACTGTATATACACTTACGCATCTTCAAGTTTAACCCCAATTCTTTCATCATGGACATTCAACATTGAAGTACAAATATTAAAGAAAATTATAACATACTGCCCAAGGATCACAGTCTGCCTTCTGACTGTGGCTGACCTCTATACAATAGGTCAAGTATGGAAGTACTAATGAGCAATACAAGATATGAAGCGATTTGTAATCTAGGACTTGCTTAATTTTATTTCTAATTGCAATATTTTTTACCACTTTGTTTTGTATGTATCTGATGTGTGGTTTCCAACTAATTTTTATCATCCAACATTACACCCAAAAATTTGATCTCTTTAACATTTTCAAGAATTGCATTATCTATATGAATATTTATATTGTATTTATTTTTTACAATTATCAAATATCATTACCTTAGTTTTATCTATATTTGGTGATAATTTATTTCTATCCATCCATTTTTTTAGCTTATTTAATTCATTATTTAGAGTATGGATTAGTTCCTTATTATTTCCAGAATAAAATATATTAGTGTTTTATTAAAAACTTAAGTGTTTTTCCCTCTAGTAATCAGTTTGTTCAGTGCATGTACAGTATACAAGACAAAACGGATAACTGCCATTATCAGTTTATTCCCAATGAATGGTTTATTGTGCCCATGCAACCGGGGTCACTAACAGTAAGACTGACAAAAATGGCATCCATGGAAGAGTTTCAAAGTGAAAACCACTGCTGACCAAAAAGAACACAAAGGCTTGTCTCACATTTGCCAAAGAAAAACATCTTGATGATTCCTAAGACTTTTGAGAAAATATTCTGTGGACTGACGAGACGGTTGAACTTTTTGGAAGACATGCATCCCATTGCATGTGTTGCAAAACTAACACAGCATTTCATAAAACTAACATCATACCAACAGTCAAACATGGTGGTGGTACTGTGATGGTCTGGGGCTGTTTTGCTGCTTGAGGACCTGGCCGACTTGCTGTAATTGATGGAACCATGAATTCAGGAGACTGTCTGGCCATCAGTTCATGACATCAAGCTCAAGCCCTCCAATGTGGCTGAATTAAAACAATTGTACAAAAGAGAGTGGGCCAAAATTCCTCACTAGTGATGTAAAAGACTCATTGCCAGTTATCACAAATCCTTGATTGGAGTTGTTGCCACGAAGGGTGGCAACAACCAGTTATTAGGTTTTGGGGGCTATTACTTTTTCACATAGGGCCAAGTAGATTTGGATAGCTTTTTTCCCCTTAGTGAAAGAAATCTTCATTTAAAAACTTCATTTTGTATTTACTTGGGTTATGTTTGTCTAATATTAACATTTATTTGATGATCTGAAACGTGTGACAAATATGCAAAAATATTAGAAATCAGGAAGGAGGCAAATACTTTTCACAGCACTGTACATGAGTGACATCATCAATGCCCTTCACATGTGCAGAGCTAAAAAGTCACATGAATTCTGATCTGACCGTTCTCAATCAAGTCACATGCCCATGTATCAAATGTGTATATCCAGTCCAGGCCCACATATACGAAAGTGATTCGGATCCAGTTTGGAAGATCAGATCTGTGCTGCTGGACAGCCCTAAAAATTGTACGTGTGTGACATTATGGCGAAAACTTTGACTCACTTTAAGGTGGTAATCTGAATCTAGCCTTTGGGTGCAGTTTTATGCTCTTGTTTCCATCAACTTTAAAGTTATGGTTTCTTCCCATTTATTTAGATGGGGCTTCTTGATAACTGCCTCAACTGTGAGGCTTATCAACCGCTAGAAGGACATTTAGGACAAAACATTATTATGCCACACAGTTAAATTATAGTTTTAGAGACTTGTAGATTATCAGCTGTTTTAAGCGAGGGACAGTTTTAGCTCTTCTGTATTGTACAACTTGTCTGCTTCTATTCATCTCTTGAAGACATCTTCTGTACATACAGTAAGTATTATCTAAAGTTTCGTTTATTTCAGCAGATAAAAGTAGGATTTCATGGAACTGAATGTTGGAGATGGATCAGTCTTACTGGGCTTGAGATACTTGATTGGACCAGACTATTCATTATGCATCAGCCATTAGATTTGAATTGCTCTTTTAATCTGTGTGTGGAGTTGGAGTTTTACCTCTGCTCGGGACTGGGTTTAAGCTGCCTTTTCCATTCCAATTTTGGAGTCAGTAATTTGTTTTGACAATGTCCAGTGCCACCACCTAACTTAAGCCTTCTTCACCTATTGGACACAAAGACAAAATAGAATAGATACCCTTTCAGCCATCAGACTGCAGCAGATTTATTTGCAGTGGATATTAGTTGGGTGCTGGCAATTTTCTGGTACACTTTTCAGCATGGTTTAGAAATTCAGTGTTAGATTTTAAAGGCCCCACAGAATATAAACAAAGCTCTGCCAGTTCATGTTCTGTGTATATGTCTGACATGGAATAGCAAAGGTTGGCATTTATTAAGGTATGGTAAACTATCTCTTTTCTATAACACAGGGTTACAAAAATAATTTTTTGCAAGCTGTCTGTGTTTTTTCAACTGATTTAAGACAATTTTGCACCACTGAATCCGAAAATGACATCCGTTTCTCTCGATCAGGTCAGGTTTTTATGCTAAGCTGATTTTTATAAAATCTCATCTTCTGACTAAATTGATTACATTTTTGTGACATTATGGGTTGATTTTTAATATTTCTCATCAAAAATAGATTTTTAAGAGAAAAAAATCATTGTCTAACACAATTTATTGATTAAATGTTACAAACTTCGATTACTGTAAATTGAATAGTAAACATTGATAAAGGTAAGTACATGTAAATTGAATGTTATGTCATCATTGTTCAAAATTCAGAGCTTCAACTTCCGTTTTTTTCGAACCTCTAGAATGCTTAGCGGCATTGATGTCTCTTCAGAGTCCAACAGTAATCAGCCATCATGACAATTTATGACATCATGTCATAAATTGGCGCATGCAAACTCTTCAGAGTTCGAGAAATTTCAAGAAATAAAAAAGAATTTTGCATCATATAAAGCGAAAATACCCATACATGTAAACAAAAACGTAAAAAACAACATGTGGCCATAGTTTAAAAAGTTGACCTGATTGAGCAAAACCAATGTGATTTTTGGATTCAGCACATCAAAATTGTCCTAAATCAGCTAAAAAAAACAGACAATAAATTTAGTGTTGACCGGTGTAATGTAATGACATTAAACAGTTACCTGTTCAGCAGTCTCTTACATTGTTTGGCATTGTTAATTTCATATTGCTCTAAAATATAATGAAATATTCCCTTTATTTCTATTCCAATGAGATTTCCACATAAGTTAGAAAAGAACACTTGAAATAAACTTCAGTCAGTGACGATGTTGGACTTATTTATCAATGTAATATACTTCATATTATAATATGAAGTATATTCTTATAAATAATAAATAATTATTTATAAGAAGTTACATTTATCCTTTCACAGTTCACTACTACTACCCACAACTTTCTGAACTAATTAAAAATTAATCAGTTGATTAAGATTTCAAGCTAAGTGTTGTGTCCATAGTTGGGTATAAGCAACACACAAGTAATGTAGTTTACGGAGTTTTATTACGTTCAGAGTTATATACATAAAAGGCTTTTGGCACTCGCCTGCTTGCCAGGTGACTCCTGCGACGCATGAGGCAGAGCCTCTTCCGCCCACTTCCTTTATACCTCGGGCAGCATCACCACCAGAAACCGGTAGTAAGCCACTCCAGTCTAGCCCATGACCAACCCAGCCGCTATCTTGGTAATACAGCCAGTTTACATACACAACATTTGCACCCCCCCCCCCTTCAGAAACGCCAAGTGCATAGATAGCCCTCCCAAATTTGCTTCCAGACTCACACTCTAAAACAAAACAATTACAGGAACAAAACTTCCTATCCATGCACAGAACTAAGGCTGGGGGGCCAGGTAGACTACCAGCACCCCCCACATGGCTGAGTGGATTATTTTGCCACCAAACATTCAAAGCAAGGCCGTGTATCTAAAATAATCCCGGAACAGCTCCACATAAGACATACAAAATTACAATATACATAACGACTGCTGCCCCCCAACACTCACCCCCACAATGGGTACATCACAATACTTTAAACGTTGGGTATGTAAATTCACATGAATAAACATTTCAAACGGAGTAAACACACCCTACCACCCAAAACTTGGGCATAAAACAAGCACATTAATAAAATTCAATTCCAATATATCCATTAAATTACTGTCTTTGAGCCAATAAAATCCCACAATTACAATCCAGGTCCCTTAAAACAAAATTCAACTCTCAGGTTTCACACCACACCACACTTTTCACACTTCACCGTCTTCTGACTTTTCCTCTTTTTTTGTTTTCTTAATTTAGATTGGGGTACCATACCAGCAGTAAAACATACGTACATATTAGGACCAGAGCAAAAGCACACAAACAGAAAATAAAGACATCACAGCACTCTTAGTCCTTAGACGGGTCCTCCTCCAGCCACCTCCGTCTCTTGACCTCAGGGCTCCCGTTGCGCCGCTTCTTCTCCTCCACTCGGCGTAACTCGTTCAGACGCCTCCAGGTCTGGTCAGACAAATGCAGATACCTGTCACTCCGAGCAGCCTCCACCCGGAACCGTCCTCTCTCATCGCACCACTCACGCGAACCGTGATCACCTTTCATCCGGGCCTCAACCCTGGGCCACACCATGTCGCCGACCCGCAGGGAAGCCTGTGTCTTCTTTTCCCAGTGATTTTGGGTCTGACTGGTCTCCACCAACGATCCGGTTGACTCATAGGCCCAGTCCGTGTTATCCATGGTAGACTGTCTTCCCGAGCGATGTATCAACCCGCTGTCAGGTCCCACTCTTTCTGGATCCAGCATGGGCACCTCGTCCTTACAGGCCACCTCCGGGGTTCCGTCATGCCGTCCCGCACTCTCATCTAGGGTAACAGACAGACCGGCATCGGGTCCAACCCGCAGCAGCATTGCGCGGCACCGAACGTGCTCCTCCTCATTACACATGTCCAGCTAGTCTGATTCCCTCACCTCCACGCCATCCACCAGCGGAGTCGGTCAGCTGCACAGTCCGCAGCCCGACCACTCCTCACCCGACACGTTGGCAATCGAAAAACCTAGGCTATAAAAGAGATTACACCCCATGATGTTAACTCCCGCAGCAGTGACATGAATGCGGGCTCGGGGCACAACAACAGACTTATAACGGGCTTCAGCTTCCACAAACCCCAAAACTGCCCGTCTGTTCCATCCATAGCCATAATAATCTCTTCCTTGTTGTTTAATCTGCTGGTGGGGAAACAAGCTGTTCACGGTCGCCAGGTTCAACACTGAGATAACAAGTCCAGTGTCCACCAACAGTGGAACCACGACACCGTCAAGCATGACATCGCACCCAATCCTCCCTGTTGTCTCTGGGGAGACCGTGTGTACTATAGTCGGAGTCTTCTGCGCAACACCTGGTTCCTTCCCACGGCTCCTGCATTCGAAGTTAGCGCACGCCCTGGCAAAATGGTCTCAAAAACCACACTTGCCACAACGCTTTCCTTTCGCTGGGCACACACTGGCCTTATAGCGGTGATCAGGGGACCCACAACCATAACAATGTGGCGTACCTGGGGTGGACCTTATTTTAACCATGGAGGCATATGTGTCCTCTCCGGCATCACCAGGGTCCCAACACAGTGCCTTAGCATGAGATTCATCTTCACCCAGAAAAGCCCCTTCAGGAAAGCCTCTCAGGATGGTCTCTGCTACCTCGAACTGCTGGGCGAGCTCGATAGCCTTGGCCAATGTCAACTTCCTGGATACTCCAACAGTCTGGATCGGACCGTTTCACTGCGAACATGCTCCGCTAGTTGGTCCGGAATCATCTCTTCTTTCAGGCGTCCAAAATCACACCCCCTCTCCAGCCTTTGGAGCTCGCCAACGACTGTCATCACTGGTTCTCCCAAACACTGGCGGCACTGTCAAAACTGGATGCGCCGGACTGTGACACTCTCCTGAGTGCGAAAATAGCGTGCCATCAACTCCTCAACACCATCAAAGCTATCACCTTCCCCAGGCTCTCCAATACTCTCTGCCCCTCAGTACCCAATTCATGGACTAACGCAGCCCTCGTGCGAAGCCTCTCACGCTCGCTGAGGTTCAAAACCACGAGGTAGTTGGTAATAGCAGTGAACCAATTAGGCCACGGCACGGGCGGCCTGCCCGGGGCCTCCAAAAACTGCCGAAACTCAGCGGCACACTTTTCCATTCTCGCTTTTACCTCGTCGCCAAATGTTGTGTCCACAGTTGGGTAAAAGCAACACACAAGTAATGTAGTTTACGGAGCTTTATTACATTCAGAGTTATATACATAAAAGGCTTACGGCACTCGCCTGCTTGCCAGGTGGCTCCTGCGACAAAAGAAGCAGAGCTTCTTCTGCCCACTTCTTTTATACCTCGGGCGGCGTCATTACCAGAAACCGGTAGTAAGCCACCCCAGTCTAGCCCATGACCAACTCGGCCGCCATCTTGGTAATATAGCCAGTTTACATACACAACACTAAGCAAGCTAATGTCTTCTTTAAAAAATACCCCCTTCCCTAGTGATTCACTAATATAAAAAAGTGTATTTCAACGAATATATATAGGTGATTGTAAGAGAAATGGCAGAGCAAGTTTCTCCCCGACTTGTCCCATGAGAGCGGACCATCTCCAGGCATTTTCTGTCATCTTTACATCTTCACTTTGTTGTCTTCATCTCTGGTCCTAAGTGAGATGCAGTGTAGTATAACACTCAGGGCAGTCTTGACTGTGCTACCACTAATCACCAGACCCCTACCAGTTTTATCATAATTACCAGATCAAAGAAGCAGAAAGAAGGGCAGTCATACATTATTAAACGCATGCTCTGTATACGCCAGTGTGTACATGTGTATGTTAACCACGTAAATAATGGGAAAGAAGAGTGATCTTTATGAGCACATTTATTTAATTTGAGGCGGTTCTCGTATTTCATCAAATATTTTAGACAAATTATAACAAGGTCTTCTACTCCTGTGTGAGTATTGTCTGAATGATTTTGTAATGTACGTGAACACATCTAAGCTGCCTATCTGATGGTAGATGCACAAGATCCAGTATATTATAAATGAGGATTGTTTTTTAACTGTAAATTTATGTAAATTTACTGCAAAGCTACGCTAAAGTCTAACCAGATACATTGAGCCTGATACTTAAGTTTCAGGAAAGTATCCACTCTCAGAACATGAGTATGAGCATTTCTCACATCTTTTCCAAATTAATTGTGGTTGAATTCTCATCCAGTTATGGATGCTGATAGTGATACATATGAGTATTTTATGAGTATTTCCCCCCTTGGTTGAAGGACATGTTGAAGCTTAATTGGCCTCATCTGTCTATTCACCTACTTTTTGTTCAGAAATGACATTATATTAGACATGATTGTGGGTTTTTGCAGTTCCTACTTTATGGTAATGGCTGTCATCTGGCCTCTCCCTTTTTATTGCAATGTATGAAGTTCAAATCCATTTTCTACTTCACTCCTATCATTTTGCCTTGTCAGCATCACATCTGTCTATTAAAAGTGACCTATTCATGTTCTTTTTGTCACCATCCCTTATCTTTTTTAGATCCCTCTTGAATTTGCTCTCTAGGGGCTGTAATAAACCTGTAGTTAGCTGTTAAAACTGCACATTTTAGACTAAATGGCCCCCAGCGTCTCTCTGCCTGCTGTTGGGGCTTACGGCCAATGGGCCTTTAAATGACTTAATTTCCTATCTGCCTCCTGGGGGAGCTTTTAGGGGAGCTAAAAGCCAGTCACGGCCCGCAGAGAGTGAGCATCAGGAAAGCCTTTGGCTGGATAGACCCAGCTGTATCAAAATCACTATCACTTTAATTGCCCTGGGCAATATCCATGACTCAGAACTGTATCATGCTAATGCTAGTTTAGAGTAGCTTACCACTCCATGTCTTTACAGTATTCCTCCAACATGTATGTTCCTATTTGTTATGGAATAAACATTCTGACGTATTTGTCATCTTAATTGGGGATTAAATTCTTTTGTCAGTCAATTTGGTTCATATAGAAAATAAATAAACATGACTGTGTTACAATTTCCATCCTAGTTACTTCAATGCATTTAGAAAATGAGCTTGTGTGAAAAGATGGTATTCTGAGAATTTTCGGTACACCTTGCTTAGGGCTGGGAACTATGAAAAAATTCCATCCACAGTAAATTTTTTTCACATTGATTGATATCAATATATATTGCAATATGAATCAAATCACTATTTCTGTCAAGCTTAAAGGTTCCTTTTTACTCCTAAGCGAGATGTGAAGCTATAACAAGATTAATTTTAAATATTTATTTTCTGTCAGAAGTTGAACCTTACAAATGTAGTGTAGAACATTTTACAACTGTATTTCAAATAATTATAAATCATTAAATAATTATATAACATAAAATAATAAATATTTTATAATATTCTGCTCATCAACGTACTGATAGCTGAGTGAAGTGCATGCCCAAAGCACTGCAGCCATGTCCACTTGTTTAGTTATGTGACCTTCACTATATTTCTCCCACTGTCTGCATGATGCAGACTTGTCTTCACTCAGTCTCCAGGATGCAAGTGCTTTGGTCAGTCCCAAAGTAATGACTTCACCTGTATGATCTTCAGGAAAGCTTTAGATGGTAAAAAAAAGACTTGTAGTATTACCTGATTTTGTGGGAACGTGCTTGACCTTTTTCAGCGCACGTTAAGCTGCTTCTTGTCAGACTTTAAATAGCCAAAATATCTTGACATTACTGAATTCCTCAGACCCTTCTTTTCAACAATCTCCTTGTCTATTGAGCATTGGGCGGCGTCCGTTTCAGTGTCTTCTTCGGTGTGCTACCAGAGTGGTGGCCTCTGGTAGAGGCATCCACCCCACAACTGGGAGGTTGGGGGTTCAAGTCCCGGCCAGGTCATACCAAAGACCATATAAAAATGGTACTTCCTGCCTTCTAGCTTGGTGCTCAGCATAAAAAAATGGGGGAAGGAGAAGTTGTTTGTGGCGGCGCCTTGCATAGCAGCGACCCCTCTGATTCTACATGTGATTAACTTTGTAGATGGGCGAAACATAATTTCATTCTACTGTACATGATTGGCTGTATGGATTGAATGACAACAAAGATGGCTTCTTCTTCTCTTATTTGGCAACGCTGTCACTGCACTTTTGGTTAATGTTTTCTGTCGTCTCCTACACGGCTGCACTAGCCCAAACATTAGCAGGTGTGCTAGGCTAAGCCCCGGCTATGTGCTGGTTGTATGCACCTACGCATGCTGTTGTGTGTGTCAGTCAGACGTGACATCCAGCCACATGATTGGTTCAGTGTGATGTAGTCTCATTTTCATTGGCTTTTCGTGTTGCCTGTCAAAACATGGAACAATTGGGTTCTATCGAAGTTCTATTGAAAATGTTTTATGTCTCTATTGAGGAGAAGTTATTGCGCAATAGTTATTGTTTTATCACCCAGCCCTAGCCTTGCTTATTGGTCGACAGAGTCAAACTCAGAAGTAGTAATGAAACAAAAATGTCTGGACGCAGTAAGACTGGCAAAGCTAAAGCCAAGCCTAAATACCGATCCCCTAGGGCCGGGCTTCAGTTCCCTGTAGGCCGTGTCCACAGGCTGTTGAGGAAGGGAAACTACGCCAAGCGTGTGGGAGCCAGAGCTCCGGTGTACCTGGCTGCCATGCTGAAGTACCTGACCGCTGAGATCCTGGAGCTGGCCAAAACGCTGCCTGAGAAAACAAGAAGACCAGGATCATCCCCCGTCACCTGCAGCTGGCCATTAGGAATGACGAGGAGCTCAACGAGCTGCTGGGAGGAGTCTCCGTCATGGTGGAGTGCTGCCCAACATCCAAGCTGTGCTGCTGCCCAAGAAGACTGAGAGCAAAAAGTAAAGCCTCAGCTGATCTACTAACGAAGCTACCACCGGAGTGGTGACCTAGTGGTAGAGCATCTGTCCCACAGCTGGGAGGCCATGGGTTCAAGCCCCGGTTGGGTCATGCCAGAGACCATCAAAAATGGTACTTCCCACCTTCTAGCTTGGTGCTCAGCATAATGGAATGGAAGAAGGAAAAGTTGTTTGTGGCGGTGCCTTGCATGGCAGCGGCCCCTCAGATTCTAGATGTGATTAATATTGTAGATAGGAGAAATGTAATTTTGTTCTACTGTACATGATTGGCTGTATGGATTGAATGACAATAAAGTTGGCTTCTTCTTCTAATCGGAATGGAATATATGCTACACCTTTTAAAGACACCAGATGAGGCGAGCGACATGTGCCAAAGCCAAATTGCTAGCATGCTAACTGACGACCAGCATTGGTCATGTTTTGTGGTACCAGTATGTTTTTTCAACACTTACTTTTGTACTTGACAATATTTAACTTGTTTACATGTGTGTGAAATGACAATAGACGCTTTCATGCTGATTGAGATGTTTAGCAACAGTCACTGGTTGCATTTAGAAGGGACTATTTTTTTTTTCTCCGATCACAACATAACTGGTTAAACAAACAAATCATAATATTTTGTTTTCTAGTATTGCTGTCATTTAATAAATTGTGCTTGCAGAGCTGTTGTATAAAAACAATATTATGCTCGAGGTCATACAGTATCATGAATATAGTAACTATGTGTGTGATACATACGCTTCAGGCATTAGATGTATCACACCTGTAGTTACTGTATTCATGATGCCATACGACCTCGAGTGTCGTATTGCTTAATTATGTTTGACAATGTAATCTTGGTCTTTACTTCAAGTTCCATTATTCAACAGGTCACTTTCTATTCCACACAGACTTCAAAACAGGAATGCAAATTCATTTTATTCATGTTTTTAGCTCAATGTATTTACCAGCATTGGTTCCCTTGTTTGCTTTATTGTCCTGGTTTGTGTTTTTTCCTTTCTGGGCCTCGGTGCACATGCATGTTTCCTGTGTGGATTTTTCAGCAGCTGTTTGTTACTCCTCCAGATCTATATATTGACGTGATGGTGTAAGAGGACTGCTTTTTTGAGGGGGCGAAGACTGACTTTTGCCTTGCCAAAATCCAAATCACGTAATGGTTGACATATGGAGGATGCAGTCTGAAAGTATAATTGATTTATGAAGGTTGTGTGTTTGCTTGTTAGCAAAACATTAGATAATGGATGGCAGATTTGGGTCAATGAAGGATGGGTAACGAAACAGCAGCAGATGTTTGATTGATGAAAAAGGGTGACAAAGAAACTCGATACACAAAATGAATGGGTGCAGATACAGATAGGCACAGATTAATGATCAATAATTTGAATGAAAACTATTTGTCAGCAGGGTCAGAAGGGTACCATAGACAAGTTAAATTGACCCTGCACTTAGCACACACTTTAACATCGAAGACCTCACTCGTCAAATACTGTGAAACTCTGCCAGGTGAAACCCCTCGGCTTTACCTGTTAAACCCCATGCAAGCTTTTCACTCATTATTGTGTACAGGGGGCTGAAAAGTTCATAGACTGAAAAGTTTGTAATGGTCAGATTTGACCAAAATGTGGTTTATTTTTCAACCGCAGAGATCCAAGAGCTGCAACACCATTGGAAGAAGTGTGTGGACCGAAGGGGAGACTATGTTGAAAAATAAACCACATTTGGTCAATTTGACTACAGGTGCATCTGACTAAATTAGAATATCATCAAAAAGTTGATTTATTTCAGTAATTCAATTCATAAAATGAAACTCATGTTTTATATAGATTCATTACAGACACAGTGATATATTTCAAGTGTTTATTTCTTTTAATTTTGATGGTTTTGGCTTGCAGCTCATGAAAACCTGAAAATCAGTTTTTCAAAAAATTAGAAATTACATAAGATCAATTTTAAAAAAAAATATTTTTTAATAGAAATGTTGGCCAACTAATAGTATTTCCATGGACACAATCAGTACTTGGTCAGGGCTTCTTTTGCATGAATTAATACTGCATCTCTGTGGCATGGCATGAAGGTGATCAGCCTGTGTTACTTTTGAGGTGTTATGAAGGCTCAGGTTGCTTTGATAGCGGCCTTCAGCTCATCTGCATTGTTGGGTCTGGTGTCTCTCATCTCGCTGTTGACAATACTTCATAGATTCTGTATGGGGTTTAGGTCAGGAGAGTTTGCTGGCCAGTAAAATATGGTGATACCATGGTCATTAAACCAGGCTTTGGTACTTTTGCCAGCAGTGTGGGCAGGTGCCAAGTTCTGCTGGAAAATGAAATCAGCATCTCCATAAACCTTGTCAGCAGAGGGAAGCATGAAGTGCTCTAAAAATGTCCTGGTAGACAGCTGCATTGACTTTGGACTTGATAAAACACAGTGGACTAACACCAGCAGATGACATGGCTCCCCAAATCAGGTGCCAAGTCCTGTCACTTGGAAATCAAGGTCCCAGAGTCTGGAGGAAGAGTGAACAGGCACAGAATCCAAGTTGCTTGAGGTCCAGTGTGAAGTTTCCACAGTCAATGATGATATGTGGAGCCATGTCATCTGCTGGTGTTTTTCCACTGTGTTTAATCAAGTCCAATGTCAGTGCAGCCATCTAACAGGAAATTTTAGAGCACTTCATGCTTCCCTCTGCTGACAACCTTTATGGAGATGACTGAAGACTAAAATCCACCAGGTTTAGTATTGTGTGCCGAGGACCGCAAATTTGGAATGAGCTTGATGAGAATCTAAAAATGTCACCTTCCATCTCCATCTTGAAGAAAAATCTAAAGATGCAACTCCTTTCATTATATAATTAATCTGCTATTTGCTACACAAAACTTGCTTACTGATGAGTTGTTACTCCATTGTAGTTTTGTTTTATATGTTGATTCCCTCCAATAGTATTTAATAACTTGACTATATATCTTGAACTCATCTACTATTTCAATGTAAACAAATGCTGGGATTATATGCTATATGTCTGTCATATGTTTGTTTGTTCTTTCACACAAAGACATCAGACTGATTTCCGTCATCATTTCATTGTAGAATTGGACTCCCTACTAAAAGCTTTAAATAGCTTATTTGGGATGACCCATTCACACTCCAAAACAATGTAAAAAAAATCCTATTGTATACTGCTAATCATGCTGTTTCATATTGTAATTCATTCATGCTGTTGATAATGTGTGATGTGTGTGTGTGAATAAACTGAAACTGAAATATGGAGATGCTGATTTCATTTTCCAGCAGGACATAGCACCTGTCCACACTGCCAAAAGTACAAATAACTGGTTTAATGACCATGGTATTACTGTGCTTGATTAGCCAGCAAACTCTCATGACCTAAATCCCATGGAGAATGTATGTATGTCTATCTATGTATGGTGTATTGTCAAGAGGAAGATGAAATACACCAGACCCAACAATGCAGACGAGCTGAAGGCTGCTGTCAAAGCAACATGGGCTTCCATAACACCTCAGCAGTAACAAAGGCTGATCGCCTTCATGCCATGTGACATTGATGCAGTAATTATGCAAAAGGAGCCCCGACCAAGTATTGAGTGTGTACATGGACATACTTTTCAATCGGCCAACATTTCTATTAAAAATCTTTTTTTTAATTAATTTTATATAATATTCTAATTTTTTGAGAAACTGAATTTGGGGTTTTCATTTGCTGCAAGCCATAACCATCAAAATTGAAAGAAATAAACACTTGAAATATATCACTCTGTGTGTAATGAATCTATATGAGTTTCACTTTTTGAATTGAATTATTGAAATAAATCAACTTTTCGATGACATTCTAATTTATTGAGATGCACCTGTACTATGAACTTTTCATCCCCCCCACCAATAGAATTATATTTGGACTCAAAATTAATGATTGTTTGCACTTTTGTTTTACCTGATTTCTTCCCACAGTCGATGTCCCCTGATTCGCTTTGAAAATACCTACGATTAACTCAGTTTTAAGATAAGATAAGATAAGCCTTTATTAGTCCCACAATGGGGAAATTCCAGGATTGCAACAGCACAAGGATAGCAACACTCAGAGCAACAATCAGAAGGCAAGAGAAAAAAACAAGAGCAGCAAGTATACATATGTACATATAAATATAAATATATATAGACAGTGCGGAGCATTGTAGCTAGATGGGATAGATATATAAATATATAAACACAGTGCGGAGCATTGTAGCTGGATGGAATAAATATATGAGAATATAAACACAGTGCGGAGTATCGTAGCTAGATGGAATGAATATGTGAATATATTAACACACAGTTATGTACACACACAGTTTTCTGTTATGTACTACGAGTACACTGCCCAATGCACATGCAGCTTTTTAAGAAAAGTCCTGCTACATTATAGAAGTTTTTTTCAGTTACTTGAATATTGCATTGACAGCACCACTTTATAGATTAGACAGTGACTATCAAAACATATTTTTCTTGGTCTTTATTTAAATTGGGAGATTCAATGGAAGGGCAAAAGGAAGTGCAGATATTATTAAATTATAGTTATTGCAAATTACCTTTTCTGCTAAACAAGCAGTACATGGACAGTCACAGGCTCAGTGGAGTGGAAGTTTCAATTAGTTATGCATTTCACTGTTTAATTTCTTAGTATTGTTTTATTTACTTTTTCTTTATTATTTATTGTTTTATTTACTGTATTTTTTATTTTTATTTTTTATTGTTATTTATTGTTTTATTTACTGTAAATGATGCTGAAACAGATCCATCAAGATCATTGTATTAAAATGGGATTTTTTTAATTGCCTATAGCAGTTTTAATATGTTGATATTGTTTACTTGTTATTTTATTAAACTTGTATTTGACTTGAGGCAAGTGCCTTGTGGTGCTTAAATCCAGGAGCATCATCGATGGTCAGGATAATATCTTCCATCTTATTTTTATGAACTCTTTTAATAACTAGATTAGTTTTGCATGACTTACAGTTGAGAATAACGCCCCATTTATCTCATTCTGTGCCTTGATGCAGCCTCCTCGCCTTGATTTATTTTCTCAGAAATTCTTTAGTTGCTCTCTGTTTTAAATTTCTTTTTATTACCTCCACCAAGGAGTTAATGTAATTGGGGTGGTTTGTCTGTTTGTCTGTCTGTTTGTTAGCAGGATTACGCCAAAACTACTGGACCAATTTTGATGAAAATTTCACCAGCAGTAGCCCTAGGGCCAAGGATGAACCCATTAAATTTTGGTGATGATCAGAGAGTGCATATCTCCACCAGGGACCTTGTTTGTATTTGTGCAGCAGGATTACGCAAAAACTACTGGATGGATTTGGATGAAATTTTCACCAGAGGTGGTCCTTGGGCTAGACAGAAACCCATAACATTTTGATGATGATCCCAGAATGCATATCTCCGCCAAGGCTCTTATCTTCTCACAGTGTGTTAGCAAGAATACTCCAAAACTACTGGATGGATATCAATGAAATTTTTACCAGAGGTGGTCCTTAGCCTAGAGAGGAACCCATGACATTTTCATAATGATCCCAGAATACATACCTCCACCAAGGCTCTTATCTTCTCACAATGTGTGAGCAAGGGTCCTCCAAAACTACTGGACTTTGCTTTGCTGCAACTTTGCTGCAATTTTCACCAGAATTGGCTCATGGCCTACACACGAACCCGTTACATTTTGGAGGTGATCCGTGATGGACAGAAGGAGACTTGGTAGAGGTATGCACTCTCTGAGTGCTTTTCTATTTGCCTATTGTGCTCACAGCCTCATGGCTGAGATGACCATGTTAAACTCTGCTCCTTACTATGTGTTGCGGATCCCCCTCCATAAGGAATTAGTCAGTGGTGCAGTTCCTGACACCTTAGGTACATCGCCACTACTAGCTCAGTACTAGTAGAGGAATTCCTCTTTGGCTCAGTGGTAAGAGTGGGCGGTTTTGAGATCACGGTGTCATGGGTTCAAATTCCAACGTGGGATGTAGGTGTATGTCTGCCTTCCCTGTGTGCAGAAGAGACTTTGGAGGTGTATGTCTACCTTGCCTAAGGGTGAAAATGACTAAGTTCATCCACCTTGGCGTAAGGGTTGAAACGGACTTGGAAATCTCAGGCTGAGTAGGCAATTCTGGCCTGGGTCAGAAAGTGTGTTGTAACACTATGTCTACGAAAATCTGCATGTAGAGCCATCCAAAGACCGAGTTTAAGGCTTATAAGGGATTACTTGAATCCGTGTACTCTTCATTCTTTCAGTATTTTGTTTCTGAAGTGAAAACAACAACCAGAAATGGCTGTTATATGGTTTTGGCCTTGTCAAAATCATCATCATCATTGATCCTCAGAAGAGTTCTGAACTCTCTCAAGTGCCCATCTATGTTCCAGATATGTGCGACATAAGGGCGTGGAACTCATGTTTGTCTTGCATTTCACATTGTACTGGACTAGCAGACAAACCAGTAACTGTCTCGCACTTTTTCCACATGTCACGATAGTATTTCTTGAGGTCCGTTCTATACATAAGTTGTTTCTGTAGGGCTGTGTTCTCCAGTCTGGTGATATGAGCAATATGCTTCAGCCGGTGCGATATACAGAAATCTGAGATTGGTAGAGCGTTAGTGATTTTCCTGAGATCCTCATTCGATAACATAAAGCTCCAGTCCAGTTCACTCGCTGTGTCCAGCTGCACACTATTGTTCTTAGGTTTGTGCATGGGAGCATTCTTTCGCTTTATACCCATTTTTGACCATTTTCCTCAGGAAGCCATGCCATATTGTTTCAATTTTGCTAAGTTCTTTTGCTGACAGTGGACAGGCTTGGATGGATTAAAGCAGTCTACTTTGAACGCAGGCTTCTAGGAGCTTGACTCTGGACATTTAGATACATGTATCCATTAGTACATGCTTTAACTCTGACCATTTTTGAAAAACTGAAGAAATCCTATGTGAGAGGAATGTCTGAGGGTTCTGATCACTATTGATTATTTTGTGACTGAGATATGTAAACTCTTTTACATTATTAATAGGTGTTCCGCCTCTTAATATCAATGATTTACTTGCCATGGTCTCCTCCGGGACATTGAAGGCCATTGTTTCTGTCTTGGTAACTGATATCTGTAGCTCAAAATGTTTAGATGTTTTATCAAAAATGGTTATAACACCCTGTAGCGTATTGATATTCTTGCAAAACAGGACTATAGAGAATGGGCATTGACGTCATACCGCGCTGCATTCTGGGCCGTTGTCGCCATCGTCATGGTCTGACTTCTTTGTTTACCTGTAGTCTAGGCAACTACTAGCGTGAATAGACATGCATGCAATGGAATGGAGCAAACAGAAAATTCAAATTTCTTATTCACAGAAGTTGAATAAGGAAGCAAAGGAGCGCTACCTCTGAAAAATTTCAGAAATAAATGGGATAGATTGATAAGAGCACAAGAAATGGACCACGGATCTCGACCAGCTGCCTTGAGTCACACTGTCAAATGTGTTTGCCTGCCTGGTTTGTGGGGTGAGCACATAAACCCATCCATCCATCCATCCATCTTCTACTGCTTTTCCGGAGGTCCGGGTCACGGAGGCAGCAGTTCAAGCAGAAAAGCCCAGACTTCCCTCTCCCCAGCCACCTGCTCCAGCTCTTCAGAGAGGATACCAAGGCGTTCCCAGACCAGCTGGGAGACATAGTCTCTCCACCGAGTCCTGGGTCTGCCCCGGGGTCTCCTCCCAGTGGGATGTGCCTGAAACACCTCAAGTGGGAGCCGTCCAGGTGGCATCCTAATCAGATGCCCATACCACCTCAACTGACTCCTTTCAATGTGGAGGAGCAGCAGTTCTACTCTGAGCCTCTCCCGGATGACTGAGCTCCTCACCCTATCTCTGAGGGTGATCCCCTCATGGATCGTCACCTTATTGTGGTGGGGGGTTTGGGTGCCCCAGTGATTCCAGGAGCTATGTTGTCCGGGGCAATTTGCCTCTGATAGGGTCACCCAAGACAAACTGGTCCTGGGTGAAGGGCTAGACTAAGAACGATCCAACTGACTCACATGACAAATTCTAGATCAAGGATTCAGTGTACCCCGCCTGGTATGGGGTTACCGGGGCCCCACCCTGGAGCCAGGCCTGGGGGAGGGGCTCGATGGCTAGCGTCTGGTGGCCGGGTTTCCACCCATGGGACCCGGCCGGGCTCAGCCTGAAGGAGTTACATGGGTCCGCCCTCCAGTGTGCTCACCACCTGCAGGAGGGATCATGGGGGTCCGGTGCTATGTGGATTAGGTGGCGGTCAAAGGCGGAGACCTTGGCGGACTGATCCCAAGCTTTCTAAACTGGCTGGCATAAAGCCATGAGCAATTTAAAAACTATAAATCATTAGAGGCTCATGTTCAATTCACCAATGGACGGGTCCAGCTGCCTCAAATATTCTGGGTGAATGACCAGAAAATCGTTGTTTAACACAAAGGTAAGCAGTCATTACTACAAAGTCGAAATATGTTGAGATTAATGTCTAGAGTACCCAAAAATTATTTCTAACATATGAGTAACTCTCTTTCAACCCATGTGTTACTTACTGAACAGGTTTCTAACTTACAGCTACCATATAATGGCGTATTTGCAGCGTTGCTTCACAGGAAAAACCCGTACAGAGCTCTGCTGCTGCCTGCAGCGTACACACATTTGTTTATATAATGGGAACTGTCAGGGATGTGTCTGAGCACTTTGAAGCTACAGGATAAAGATTTTTATCTTTGACTGCTGTCTGTAACATCAGCTGTCCAATGTTGTTCTGATAAATATGCCAAAATGTCAGAACACCGGAGGAAGTGGATCCAATCAGCTGATCGCGCTGGCACACCAAAAAAAAATTACCTGTATAATTAGCTGCTATAAAAACATTCTAAATCAGGAAGGTGATGTTTTTATAGTCACCTGAAAGAGGAGAAAATGCTTAATTTAATGATAACAAACATTATGGATTTCAGTCCACAGCTGATATTAAATCCACGCATAATGAAAGCAACAAGTAATCACAACTTCAAGAAAAAAATCAAAGAAAATCGGCAACACGAAAAGCTCCCATTAAAAAAAAAAAAAAAAAAAAAAAAGCTGCTCCAGATTAGCAAGAGTAATTCAGAATAGCAGAGATGATGTGGGGAAATTATTTGATTTTACCCTGTGTGTTTTTACACATTATTGAGAGATGACAGAGAGCCGTGGCTGAGGTGCAGCCTCAGCATGCAAGACAGCTGCTCTGGAGAGGGGACAGCTTTCTGCACTTTTAAATATTTTTTAAATCACAACATACCTTGGTGAAAATGTTGTGAACACACGACCATGTTGCAGGAATATTGTCGGAGCTGATGTCTTTCCTTCTGACCACAGCAATCTATTCTATCCCACGTCTCTTTTTTTTTTCGTTCAGAGACCCGATTCGCTCCACTTTCTTCCAAGTCAGGAAGTTAAAAAACAGCGTACGCCATTGTCTTTTTCCACGCCAGTCATGAGAGCAGTTGTTGTATTTGATAAAGCAGCAAAACTTCCCCATTCTAATGTTGCGTGGTATTTGGAGGAATAAAAACGTCATTAAAAGGACCACATTGGAAATAAGTGTTTTCACTTTCTTGTGTCATCTTGGATTTTGTGTGACGTTTTATATGTATATTTACATTTCCTCTGTTTGAATAACATATTCAGTGTCGATTTAATAAGACTGCATGTCCACAGGGAAAGTAAAAATGCTCTCAACCTGTTTTCCTGAGCGCTTTTCATATTGCATATTTCAAAAAAGGACTCTGCCCGGTATCCTGGCAGCCACTTGACCTGTCACTCAAAGCGTGCCGGGGATTTCACAGATTTTGCTCTGAAACACTCCACTCACTGGAATAAATCACATCAAACTGGTAAGAAAATACACCTCCATCCAAGCTTTGGCTGTTAAATATTGATCATGGTGTACTCTTAGCCTGATTCTGATCAGGTGGTGAGTGAGGTGCGCAGCTGATGAGCGCTGCGGCGCTCCAAAAGTTGAACTTTTTTCAGCTTTCAGCGCCATGATTGCTGAGGCCGTTTTTGCGCCGAGGGCACTGAGCACATTAAACGCTGGACTACATAGAAAATGAACAGAAAATAGTCACCCACAGCAGAAAAAAAACCACATTTGTTGGACTCACAGCCTAACTGCATTCATTGCTCACTACTAAGCTCAGACAGACAGAACACTTTTCCCACAATTCCTTGTGGTTTTTCCATCGGGTGACATCATGCGCCCATTCTTAATGTCATCAGTGTACAAGATGGAAAGCAGTCTGTCGACTCCACACAATTTGGAGGCCTTTTCTTTGTTGACGTGTTGAGCAGGTACTAGGGGTGCAATAAGTATGTTACTCCAGCATTTGAAAATATTTGGTAAGCTTCATTCTCTGGACAGCGAAGCACGAAGTCTAGAAAAATGTTAAACAACATAGGGGACTCTATACCACCTTGTCTGCACCTAGAAAACAGGAAAAACTGTTTTTACTCCTTATCACAATAGTTGTGCTGGTATATATCGCCTGTAGAATTCTTGTAAGAATTGACTCACCTAAGCAGATTTTAATTACTTAAAAGAGAAGATCTTGATCTATCCAATCATAAGCTGCTTTTAGGTCTATAAAGCAGCAATAGAACTTAGTCAGTGCTTTCTGTATAGCTAGTGTACGTAAGATAAATATAGCATCAGTGGTTGAATTATTTGCTCTGAACCCAAACTGGGTTCTGCTTTAGATCTTCTCGTAGGTAGGTCTAATTCTTTCAACAATGATCAGGGTTTCCTCTGGTAACATTTCTGTGTGGCGGCCTGCCTCCCTAAGGAAGTATGCCACCGCGCCTATAACATATTAATTTAAGAAAAAATCAAATATGAAAGAAACGCTCCGCAAGCGCACACATGAACAACGCGCGTGACTGTCATCCACGCAGATGCGCCCTGCCCACCCGGTGCCCGCGTGACCATTTCAGCAGGCAGAAAGTGTCTCTGCAGCATTGCTGTCTGAGAGAAGCATGAGCTTATTAAAGTACTAACGCAGAAAAAAGTATAAGTGATAAGCAGTGGAGGCATTTATGGTGGTTTAACCCGCTGGTAACTGGAACAATAATGAGGAGTCGCTTAGCTAACAGGTCTGGTTAGGCTTCATTGCAGGGAAAGGCAACAGTGACTGATGAATCGCTGAGGATTTACTTCACCAGCTACAACAATATTAACTAATAATTTATGTTCATTTTTATGTACCTGGCAAGTTAAGATGACCGAAATTCATGAAGTCAATGACTTTAATCCGTCAGCAGCCTTCAGACAAACTAAACATGCCATCATTTGGATTTCAAAATGAGGGAGGTTTTTCCTACTGTCTGGTTGGTGAGGAGATTTCTAAAAAAGGATAAATACATAGAAATATTATAACAGAAATAACTGCATATTTGGTCATTTAAGTTAATTTATTTCTTTAAATATAATTTTAATAATTATATTTCTTTGAATTCACAGTTATTGTTCTGTTCTGGCTCTACAAAATTATGGTCAAAAGTTTAAATTATATGAGGAAAAAAGTAAAAAATTTGCCGCATTCTGTTTCAAATTTATTTTAAAAAAAACCCCAGCAATTTTATAATAATTCTGCCTTTGTCCATCAGACAGGCCTCTTCACTGTCCAGTTTTAAAACTCCTCTTAAAACCCATTTTTATTCTCTGGCTTTTGACTCAGTTTGAGACATTGATTTTATTTGTTCTTATTGTCTCTATTGTATGACTATTGTTTTGTTTGTGCTGTTTTGTACTTTAGCTGTATTTTATTGTTTTTATATTTTATTGATTGTTGATGTAGAACACTTTGTGTCAACTGTCGTTTTTAAAGAGCTTTATAAATAAAGTTGGATTGGATTAAAAAAGATAAAAATTAGCCATAAAATAATCCACATTGATAATAGTCTCAAATGTACAAGAAAAGTCATAATTTTACAAGAGAAAATTACAAATTTGAGAAAAATGGTTGCAAATTTAGATAAATTTACAGAGAAAAGTGGAAAACTATAAGAAAATTGTTATAAATTTTGGAGAAAATCCTCAAACCTTCAAGACTGAAGTCATTACTCAAGTTTTTAAGTGGCTGCTCTTTGTACCCTTAACTCAGCTAGAAATTTTTGGTTGTCTGTTTTTAATTATTAATTTGTCTATTTTTAATTATTAATTTCAAAGCACTGCTTTTACATGAGTAGAATTTCTGACTACTATACCCACCTTTGATCATATAATTTAAGTATGCATGAGTAAATTACTATTATGAATGTTTTTTCCCTTCCTTT
Organism: Pholidichthys leucotaenia; assembly: GCA_020510985.1. Lineage (NCBI taxonomy): Eukaryota > Metazoa > Chordata > Actinopteri > Cichliformes > Pholidichthyidae > Pholidichthys > Pholidichthys leucotaenia. The sequence goes on along the minus strand of CM035840.1, from coordinate 385,550,404 downwards.
TCCTACTCTTTGACAATAGAAAAAAGAAACACTGGAATAAAAATACACATTTTGGCTATTTATGTAAACCATGAAAAAAAAATCCTGCAGGACAAAACATGACACTTGGTATTTTCTAGTCTGTTTCTATACCACCATAGACAGAGAGAGAACCTGAATTAGACAGGGCTCAGAGAGGGAAAAATGAGACGGAAGAGAGGAGCCAAGGAGAGGAAAGTGTTCAGGCAGAGGGTCCAGGAGAGGTGAGAGCAGAGGGAGGAGAGAAGGATGACACCAGTAAAAAGTCCAAACATAGGACATCTGGGTGGGATCCCAACTGGCCCAATATTCCAACATTCAAGCCTTGGTAGTACAATACTTCAAATGGTAAGTTCTATTATGCAATATAACTGTGCAAAATTTTAAAAAATAAAAATAAATAGTGTAAAATAAACATTTCCGGTTACAATCGTGCCATGTGTACTATGTACTCCTTTTGTATTGCACTAGGAGTTTTGACAATAAACGTTTGTGCCTTTTGCAGATATGTTTCCACTTTTGTTTGTTTTATCTGTGAAGGTTACCAAGATTTAGTGACATAAATTATCATCACTATATCATCACTTGCTGATATAGTGAAGTCTCTGAAGCCTACAAATTGCTCACTGGATGTTGTTCCCGCTGGAATACTGAAAAGGGTTTTTAATACTGTAGGGCCTGGTCTTTTGGCTTTTATTAATTCCTGCCTTAGTTCAGGATTTGTCCCACCTGCTTTTAAACATGCTGTGGTTAGGCCCCTTCTTAAAAAACCTCACCTTGACCCTTCAGTTTTGTCTAATTTTAGACCCATTTCTTATTTGCCCTTTTTATCTCATCATCATTATAGCAGTCTGTCGGGGGCAACAATGACTGTTTCATTTAGGTCTGATCAGATTCCTCGACGCAGCTCTGTCCTTCGCCTTCAGTTGCCAGGAACTCCTGACGCCGTTAACCCGGGCAACGTCTGAGCCAGTATGAGTTGCTTTCTGACTGACCATTTCATGAAACTGCTTGCAAAGTATTTAAGTACCGCTAGCTTTTGCTGTTTTTATACAGTTGCAATCTTTTTTAGAAGACAACTCTATTTTTGAGAAGTTTCACTCTGGGTTTAGATCTCGTCACAGTACTGAGTCTGTCCTGCTTAAGGTGCACAATGATATTATGATGTCTGTTGACGCCAAATGCCCTGTGGTCTTAGTGCTGCTAGATCTTACAGCAGCCTTTGACACTGTGGACCATACTATCCTTTTGTCACGCCTGAATCACCATGTTGGCATCCACGGCACTGCACTTGCCATGCCATAGTACTGAAACAGCCTTAGCGAAGGTCACTAACGACCTCCTCATTGCATCTGATAATGGACTAGTTTCTGTACTTGTCCTTTTAGATCTTAGTGCAGCTTTTGATACTGTTGATCATAATATTCTACTTGATAGATTAGAACACTATGTTGGACTTAATGGAACTTCGTTGCAGTGGTTTAGATCTTATTTATCTGATAGGTTCCAGTTTGTTCATGTAAATGATGAGTTTTCTTTCAGCTCAAAGCTTAGTCATGGAGTTCCACAGGGATCTGTGCTAGGCCCTACTCTTTTTAGTTTATATATGTTTCCGTTAGGCAACATTATTAGAAAGCACTGTATACATTTTCATTGTTATGCAGATGACACACAATTATACCTGTCAATGAAGCAAGATGATACTAATCAATTAGCCAAGTTAGAAGCCTGTCTTAAGGAAATCAAAGCTTGGATGACTTGTAATTTCCTGCTATTAAATTCAGATAAGACTGAAGTCATTCTTGTTGGTCCAGAAAACCTTAGAAATTCCTTTCCAAATCAAACTTTCAGTTTGGATGCAGTTACTCTTTCTCTTAATAGCTCTGTGAGGAACCTTGGAGTTATTTTTGATCAGGATTTGTCCTTCAATTCACATATTAAATTTGTTTCTAAGACTGCCTTCTATCATTTGCGTAATATTGCCAAGATTAGGAGCATCTTGTCTCAGAGTGATGCTGAGAAGCTGATCCACGCTTTTGTTAGCTCGAGATTAGATTATTGTAATTCTTTATTATCAGGCTGTCCTAAAACATCTTTAAAAAGTCTTCAGCTGATCCAAAATGCTGCAGCAAGAGTTTTAACAGGTACTAGAAAGAGAGATCATATCTCTCCGGTTCTGGCCTCCCTTCATTGGCTTCCCATAGAGTTTAGAATTAAGTTTAAAATCCTTCTTCTTACTTACAAAGCTCTAAACAATCAGGCTCCTTTTTATTTAAAAGATCTGATACTACCGTATCATCCTAACAGAGCACTACGCTCCCAAAATGCAGGATTACTTGTAATACCTAGAATCTCCAAAAGTACAATGGGAGGCAGAGCCTTCAGTTATCAAGCTCCTCTCCTGTGGAATCAGCTGCCAATCTGGATTCGGGAGTCAGACTCGATCTCTGTTTTTATGAATAGGGCTAAAACCTACCTTTTTGATATAGCCTACAATTAGGGAGGGATCATGTGTTTCTGAACCCTCCCTTAGTTATGCTGCTAATAGGTTTAGTCAGCCGGGGGACCTCCAGTAATACACTGGGCCTCACTCCTTTCCTCACTCTCTATGAAATATTTTTTTTTTTGCTGGTCATTAACATTTGTTTGTTCTCTCCCATAGATTGAGTCCCCATCGTGCTGTTTGCTCTCTACATGTCTGTTCTTTTCTTCTTCTCTATCCCCTCACCCCCCAGCCAGTCGCAGCAGATGACTGCCCCTCCCTGAGCCTGGTTCTGCTGGAGGTTTCTTCCTGTTAAAAGGGAGTTTTTCCTCTCCACCGTCGCCAAGTGCTTGCTCACAGGGGATCGCCTGATTGCTGGGGTCTTTCTGCAACTGTGGGGGTCCCCCCTACAGTTGATAGTGCTATGAGATGACTGTTGTTGTGAAATGGCGCTATATAAATAAAGTTGAATTGAATTGAATTGAATTAAGTGGTTTGAATCCTACCTATCTAATAGAACTTTTTCTGTAATGATTGGTGACATGTCTTCTTCTAGTGCCTCTCTCTCCTGTGGGGTCCCACAGGGCTCTATCCTTGGCCCTATTCTGGTTTCATTATATATGCTGCCACTCGGGTCCTTAATTGCCAGGCACAACATGTCTTTCCACTGTTATGCAAATGATTTGCAGCTTTATTTACCTTTGAACCCAGAACAAACTAACTCACAAAGTGTTCTATTGGACTGCATCACTGACATTAAGTTGTGGTTAAGCCAAAATTTTCTCCACTTAAATGAAGAAAAAACAGAATGTATTGCGTTTGGGGATACTGTAACGGCTGGCTTTGATACCCTCTCTTTAAGGCTCAGTTTAGCTGTCAGAAATTTGGGGGTGATTTTTGACAGCCATTTAAAATTTGATAAACAGATTGACAATGTAGTCAAGATGAGTGTCAAAACTCGCCGCTCCCTGTCATCCACCTCAGCTGCGCGCACACCTGCGCCTCGTCAATCACGGGCTATTTAGCCCACTCGGCCCAGAGCATCGGTCTGGAGCCGTCTGTGTTTCTACGCGCTCAAGCCCTCAGCAGGATTGTCTCTTCCCGTCCTGCCAACCTTCTCTATAGCACGTAAGCTGTTTAATCACTTACCTGTCTACCAGCCTCTCCCTGTGCACAGGTGGATTCCCTGGCGGCGGATTCTCCCGTCATCGCCATCTCCTTTCCTCTCCTCTCCACGCCTCGTCGTGTGTGCAGCAGAACGCTGTCTTCCAGGCCGAAGATCCTTAGCCAACGCCAACCACCGTCCCACCTGCAAGTAAGCCATATTCAGTATATCTCTCCGTTTGGTTAAGCCCAGCTCATATTCCTGTCTCCTCTCTTCCCATAGGGTTGTCTGGCTGCACGGCGTGCTGCTCTGTTCCCGACTCTCTTCGTCCACCCCCAATCCATAAACATATCACATACACCCACCCAAACACCCTTGCTGTTGAATAAAGCTATTGAATCTTACCTGAGCCTGCGTGCGTGTTTCCTGGGCCGATAAATATGTCAATGAGCTTTTATCAATTACGTCTGTTATCCAAAGCCAAACCTTTCCTGAGCCATCATGATCTTGAGATAGCCATCCATGCTTTAATCATGTCTCGACTTGTTTACTGCAATGCACTTTATGTTGGCATCTCTCAGTCTTCTCTTGGTCGCCTTCAACTTGTGCAAAATGCAGCGGCCTGTCCTTTGACCAACACACTTAGGCGAGAGCACATTACTCCGATCCTTTTTTCACTTCATTGGCTTCCAGTCCATTTTAGAATTAATTTTAAACTTTTTCTTTTTGTTTTTAAAGCTCTTAATGGCCTTGCTCCAGTTTATATGTCTGAGATTTTGACTGTCCGTGACCAAGGCAGGGCTTTGAGGTCATCCAGTCAGCTTTTGCTGGATGTGCCTAGGTCAAGGTATAAACACTGGGGTGACTGAGCCTTTTCTGTTGTCGCCCCCAGTCTCTGGAATAATCTCCCCCCTGACCTACGTGCTATCTCTGACCTTGCCGTTTTTAAATCAGAACTTAAAACATATTTGTTTAAGATGGCTTTTAATTGTCATATCCGGCTCTAGGGAGCCGGGCAATCAGAGCCAGGGACAAGCCAGTGAGTCGAGATGTTTTATTCTGGGTAAGGGATAAGGGATGAGGAGAGCACAGACACTCATACAGACGTACATTCTCAGGCTGCACAGCGCAGGGGTAGGTAGCTCGTACCGGACATGGGGGTAACAAGACGTGCATACTCACAGCGGGATACAAACACCGGAATGCTGCAAGGGGAGTTGAGGCTGACACCAGACGAAGGGGCTTCAGCCTAGCAGTGCTTATGTCGCAGCCCCGAATAATCGAAGCTGCTCCTCTTTATACTCATTAACAGCGCCCCAGCTGATGAGGATTAATTGGCCCCAGCCGTCCCGTGACACTGACAGCTGGGAACCAGCTGAGGCACTGCCCAATGAGAGGCAGGGATAAAAGGAGCATGGGCTGAGCGCCGAGCCGGCGTCTCACCCCATGGTGACATTAATACCCAGTAGTGGTGATATTTGTTTTGGCATTTGTTTTTATTTTATTCTCATTTTTAGGTATTTATTCTTATTTCTTTGTTTATGTTATTTGTTTTTAATGCTGTGTGTTTTTAATGCTGTTTAATTTTCTGTAAAGCACTTTGGTCACCTACGGGTTGTTTTAAAGGGCTATATAAATAAAGTACATTACATTACATAAGTTAAATGCTAAAAGATTGGAAAAGCTATCTAAATAATCCAGCAGTCCGAGAAATCACTTTTGGTTTGGTGTAAGTCTGTCAACACAATTATGAACCATAAATTAGTATGTATTAAAACATGATAAATCCCATTAAACCCTAACTCATTATTAGGAAATACACATGCTAATATGGCACAGAATTCCTCGATATACTGGTACTATCACTAAAGTGTGCAGTATCTTCTGCACTGGTACATCCAACAATACAGTACAGTCTCCAGTAAATAAAATAATTGTTTTTGGTTACTTTTTCTTAAATATGAGCCATTATTTTCAACGTCACTGATAAATGTTTGGTTTGTACTGTTGACTTTTTTCCCACCAGTGTCTTAACTCTTTAGCTATCCCAGTCGCCGTATGGTTAAAGGGTGGTCAAGGCCCCTAGTGGTCAAGAGTGGCAAAAAAATTTTGTCAATAAAATAGTTCAGATTTCCAAGGCTATAACTTGAAAGTTGCAAGAGATAATGGCTCACTGTCAATTAGAAAGATGTAGAATATGATCCAAAGTTTCAGATAGGAATAAATTTATGCATCTAATTTGCATAATGTTGCGGCAGCTATATAAATTACATAACTCAGTCAAAAGTGGACTTTGGACACATTTACACAAAGAATGGTTCGGTTCTTTTGACACCGTTTTGTCTACAAGGGTATGTTTTTATCTATTCTTCAAAGTATATGAACCACAACATCATTAAAATGTACCAGAAAAAATATTTGTCTCTTACTTGTCGGGGGGGGGGGGCGCTCGCCCACGTGACCGGTCCATTTTCGTCCATCGTGGTCATTGTTTTGCGTTTGCTCGGTCATTTACACTCTCTACCACATCTACAAACTCTTATGATTATCCCACGTGAATTTCATTTGTATTACGTGGTTATTTTTCCTGTTTGATGCATTTTTCCTGTGAGAATCCATGACGACATGGGCGCCGCTATCTTGGTGCTTTGAGCTCAATTTTTTGTCCATCGTGGTTGATGTTTTGCGTTTGCTCGGGTCATTTACACTCTCTACCACATCTACAAACTCTTATGATTATCCCACATGAATTTCGTTTGTATTACGCTGTTATTTTTCCTGTTTGATGCATTTTTCCTGTGAGAATCCATGACGACATGGGCGCCGCTATCTTGGTGCTGTGAGCTCAGTTTTTCGCCCATCGTGGTCGTTGTTTTGTGTTTGGTCGGTCATTTACACCCTCTACCACATCTACAAACTCTTATGAGTATCCCACGTGAATTTGGTTTGTATTACGTGGTTATTTTTCCTGTTTGATGCATTTTTCCTGTGAGAATCCATGACGTCGTTGGCGCCGCTATCTTGGTGCTGTGAGCTCAGTTTTTCACGCATCATGGTCGTTGTTTCGCATTTGGTCAGTCATTTACACCCTCTGTCACATCTACAAACTCTTATGATTATCCCACGTGAATTTCATTAGTATTACGCGGCTATTTTTCCCATTTGATGCAGTTTCAGTCAAAATCGCCGCCACCATGATTGGTCATGGCGGCCACCACATTTCTGTTGTGAGCTCAAAGTGGAAAAAGGAATAATAATAATGAGGATTTCTTCTTCTTTGCTGTATTCCATGTCAGCCATTATTCCTCCAGCGCGTGTCTGCCACCTTCTGAACTGTCAGATCAATACAGATCAGTACAAATTCTCAGCATAGCCGGGGGATGTCAATAAGTTGACAGGTGCAGTTGCTGCGCTGTGCTACTGGGGGTGCGCGACCCGTCCATGCAATGTGGACAGTTAGAGGGTTAACAGACAAAATAGAAAATCACGATGCAAGCACATAAGTTACTAAATTGTTTATTACAATCAGTAGCAAAATCCAGATTATTTAGAATGTGCAAAATTCAAACTGTAAACTGAAAAAAAAAAACTTGGAATGGGTCACACACGCCGGTCACTCATTGCCTTTGCAAGGTCGCCCAGCACACCAAGGCATGAGTGATTGAAGGCAGCATTCTGAGCCATCTCCTCCCTTCACAAGGTAGTTTCATCTTCTCTCGCCTCATGTGCCTCACATTGCTGTGTCGTGCTAGATATTACCGGTATTGGAGCTGGTACCGATGTCAAAGCAGATGTTGGTGGGACTCTAGAACGAAAATACACACACAACTTTTTCTAATTTTTTTTAACCAGGATTAACACTAGCTTATTTCATCAGATGTTGATACAAGTGCAAAATACAAGCAGAGCACGGAGTTAGCATTGATGGCTAACTCGCTAGCTCATTTTCTGCATACAGGAGACAACAATGTTCTTTGTTCAAAGTGAGTTTGCCACCACTGTGATAAATAACCTAAAAGATGTGTAATATCACATCACTCACAATCCTCTATCACGGTTTTCAACAATGATGATGCCATGGTCGGGTCAACGGCCACTCTGCCTCCCGTCTGCCTTTGCCGGTCGGTGGCCGTGAATTCATTTCGGGTTGCTCGGTCCAGCTCCCTCTGGATTTCTTTAATCAGCTACCAAGCACAGAAAAGTCTGCACCTCGTCAATGGACTGCGGTGTTGATTTGTGTGTAGCCATTTATCTTGTTGATTACACTTACTTACGCTTTCTGTCGGTGATTTGACTGTTCGTTGCCATCCAAAATGGCAGAGTAAACAAAATACACGTGACCCGTGAAACGTCAGTGCAACCCCTCTGTACATGGCAATTGGTACTAAAGTGTTTAATGAAGGCATCAGCAAGGATGTAGTCAATCCTTTTTGAAAACTTATTTGGTGCATACCAAATGATGATGTTTGTGGTGATGTTTCCAGGTAGACTCAAATAGTGAGCTCATCATGTAGCGTCCTCGTTCCAGACATAGATTGAGAAGCCTGAAACAATTGTTATTCGTTGATAGATTGTCATTGTTTTTCCCAAGATGGAACCATTGGTTGTTTGAGTCCATGCCGATAGGTGCATTCATGTCAGCACCTATGACACGTTGAAAGCTTGGGTGTTCAGTTTTTGCCTTTTGAAGTGCATTCAGTAGTTTATGGAAAAGATCTTTTAATGCATCAGACAGTTCTTCATGAGGTGCATACAGACTAAAGATATTTAATCTTATCCCTTTCACAATGCACCTAACCATCAAAATCCAACCAACCATTAACACTTCAGAATCAGTAACATTGACAAGTGGGGAGAGAGCTATTCCTACCCCTGCAGCAGCCTTTTTCTTGAGACCTGTATAAAAGAAGGACCAGCCTGCAAGTTCGTTATTGTCAAAATCGATCTTGTCATCTCCAGTATGTAATATGCGTTTCTTGAAGAAATACAATATCATGTGATAACCTTCCTGTGGATGATGTATTGTGCAAGATTTAATTCGTCTTTTGCTGTTCGTACATTTATTGTCCCAAACAGAAGATCTTAAAATTGGAATTTGAGCCAAACAGGAATAATGGATCTGATTTAGTTGTTTTTTTGTTTTTTTGTTTGTTTGTTTATTGTTTTGGTTACAGCCAAAGTAAGAGTTGAAAGTTATGAGAAAAAATGTGCCATTAAAATTTGTATTGTGTCAATTTATTGGAAAATCAATATTTCTGTAAAAAACATTGCTGGCAAAAGCAACAGCAAAACTTTGTTCTGTCAAAAAAAAAAAAAAGGTAAGTATGTCTAAATATGAAAAAAGTTAAACGCACTTCTGGCTGTGACCAAAACAATAAAATGAAAAAAAAAAAAAATAAGTAAATAAACAAAACTCCCGAATCAGATCTGTTTTCTCGTGTTGACTCGATTCCAATTTTAGTTTGGCAATGCCAAAACCATATAATGGCTATTTCCGATTGTTAGCTCATTCCGTCAAAGCCGAAAGGAGCTAATGCGATGATGTGGCATCTGTCGTCCATCCATCCATCCGTGTGTTTCTGTCCACATTTCACAGGAATTGCTACTCCTGCTAGGTTGCTAGATATTTGTCCCAGTGCTCACCAAACTCACTCACAGTGATCTTCAGGTAGCTCTGCATCCAAGTTGTGCTCAAGGTCAATGTCAAGGCAAAAGGTCAGAAAATCTTGGCACTTGTGTGATTTCAGAAAAATTGCTTCTCTTCAATGGAAATTGCAGCAATGCACACCAAACTCACTCGTAATGATCCTCAGGCAGGTCTGCATCCAAGTTGTGCTCAAGGTCGAAGTTCTGGAGATCTGGGAATTTATGTAATTTCAGAAAAATCACTGTTCCTCCTTGGCAGTTACCTCAGTTCTCACCAATCTCACTCGCATTAACCCTCAGATAAGTCTGCATCCAGGTTGAGGTCAAGGTCATTGTCAAAAGTCAGGAAATCTGGCCATTTTTTATTTCATGAAAAATGTTACTCCTCCTATGCCATTGACATTGACTTTAAGCACATCCTAGATGTATCTAGGCTGTTAGCAGTCAGCAGTCACAAGATCTGAGCACACCAGGGGTGATTTTGTAAGGTCAGAATGAGCTACTCCATCATTGATAGTCTGGTTCTGTTTGTTTGAGAAACGGAATATTAAAAAAATGAAAAGTACATGGATTTACTTGCACTTAGACTTACTGTTTTTATCCAATTGTTGTATTGCAAATCAGATACAGTATGCATATAAGAAATTGTGAATGGAAATGCATGATGATTGATTCAACTTTTAAAGGTGCATTAAAACTTGTCCACATAGAAAGGGTGGATTAACTCCTGAATCACTTCAGACTGAAGCAAATAATGCAGTTGGAAATGGCCAATGCCCACAAATGGCGTGACACATTATCGCTGTCATGACCAAAAATGAAGAGAATTGCGTTCAGCGGCTTGATCCCATCTTGCCAAACTCTTTCAAAGTTCTCTGAACAGTAAGCATTTTTCTCACACCAAGGATTTGCTGTAATTTATGTTTTAATTTAGGTGCTCCAGCTTGTATTTCCCTGTTCTGATGATTTAGTCGCCCTCCCAGATAATTTGCTTTACATGAATTGAATGGGAACCCAGCAGTTTGTCCTTCTGGGGAAAAAATAGTGGGTGCACCTTAAAAATCATTTATTATATTTAAACATTTGTGTATGGGTTTGTGTGTCGCTAGTGCCATGACCAGCTTGTGTATCATCACTACCAATTGTCCCCAGCTCTGATTTTTTTTTTATTTATTTTTGTTCTCTTTACGGAATAAACAAGGGGACTTGGATGGATTAAGAACATCGCCCATCAAGCTGTGTCTGTCCATGTGTGTGTGTATCAGCACTACAAAGATAGCAGTATATGCACTGTAAACTGTAACAAAATAGCTATAAAAGAGCTCACCGCCACTCCTCTCCTTCTTAATTTAAACTCTTCAAAAGTGTCCCCAGTTAATAGGGTTGTGTTCGTTAACAAGCCTGTGAAGTCGGCAGCATTATCACAGCAACACACAGGCGCAGTTGGGCTTTATCAGGCCACTCTATGGCAGCAGCAGCAGACAGCTCTGAAATTAGCAGCTCGGAGAGGGAGGCAAAGAGGCAAACAGCATTATTACACATTGCCAGCTGTGTCTGAACACCAGGAATACCAATATAGTGGTTGTTGTTCAGACTGAGACACACACTTGTACACACAGAGAACAGTGTTGGCTCCACCGCATGCTCTGCCACAGACCCTCTGAGGTGTGAAGTATGGGCAGGATGCAGCACTTCTCATTATTAGCGGTGTTGGCTTTGGCACCAGGAGGCGAGGGGGCATCTTGGCTCAGTCAGCAGTCGCAGCAATTTGCAGGTCTGTCAGAGAGAAAGAGGTCGAGTAGAGGAGAGAATTATAAAGCATTTAGAGCTGTGAAGTAGACGACAGATGGGGGAGACTGAGCCACTGGTTGATGTGTTCGTGTTGACTTTCCTGCAGTGTTTTATTACAGGGACTGAAATATGTTTGCTTCATTATGCAACACTTGGCAGCAAAACCGTGAGTCTGCGCTTGTCATATAGAAGTGATGTGTGCATATTTATTGTGCTAAGTTGGAGATTTTTTAGTTTTTCCAAGGTTTAGGAGCAGCTCTACTTTGAATGCCTGATGGCATCAGGATTTGTGCTTGGTGCCATGATGATCTTGATTTACACTTTATTATTTTCATCATCTGGTAGCAAATAAAAGATCCAGTTTTGCAGTGGAGCACTCATTGGTCTATATTTTGATCCCTCTCTATCTGGGCTCTTTTTCTCAGTCATATGCTGCCATTTCCAGTGAAAAAGACTGAACCTGTTTGTCAGAGCTGACTAAACAGCAATACAAGGATTAATAGATTCTGGATTAGTGTTGTCAGACTGGCTGTAGGGTCACAGAAGCACCCCCCTCTTCCTTTCTCTGAGACAGAAGACAGACTTAAAGTAACGATTTACAGCAACGAGGTGACTAGAAACAATGGCACACATTTAAAAACAATTTTCAACCTTAGTTTTTAACATGGTAAAATTCCTCTTCTACTGTGACCCTTTTGTCACAATGATTTCTGGGTCACAGAAATAATACTGACCCATCTTGCTTGTCCCCCCCACCCCACCCCCGTACCCTTCAGCAGAAGGCATCTGCAACATGACGATGGACTCAAACTCGATGACAATGCCGATGTCAGACCCCAGTGCCTGGGCAACAGCCATGAACAACCTGGGGATGCCTCCCATGGGAATGACTGGACAGCCACTCATGCCAGGTATGAAAACTCACCCCAACGCTTCAGTGAAAAATGATGCAAAAAAATAAAATAAAATGCCTGGAGTTCAAAAGTGCCCATGTTGTGAATTTTCCATGGATTGATCATAAGTTTTGACATCCTTGAAGACATACAGGTGCATCTCAATAAATTAGAATGTCATCGAAAACTTGATTTATTTCAGTAATTCAATTCAAAAATGAAACTCATTTTATAGATTCATTACACACAGAGTGATATATTTCAAGTGTTTATTTCTTTTAACTGTGATGGTTATGGCTTACAGCTCATGAAAACCCCAAATTCAGTTTCTCAGAAAAAAAAATAGCCCATAGATTCTCTATGGGGTTTAGGTCAGGAGAGTGCTGGCCAATAAAGCACTCTCCATTGCATTATCATGGACATTAAACCAGGTTTTGGTACTTTTGGCAGTGTGGGCAGGTGCCAAGTCCTGCTGGAACATGAAATCAGCATCTCCATGAAGCTTTTCAGCAGAGGGAAGCATGAAATGCTCTAAAATTTCCTGGTAGATGGCTGCACTGACTTTGAACTTGGTAAAGCGAGTGGACCAACACCAGCAGATGGCATGGCTCCCCAAATTATCAGTGACTGTGGAAACTTCACACTGGACCTCAAGCAACTTGGATTCTGTGCTTCTTCACTCTTCCTCTAGACTCTGGGACCTTAATTTCCAAATGAAATGCTATATTTACTCTCATCTGAGTAACAGCCCAGTCTGTTTTCTTCTTAGCCCAGGTAAGATGCTTTTGATGCTGTCTCTGGTTCAGTAGTGGCTTGACACAAGGAATGCGACAGTCGTAGTCCATGTCCTGGATATGTCTGTGTGTGGTGGCTCTTGAAGCACTGACTCCAGCCGCAGTCCACTCCTGGTGAATCTCCCCCAAATTCTTGAATGGGTTCTGCTTCACAATCCTCTCAAGGCTACGGTTATCTCTATTGCTTGTTCACCTTTTTCTACAACACTTGTTCCTTCCACTCAACTTTCCATTAATATGCCTGGATACAGCACCTTGTGAACAGCCAGCTTCTTTAGCAATGACCTTTTGTGGCTTACGGAGGGTGTTAATGATGGTCTTCTGGGCAACAGTGAAGTCAGCAGTCTTCCTCATGATTGTGCAGACTGCTAAACCAGACTGAGAGACCATTTAAAGGCTCAGGGAACCTTTGCAGGTTTTTGAAGTTAATTAGCTGATTAGAATGTGACACCATGAGTCTACAATATGGAATTTTTTTTCACAATATTCTAAATTTTTTTGAGAAACTGAGTTTGGGGTTTTCATGAGTTGTAAGCATAACCATCAAAATTGAAAGAAATAAACACTTGAAATATATCACTCTGTGTGTAATATAAGATAAGATAAGCCTTTATTAGTCCCACAATGGGGAAATTCCAGGATTGCAACAGCACAGGGATAGCAACACTCAGAGCAATAATTAAGAAGATACGAAAAATATAAATAAGAGCATAGAATAGCAGAGAATATAATGTGAGCTTCATTTTTTTGAATTGAATTACTGAAATAAATCAACTTGTCAATGACATTCTAATTTATTGAGATACACCTGTATATGTAGATGTCATTTTAAAGACCAAAAACAATTTGTTCTGTTTTACAGTTTATCAAAAAGACGTCTTTAAAGTTCAGTCTGAAACAAGTGGTTTTCAACCTGCTTATCCACATTACTTATGTACTTATCCACGTTGTCCCAGATGGGACATATGGCTGCATTTATATTTCTTCACTCATGACGGTCTTGGGCTTTAGCACCTGCTTCACCCCATGAAAGTCCCATCTCTTCCAACTCAGCTATCACTGTCCTTCACCAGTCACATGTCAGGAGGAAATGAGCGTGATTTTGTTAGCGCTTTTTCTCATCTCTAGATGACCAAAGCACTTTACAGATCCTGCTACCCACCCATTCACGTACACATTCACATAGTGATGGAGGCAGAGCTGCCATGCACCAGCGCTGGCCTGACCTATCAGGAGCAACTGGGAGTACAATAAGGAGTACAATCTGTTAGTTTCTGTAAGAGCTTAAATGAAGCCAGCATGTACTGTACATTTAGTAGTAGATTAGTTTATTTGACAGGGACAGTGCAATAAACATAGACAATTAATCAAAGACAATCAATCTGATGTGTTGCACATAGAGTGTATAGCTATTAGCTAATTTGCAACTCTTGTCCCTGGATGGGCTTTAGAAAAAAGAATCAAGATAAAAAATATACACAATAATCACATACATCAATGCAGAAAAATTATAAATACACAATTATAAATATTATATTATAAATACACAAATATAACAGCCTGACTCACATTTAACATAAATATTATAAATATTATAAATACACAAATATAACAGCCTGACTCACATTTAACACATATAACATAACTCACATTTGCCTATTTCAGGCCTTCCTCCCTCCGTCACTCACTATAAACAAACACATTTATTCCTTCCCTTCATTCACTCTCACTTTGCAGACAGTTAATTCATACATGAGTACATTCTTGTTTATTTTTCAGCCAGTTTTTAACATTTTTAGTGAATGTTTTAAAGTCCGTTATTATTTTAATTTCATTTGGCATTGTGTTCCAGATGTGACTGCCCTTTATAGAGAAAGCTGTTTGTCCAAATGTGGTTCTGCGGTGGAATATTTTACAGTTATTGTTAACAGAACTCCTGGTGGCTCTGCTGCTGTCCTGTCTTTGGACGAAACCAGCAAGTGGCTCGGGTGCTGATTTATGGAAACATTTGAACGTTAATTTCAGAAGACAGAGGTCAATGAAGCTCTCAAAACTCAATAGGTTGTATTTTTTTAAAACATTACAGTGATGCCACCTAATGGGCTTTTTGTCCAAGATTTTTAGGGTTTGATTATATAATGAACCTATATGTCTTATTGTGGAAGGGGCTGCTTGAGCCCAGACTGTCAAACAGTATGATATATGAGAAAAAACCATAGAATGCATATACAGTGCAGCTGCTTCGTAAGGTATGTAATATCTAATTAATTTAAAGCAGTTCAGATTTTTTTTTACTGTTTTTGAAATTTTCTTTATATGAAGATTAAATTTGAGTTGAGGATCTAGTACAATGCCAAGGTATTTGAATTCTGTAGCTAAACTGATGTCATGATCATGTATATTAACTTTAAAATGTTGCAGGTTACATTTTTTGATTGAAAAGCACATTGAGACTGTTTTCTGAAGGTTCAGCAATAGATGGTTCTTGAGGAGCCACTCTTGGACATCAACCATACTTGTAGACAGTACATCTGCAGCCTGTGCTGGAGTCTTGGCAGCTGTGTAAATAACTGCATCATCTGCATAAAGTTGGCATGTTGCAGCTGAGCAGTGTAACGGCAAGTCATTAATAAAAATGCTGAAAAGTAAAGGACCAAGAATGGACCCTTGTGGGATACCCATGCGGTTGTTTAAAAATGAGGATTTATCCTGGTGAACTTTTACACACTGTTCTCTATTCTGGAGATAAGATGCAAACCATTCTAATGTATTTGGGGAGAAGTTAAAAGATACCATTTTGGATAAAAGCAAACTGTGGTTTACAGTATCGAAAGCCTTTTTGAGATCTAGAAAAACAGCTCCTACCACATTACCCCTGTCCAAGGACTGTTTGATTTACCTGACTGTTTACCAGCCACTTTAATAGTTCCACCTTGCTATTACTGGATTGGATCCCTATTGCCATCAGAACTATCATAAACCATTCCTCGGAGATATTATTCCACATTAAAAGGCTAGCATTGCACAGTTGCTGCAGATTTGTTGTCTGTTTATCCATAATGGTGATGATGCCCCATGCATGGATCCATTCTTATGTGTTGTTTAAGCAAAATTCTGACAATACTATCCTGAAGTTGCAGCACAAATTGAGACTCTGACCAGGCAGTGTTTTTCCATTCTTCTGTTGTCCAATTTTGGTGAACCTTTGTGGATTGTAGTCTCAGTTTCCTGTTTAAACTGAGAGGAGTGGCACCAGTTGGGGTCTTCTGCTGCTGTAGCCCATCTGCTTCAAAGATTAGTTTGTTGTTCCTTGAGAGATACTCTTCTGTATACCTCAGTTATAATGAGTGGTTATTTTTGAGTTAAGGTGCGTTCAGACCAAACGTGAACGGGCAAATTTTTCGCACAGAGTGATTACATTTTAACTTGGTGTAAAGATGCAAATAGACATGAATTCACAGTGTGAGTGAGTTGCAAACAGGAGAAGTTGCCTTTATAACTTCTGCAGCTGTGTTCAACCTGCTGTGGAAATTCCCAAAACACAGTCATGCTTAAGTTTACATTATCCGACGGGGTCTCACCTAAAAAAGAAAGGCCCTGCCTCCAAAATTTCACCTGGATGATGGGTTGTTTACACTGCTAGCCTGCTAGCCTTGTTAGCACGTCCGTGGCAGGAGTCCGTGGGTAAAAAAAACTCCGACACTCCGATTCAGCTACAGAGCTTCCGGTCCATCTGTCTCCAGGTGAGTGTCAGTCTCATTTTCAAACTAATTTACTCTCCAATGTTGATACTTTTACTCCAGTGATGGCAGAATCTCAAGGCTAGTACTATCCCTCAGACGTGAACACGCAAATGTGCGAGATTCGTGTGTGCTTGCCTCTTTCCATTGACTTTGTATGTATTCACACCACCCGTCCGTGTTTGGTCTGAATGCATCTTTACTGTTGCTTTCACCTTGTCAGTCTGCCCATTCTCCTTTCATCTCTTGCCTCAGCATGGCATTTGTCCTCAGAGGCTTGTTGCTCACTGGATATTTTCTCTTTTTCAGACCATTCTTTATAAACCTAGAGGTACTTGAGCATGAAAATCCCAGTAGACCAGCAGTTTCTGAAATATTTAGACCAGCCACTCTGTCAGCATTACAGGTTGTTGTTGCCAGTCACTTATATCACCTTTCTTCCACATTCTGATGCTCAGTTTAAAATTGAGCAGCTTGTCTTTACCATATCAGAATGTCTAAATGCATTGAGTTGCTGTAATGTGATTGGCTGGTTAGATATTTGCATTATCAAGCAGTTGAACAGGTGTGAAGTTATTGTTTTAACATTTCAACAGCATACATGTGACCGACCCATGGACATATTTTATCAGGTTGAAACTCAAAGACACAACTTTGTGCAATATGGAAGCTTTGATAGAACAGTCAGTTCTCATTCAGGTAAGAAGTTGACAATTTGCAATTGTTAATACAATTTTCAGATTTCATTTTGACTAAATCAAGAAACGATCAATCGCGTTGTCTTTTGAACTGTATCTACTGTATATCAAGCTAATACTTCAGTTTTTTTTATTTCCTTCAGTCTGATATCTTGTAAAGCCTTAGAAAATCTTGAGCTTATTAAACCAAATTGGAGAATAAAAGAAAATGTGTTGGCAGCTGTGGTGCAAAAGGAAGAGTGGGTCATCAGATGGTCAGTGTTTCAATTATAAATCCTCTGGTCTCTGTCAGTGTCTTTGGGCATATACTCAAAAGTCACTTCAACATCTCATTAATGAAATAGCAAGTGTGTGTGAGCCATGCACATAGCATTTAGTAAATAAACCAAAATCTCCTTTAACAGGGCTTTAGCTTAAGTTTAAGAATGAAATAGATCCTTTAAAATTGTTACTGCGAGGGACGAGGCAGGTTTTCTGAATTGGTTTAGGTGGGTGTGCAGATTTGTTCGTTTTCTTTGACTTCATTGTTAAATGTAGGTTGTCTGCTACTGTGGCCTTAGAGGATACAAAAGTGTATCATCTTGTGTGGCTAATATTTTTAGCTTAAATGCACACACTGTGATAAACAAGATGAGCTGAGTCACCATAATGGGATTGCAATTTTAGCACCTGTCACACAGGTCACACAACTGTCACACAGACTTTGCTTGTGTATCCACATGCCGTCATAAAACAGGCTGATATGAGTCACTGCAGCTGGAATCAGTAAAAATGCAGCTTAGTATTTTTCAACTATATCAGCGTAACTTAAAAAAAATGCTGTAATCAAGACCATAAGCTCCCATGGACTTGTATTTGTAGTACTCTGAGAGCCTCACCCTAAACTGCGCCTGGTACTACTAGGATTATCAGAATGTCACATTTTACAGCGCAGTTGTCATTGTGGGAAAATACCACGGTAAATGTATATTACCTTCACTATTTCAGTGTTTGCTCTGGCTTTAAGACCTTGGTGCAGTGGCAACATATTTTTCTGAGGGGGGCAGAAAACACATGACACTATTGTAACCAGAATATGTTAATTTTATACTATTTATTTCTTCTTTTTTTTAAAATTTTACACAGTAACTGCATATGGAACTTACCATTTGAAGTATTGTACAACCGAGGCTTGAATGTTGGAATACTGGGCCAGCTGGGGTCCCACCCAGACGTCCTGTGTTTGGACTTTTTACTGATGTATCTGTTGGAACAATTAGTTATAAGGTACAAAGATTATTTAATTTATACCTAGAGGTGTGTGTGTGGAAACGGAGGTTTACTTCTTGACCACAAACACTCACAAACAAGAGGGAAACACTCGTTTTTGGGGCACCAGTCCAAAACTTGGACAATTTATTAATGACTAATCTTTATACCTTCAATCAATTGGTCTCAAATATTCGTGAATTCTCCTGGTTGACTTTAGAAACAGACATAGGAAAAGAAATCAAGAGAAACTTCCATATACCATTTACAGTTTTAATGATCAGGCTCAGATTAAATGACATTACATTCAACGGACTTGTTGGTAAAGTGAAATGATCAAATATCAAGCATCACATTCAACTTATAACTGATTATTGAGCAAAAGAGTGTACAGTGGTACCTCTACTTACGAAATTAATTCGTTCCGGAAGTATTCTCGTAACATGAAAATTCCGTAAGTAGAGGCGCGTTTTACATGTAAATGCCGTAATCCGTTCCAAGCCCCCCAAAATTCGGGCATAAATTTTTTATAAATCATAAAAACGCATCAAAACATGTAACAAATACGTTACAATTAGATTACTGCACAATAAACATAAAATGAGAGTTTAAAATGAGAGAGAGAATAATAAAAGAGAAAGAATAATAAAAATTATGTTCATTTACCTTTTAACTGCTATCGTCTCATCAGTGGTTTTTGCATGACGTTTTGTGAAGAAACGATCCAAGGACGTTTGCTTTTGTCGGCTTGTAAGGGCTTCCTTTTGTTTTAATACCGTGCTGATCGTTGATGTATTACGGCCATATTCTTTGGCGAGATCAACCAAACGCATCCCCTTTTCATACCTTTCGATTATCTCCTTCTTTGTATGGACAAAAAAACTCTCTTCTTCTTTTCTCCTTTTCCACTTATCTCCGTCACTTTCTTGGGGCCCATAGCGAATAAATGTTAATTCTGTGCTGTACACACACGTAAAACTGCCCGAACATGCTGCCTGAAGATGCTAGGCGATAGCCAATGGCAGAGCAGCTACAGGTATGTTTACGTTCGGTAAACTACGGGAGCTGCGAGGAGCGCGTACTTTTTTGCCTTTCGTATCCTGAAATTTCGTTCGTAACAAGAGGCAATATTTTCCCGTTGAGGCGTGTCGTAACCTGAAAATTCCGTATGTAGAGACGTTCGTAAGTAGAGGTACCACTGTAATCACATTTGTGGAACCAAGGAAACCTTAGTGTGAATTTGTAACTGTGATAAAAATGGAGACTGAAATAACTGTAACCAAAATATAAAGAAAATTGGATGCAAATTTTATGAAGAAAATTATAAAAGCTGATGATATGGGAAAAGAAATTCTATGTTACTCTAAAAGTAAAAACGGAATTTAATGAAAAGAGAGATACTACAGTGGTACCTCTACTTACGAATTTAATTTGTTCCGGAAGAATTCTCGTAACGTGAAAAATTCGTAAGTAGAGGCGCGTTTTACATGTAAATGCCGTAATCCGTTCCAAGCCCCCAAAATTCGGGCATAAATTTTTTATAAATCGTAAAAACGCATCAAAACATGTAACAAATACATGTTACAATTAGATTACTGCACAATAAACATAAAATGAGAGTTTAAAATGAGAGAAAGAATAATAAAAGAGAAAGAATAATAAAAAATTATGTTCATTTACCTTTTAACTGCGATCGTCGGCGTCGGCGTCAGCGTCACCTTTTGCCTTCTTTGGTTCATGTTCTGTCTCATCAGTGGTTTTTGCCTGACGTTTTGTGATGAAACGATCCAAGGACGTTTGCTTTTATCGGCTTGTAAGGGCTTCCTTTTGTTTTAATACCGTGCTGATCGTTGATGTTTTTTTTTTCCCAAAACTTTATTAAGAACAAGGTGAAAGTACAGAGTTATAACGTAGATGGTGATAAACATGGCAGTTAACAATTTTTTTTTCTCTAAATTGTGTAGTTCAGTCAACAGTCTTACAAGAGGTAAGAAGGATAAAATAAAGTAGTAAGAATAGTAAATAATAATAAGATAAAGCGAGATCAACCAAACGCACCCATTCGTGGCCAATGGGATACCAGGAAGATGCTAGGCGATAGCCAATGGCAGAGCAGCTACAGGTATGTTTACGTTCGGTAAAATACGGGAGCTGCGAGGAGCGCGTACTTTTTTTGCCTTTCGTATCCTGAAATTTTGTTCGTAACTAGAGGCAATATTTTCCCGTTGAGGCGTCTCGTAACCTGAAAATTTCGTATGTAGAGACGTTCGTAAGTAGAGGTACCACTGTATTTCTCTTTATTTCTATAGCTCCAATCAGAGTTATGAACTAATTTTAAACTTGAGACAAATTATGACATACTTTAAGGCGATGGACATCGCATTACTCAGCAGATGAAACAAAGGAATCTTGCTCATGTGACCTTTTTAGCATTGGCTTCTAGCTGGATCCTGAGCTGAAGCTTTATTTAAAGATTATACTGGAGAATATCTACCAGTAGATATTTCTTCCCAGGGACAAGCAGTCAGGAGCCGAGGTCCAGTGACAATGATGAGGCTGCTGGCCATGGAGTATGCCATGTGGACAACACGAGAATTTTTCAGCGGCTTCCTGGGGTCCAAATAAATTGGAGATAGTTCAAAGTCTGATCAAAGTCACAGAATCGAAGAGACAAAAAAAAAAAAAATCATTTAAGCCACAAAATCTGAGTTCTTCAGATGTTGTGCGGATTGGCGAAAACAGCTTCCAGTGTGAGAAAAACGATCAGTCCACTTTAAAGCACGGTAAGTTAAGGAAAATCAATAGAAAAAATTTAACAGAATAAAATAGAAAAACGTCTGTGAACATGGAATTTCACTCCGTATAAAAGAGAAGTTTCAGCTCAAAACAGAAGAAAAAGTATTTTTTCCAGACATTTAAAGGAAAGAGAGAATTCAAGGCAGGACACAGACAGCTTAGACAAAAACTTTCAGAAAGCGCAACTCTGAACTCAACTAGGGTGTTTCTCCCTATTTACTGAGTAAGTTTGTCAGGGGAAAAACTTGACTGACATGAAAGAGAACCAATTGTCTCCCATCGCGGGAGAATAGAAAATGAACTCTGGTCCAATAAGAAAACAGTTCTTTGTCTGTAACCAACCAATAGAATGGGGCATTGTCCATCAGAGACGGCTTGGTGCTTGGCTGGTACCAGTCAGATGACTAGCATAAGTTTTCAGAAGGCAAGGACATATTAACTGTGAAATTCACATTATATACTTAGTATAAAATCTAAGCTAACTTCAGCGATTTGTGACTAATTTTCAGTGAGCATGCACTTTTATAAACTTGTTATTCTATAATTAACATGCATTAGAATAAGGTTCATTTAAGCATTTTCAAACATGCAACACATTTAAACCAATGATTAATGAAACATTTCAAACCCAGGATGGTATGTCAGAGTCCTGCTTGATTTTCCATGGTGTCCTGAAAAAGAAAACAATCTGAGAATTGATAGTTTTTGTTAAAAGGAAGTCATTTCATTTATTGACCTCAGTTCAGTTTGCAGAGGCAACAGCGAACATATTCCGGAGTTGTCCACCAGGGGGTAATGTTGAGCTGTGGATAATTCCTAGAGACCTGGGGAATGATCTCAATGTATCTGGAATGTCTCAAACAGTACTTGAAGCATAAAACTGCCTGGTTGGGGAGGAAGTTCCGGGATTTATGATTGCAGACGGAATCCATTCCTGGCACGAAATGGGATCCTTATCATCCCTTTTACCATGGAATGTGTTTTCAAACTGGGGTTCTTAGGTGAAGAAAACAATTCTTAACCAGACTTTTTGGGTGATACAATTTCTTTAAGGTGAAGAGTGATTTTATAGATTGGAGCCAAAGAGATTGATGCAACATATCTTTCTCTCCTTCCTCTGCTCTCACCTCTCCTGGACCTTCTGCCTGAACACTTTTCTCTCCCTGGCTCCTCTCTTCTGTCTAATCTTGCACTCTTTGACCTCTGTCTAATTCAGGTTCTCTCTCTGTCTATGGTGGTATACAAACAGGTTAGAAAATATTAAGTGTCATGTAAATTAAAAGTAGACACCCAAAAATTTTTGGTTACGGGTACAAAGGGCACCCAGTTAAAAACTTCAGTAATGACTTCAGTCTTGAAGGTTTGAGGTTTTTCTCCAAAATTTATAACAATTTTCTTATAGTTTTCTACTTTTCTCTTTAAATTTATCTAAATTTTTCCTCAAATTTGTAATTTTCTCTTGTAAAATTGACTTTTCTTGTACATTTGAGACTTTATTATAAATTTGTGAATTATTTTATGGCTAATTTTTGTCTATTTTTCAAAATAAAATTACTGTATTTTTTTCAAAAATTTGAAACAGACTGTGGTGATTTTTTTAAAACTTTTTCCTTATAACAATTTACATTTTTGACCATAGTTTTGCAGAGCCAAAACAGAACAATAATTTAAATCCATCTATCCATCCATCTTCGACCACTTTTCCGGAGGCAGCAGATCAAGCAGAGAAGCCCAGACTCCCTCTCCCCAGCCACCTGCTCCAGCTCTTGAGAGAGGATACCAAACCGTTCCCATGTAGTGGATGCGTTCGAATGATGAGGCTGAGTTTTATTTCTCAGGTTCAGCTTTATTGACAGAACACATCCTCTAGCATTCTCAAAGCAGGAAGAAGAGAAAGAATCATCTCACATCACCCTTTTATACGTTTCCAGCATCAGAACTCAAGTCACATGGTGCTTCAGTAAACATAAAGCATCTCTTTGAAACTTCACCATTGTCTCTCATTCATTGATGAACCGGAAATCCCTCCGGGGCATCTTCTTTGGGACAAAAAGGCAAATCTCACACCTCCTCGTTATCTTCTGCAGATTCGAGTCCTTAGTCCTTCCAGACATGAAGCCCCCAATACACATGCAGTCATACCTCTGTGGAAATGTGAGCCCAACATGTGTCACCACATATAACCCCCCCCCCCCAAACGTCTATTAAGGGCAAAACATGCATGGAAAAAATGCATGCAAAAAAAAAGAAAAGAAAAAACACAAAACATTCCACATATCACTAATCAGTCCACCAGCTGCCTGGGTTTTAACCTTCTGCCGAATCTGCTTCAACCTGGCTTTGCTACCCCTGCGCCATGGCTGCATAATGTAACCCTACACAGACCGGGGCTGCGCGCGCTCCTGCGTCGCTGCCCGGGTCCGCGGCCACGGCTACAGAGTCTGCCCCCATGGGGCTTGGTGTTGCTACCGCGCGTGAGAGACAGTCTGCCACAACATTGTGTTTACCCGCGACATGCTGGATATCAGTGGTGAATTCCGATATCGCGGCTAGTTGCCTTTGTTGCCGGCCTGACCAGGGTTCTGAAATCTTGGCCATTGCAAACGTTAGCGGTTTGTGATCCACAAACGCGGTGAAGCGTCGCCCTTCCAACCAGAACTGGAAATGGCGGATGGCCAAGTGTAGGGCCAAAAGCTCCCTGTCGAACGCACTGTATTTACCCTCACTATCGCGCAGGGTTCTGCTGAAAAACACGAGAGGTTGCCAGGTACCTGCCACAAACTGTTCAACAACCGCCCCCAC
Source organism: Pholidichthys leucotaenia (assembly GCA_020510985.1). Taxonomy (NCBI): domain Eukaryota; kingdom Metazoa; phylum Chordata; class Actinopteri; order Cichliformes; family Pholidichthyidae; genus Pholidichthys; species Pholidichthys leucotaenia. The sequence goes on along the minus strand of CM035840.1, from coordinate 385,526,391 downwards.
TTCTACATTGGAAGCGTCAGTGGTAAGCGCCATGCGGGCCGTTGGAACTGGGTGCGCTAACAAAACTGCGTTTGCCAGGGCTGATTTGACCTGGGCAAAAGCACGCTCCCGCTCCGGAGACCATTGAACTTTATTTGCGGGCTTTTGTTTTTTTAACGCAGTGTATAATGGCTGCATGAGCCGCGCTGCGCCTGCGAGGAACCGGTTGTAAAAATTAACCATTCCCAGAAACTCCTGTAGTGCCTTGACCGTTTGAGGTTGCGGAAAATCTGTTATTGCGCGCACCTTATCGGGCAGAGGAACCGCTCCTCCTGCCAAAACGTGATGCCCCAAAAAATCAATCTGCGCCACCCCAAACTGGCACTTCGCTGGGTTAATCATTAACCCGTGCTCTGCCAGCCTCCGAAAAACTGCTGTGAAGTGGCTTTCGTGTTCGCCTTCGGACATGCTGGCTACTAAAATATCATCTAAATAAACGAACATGAAAGGAAGGTTGCGTAAAACTGCATCCATCATACGTTGGACAGTCTGCGCGGCCCCCTTGAGGCTAAAAGGCATGCGCAAAAACTTAAAAAGGCCGAAAGGAGTTATAACCGCTGTTTTGGGTACATCCTGCGCGCGCACTGGAACTTGGTGGTAACCGCGCACCAAGTCTATTTTAGAAAAAATGCGCGCCCCCGCCAAATGAACAGAAAAATCCTGAATGTGCGGAATCGGGTAGCGGTCATGTGCTGAAACGTTGTTCAACCTGCGGAAATCGCTGCAAGGTCGCCACGAGCCATCAGCTTTTGGGACCATGTGTAGCGGCGAAGCCCAGGGGCTTTTGGAGCGTCTAATAATGCCCAGTTTTTCCAGGTTGGCGAACTCCTCGCGCGCGATGGCCAGTTTAGCTGGGTCCAAGTGCCGAGCTTTTGCAAAAACCGGGGGCCCGGTGGTGGTGATAAAATGCTCCACCCCATGTTTAGCCACCGTCGCCGAAAACGTGGGGACTGTGAGTGCTGGGAACTGAGCGAGCAATGTGTGAAACTTACCACCCGCAGCTGAGACGCTGGCATGTGCAGTCGGCGGGGGCCACCCGAGCTGTGCAGGGGATAGAATGAAAAGACAGTGCATTAATCAGACGTCTATTAGCAAGGTCAACCAATAAACCATGTGAGCACAAAAAAAATCAGCCCCTAACATGTTGAAACTGACTGCTGCTACAATAAAAGTCCACTCAAATGAACGGCCCTGTAAGGACAGGAGCATGGTCCTCTCACCGAACGTTTTAATCGTGGAGCCGTTCGCTGCTGACACTGACACCCATGGAGCTTTAGACGGCATCAGCCGTTCCGCGTAGGTGGGTGTGACGAAACTCAGCTGGGAGCCCGTGTCCACGAGGAACTGTTTCCCCAAGTGTGCATCTGTCAGGTAAAGCAGCTTGTTCTCTTCGCCGAGGGTCGCAGCTGCTACTGGCCCTCGGTCTTGGCGTGTCCCTGGTGCTTGAAGTGGCACGGCGGGACGCACTTGTGTGCTTTCTCTGCAAAACGGCGGTGGTAGAAGCACAGGCCGTCCTCCGCTCCGCGCCGCCTGGTCCCCATCGCCGCCGTCGTTGGTGCGTCTGGCGCCGCAGCCGCTGGTTCCGAGCCGTCTCCAGGCGTCGTTCCTGGGCTAGCTGCCGCAGCCGAAACCGCGTTCCTCTTTTGGGCGTCGACAAGCCGCTGCACCTCCTTGCTCAGCCCATGGTAGTCTCGCCTGGCCAATCGGGGCGACTCTGCCAGGGCTACTCTCACTGCTGGCGGCAGGGTCCGGAGGAAAAGGTGGGCGAAAATGAATTTGCCATCCTCGGAGTCTTTCAACCTCAGCATCTTCACCATCAGGTCCGCAGGTCTATCGTTCTCCGACTCCGTCAACGTCAGGAGCCCCTCTGCTCGCTGTTGGACTGAAGGGGTGAAATGGCTGATCAGCGCGTCCTTCAATGCGCTGTACTTGTCGCTGTTCGGTGGGTGATTAACCAGATCCTCCACCCTCTGGACCGTGTGGCTGTCCAGCTTCGCTACCACATAGTAGAATCTTGTGTCATCGTCAGAGATTCTCCGGAGGTTGAACTGTGCCTCGACCGCGCTAAACCATGAGCGCGGGCTGTGCTGCCAGAAATCAGGCAGCCGAATCGTGGAGGCGGCCATCAGGCTGGCTTCCGCCGAGCCCCGCTCGGGAGAATTCTGTCTGCTCATTCTTAGTCGTAGGTCACCAGTGTAGTGGATGCGTTCGAATGATGAGGCTGAGTTTTATTTCTCAGGTTCAGCTTTATTGACAGAACACATCCTCTAGCATTCTCAAAGCAGGAAGAAGAGAAAGAATCATCTCACATCACCCTTTTATACGTTTCCAGCATCAGAACTCAAGTCACATGGTGCTTCAGTAAACATACAGTCACAAAGCATCTCTTTGAAACTTCACCATTGTCTGTCATTCATTGATGAACCGGAAATCCCTCCGGGGCATCTTCTTTGGGACAAAAAGGCAAATCTCACACCTCCTTGTTATCTTCTGCAGATTCGAGTCTTTTGTCCTTCCAGACGTGAAGCCCCCAATACACATGCAGTCATACCTCTGTGGAAATGTGAGCCCAACATATGTGTCACCACACCCAGACCAATTAGGAGATGTAGTCTCTCCAGCGAGTCCTGGGTCTGCCCCGGGGTCTCCTCCCAGTGGGACGTGCCCAAAACACCTCAAGTGGGAGGCATCCAGGAGGCATCCAGATCAGATGTCCAAACCACGTGAACTGGCTCTTTCAATGTGGAGGAGCAGTGGTTCTGCTCTGAGCCTCTCCCAGATGACTGAGCTCCTCACCCTATCTTTAAGAGTGAGTCCAGCAATCCTACGAAGAAAGCTAATTTCAGCTGTTTGTATCCGCAATCTCATTCTTTTGGTCATTACCCAAAGTTCGTGACCGTAGGTGAGGCTAGGAACATAGACTGACCGGTAAATCGACAGCTTTGCCTTAGAGCTTAGCTCCCTCTTCACCACAACAGACCGGTACAACGTCCGCATCACTGCAGATGCTGCTCCGATCCATCTGTCAATCTCATGCTCCATTCTCCCCTCACTCGTGAATAAGACCCCAAAATACTTAAACTCCTCCACCTGGGGCAGGAGCTTGTCCCCAACCCAGAGAGGACAATCCACCTTTTTCCGGCTGAGGACCATGAACTCGCACTTGGAGGTGCTGATTCTCGTCCCAGCTGCTTCACACTCAGCGGCACATTGTCGCAGTAAGACCTGTAGGTCATTGCTGGATGAAGCCAACAGGACAACATCATCTGCAGACAACAGAGATGAGATCCTGTGGTCACCAAGCATGAAACCCTCCGTTCCCTGGCTGCGCTTAGAAATCCTGTCCATAAAAATTATGAACAGGATCAGTGACAAAGGGTAGCCTTGGCGGAGTCCAACTCTCACTGGGAATTAATCCGAGTGTTGGCAATACAAACCAAACTCTCACAACGGTGGCATAGAGACTAGATTGCTCGTAACAACAAGCTCGATACCCCATACTGTCGAAGCACCCCCCCCCAAAAAAAAAACACACAAGGGACACGGTCGAATGCCTTCTCCAAGTCCACAAAACACATGTGAACTGGTTGGGCAAACTCCCATGAACCCTCAAGGATTCTCGAAAGGGTAAAGAGTTGGTCCGATGTGCCACGGCTAGGACGAAAATCACATTGCTCCTCCTGAAAACGAGGTTTGACCAATGGCCAGACTCTCCTCTCCAGTACCTTGGCATAGACCTTCCCAGGGAGGCTGAGGAGTGTGATTCCTCTAAAGTTGGAGCACACCCTGCTGTCCCTTTCTTGAAGAGAGGAACCACCACCCCGGTTTGCCATGCCAAAGGCACTGTCCCCGGCCTCAACGCAATGTTGCAGAGGTGTGTCAACCATGACAGCCCTACAGCATTCAGGGCCTTGAGGTACTCAGGGTGAATCTCGTCCACCCCCGGGGCCTGGCCACCAAGGAGCTTTTTAAACACCTTGGCAACCTCAGCCCCTGTGATAGGCGAGTCGTCCCCCTCGTCCACAAGCCCTGCTTCCTCTGTGGAAGATTTGTCAATGGGATTGAGGAGATCCTTGAAGAATTCCTTCCACCGTCCAACGATATCCCCAGTCGAAGTCAGCAGCGCCCCATCCACACCATACACAGTGTGAACAGGGAGCTGCTTCCCCCTTCTGAGCCGCCGGACAGTTTGCCAGAATTTCTTCGAGGTAGACTGAAAGTCTTGCTCCATGGCCTCACCGAACTCCTCCCACACTTGAGTTTTTGCTTCAGCAATCACCCGAGCTGCACTCCGCTTGCCCTGCCGGTGCACCTCAGCTGCTTCAGGAGTTCCACAAGCCAACCAAGCTTGATAGGACTCCTCCTTCAGCTTAATGGCCCCCTCACCACTGGTGTCCACCACTTGGTTCGGGGGTTACCACCAAGAGATGCACTGACGACCTTTCAGCCAAAGCTTTAGGCAGCCACTTCAACAGTGGAGGTGGAGAACATGGCCCATTCAGACTCCATGTCTCCAGACTCCCTCGGAATGTGGTTGAAGTTCTTCCGGAGGTGGGAGTTGAAGACCTCCCAGACAGAGGCCCCAGCCAGACATTCCCAGCACACCCTAACCATACGTTTGGGTCTCCTAAGTCTGAATGGCATCCTTCCCTGCCATTGGATCCAACTTACCACCAGGTGGTGATCAGTTGACAGCTCTGCACCTCTCTTTACTCAAGTGTCTATGACATACGGTCGCAGGTCAGATGACATGATAACAAAATCGATCATCGATCTGCGACGTCAGGTGTCCTGGTGCCAGGTGCACATATTGACACCCTTTTTCTTGAACATGGTGTTTGTTATGGACAAACTGCAGTTAGCACAGAAGTCCAATAACTGAACATCACTCGGGTTCAGATCGGGCAGGCCGTTCCTCCCAATCACCCCCCTTGAGGTTTCACTGTTATCGCCCATGTGCGCATTGAAGTCCCCCAGTAGGACAATGGAGTCTCCAAGAGGCGCACAAGCCAGCATCCCAGTCAGAGACTCCAAAAAGGGTGGGTACTCTGAACCATCACTTGGTGCATAGGCACAAATGATGGTCAGGATCCGTTTGCCAACTCGAAGGCGCAGGGAAACAACCCTTTCATCCACCGGGGAAAACTCCAATATAGAGGCAGCAAGATGGGGGGATACAAGAATACCCACCCCTGCTCGTCACCTCTCACCTGGGGCAACTCCATACTAGGCCAAGCTCCAGCCCCTCTCCAGGAGACTGGCTACGGAACCAGAGCTGTGTGTTGAGGCGAGGCCGACTATATCTAGCCGGTGTCTCTCAACCTCATGCACCAGCTCAGGCTCCTTTCCCACCAAAGAGGTGACAGTCCACGTCCCAAAAGCCAGTTTAGGAAGCCTGGGATCAGACTGCCAAGGTCTCTGCCTTCGACCGCCACCTGATCCACATAACACCGGGCCCCCATGGTCCCTCCTGCAGGTGGTGAGCCCACTGGAGGGCGGACCCATGTACATCCTTCGGGCTGAGCCCAGCCGGGTCCCATGGGCAGAAACCCGGTCACCAGGCGGTAGCCATTGAGCCCCTCCCCCCAGGCCTGGCTCCATGGTGGGGCCCCGGTAACCCCATACCGGGGAGGTACACTGAATCCTTGTTCGATCATTCATCATGAGAGTCTGTTGGATCCTTCTTAGTCTGACCTTTCACCCAGGACCAGTTTATCTTGGGTGACCCTACCAGAGGCAAATTGCCTCGGACAACATAGCTCCTAGGATCACTAGAGTAGACAAACCCCCCACCACAATAAGGTGACAATCCATGGGGGGGATCATAATTTAGCTCTGATTTCAAAGAAAAAAATATTAATAAAATTGTATTTAATGAAATAAATCAACTAAAATGACCAAAGATGCAGTTATTTCTGTTATAATATTTCTATATATTTAGAGTTGTTATAGAGTATAGAGTATATATATAGAGTATATATATATGTATATATATATATATATATATATATATAGTATATATATAGAGTTATAGATCCTTTAGAAATTAATAGAGCCTTTCGAGATTACTATGAAAAATTATATGATACCAAAAATGAACCTGATTTAACAAAACTAAATGGGTTTTTGAACGAACTATCTATACCGTGTATTCCAAATGAAAACAGGGAGATATTGGAGTCTAAAATTAGTCAAGAAGAAGTTGGGCTAGCCATTGATAATATGAAATCAGGAAAAAGTGCAGGACCAGATGGTCTTCCAGTTGACCTTTATAAAAAATTTAAGAATAAATTAATAAAACCTTTTTTGGAAATGGTTTTAGAAGCATTTCAAAATAATAATTTACCATCATACATAAATAATGCCTTAATTATACTGCTGCCAAAACCAGGTAAGCCCTCTAATAAATGTGAAAATATGAGACCAATAAGCCTATTAAACGCCGACCTTAAGATAATCTGTAAAATTTTAGCAAGACAAATACAAGAAATTTTACCAAATATTATTAATCGAGATCAGAATGGCTTTATAAAGGGTAGACAAGGCTTCCATAATGTAAGAAGACTATTTAATATTATTTATTTTAATAAAGAAGCACCGGATACAGCTCTCCTATCATTGGACGCCGAAAAGGCCTTTGATAGAGTTGAATGGCCCTTTCTTTTTGAAGTCCTACAAAGGTTTGGACTTGGAAATAATTTCATAAAATGGGTTCAAATAATATACAATAATGCTACAGCAGAAATCCTAACAAATAACAATATTTCAAAGCCAATAAAAATCAATAGAGGATGTCGACAAGGCTGTCCACTTTCACCTTTACTGTTTACCATGGCAATTGAACCTTTAGCGATAGCGATACGTTTACATTCACAAATATATGGAATTAAAGTTGGACCAACAGAACATAAAATCTCCCTGTACGCCGATGATATAATTTTGTTTATGTCGAATCTAAAAAAATCAATTCCAACCTTGTTGAATTTAATAAAGAATTTTGGGGAAATATCAGGATATAAAATAAATAAAACTAAATCTTCAATATTAATGCTAAATGAGACCCAGAGAAATTACCCAGCCCCTGAGGTAAATCAATTCAATGTTGTAAATCAGTTTAAATATTTAGGAATCCAAATTATGCCTAAGCTAGAATCAGTCGCCAGTGTCAACTATGAAGCCTTAATGTCAGATATCAGTGAGTTAACTCAGAGATGGATGTCACTACCAATGTCGATGATCGGGAGAATCAATATACTTAAAAGTAATATTTTACCTAAAATACTTTATTTATTTCAATACATTCCCTTATCACCACCCTTAGATCTATTCTCAAGAATAAAAAAAAAAGTTAGTGGAATTTATATGGAACAACAGGAGGGCTAGATTACGTTTGTCTTTATTATATTTACCATTTGATCGTGGAGGTCTGAAATGTCCAAATTTTATGTTGTATTATTGGTCGGCACAACTGAGGTCTATGACATATTATTTTTCATCAAATGATCTCCCTCACTGGACTGAAATGGAATCATACAATTTACCTTTACCTCTTCCCATATTCATATACTCAGATTCGGCAAAAAAATTACAAAAACAAGTTAAAAAGTCCATTTGTAAAGCATATGATCAAAATATGTTGTGAAGCTAAAAACTATTTAAAAGAACCACAGTTATTGTCACAATTTAGTCCAATATGGGGTAATCATTATTTTAAACCAGGGAGAGCGGACGCTGTATTTAAAGTATGGAATTTAAAAGGGATACAAAAGATTCAGGATTTATATTTGCCATGTGCAGACAACATAATGTCTTTTGAAGAGCTGAGGATCAAATTTAATCTCAATAGAACACATTTTTTTAAATATCTTCAACTTAGAAACTTTATTCGATCAAATCAAAATAAAGCTCTCACTCGACCTATTTATTCATCCTTGGAAAAAATGATGATGAAAGAGTAAAAGAAAGGGTATTATTTCAGAGTTTTATAACTCATTGACACTATCTTCAAGTGAAAATTCACTGAAAAGATTAAACTACTGGAAAGAAGATCTGCAAATTGAAATTTCAGAGGAACAATGGGAATTGGCTTGTACAGAAGCTCAAACCAAATCAATAAATGCACGCCTTAAATTGATACATTTCAAATGGTTAATGCGGATGTATGTTACACCGGAGGAGTTAAATAGATATAACAAAAATATACCAGATACATGCACAAAATGCATGGAAAGTAAAGGAACCCTATTTCATTGTTTATGGGAATGTAGATTAATAAGAATGTTTTGGGAGGAGGTGAGGGTAACAATTGAAAAAATAATCTCAAAACAAATCATATTGAATCCTAAACTGTTTTTGTTGGGTCTGTACCCAGAAAAGCATAATTTCAATAAAAGTGAAAGAACATTCATAGACCTCAGTTTGCTTAATGCCAAAAAATGTATTGCACTATTATGGAAAAAGACTCATAGACCAGATGTGACTCAGTGGTTAAGACAGATGTTAACAAACCTTCCATTAGAAAGAATAACATATATACTGAAATCAAAGGAAATTGTGTTTGAGAATATATGGAGACCTTTTATTGATTATGTAAAAAATTTAAACATAACTCTTGAAGAAGAAGGTGAATGATGTGTGTGGACCTTGTAAATTCCAAACTGGTGAACATAATATGTATACTAATGTATTGGATTGTCTAGACTAAACAGAGGAGCATTGTTGAAGACTTGATTTTGTTGGTGGTTGTTGGTGTTTTTAGGGCATTTTTTTTTTTTTTGTAGTACTTTAGTGTTAGTGTTTGATTGTTTGTATCATGTTTGTTAAAAAAAAAAAAAAAGGTTCAATAAAGATATTGTGGAAAAAAAAAATCCTTCAATGTCATTTTCTGGATTTTTTTTCCCTCATTTTGTCTCTCATAGTTGACGTATACCTATGATGAAAATTGGAGACCTCTCTCATCTTTTAAGTGGGAGAACTTGCACAATTGGTGGCTGACTCAATACTTTTTTGCCCCACTCTAGCAGCGAAAGTACAACAGAACAACAGTATTATTGTTGGTGCACCAGTCTTTCTGTGCCAACATCTGAGGTAGTTATCGTGCAGGTGTTACCGTCTGGGATGCGGGGGGGGGTGGAGTGAACAGAGTTCAGAGTCCTGATGGCCTGATGAACGAAGCTGTTCAGCAGTCTTGTGGAGGCTGCGGTACCTTTTCCCTGAGGGCAGGGGGCTGAAGAGGGAGTGTAGGGGATAGGAGGTGTTCCCTGTGATGTTGGTGGCTCTGCGGGTGAGGCGAGTGGGGTAGATGTCCAAGAGGGGGGACGGGGGGCAGGGGGGGCGCCGATGCTCTTGCTGGCTTCATCCACTATGCGTTGTAGTGTCTATAGCTGTTCACAAAGTCTTGAGGAAATGGAGCAAATACCAATCAGTGAGATTTTGTTGGTGATCCACCTCACCATCTGGATACAACAAATTTTTTAATAGGATTTTATTGTATTTACTAGATTTTACCAAATCCTTGCTGTGGAGAGAGTGCTCACTCTATAATCATAATGATCCATGGAAATGAAAGTGAAATGTATTGCAGCTTTCTTCACCTAATAAAATGACAAAAATGAGCTACATCACTTTATTATAACCTCATCCCTGACATAGTAATCTCTGCTACTTGTGAGTGGAGGAAAAGACTCCAGAAATCTGTTCTGTCTGATATATAAAACAAATGAAAGCATCTAACTCAACATTCAGGTCAGGGTTATGTGCTGGCACTGGAGATCAGTAGAGATTTGTTTGCTGTTTCATGTGCTGTGATAATTTGAAAAGTTGCATTCGGTTAGGGACTTGATTTCCTGTTTTAGACTTCACAATAAGAAGCAATGTGACAACAACGTTAGAAACTGACATTTTGCCAAGAAATTCACTTTCTTTCTGTCACTGGATTTGTGGCTGGATTTTGTTTGTCTCACCCCTTTCTATTGAACAAAAAACTATTCGAAACTGAACTAGATCAGCATTGTATTGTCTTTGTTGGACTGTCTTATATTATTAGAGTTAATATACATTCATCATTGGTGACTTGTCTGAATTACGATTTTAGTTTGTTACAGTTTTATTCATTTGAAATACAAATGTATAATGTTTCTCAGTACATTTGTCATGTTCAATTTCTGACAGAAATACAGTAAATTAGGGATGATCCAATCTCAAATATCTGATCAGGAACCCGATCAGAGTAACTTTAATGTGCGTAATGGTATGTAGTTTGCAAGAATGTGTTATAGGAAAATATTAGTATCAAATTGTGACTCGGTATCAGCTGATCCTCAATCTTAAATGACTGGAATGGGATTGGGGACAGAAAATCTTGATGGGGACATCCCTACAGTAAATCATATTTAAACCAAAATTAACCATACTATATTTTCACTTCTCAATTAGGAATAAAAAACAGCCTCTAAACTTGACAGAAATACTGATTTCATTTTATATCTTGATATGTACCTTTAACAGTCTATATGGAAAACCCTATCTCAGTATGATTTTTGGTCATATTGTCCAGCTCGAAGCCACCTCATGTTTCTGTTCTTTCATGGTGCAGAGGACTGATGCGATGGTAAAATGATTATCAATGTATCTTTATGCCTCTTTTTTTGTTCAGGATGTCTTTTTTTTTTTTTTTTTACTGTGTAACTTCTTGGTACTTTTTGAGTATTTGTAATAACCTGTAATTAATTTACTTCCATTATCTTTTACTGATAAAATAAATGAAAGAGAGGTGTGACAAATCGGCTGGAATGTTGGATTTAACCAGCATATATCCCACTACAGTACCTGGTTACTTTCTATTCAGTTCTGGCATAAATGGTGTAGTGTTATGCTAGTGTGAATTTTTTTTTTCTTTCGCCTGCTCCCTTTTGGAGTCACAACAGCATTCATTCATTCATTCATTCATCTTTTTCCGCTTAATCCTTTTCGGGTCGCGGGGGCGCTGGAGCCTATCCCAGCATCTTTGGGCGAGAGGCAGGGTACACCCTGGACAGATCGCCAGTCCATCGCAGGGCCAACACAGAGAGACAGACAACCATTCACTCTCACAGTCATACCTAAGGACAGTTTAGAATCCCCAGTTTTGATGCCATTTAACCTAACTTGCATGTTTTTGGCGTGTGGGAGGAAACCGGAGAAATCCCGGAGTAAACCCACGCAGACATAGGGAGAACATGCAAACTCCACACAGATCACTGTTGGTCGGGAGCTGGGATCGAACCCAGGATCCCCCGGCCAAGGGTAAGTTACTTTGCTGCCGCAGTGCTAACCACTCCGCCACCGCGCCACTCTCACCACAGCATATACAGTGGGGTAAAAAAGTATTTAGTCAGCCACCAATTGTGCAAGTTCTCCCACTTAAAAGATGAGAGAGGTCTCCAATTTTCATCATAGGTATACCTCAACTATGAGAGACAAAATGAGGAAAAAAATCCAGAAAATCACATTGTCTGATTTTTAAAGAATTTATTTGCAGATTATGGTGGACAATAAGTATTTGGTCAATAACAAAAGTTCATCTCAATACTTTGTTATATACCCTTTGTTGGCAATGACAGAGGTCAAACGTTTTCTGTAAGTCTTCACAAGGTTTTCACACACTGTTGCTGGTATTTTGGCCCATTCCTCCATTCAGATCTCCTCTAGAGCAATGATGTTTTGGGGCTGTCGCTGGGCAACACAGACTTTCAGCTCCCTCCAAATATTTTCTATGGGGTTGAGATCTGGAGACTGGCTAGGCCACTCCAGGACCTTGAAATGCTTCTTACGAAGCCACTCCTTCGTTGCCTGGGCGGTGTGTTTGGGATCATTGTCATGCTGAAAGACCCAGCCACGTTTCATCTTCAATGTCCTTGCTGGTGGAAGGAGGTTTTCACTCAAAATCTCACGATACATGGCCCCATTCATTCTTTCCTTTACATGGATCAGTCGTCCTGGTCCCTTTGCAGAAAAACAGCCCCAAAGCATGATGTTTCCACCCCCATCCTTCACAGTAGGTATGGTGTTCTTTCTCCTCCAAACACAACAAGTTGACTTTTTACCAAAAAGTTCTATTTTGGTTTCATCTGACCATATGACATTCTCCCAGTTCTCTTCTGGATCATCCAGATGCTCTCTAGCAAACTTCAGATGGGCCTGGACATGTACTGGCTTAAGCAGGGGGACACGTCTGGCACTGCAGGATTTGAGTCCCTAACGGCGTAGTGTGTTACTGATGGTAGCCTTTGTTACTTTGGTCCCAGCTCTCTGCAGGTCATTCACTAGGTCCCCCCATGTGGTTCTGGGATTTTTGCTCACCGTTCTCGTGATCATTTTGACCCCATGGGGGGAGATCTTGCATGGAGCCCCAGATCGAGGGAGATTATCAGTGGTCTTGTATGTCTTCCATTTTCTAATAATTGCACCCACAGTTGATTTCTTCACACCAAGCCGCTTACCTATTGCAGATTCAGTCTTCCCAGCCTGGTGCAGGTCTACAATTTTGTTTCTGGTGTCCTTTGACAGCTCTTTGGTCTTGGCTATAGTGGAGTTTGGAGTCTGACTGTTTGAGGTTGTGGACAGGTGTCTTTTATACTGATAACGAGTTCAAACAGGTGCCATTAATACAGGTAACGAGTGGAGGACAGAGGAGCCTTTTAAAGAAGAAGTTACAGGTCTGTGAGAGCCAGAAATCTTGCTTGTTTGTAGGTGACCAAATACTTATTTTCCACCATAATTTGCAAATAAATTCTTTAAAAACCAGACAATGTGATTTTCTGGATTTTTTTTTTCTCATTTTGTCTCTCATAGTTGAGGTATACCTATGATGAAAATTGGAGACCCCTCTCATCTTTTAAGTGGTAGAACTTGCACAATTGGTAGCTGACTAAATACTTTTTCGCCCCACTGTATATCATATATAGTGTATATATTATATCATGATGATTCACATGTTGATCTGGCAAGGATTTTTACGCCAGATGCCCTTCCTGACGCAACCCTGCCCATTTATCCAGGCTTTGGTAACTGGGTAACCAACTTTCCTTCCTCCATTCCATTATGCTGAGCTCCAAGCTAGAAGGCAGAAACACCTTTATATATACATATATACAGTTTGGAAAAAAAATATTTAGTCAGCCACCAATTGTGCAAGTTCTCCCACTTAAAAGATGAGAGAGGTCTCCAATTTTCATCATAGGTGTACCTCAACTATGAGAGACAAAAGGAGAAGACAAAAAAATCCAGAAAATCACGTTGAAGGATTTTTAATGAATTAATTGGTAAATTCCTCGGTATAATAATTATTTGGTCAATAATAAAAGTTCATCTCAATACTTTGTTATGTACCCTTTGTTGGCAATGACAGAGGTCAAACGTTTTCTGTAAGTCTTCACAAGGTTTTCACACACTGTTGCTGGTATTTTGGCCCATTCCTCCATGCAGATCTCCTCTAGAGCAGTGATGTTTTGGGGCTGTCGCTGGGCAAGACAGACTTTCAACTCCCTCCAAATATTTTCTATGGGGTTGAGATCTGGAGACTGGCTAGGCCACTCCAGGACCTTGAAATGCTTCTTACGAAGCCACTCCTTCATTCCCCGGGCGGTGTGTTTGGGATCATTGTCATGCTGAAAGACCCAGCCACGTTTCATCTTCAATGCCCTTGCTGATGGAGGGAGGTTTTCACTCAAAATCTCACGATACATGGCCCCATTCATTCTTTCCTTTACACGGATCAGTCATCCTGGTCCCTTTGCAGAAAAACATCCCCAAAGTATGATGTTTTCACCCCCATCCTTCACAGTAGGTATGGTGTTCTTTCTCCTCCAAACACGACAAGTTGAGTTTTTACCAAAAAGTTCTATTTTGGTTTCATCTGACCATATGACATTCTCCCAGTCCTCTTCTGGATCATCCAAATGCTCTCTAGCAAACTTCAGACGGGCCTGGACATGTACTGGCTTAAGCAGGGGGACACGTCTTGCACTGCAGGATTTGAGTCCCTGGCGGCGTAGTGTGTTTCTGATGTTGCCTTTGTTACTTTGGTCCCAGCTCTCTGCAGGTCATTCACTAGGTCCCCCCGTGTGGTTCTGGGATTTTTGCTCACCGTTCTCGTGATCATTTTGACCTCACGGGGTGAGATCTTGCATGGAGCCCCAGATCGAGGGAGATTATCAGTGGTCTTGTATGTCTTCCATTTTCTAATAATTGCTCCCACAGTTGATTTCTTCACACCAAGCTGCTTACCTATTGCAGATTCAGTCTTCCCAGCCTGGTGCACGTCTACAATTTTGTTTCGGGTGTCCTTTGACAGCTCTTTGGTCTTGGCCATAGTGAAGTTTGGAGTCTGACTGTTTGAGGTTGTGGACAGGTGTCTTTTATACTGATAATGAGTTCAAACAGGTGCCATTAATACAGGTAACGAGTGGAGGACAGAGGAGCCTCTTAAAGAAGAAGTTACAGGTCTGTGAGAGCCAGAAATCTTGCTTGTTTGTAGGTGACCAAATACTTATTTTACCAAGGAATTTACCAATTAATTCATTAAAAATCCTTCAATGTGATTTTCTGGATTTTTTTTCCTCATTTTGTCTCTCATAGTTGAGGTATACCTATGATGAAAATTGGAGACCTCTCTCATCTTTTAAGTGGTAGAACTTGCACAATTGGTGCCTGACTAAATACTCCTTTTCCCCACTGTATATGCATGGTGTTTGGTATGACCCAGCCAGGTCTATAACCCATGACCTCCCAGTTGTGGGGCAGATGCTCTATTATGCTAGTATGAATATATCAGTGACAATAACCTGGGGCATTAGTTCAATAAATGGACAAATTAATTATTAATTCAATATTTGTACCAGAGATGGTTCAGTCTCAGAAAACTGTGAGTTCTCTGCTTTTAATCAAGAAAGTGGACATGAAAATTAAACAAAAATTCTACTGTACCTTTTAACAGTTTAATAATAAAATTCAGCATAGGTAGAGTACATTCATAGGACTTTAGGGCAATGTGAAATAATCGGCAGGTATCAGAAACATCACATTTTAATTCCTGAGCATGTACAGTGTGGATTTATGTGGAACCATAGAAGAGAATATGAAATTGTGAAATGAAATAAACCACAGTTAGTATAAAAACAGGTGCAGCTCTAAAGTAAATGGTAAATGTCATTCACTTACAGACGTCGACAGAATTGTTGGTACCCCTCTGTTAATGAAAGAAAAACCCACAATGGTCACAGAAATAACTTGAATCTGACAGAAGTGGTAATAAATAAAAATTCTATGAAAATTAACCAATGAAAATCAGACAATGCTTTTGAATTGTGGGTCAACAGAATTATTTTAAAAAACAAACTCATGAAACAAGCCTGGACAAAAATGATGGTACCCCTAGAAAAGATTGAAAATAATGTGACCATAGGGACATGTTCAACCAAAATGTGTCCTCTAATTAACATCACAGGTGTCTACAAACTTGTAATCAGTGAGTTGGCCTATTTAAAGGGTGACAAGTAGTCACTGTGCTCTTTGTTGACGTGGTGTGTACCACACTGAACATAGACCTGAGGAAGCAAATGAGAGAGTTGTCTCAGGAGATTAGAAAGAAAATTATAGACAAGCATGTTAAAGGAAAAGACTATAAGACCATCTCCAAGCAGCTTGATGTTCCTATGACTACAGTTGCACATATTATTCAGAATAAGATCCACGGGACTGTAGCCAACCTCCCTGGACGTGGCCGGAGGAGGAGACGGATAATACGAATGGTAACAAAAGAGCCCAGAACAACCTCTAAACACATTCATGGTGAACTCCAAGGTCAAGGTACATCAGTGTCAGATCGCACCATCCGTCGTTGTTTGAGCCAAAGTGGACTTCATGGGAGACGACCAAGGAGGACACCACTGTTGAAAACAAATCATAAAAAAGCCAGACTGGAATTTGGCAAACTGCATGTTCACAAGCCACAAAGCTTCTGGGAGAATGTCCTTTGGACAGACGAGACAAAACTGGAACTTTTTGGCAAGGCACATCAGCGCTGTGTTCACAGACGCAAAAATTAAGCATACCAAGAAAAGAACACTGTCCCTACTGTGAAACTTGGAGGAGGTTGTGTTATGTTGTGGGGCTGCTTTGCTGCATCTGGCACAGGGTGTCTTGAATCTGTGCAGGGTACAAAGAAATCTCAAGCCTATCAAGGTATTCTAGAGAGAAATGTGCTGGCCAGTGTCAGACAGCTTGGTCTCAGTCGCAGGTCATGGGTCTTGCAACAGGATAATGACCCAAAACACACAGCTAAAAACACCCAAGAATGGCTAAGAGCGAAACATTGGACTATTCTAAAGTGGCCTTCTATGAGCCCTGATCTAAATCCTATTGAATATCTGTGGAAGGAGCTGAAACATGCCGTCTGGAGAAAGTACCCTTCAAATCTGAGACAACTGGAGCAGTTTGCTCATGAGGAGTGGGCCAAAATACCTGCTGAGAGGTGTAGAAGTCTCATTGACAGTTACAGAAATCTTTTGATTGCAGTGATTGTGTCAAAAGGTTGTGCAACATAATGTTAAGTTAAGGGTACCATCATTTTTGTCCAGGCCTGTTTCATGAGTTTGTTTTTTAAAATAATTCTGTTGAACCACAATTCAAAAGCATTGTCTGATTTTCACTGGTTAATTTTCACTGAATTTTTATTTCTTACCACTTTTGTCAGATTCAAGTTATTTCTGTGACCATTGTGGGTTTTTTCTTTCATTAACAGAGGGGTACCAACAATTTTGTCCACGTCTGTATATAGCGCTTTTTGCTCATCTCTGGATGACCAAAGCGCTTTACAGATCCTGCTATCCACACATTCACACACAAATGGCGACGGAGCCGCCATGCACAGGCGCTGGCCTGACCCACCAGGAGCAACTGGGGGTTCAGTGTCTTGCTCAAGGACACTTCGACATGCAGACTTCAGACAGAGCAGGAATCAAACCACTGATCCTCTGATCAGTAGTCGGCCACACTACACCTGCACCACAGCAAAATGCATCACTAAAGTGATTACTGATAGAGAGTTGCCAAAGAGAAAAATCGAAAAACAAGCGGAGGTTGATAAAGAAAAATTTATTTAGGATTTTATAACTCTGATAGGAGTTTGTGATTAGACTTGTATAGCTTCAAAAGTGAAATTCTAGAATAATCAAATTTGGACTGACAATAATAATAATGCATTTTATTTATTTTATTGTCCAGACTGATGGACACTTTCTTCCCCTGGGCCATCCGGACTGCAGACAGTCGGAGGCCCCGCCCCCCTCCTTCCAAACGCTCACATGCACAGAACTGAGGACCTTTTTAATTATCATAATAGCACACCTGTCTTTGCACTTCACACTTTCATGTACATTGACCCATCCGTGAAGCCACTACCATTCTTGTGTATATTTTTCATATTCCTTGGGCCATTTTATTCAATCATGTATTCTGCACTCCGCACTCTTATGTACATAGTTCCATCCGTGAAGCCTCTACCATACCTGTGTATATACCTGTGGATTATTTTTATTTTTATTTCAGACATATGTTTAATCATGTATTCTGTAACTGTGTTTTATCAAATCCTTCTCTCTTACTTGATTACGCAGTAGCCTGGTGGAACACCCACAATTTTGTTGTGCTGTACAACTGTACAGTGACGATAAAGCCAATTCTATTTGTATCACACTTTACCTTTAAAGGAAATAAATCTCAAAGTGCCACATAGTAAAACCAGTTAAAAGAACAAAAAAACCCATCAGAATTATTGAGCTCAGCAGAAGAGAAAATGATTGTGCCTTACTTGGTCATAGGAGACAACGGCAGGACTTGGGTGGATCTGAACTGAGAACCTATGGTGAAAGGATGTTGAATTTTCTGCCTGCAGAATTTTCACCATATCACTTTCAGACTATGCCTGGGGGCTGCGAACAGGTGCAGGGTGGTGTACCGCTGTAGCTGGATCCTGAATTTGATCTTCGTCACGTAGATCAAAAATAGAACTTTATAGCATTCACACAAAGTCCTGGTAGAATCAGGATCAGTTCAAGTTCCAATCAGAGTCACAAAAACTTGATTTAAAGAAAACACAAAGTGTTTTTTCTTCCAATTTGTGGTAGTTAAAACAAAGTAGACTTAAGCTTGGTGGAAATCAAAAACGATCTTCCTGGCACGGTAATGTAAGGAAAAGTGAAAAATAAAAAGTGAATTTTTTAAAAAAAGTTTGAAAAAGTTACAAAAGACGGAGTTTTCACTCTGGGCTTTGCTTGGTAAGAGATTTCATAGTCGACTCTCATCAGATTGACTAAGCAAAGTAAGTTTCAACTTGCGGGTGTGACTGGACTGCCCACTGTCTATGATTGACAGCTGAGCCTGACCAGTTACATTCAAAGACTGGAATTGGATCTGTCCATTAGCGTAATTTTAGCTAAAGTTGGAAATATTAGCTATAAGGGTGTAAGGTGTTGTAACATTTTCTCTGTTGGATTTTGACGTATTTGATCATTTATTGTGTCAAATCAATGATTTTTGGTGTTTTGTATAGATGTTGCAGTTATAGTGGTGCTTGAAAATTTGTGAACCCTTTTTCTACATTTCTGCACAAATATGACCTAAAACATCATCAGATTTTCTCACAAGTCTTAAAAGTAGATAAAGAGAACCCAGTTAAATAAGACAAAATATTTTACTTTGTCATTTATTTGTTGAGGAAAATTGTCCAAAATTGCATATCTCTGAGTGGCAAAAGTTTGTCAACCTTTGATTTTAGTATCTGGTGTGATCTCCCTTTTGCAGCAATAACTGCAGTGTCCCTGTATCTCTTTAAACATTCTTTGGCAGATTGACTTGGGTGCTTGGGATCATTGTCTTGTTGCATGACCCACTTTCTCTTGAGATTCATTCATGGACAGATGTCCTGACATTTTCCTTTAGTATTTGCTGGTGTAATTAAGAATTCATTGTTCCATCAATGATGGCAAGCCATCCTGGCCCTGATGCAGCAAAACGGGCCAAAAGCATGATACTACCACCACCATGTTTAATGGATGGGATAAGGTCTTATGCCGTAATTTAGTGTTTTCCTTTCTACAAACATAACACTTCTCATTCAAACCAAAAAGTTCTATTTTGGTCTCACCTGTCCACAAGACATTTTTCCAACACCCTTCTTACTTGTCCAGGTGATCTTTAGAAAACGGCAAACGAGCGGCAATGTTCTTTTTAGAGAGCAGTGGCTTTCTCCTTGCAACCCTGCCATGCACACCATTGTTGTTCAGTGTTCTCCTGATGGTGGACTTATGAACATTAGCATTAGCCAATGCAAGAGAGTCCTTCAGTTGCTTAGAGTCTAAGCAGTCCAATCATGTGCCATGGAGGGCCAAGACCCTGCAGGCTTTACCTCCAACCAGTGTCTTCAACAGCAGATTCCACTGAATTTCTTCCCACTGATTGCTGATAAATTCAATTCAATTCAATTCAACTTTATTTATATAGCGCTATTTCACAACAACAGTCATCTCATAGCACTATCAACTGTAGGGGGAACCCCCACAGTTGCAGAAAGACCCCAGCAATCAGGCGATCCCCTGTGAGCAAGCACTTGGCGACGGTGGAGAGGAAAAACTCCCTTTTAACAGGAAGAAACCTCCAGCAGAACCAGGCTCAGGGAGGGGCAGTCATCTGCTGCGACTGGCTGGGGGGTGAGGGGATAGAGAAGAAGAAAAGAACAGACATGTAGAGAGCAAACAGCACGATGGGGACTCAATCTATGGGAGAGAACAAACAAATGTTAATGACCAGCAAAAAAAAATATTTCATAGAGAGTGAGGAAAGGAGTGAGGCCCAGTGCATTACTGGAGGTCCCCCGGCTGACTAAACCTATTAGCAGCATAACTAAGGGAGGGTTCAGAAACACATGATCCCTCCCTGATTGTAGGCTATATCAAAAAGGTAGGTTTTAGCCCTATTCTTAAAAACAGAGATCGAGTCTGACTCCCGAATCCAGATTGGCAGCTGATTCCACAGGAGAGGAGCTTGATAACTGAAGGCTCTGCCTCCCATTGTACTTTTGGAGATTCTAGGTATTACAAGTAATCCTGCATTTTGGGAGCGTAGTGCTCTGTTAGGATAATACGGTAGTATCAGATCTTTTTTTTTTTCCACAATATCTTTATTGAACCTTTTTTTTTTTTTTAACAAACATGATACAAACAATCAAACACTAACACTAAAGTACTACAAAAAAAAAAAAATGCACTAAAAACACCAACAACCACCAACAAAATCAAGTCTTCAACAATGCTCCTCTGTTTAGTCTAGACAATCCAATACATAAGTATACATATTATGTTCACCAGTTTGGAATTTACAAGGTCCACACACATCATTCACCTTCTTCTTCAAGAGTTATGTTTAAATTTTTTACATAATCAATAAAAGGTCTCCATATATTCTCAAACACAATTTCCTTTGATTTCAGTATATATGTTATTCTTTCTAATGGAAGGTTTGTTAACATCTGTCTTAACCACTGAGTCACATCTGGTCTATGAGTCTTTTTCCATAATAGTGCAATACATTTTTTGGCATTAAGCAAACTGAGGTCTATGAAAGTTCTTTCACTTTTATTGAAATTATGCTTTTCTGGGTACAGACCCAACAAAACCAGTTTAGGATTCAATATGATTTGTTTTGAGATTATTTTTTCAATTGTTACCCTCACCTCTTCCCAAAACATTCTTATTAATCTACATTCCCATAAACAATGAAATAGGGTTCCTTTACTTTCCATGCATTTTGTGCATGTATCTGGTATATTTTTGTTATATCTATTTAACTCCTCCGGTGTAACATACATCCGCATTAACCATTTGAAATGTATCAATTTAAGGCGTGCATTTATTGATTTGGTTTGAGCTTCTGTACAAGCCAATTCCCATTGTTCCTCTGAAATTTCAATTTGCAGATCTTCTTTCCAGTAGTTTAATCTTTTCAGTGAATTTTCACTTGAAGATAGTGTCAATGAGTTATAAAACTCTGAAATAATACCCTTTCTTTTACTATCTTTCATCATCATTTTTTCCAAGGATGAATAAATAGGTCGAGTGAGAGCTTTATTTTGATTTGATCGAATAAAGTTTCTAAGTTGAAGATATTTAAAAAAATGTGTTCTATTGAGATTAAATTTGATCCTCAGCTCTTCAAAAGACATTATGTTGTCTGCACATGGCAAATATAAATCCTGAATCTTTTGTATCCCTTTTAAATTCCATACTTTAAATACAGCGTCCGCTCTCCCTGGTTTAAAATATTGATTACCCCATATTGGACTAAATTGTGACAATAACTGTGGTTCTTTTAAATAGTTTTTAGTTTCACACCATATTTTGATCATATGCTTTACAAATGGATTTTTAACTTGTTTTTGTAATTTTTTTGCCGAATCTGAGTATATGAATATGGGAAGAGGTAAAGGTAAATTGTATGATTCCATTTCAGTCCAGTGAGGGAGATCATTTGATGAAAAATAATATGTCATAGACCTCAGTTGTGCCGACCAATAATACAACATAAAATTTGGACATTTCAGACCTCCACGATCAAATGGTAAATATAATAAAGACAGACGTAATCTAGCCCTCCTGTTGTTCCATATAAATTCCACTAACTTTTTTTTTATTCTTGAGAATAGATCTAAAGGTGGTGATAAGGGAATGTATTGAAATAAATAAAGTATTTTAGGTAAAATATTACTTTTAAGTATATTGATTCTCCCGATCATCGACATTGGTAGTGACATCCATCTCTGAGTTAACTCACTGATATCTGACATTAAGGCTTCATAGTTGACACTGGCGACTGATTCTAGCTTAGGCATAATTTGGATTCCTAAATATTTAAACTGATTTACAACATTGAATTGATTTACCTCAGGGGCTGGGTAATTTCTCTGGGTCTCATTTAGCATTAATATTGAAGATTTAGTTTTATTTATTTTATATCCTGATATTTCCCAAAAATTCTTTATTAAATTCAACAAGGTTGGAATTGATTTTTTTAGATTCGACATAAACAAAATTATATCATCGGCGTACAGGGAGATTTTATGTTCTGTTGGTCCAACTTTAATTCCATATATTTGTGAATGTAAACGTATCGCTATCGCTAAAGGTTCAATTGCCATAGTAAACAGTAAAGGTGAGAGTGGACAGCCTTGTCGACATCCTCTATTGATTTTTATTGGTTTTGAAATATTGTTATTTGTTAGGATTTCTGCTGTAGCATTATTGTATATTATTTGAACCCATTTTATGAAATTATTTCCAAGTCCAAACCTTTGTAGGACTTCAAAAAGAAAGGGCCATTCAACTCTATCAAAGGCCTTTTCGGCGTCCAATGATAGGAGAGCTGTATCCGGTGCTTCTTTATTAAAATAGATAATATTAAATAGTCTTCTTACATTATGGAAGCCTTGTCTACCCTTTATAAAGCCATTCTGATCTCGATTAATAATATTTGGTAAAATTTCTTGTATTCGTCTTGCTAAAATTTTACAGATTATCTTAAGGTCGGCGTTTAATAGGCTTATTGGTCTCATATTTTCACATTTATTAGAGGGCTTACCTGGTTTTGGCAGCAGTATAATTAAGGCATTATTTATGTATGATGGTAAATTATTATTTTGAAATGCTTCTAAAACCATTTCCAAAAAAGGTTTTATTAATTTATTCTTAAATTTTTTATAAAGGTCAACTGGAAGACCATCTGGTCCTGCACTTTTTCCTGATTTCATATTATCAATGGCTAGCCCAACTTCTTCTTGACTAATTTTAGACTCCAATATCTCCCTGTTTTCATTTGGAATACACGGTATAGATAGTTCGTTCAAAAACCCATTTAGTTTTGTTAAATCAGGTTCATTTTTGGTATCATATAATTTTTCATAGTAATCTCTAAAGGCTCTATTAATTTCTAAAGGATCTATAACTACCTGTCCATTACTTATAATACTGGTAATTTGTGTTTTAATTTCCAATTGTTTAATCTGCCATGCTAATAATTTTCCTGATTTTTCACCTTGTTCATAAAAAGATTGTTTCAATCTTAGAAGACTCGAGGCAGCTCTATTCGCTGATTTTTTGTCGTATTCAGCTCTCAAAATCAGTAATTCATTCTCCAACCTTGGGTCACTTCCTGCATACACTTTTTCCTGAAGATTTTTTATTTTATGTTCCAATTTAGCTCTCTCCTCTCGAGTCTTCTTAGATTTTGATCCTGTATAACTAATAATATGCCCCCTAATAAAAGCTTTGAAAGCCTCCCACTTTACACATGCTGATGTTTGTGTAGTATTGATGTCAAAGAACTCGTCTATCTGTTTTTCTATATACTTGACAAATTCCTCATCCTGAAGCCATTTATGCTGAAATTGCCATCTACCTGATTCCTTTGTCAATTTTTTATCTACATATATTAGACAACAGGGTGCATGATCAGAGATCACGATGTTATCATAAAAGCAGTTTTGAATCTTGGACCTTAATTCTGTGGAAATCAAAAAATAATCAATACGTGAGAATGTCTTGTAGGTACTGGAATAACAAGAATAGGCTTTAACTTGTGGTTTCATTTCTCTCCATATATCTAACAATCTCAATTCTTTCATAAAATGATTAATAGTCATCCTACATCCAATGTGCGTACAATCCAGTCCTGTTGATCTATCCACACCTGGCTTCAATGTACAATTAAAATCCCCTGCTATTATATGTTGCCCTGTAAGTGATGATAAGATGAGAAATAAATTAGCAAAGAACTTCTGATCATCTATATTGGGACCATATAAGTTCACAAGATTTATATTTTCTAATAGCAAAGAACCTTGAATGATTACATATCTTCCAAATTTGTCTCCAATTACATTTTTCACTTGAAAAGGAACTGATTTATGTATGAGAGTCATAACTCCCCTGGCTCGGGATGAAAATGAAGAGGTGAATACACTTCCCTGCCATCTACTCCTAATTCTTTTAACATCCTCCTCTATCAGATGAGTTTCTTGTAAAAACACAATTCTTGAACCCATGTCCTTTATTTTATTCATAACTTGTTTAAGTTTTTTTAAATTTTGTAGACCTCTGCAATTCCATGAAGTTAAATTAAGATTAACACTTTGGTCCATGATCAATAGAGAGTTTGGGATTACCTTGCAGTGTAAACATGCTCATACAGAGAAGCAAAAACATGAGTGGTTGAACATTCATCCTACAAACTACACACAAACAAATTTCCCCTTCCCACACTTGTGGCAAACCCCCCAAAATCAAAAGAAAAATTCTGTCTCCCGATATAGCCATCGACCGTTCCACACCCACGGGGAACAGCCTAAGCCACTCCTTCTTCATCCTCCCAATCACCCTAACTCTACTGCTTTTAATGACGTAACATTAACTCTCCTCTGTAGTTTTCCAACTTAACTCCAAAATTTTTAACAACTTTGTACATCATAGTTTTTTTTTTGTTTGTTTTGTTTTTGTTTTGTTTTTTTTTTAATATATAATACAATCTATATTTTGTAAACTTACTATTTACTTCAAGTCAGTCAGATGCCTGTGCAAATGCTTAATTATTCTACCTTATATTTTGTTCATGCTTAGCTCCCACCAGTCTCTTCTTCTTCTTTGATCTTCTTGATGAACTCCTGCGCCTCCTCTGGGGTCTTGAAGATGTGGGTTCTGCCCTCATACGTGGTCAGCAGTCTCGCAGGATAGATTACACCATGACGAATCCCAAGGTTGCGCAGCTCCTTACGTACGGGATCAAACTGCTTCCTCAATTGCTGGATTCCTGTGGCCAAATCTGGGTAGAACCGCACCTGCTGGTCCTGGTGTTTAATCTCTCCTTTTTTAGCTCGTGCAGCGTTGAAGATCTTCATCCTGTCTCTGTTGTTAAGAAACTTCATAATTAAGGTCCTCGGCGGTCCCTTATCTCTCCGTGGGCCAATGCGATGTGCTTTTTCCAGAACCACTGCTGATTGCAACTCCTCGCTGCCCAGCACCTCCGGAATCCACTTTTCCAGAAAGGAACATACGTCCCGACCTTCTGATTCCTCTGGAAGACCCACCAGCCTCAAATTATTCTGTCTCGACCGAGATTCCAAATCCAAAATATTATCTTCCAGAGATTTATTTTTTTTTTCCAAAGTGCGCACCTTTAATTGAAGACGGGTGACGTCATCTTCAGCACTAGCGAGACGGAGCTCCATCTGCGCCGTTCGTTCTACACAGTCACCCAATTCCTTTCTTATTCCTTCCAACGCTGTCATAATCCCATCAAATCTAGAGGAAAAGTCCGCTCTCATTGAACTCATGGCAGCCATCAGCGCATCTGCGCCATTCCCCGCAGAAATCGCAGCGTTGCCAGCCTCCTCCGCCATATATGGAGCCCTGTTTGCTGCGTCACAGACCTGAAAGTCCGTTAATTTGGACTGTTTCGGCGGCTCGCTTTTTCCTTTTCCTGGTTTTCCAGCCTTAGGCTTCGCCGACATATCCTCGCCCAAACGCTGGGATACGTTCTGTCCCAAATGAGAGAGTTATTTGCCGATTTTTTTTTCTCCAGGAGCAGAGCAGAGCGAGACACGTCCGTCCTACGTGGCAGCCATAACCGGAAGTCCAGTATCAGATCTTTTAAATAAAAAGGAGCCTGATTGTTTAGAGCTTTGTAAGTAAGAAGAAGGATTTTAAACTTAATTCTAAACTCTATGGGAAGCCAATGAAGGGAGGCCAGAACCGGAGAGATATGATCTCTCTTTCTAGTACCTGTTAAAACTCTTGCTGCAGCATTTTGGATCAGCTGAAGACTTTTTAAAGAATTTTTAGACCAGCCTGATAATAAAGAATTACAATAATCTAATCTCGAGCTAACAAAAGCGTGGATCAGTTTCTCAGCATCACTCTGAGACAAAATGCTCCTAATCTTGGCAATATTACGCAAATGATAGAAGGCAGTCTTAGAAACAAATTTAATATGTGAATTGAAGGACAAATCCTGATCAAAAATAACTCCAAGGTTCCTCACAGAGCTATTAAGAGAAAGAGTAACTGCATCCAAACTGAAAGTTTGATTTGGAAAGGAATTTCTAAGGTTTTTTGGACCAACAAGAATGACTTCAGTCTTATCTGAATTTAATAGCAGGAAATTACAAGTCATCCAAGCTTTGATTTCCTTAAGACAGGCTTCTAACTTGGCTAATTGATTACTATCATCTGGCTTCATTGACAGGTATAATTGTGTGTCATCTGCATAACAATGGAAATGTATACAGTGCTTTCTAATAATGTTGCCTAACGGAAGCATATATAAACTAAAAAGAGTAGGGCCTAGCACAGATCCCTGTGGAACTCCATGACTAAGCTTTGAGCTGAAAGAAAACTCATTATTTACATGAACAAACTGGAACTTACCGGATAAATAAGATCTAAACCACTGCAACGAAGTTCCATTAAGTCCAACATAGTGTTCTAACCTATCAAGTAGAATATTATGATCGATAGTATCAAAAGCTGCACTAAGGTCTAAAAGGACAAGTACAGAAACTAGTCCATTATCAGATGCAATGAGGAGGTCGTTAGTGACCTTCGCTAAGGCTGTTTCAGTACTATGATGGATTCTAAACCCAGATTGAAACTCTTCAAGTAAACCATTTCCCTGCAGGTGGTCAAATAATTGCATAGCAACAACTCTTTCTAAGATTTTTGAAATGAAAGGGAGATGAGAGATTGGTCTATAGTTAGCTAAAGCTCCTGGATCTAGTGTTGGCTTTTTGAGTAAGGGTTTAATGACAGCAGTTTTAAAAGCCTGCGGTACATGGCCTAAAGTTAATGAAGAATTGATTATATGAACTAACTAACTAACTAACCTGCACTTATATAGCGCTTTTCTAGTCACAAAGACCACTCAAAGCGCTTTCACTAATACTAACCCTCTATTCTAAGGGCCTATAGGAGACAGATATCTAGGGACAATTTAGAACAGCCAATTAACCTAACATGCATGTCTTTGGATTGTGGGAGGAAACCGGAGCCCCCGGAGTAAACCCACGCAGCACAGGGAGAACATGCAAATTCCACACAGAAAGGTTCCAACCCCTGCCAGCCTGGGGATTCGAGAATAAAGCTACCAATAAGTGGGAAGACTTCTTTAAATAACCTGGTAGGAATAGGGTCTAAAAGACAAGTTGAAGGTTTGGATGAGGAAACTATTTTGTCTAACTCACAAAGGTCGATTGGAGTAAACTCATCAAGACAGACATCAATAGAAGGAGTTGTTGTAGTTACAGTATTTAAGTTAACTGTGGGAAGAATCTGATTGATTTTATCTCTGATGGATGAAATTTTATTATTGAAAAAGTTCATAAAGTCCTGACTAGTAAGCTCTAAGGGAATGCTAGGATCGACAGAGTCCTGACTCTTTGTCAACCTGGCTACAGTACTGAAAAGAAACCTGGGATTATTCTTGTTCTCTTCTATTAATGAAGAGTAATAACCTGTTCTAGCTTTTCTAAGAGATTTTTTATAAATTAAAAGATGATTTCTCCAAGCTAAATAGATTTCATCTAAATTAGTGGAGCACCATTTTCTTTCTAATTGACGAGTCTTCTGTTTTAAGCTACGAGTTTCTGTGTTGAACCAAGGAGTTAGAAATCTCTGATTAGACTTTTTCTTTTTTAAGGGGGCCACCAAGTCTAGAGTCTGATGCAGAAAAGCTGAAACACTATCCACCATGTTATCAATTACAGAAGGAGCAAGCTGTCTATAGCTTATTTCCGTTGTGTTGACACATGGCATAGAGGAAACAATCTGCATAAATTTGGAAACAGCATCATCTGAGAGGCATCTACTGTAATAATATTTTTCTTTAGGAGCCAAATAGTCAGAAATAGTAAAATCAAAGGTTAACAGACAATGGTCTGACAGTACAGGGTTATGAGGAGACACTACAAGATTTTCTATTTCTATGCCATATGTCAGAACAAGGTCCAATGTATGGTGGAGGTAATGAGTAGAATTTCCTACTTTCTGAGAAAACCCAATCGAGTCTAATATTGAATTAAATGCCACATTAAGGCAGTCACTGTCTACATCCACATGTATATTAAAGTCCCCTACTATAATTATTCTATCAGATTTCAGCACTAAATCAGTTAAGAAATCAGCAAATTCGGATAAAAATTCTGAGTAGGTTGATGGGGGACGATAAACTATGGCAAATAAAATTGGGTTTAACCTAAAATTGCTAAAGTGCCCAATACTGAGGACCAGGCCCTCAAAGGAATTATAACATGTTTTTTGCTTTACATTAACTAGTAATTTGGAATGGTAAATTGTTGCTACTCCTCCTCCACGACCAGAACTTCTGGGATTTTGACAGTTTAAATAACCAGAGGGAGTTGATTCATTTAAACCAACATAATCCTCTTGCCCTAACCAAGTCTCTGTAAGGGAAATTAAATCAATCTGATGATCAATTAACAGATCATGGACTAACAGAGACTTGGGAGTTAGAGACCTAATATTTAATAAACCACATTTAATTTTTAAATTATGAGGAGGAACAGAGGCCAAATCATTCAGTTTAGAGGCTTCATGTTTAATTTGAGTTTTACCAATATTTTGCTTTATCACTTTGGGATGCTTATATATTATATTTTTATTTCCTTTGGAGGGAGCAGACAACGATTCTCTGATGGGGAAGTCAGGGGCTAAGCTGAGGGGTGGCGGATGAAGAGGAGCTGCAGAGAGGCATGTAAGACTGCGACTCTGCTTCCTGGTCCCAACTCTGAGTAGTCACGGTTTTGGTAATTTGGATAAAAAAGATGCCAGATTGTTAGATAAATGAGAAGCACCATCCAAAGTGGGATGAATGCTGTCTCGTCTCATAAGACCAGGTTTTCCCCAAAAAGAGCTCCAATTGTCAATGTAGCCCACGTCATTTTTAGGACACCACACAGACAGCCAGCGGTTCAAGGATGACGAGCGGCTAAACATGTCATCACTGGTCAGATTGGGGAGGGGCCCAGAGAATACTACAGTGGCAGACATTGTTTTTGGAAAGTCACACACCGATTCTATATTAAGTTTTGTGACTTCCGACTGCCGGAGACGGATGTCATTAATGCCGGCGTGAATAACAATTGTGGAATATTTACAGTTACTTTTAGCCAGCATTTTCAAATTTGACTCGATGTCGCCTGCTCTGGCCCCAGGAATGCTTTGGACTATGGCCGCTGGAGTCTCTAGGTTCACGTTTCTGACTACAGAGTTGCCAATGATCAGAGTTTTTTCCTCAGCGGGTGTGTCGCTGAGCGGGGAAAAACGATTAGAAACGTGAACAGGTTGGTGGTGTACCGGGGCTTTGTGACTAGGCTTCCTTCTCACCGTCACCCACCCAGTCTCCTCACTGCTGAGGAGAGCCGGGGGACCACTGACAGTGGGGCCTAAGCTAGCTAGCTCCGCTGCAGCTAATGGGCGTCCATCAAGATTAACTGGCGCAGACGGTGTTTCAATGCAGCGGAGCCGGGATTCCAAATCAGACAACCTCGCCTCGAGCGCCTCAAAAAGACAACATTTATTACATTTACTGTTATCACTAAATAAGCAGAGGTGTAGCTAAACATCTGACAGAGAGAGCACACCAGAGGAGGAGAGGAAGGAGAGCTAGTAGCCATAGCTAGTGGCTGGAGAGCAAACCACACAGGCAGACAGCAAAACAGGAAGTGACGATACGTTACCACAAGGAAGTGACGATCCAACACAAAGTTTCTGAGATCTATCTATCTATCTATCTATAAATGAAAACACCTGCTGAAGAGACTGGGTAGAAGAGAAAACCTGCAGGGTCTTGGCCCTCCATGGCACATGATTGGACACCCTTGGCTTAGACTTTACCCAGGGATGGCAATTTTCCGCCGATCCGTGGATTTCCGCCGATTTATTTTCAAATTGATCATTTCTGTGAATCGTCTAAATCCGTTGAGAAAATTTTCGGTGGGGGGTAAGGTACCTTATTGTTACCGATTTTAGCGAAAATCAACACGATTACATAAGCGCTCGGCGCTTCCCCGGCAGTCGTCTCCCGCGATAAACTGGATGTGTTGTGTTCAAGTTACTGCTGTATTGCAGTAGCTTGACAGCCCTGCAATTTGATAGTTGCAAACGATTGGACCAATCAAATGGCTCGTTGTATGCTTTTTCAAAGATTCATGGCGGCGTGTTCTCAGGGATGTGATTTTCTGCTAATTCGCCGGATTCCGCTTTATTTTATCTTCCAGGAAGATTAAGTACGTTAAGTACGTTAGCGACTTGTGGTCCACGAACGCAGTGAAGCTGCGCCCTTTCAGGCAGGACCGGAAGTGGCGTATGGCCAGGTGGAGAGCCATTAACTCTGTTACTGGCGGCGTACAACGGCTGTTTGAGCTGGGCTGCGCGGGGGATGAAACGGTAATAAAAGTTAACCATCCCCTTTTATGATTCCAAACAGTTTGAAATTGACAGTGCACAGTGGACATTGACTCATAACTTTTGAATATTTCTAAGACTTGGCTACATCAGTGATTGTGCAAAATGAACTGCTCAATTCTCAATGGAGATTGAAACTGATGATCTGAAATGAATGCTGAAATTATAAAAAGTAATGGTATGTTGGAATTTTATTTCTATTATGGAATAGATAAAATTAACTGATTTTGATTTGATCAAGTGTTAAAGCATGTGATGGATAATGCTTGTTGGAATATTTTAGGAATGCTATCTTCTTGGAACATAAGTCAATATTATACAGTAATAAGTGGCATTGAGCTGTTTGTTTTATGTCATTTAAGCACAGTTCTGGTACTTAAAAATCATAAAAACCCAGGAGCTTCGGGGGGCTTTGCCCCCCTGCCCCCCCCCACCCACCGGGGCTCTGCACCGCACCCCGCTGGGGGACTATGTCCCCCAGCCCCCCTGCTGAATTTTCAGATAGTTTCCCCAACCCCAAATCACATCGCTGGTTCGTGTTGGAATTCTGAGCTTTCAGTATTGTTTTTAGCGGAATTATGAGATTTTTATCGAAGGATCAGGAGTCATCAGTGCTAGAAATAGACAAAAGTATCAAAAATAAGTTCCAATGGAATTGGCTTGAGAGAAAAGTGACAGTAAAGGTGAAAATTGGCTTCAAGTTTGACGAGGTAACAGAAACACTCGGACAATTTCTGAAGAAACCAGAAAAGGAGATGAAGTTCAAAGACTGACACAGCTTGCTGCCAAAAGGAAGAAAGTTTCACATTAGAAGTGACTTGGTGACCAGTGTAAATAGTGTAATAAACTCTTATAGAACTGTTCAATATGTTGGACTAAAGACAGTGAGACAACATTGAAGAAAAAGTAAGTTAACCTTTCATTAAATTTAATGATCTATCTAAGTCTAGTATTTCATTTTTTTATTTTTTTTAATCATTTTTTTCAGTCTAAATTACTTCTGTTTTACCTCCCAGCTTCAGGGGGGCTGCGCCCCCCCCCCCGGCCGCCCCATAAGTCAATTGACCACATTAGACTTCAGCTGAAATCAGAATTTCCTTTTGCCATCCCTGTTTACCCTGGGGTTCTTTGTGACCTCGCTGACTATTATATACCTTGTTCTTGGAGTGATCTTAGTTGGTCAACCATTCCTGGATGGTAAGACTGGTCTTAAATTTCCTCCGTTTGTGTACAATCTGTCACTGTGGATTGGTGGAGTCCAAAATAAATAAATGAGTCAATAATATACAGTATATTACTATGTAAATAATATTAATAAATGATAAATAAATGACAAATCAAAATATTTCTGTCTCATTTAACTGGGTTCTCTTTATCTACTTTTAGGACTTGTGTAAAAATCTAATCATGTTTTAGGTCATACAGTGCATCTGGAAAGTATTCACAGCACTTTACTTTTTTCACATTTTGTTCTGTTACAGCCTTATTCCAAAGTGAATTAAATTCATTTCTTTCCCCAAAATTCTGCACACAGTACGCCATGACAACGTGAAAAAAAGGTTGTTTTGGGTTTTTTTTGTTTGTTTTTGCAAGCTTATTAAAAACAAAAAAACTAAGAAATCACATGTACATACACTACCGTTCAAAAGTTTGGGGTCACCCAGACAATTATTTTGTGTTTTCCATGAAAAGTCACACTTATTTACCACCATGAGTTGTAAAAGGAATAGAAAATATAGTCAAGACATTGACAAGGTTAGAAATAATGATTTGTATTTACAATAATAATTTTTGCCTTCAAACTTTGCTTTCGTCAAAGAATCCTCCATTTGCAGCAATTACAGCATTGCAGACCTAACATGATTGCACAAGGGTTTTCTAATCATCCATTAGCCTTCTGACGCAATGAGCAATCACATTGTACCATTAGAACACTAGAGTGATAGTTGCTGGAAATGGGCCTCTATACACCTATGTAGATATTGCACCAAAAACCAGACATTTGCAGCTAGAATAGTCATTTACCACATTAGCAATGTATAGAGTGTATTTCTGATTAGTTTAAAGTTATCTTCATTGAAAAAAAGTGCTTTTCTTTCAAAAATAAGGAAATTTCTAAGTGACCCCAAACTTTTGAACGGTAGTGTAAGTATTCACAGACTTTGCCATGAAGCTCAAAATTGAGCTCAGGTGCATCCTCTTTCCACTGATCATCCTTGAGATTGTTAGAAAAATACTCGATTCTTTGATTTAAAGATCCAAGAACAAGCCAGAGATTTCTTCAATTTAAAGATGTAACATTTATTTGGAGGTCACATGTAAAGCAAGCAGCACTGGGTGCAGCGTCATGCAGCTCCCTCTGGAGCATCGCCACACTGACCACGACTTCCAGGTGCGACGTACATTAATCTTCTCGGGTTGGTTAGTTGTGCCAACCCCGTACAATAGGATGGGCTTGTACATGACTGTCTGATTGGCCAATCTAACTCTGACGTGAGCAGTGGATGGCCTGTTCTGACAGGCACAAACCAAGCATGAAGTCAAAGGAATTGTCTGTAGACCTCCGAGACAGGATTGTCTCGAGGCACAAATCTGGGGAAGGGTACAGAAAAATTTCTGCTGCTTTGAAGGTCCCAATGAGCACAGTAGCCTCCATCATCTATAAATAGAAGACGTTTGGAACCATCAGGACTCTTCCTAGAGCTGGCCGGCCGTCTAAACTGAGCAAAGGGCTTTAGTCAGGGAGGTGACCAAGAACCCAATGGTCAATCTGTCAGAGCTCCAGTGTTCTCTGTGGAGAGAGGAGAACCTTCCAGAAGGACAACTGTCTCTGTAGCAATCCACCAATCAGGCCTGTATGATAGAGTGGCCAGATGGAAGCCACTCCTTAACAAAAGGCACATGGCAGCCCACCTGGAGTTTGCCAAAAGGCACCTGAAGGACTGTCAGACCATGAGAACCATTATTCTCTGGTCTGATGAGACAAAGATTGAACTCTTTGGCGTGAATGCCAGGCGTCATGTTTGGAGGAAACCAGCCACCGCTCATATTACCATGCCAATGGTGGTGGCAGCATCATGATGTGGGGCTGTTTTTCAGTTGCAGGAACTGGGAGGCTAGTCAGAATAGAGGGAAAGATGAATGCAGCAATGTACAGAGACATCCTGGATGAAAACCTGCTCCAGAGCGCTCTTGACCTCAGACTGGGGCAATGGTTCTTCTTTCAACAGGACAACAACCCTAAGCACACAGCCAAGATATCAAAGGAGTGGCTTCAGGACATCTCTGTGAATGTCCTTGAGTGGCCCAGCCAGAGCCCAGACTTGAATCCAATTGAACATGGCTGGAGAGATCTGAAAATGGCTGTGCACCCACGCTTCCCATCCAGCCTGATGGAGCTTGAGAGGTGCTGCAAAGAGGAATGGGTGAAACTTCCCAAGAATAGGTGTGCCAAGCTTGTAGCATCATATTAAAAATACTTGAGGCTGTAATTGCTGCCAAAATTGCATCAACAAAGCATTGAGCAAAGGCTGTGAATACTTATGTACATGTGATTTCTTCGTGTTTTTTTTTATTTTTAATAAATTTGCAAAAATCTCAAAACTTTTTTTCACATTGTCATTATGGGGTATTGTGTGTAGAATTTTGAGGGGATAAAATGAATTTAATTCATTTTGGAATGAGGTTGTAACATATCAAAATGTGGAAAAAGTAAAGTGCTGTGAATACTTTCCAGATGCGCTGTATTAATGCAGAAATGTAGAAAATTCTAAAGGGTTCATAAACTTTCAAGCACCACTGTACATCACTTTTATCTCTAGATATAATTTGAAGAACATCAAATGATAATATGTTCACATTTCTTAATAAAGAACTATGATTAGTGAGCTGTCTTAACTTTTTTCATATGGCTTGGTACAATGTCCCCCCTTGAATGCCCACTACAGTCCTATTTGTTTTCTGTTATAGGGTCATTTTTCAGGACATTTAATTAATATCAACAGGTTGTAAAACAGTGAAATCTAATTCCTTTGGCTTCATTTCATGTTTCTTGTATTCTTACAACCTCATTTTGTGTGACCATTTTGTGTGCACAAGTTTGAGCTCATGTGCGTCTTTTCCACCATTAAAATATCCTGCCTTACCAATTTTTCTGCTATCTATAACATTAGCTTCAGCAGCACCCTCCCACTCTGCCTTTCTGTAGAGTTTTCTGTCATGTCTTTTCTCTCTCCACAGTAGAAAGCCTTTCTCCAAAGCCTTTTATAAATCACTTCCCACTTCTTAGCTGAAATGCACTTTCATATTTGAAATATGCCAGGGTGTGTGTGCGTTTTCACTTGGAGACAAACTGTCTTCCAAATGCACTCCTCTAGAAATCTTAGGGGAAAACACATGCACACTCATGCACATATTCATAGTATATTTCAGAATATAGTAAATAAAATGTATTTCCAACTAACTAAAAGAATATACCTTAAGTGGGACAAAAACATCACAACTAGAGAGCACTTGGACAGTGCATACTTCCGCTAAGGCCCCATCTGTCAGAATGTTGATTGGTTTGTTAGTTTGGCTGTTAGCAAGATTATGTAAAAACTACAGGATGGATTTGGATAAAATTTTCACCAGAGGTGGCCCTTTGGCTATGAATGATCCCATTAGATTTTGGAGGTGATCTGGGTCAGGATTTTTTGCCTCTCTGCTCTACCAAGAGCCTATCTCTCCAGTGTTAAAGAAAGTGGAAAAAGTGATCTAGAATCTGCATTCTGACCCAATCATCTCTGAAATCTAATGGGCTCATCCATAGCCCAAGGGCCACTTCTGGTGAGAATTTCATCCAAATCCTTCCAGTAGTTTTTGGTAATCCTTCTAACCGACAAATGCCAGCAAAAACATTACCTTCCTACCTCCTGCTTTTGGCAGAGGTACATATAGAAACAGATAATCTGAACCCAATTCAAGCAGATTTTCAGATTTGTCCCTTCAAGTCAAAGTTGAGTTGAACTCTTTAAACTTGCTAATGTCTTTGGTTTATTTTTTTGCTAATCTAAATGTGTAATGGGAAAATATTTACTCCACTCATTGGCTCTGTGGGGCTGGTTTGACTAAAAACATAAACATAGGAAGTCACTCAAAGACAAAAATTGCATCCATTTGATTAAAAAAATGAGAGACAAAAACAGGATGGCAACATAGTTCTTGATTTTTAATCTTCTTCACTGATCTTCATTGATTTCCCACTTAGCTGCTAGAAAGTATGAATTTTACTGCCACAACCAAAAAATGGTCAGCCCACACAGCCCTTAAACCAACAAAGTACAATACATGTTCGATCTGTTCGAGGTCCAAGCTATGCTGACATCTGTCTGAGTTTAATGCTATGGCCCAAAAAAATCATATCCCCAATTTATTTCATGCCACATTCAATTTTTGATTGTAATCAATTGTTTTGTCACACTACAAAAGATGAGGAATTATTTCAAATATTTATTTTTTATTTTAAACAAACATCAGCAAAGAGGATTCCATATTAGGTAACCTGGCTTTATCCAAACTAAGACCCCATTCACACCAGAATAGTCCGGGGGTCTCTGTTTGATTGGGTGGGGAATGCTGAGAATTTTCGCACCTTCATTTGGTTTGCATTCACACTGCAGCGGACCAAACTGCCTGGACAACATCATGCAGTTACAACAACTGCTTGTTTGGGGTACTGTAGCCAAAACCACCATGGACCAGGAAGAAAATATCTCGGCGAAGAAGAAAAATCCAGCTCATCGATTGGCCGGGACCAAAAATGGAAATCTGTTCCTTTCAGCCGGGTTGTTTGTCTGCCAGAAATGAGACATTTTTTAAACTTTTCTCCTTGGCTTTCTCTGGTAAAAGGATTTCTTGGATCCACACAGTTGTCTTTGTTATTTTCTACCCAAAATGCACTACAGTAAATGCCATTTCCTCTTCTCAGACTACGTGTTGTTATGGTTACACACCATAATAACCCTTAACTTGACTGCAGTCACGCTGCAAGTGAAGCGCATCAGACTTCGTTTACAAGTGAACCAAGACCCCCGTTTTCAGGTGGACCAGACTTTGCTTGTTTGGTGCGCACCAGAGTTCGAACGTGCATTCAGGCAGCACCAAACGAACCAAACTAGCCGTGGATAGTCCTTTGGTCCGGCTCAAACAGTGGCCGTGTGAATGCATCCTAAACCCATCCATCCATCCATCCATCTTCTACCGCTTTTCCGGAGGTCCGGGTCGCGGAGGCAGCAGTTCAAGCAGAGAAGCCCAGACTTCCCTCTCCCCAGCCACCTGCTCCAGCTCTTCAGAGGGGATACCAAGGCGTTCCCAGACTAGCTGGGAGACATAGTCTCTCCACCGAGTCCTGGGTCTGCCCCGGGGTCTCCTCCCAGTGGGACGTGCCTGAAACACCTCAAGTGGGAGGCGTCCAGGAGGCATCCTAATCAGATGCCCATACCACCTCAACTGACTCCTTTCAATGTGGAGGAGCAGCGGTTCTACTCTGAGCCTCTCCCGGATGACTGAGCTCCTCACCCTATCTCTGAGGGTGAGTCCAGCAATCCTACGGAGAAAGCTCATTTCAGCCGCTTGTATCCGCGATCTCGTTCTTTCGGTCATTACCCAAAGCTCGTGACCATAGGTGAGAGTAGGAACGTAGATTGACTGGTAAATCGACAGCTTTGCCTTAGAACTAAGCTCCCTCTTCACCACAACAGACCGGTACAACGTCCGCATCACTGCAGATGCTGCTCCAATCCGTCTGTCGATCTCTCGCTCCATTTTCCCCTCACTCGTGAACAAGACCCCAAGATACTTAAACTCCTCCACTTGGGGCAGGAGCCTGTCCCCAACCCGGAGAGGACAATCCACCTTTT
This sequence comes from Pholidichthys leucotaenia, assembly GCA_020510985.1. NCBI lineage: Eukaryota > Metazoa > Chordata > Actinopteri > Cichliformes > Pholidichthyidae > Pholidichthys > Pholidichthys leucotaenia. Next base: position 385,488,893 of record CM035840.1, on the reverse strand, counting down.
TCCGGCTGAGGACCATGGACTCGGACTTGGAGGTGCTGATTCTCATCCCAGCCGCTTCACACTCAGCGGCAAACCGTCCCAGCAAGAGCTGTAGGTCATTGCTGGATGAAGCCAACAGGACAACATCATCTGCAAACAACAGAGATGAGATGGAGATGAGATCCCCCTCATGGATCGTCCCCCCTCATGGATCGTCACCTTATCGTGGTGGGGGGGTTTGCGTGCCCCAGTGATCCCAGGAGCTATGTTGTCCGGGGCAATTTGCCTCTGATAGGGTCTCCCAAGACAAACTGGTCCTGGGTGAAGGGCCAGACGAAGAACGATCCAACAGACTCTCATGATAAATTGTATATCAAGGATTCAGTGTACCCCGCCCGGTATGGGGTTACCGGGGCCCCACCCTGGAGCCAGGCCTGGGGGAGGGGCTCGAAGGCTAGCGTCTGGTGGCCGGGTTTCCACCCATGGGACCCGGCCGGGCTCAGCCCGAAGGAGTTACATGGGTCCGCCCTCCAGTAGGTTCACCACCTGCAGGAGGGATCATGGAAGTCCGGTGCTATGTGGATTAGGTGGCAGTCAAAGGCGGAGACCTTGGCGGACTGATCCCAAGCTTTCTAAACTGGCATCCTAAACCTTTTTATTTATTTATTTTTTTTAAAAAAAAGGTTTGATCAAGCAAAGACGACTCCTTAGACTCAACGGTGCACATCTGAGATGAAGGCAGATGCTATGAGCTGGACACCAACACTTCTTTTCAAGAGTCTGTACATCACATCAGGGTTTGTGTTTGTGTGTGAAGTCTGCTGGCAACCTCCTACAGAGACTCTCCCTTTGAACTTTCTTCACAGACCTTTGGCAGCAGACATTTAAATTCATAGCAGGAAACACGATGGTGTAACTAAAAATACTAATGATGGCCATACCAGTGATCCAGCACGCACAATATCAGGGCCATAAAACTGGCGCACACAAATGGACTGCAGCAATTAGTGGTGTTATTAGCTGCACCTGTGTTAGGAAAGCTGCAATGTGTGCTGAGAGAAAAGTCAATTAAACTGTTCTTACACATAATCAGTCTCTCTACCAATTTTGCCTACAGTCTTTCCAACAACCAGGTGCATCTAACCATTTATTTTTGTCTGAAGAGCAACTGAGTCTGAGGCTTGTGTGTGAGAGAATTCAGCTTAAAAGTCACCCCATGTTCATGTTTTATCTTGTTCTCTTTAGCCCTCGGCCTAAACCTCAAAAGCTTCAATTAAAATGTGATTTATATACTACTCACAAAAAGTTAGGGATATTCGGCTTTCAGGTGAAATTTCAGGATGCACCTCAAATGCACTATAACCTTTACAGGTGAACTTAATTTGACCTTCTCTAACCTTTTGAATGCACATGTCTAACTGTTCAGTGTTTCAGTACTTTTTGCATAACTTGCTGTTTTCTAACAAGGTGCTTAACGGCAAAATTCACAACAGGTGTTTGATCCATGAATCGACCAATAAATTTTCTGGCTCAGTTAATGCTGGACAAGGGACCAGTGGGCCTCAGTGCTGTTCTCTGATGAAAGTCAATTCACGTTGAGCAGAAATGATGGTAACCAACAATATTAGAAACGTCAAGGAGAGCACTATGTGTCAGCCACTGTTGTTGCCAGACGAGCTTTTGGTGGTGGTGGTGTTACAGTCTGGGCAGGTGTGTCTAGTCAATACAGAACTACCCTACACCTTGTGAATGCTACAGTGACAAGCCAGTACTACCTGAATAACATCATTAATCCAGTCATTGTGCCCCTGCATGAACAACACAGGCCTAATTTCATCTTCATGGACGACAATGCTCCAACTCATCGAGGTTGTATCATTAGGGAATGGCTGCTGGAGGCTAGGGTACCTCAAATGGAGTGGCCTGCACTTTCTCCAGACCTGAATCCCATAGGGCCTCTTTCCACCAAACCGGTTCCAGTGCTAGTTTGGTTCTGGGGCTGGTGCTAGTGCTTAACCAGTTCTTCTGGAGTGGCTCATAAGAACCAGTTGGTTTTCCACCGATATGGAGCTAGTCGGGAATTATGTCAGGGCTACGTCATTACGTAGTGTGAAGCGCCCAACCCCCGCAGAACACCAGAGAAGACGGAAGGTGGCGGCATGCACCTCTCACTTGTTTGCTATCCGCCAGTAACCGAGAGAAGAAGAAGAAGTAGCAGCGTTAGCTTGTCAACATGAAGGAGCTTGCTGTCTCTTTGGGAGCGCTGCTTTTATTCCAAACCTGTATTACCATCCAAAAACAGTTTTGTTCTTAATGGCAGAGAACGGCGGCTACGTTTAAGGACACCGGTAATCATCAATATTTCAGTTATCAGCCGTTGTTAAATAAAGTCTGTAGCGCGAGCATTGACTACACTTTTAAACATAATATTTATGTCATTTCTGTAATAGGTGGTGTTACGGCGCATTACGAGACGGAGGTCGCCTGTTATGTCATGCCAAAAAGTGATCAGCTGTCCAAAAAATGATCGCCAGGGGCCATATTGTTATGGGTTTATATTAGCCGGTAAATATATGTATTTCAACAGATAAACAGTACTTAGTTAGGTATAACAAGATATATTTAACACTTATGATGCATTTTGAACCCTAAACAAACTTGATCTGGGATTAAAAGCAATTAAAATAATGCAGTCACAAGGTTACATGGAAAAATGTGTAGATTTACTGCATATATACATGAAGATACTGTATAAATGCATATTCTGTGCACCTCCAAACTACAGAGATGTGAAAGGTATACCCTTCTGTACTTGTCATCTATTCTGGTTAAAGTACTGATTCAAGTTTTTATTCATGTAGGGATAACAAGAGACAGACTGTAAAGTGTTCAAAGTTCTTTCCCCAGAAATGATCTTGTCCAGAGCTGACAGAATGTCATGTGGGACGTTGTCAAAACAAGATAAACTCATCATTTTTGAAGCTGGCAACTTGGAACATTTTCCACAGAAAAAGTACATAGATTTAAAGTTTGTTGCTGCTTGTTCTTTAAAAAATGTGAAAGAAGTTGTCAAAAATATGAGTAAGTCCACAAATACCTGATATATTGTCCAATACCTGCACGGTGGCACAGTGGTTTAGCACTGTGGCAGCACAGTTTTACCCTTGGCCGGGGGATCGCGGGGATCAAGAGGTCGTGGGTTCGATCCCAGCCCCCGACCAACAGTGAGCTGTGTGGAGTTTGCATGTTCTCCCCGTGTTGCGTGGGTTTACTCCGGGATTTCTCTGGTTTCCTCCCGCATACCAAAAACATGTAGGTTTAGGGCGCTCGCGTACGCAGCGACCAGCAGCCGGTGGCTTGTCACCAGACTGCAAACCAAGTCTACCTACGGGTACAAATAAGTAACAAAAAAAAAAAAAAAAAAAAATACCTGGAAAAATGAGATGAGAGATGAGATGAGATTCAACTTTATTATGAACTTAAGTGCAGTAATTGAGTACTTGTACTTTCACTTCCCACCACTACAATGTTATAGTGATTTGCATTGTCCTAAATAACTTTATATTTCATGCATATGAAATGTAAAGTCTTTAACTTTTTAATATGACCCTTCTCTCTTATGTTTTTTCTCTTATCTCTTTGTCTTATGTCCTGATTGGTGGAGCCTTGAGCACTTTTATCATGTCTATAGTCAGCTTCATGTGTGCCTGTGTTTGTGTTCATGTTGAATGTAACTGTAGTTTGTAAATATGAATGTCACCTGAGTGCAAAACAAATCTACCTATGGGTACAAATAAAGGAACCTGAACCTGAATATGTTTGGTGTGAGGATAACAATGTAGAAGCAGAAAAACACTTAAGGAAAGAAAGCTTTTATTTCCAAAATGTGCAAAAACTTCAGACTGCTACATATGAAATATTATGTACACACAGACAAAAATATCAATGCTGTGATAGTTACTTTTTTTACAGTCCCTCAAGCACAGACACAACACGTCCCATCAGTCCAACAAGGGTGTTGGTCTGCTTTGCAGCAAAGCGAAGTTCAGCTGCTCCTCCCTCCTGCTCTGCTCCTGCTGTCTCATCTGACCGTAGTCAAGAAGGAGGTCCATGTTTGTGTCACACTTCTGTTTCCCTGTTTTAAAGTACAAAAATAAGCAATATAAAATAACCACACACTGAAAAATGCAGGAATCGTCAATCCAAGATATAATGTGTCTATTCAACATCCATTTACTGTTAGTGGCATCACAACATTCAGTTCAAGTGTATGATTCTTTTAATTCACTCCCTCCTTTGTGTGAATGGGTCATGATCCATCCAGGTGGATGCCCTCAATTTCCCCTATGGGGATCAATAAAGTACACAAAATCAAAATGATCTGAACATAAATTACCTAATCTGGTCTGAAGAGCAGGAGAAGGACAAGCTTGGAGCTGGTGAAGGTGAGCTGGACACCACAGGTCTGGCTGGTTCTCCCTCATCATCCAGCTGTGATAAATCTGTAAATATATATATTAAAAAAAGTGTTTTAGTTAGTGCAGTGTCCTACTTAAGCCTTCCATTAAATGTGCAGACACAGAAGACAATTTTATTCAATATCAATGTTAGCAAAGCTTACATGTCTGATTATGGAATAGAAGAATAGGAATAGATGAAACTTCATTGTACTGTACAGTACAATGAAACTGTAGGTGTTCCACCAGGCTAGTGCGCAATAAAGTAAGAGAAGGATTAGATAAAATACGGCTACACAACATACAATTAAACACGAGTGAAATTTAAAAAAAAAAAAAAATGGCCCAAGATTATGGAAATATTACCAAAATAGTAAAAAAGACGATGTCACTAGTGTCTAGTAGTAAAATCTCCCATAATGCAAGGCACCCATTCATACACAGTATTCATACCACAAAAAACGTATTTTGCGCTGGATGTCTTTATAAAAAAAGTGTTCTGTAAGATGCTAAGATTTCTGTTCTAGTTTCTCAAACGCGCATTTCTGTATGGCGAGGAAACATTCGTGCTAAAAACAGTTAGCTTGTTAGCATAGCTAACCGAAAATACTATGGCCACAAGAGTGAGTAAAAAAAAAACAATCCGCACTTTGGCCGTTACATATCAATACAAGCGATATACAGTACATTTGTCAGCAGATACGACCTGTTCATTTCTTTATGGCGAGGAGAAACGTTTGGTCGTAGTAAAAGTACTGTTAGCTTGTTAGCATAGCTAACCGAAAATACTATAGCCACAAGAGTGACTAAAAAAAAATCAGCACTTTGGCCGTTACATATCAATACAAGCGGATATATATATTGGTTAACGTCTGGCACTTTAAAGACAATACACTTACCAGCGTGTTTTAAGCAGTTTGTTGTCCAGACTAATCCACGGCAGTGACGATGGTCCGGCTGGCTGGCCGATCCTCTAGAGCCAAGAAATATGTCTCCTCTTCGCTCTAAATCTGTTTGGTTTTGGAATCCGTTGCGTGCTCCGCTGTTTGGAAAGCAACATGGCGGTCAGTAATGTTTTGAAGCTGGTCAGTTAACCACACCCATGGCTGTGGACGTAACCAACATAAACTGGTGCTGCCGTTGGCCCAGCTAGGAGTTTGGGCCACGATAGCCCCACTTTTGGGAGCCCGGGACTGGTGCTTTAGTCGGTGGAGAACCAAAGAACTGGTGCTGATGACACTCTGGCTCCAGTTAAGCACTGGAACTGGTTTGGTGGAAAGAGGCCCATAGAAAACCTATGGGATCAGCTGAGTCGCCATGTAGAGGTTTGTAACCCTGCACCCCATAACCTCAATGACCTGAGGGCCGCCCTTCAAGAAGAGTGGAATGCCATGCCTCAGCAGACAATAAGTCGACTTGTGAACAGCATGAGACATCGTTGTCAAGCTGTAACTGATGCTCAAGGGCACATGATAAGTTATTGAGACACTGACATTTTTTGTTGTGGTATACCCACCACTGTTGTTGGCTTTTGTTTTAATAAATTGTTTGCGATGAGGAAATCGCCATTGCATGCTTCTACTTAAATGCCCTACTTTCATGATATCACTGTAGTGTGAACTTTTTACATTTTCCATAAATTTCATCCAAAAGGCAAATATCCATATTTTTTTTGAGTAGTGTATCTTGTCTGCAGATGAGATTCTTTTTCTACTTTTACTCTTTTTTATTATCTCCATATTTTGTGAAAAAATTGACTTGTTTAACTTTTGACATATTTAACCAGGATACAAAGGTGAAAGTGAGATCTGTGACTCTTCTCCTGGATCACCTGATTATTTCTGCTCTGTCCCCTAAAAATTCTTTACAGTTTTGCTAGATGCTTAAACATTCTATGACCTACAGTAGATACACACAGAAATGATTGCATGTTTGTTTCTCCTCAAATATTGATCTGTTAAGCTTCTCGAATTGCCATTTTTCAATGCTCTTCTCCACTCAAGCTGCTGCTGCAAAATGATTCATGCATGTTTATTCTTGTCTACCTCGTCCTCTTTGTCTTCTTTGTCTACTTTGACTTTGTATGCTGTGTCGGTAGTGCTACCTCTTGAATGGAAGGTTCAATCTTGCACATGTGTATTCAACGCGCCCAGGCAATACAGTCACAAAATTTGGGCTGCACACGCTCGGCTGCAGAGGGGGCCCACGGAGCCTAGCGAACTGTAAATGACTGAATTTTCATCATGCAAGCCTCATGGTTGAGTAGATGGGGAAAGCGGAGGTGCAGCATAAACCCAGCTTTAGTTAGCTCAACGCAATGCTGTTCATTAAGTTAAGTCATTTGTAGCTTTATGGCCATTTCACTTCACTACCAAAGATCATCTATGTGTCAGGGAAGGAAAACAACTCAACAGAATGAGTTACTTATATATGTTTAAACTTGTAACTTTGGTATTGTACATTTGAAACATTTTTGTCTTAAACTGACATTTTTCCATGTTACTTCCAATTGTAATTTTTCTGTCATAAATTTGCATCTTTTATGTGGTAAAATTGCCATTTTCTGGGGTAAATTTGAGATATGCTGAAGAAATGGTAAAAGTAAGTAATGCATAAATAAATATACAAGTCTAGTTATTTGTCCTGAGGAATTCTGTGTAGTCCCTGAAATTCCTTGACATTCTTATCCAGTCCTTGTGTTGTTAACTAGCCCTGCTGTAAGATATCCACTTAAGTGCCGTTCTTTTACTTGCCTCCTTTCTACAAAAATGACCAGTTGGCTCTTCAAGGCTACCACACCATATTCCTATATGTGTAAATATTGCTTTCAATAGGTATTTAGCCTGTTTATTGGGATTTTTAATGGTTTCTGACTTTAGCCCAGTTTCATCATGAACTCTCTGAACACACTCTTTCACATGTCACAAAGTCTTATGCTGTTATCAGGATACCTTTGCCTTTTAAGTGATCCAGGATGATTAGTTATTGATTTCCCATCATGTTTTCACATCATCTTCTTTTCCTTTGTCTTTCACCTCTAAACAAAAGGGAAAAATTGAGTTTTTTTCCTCTTCAATCTGAGTGTTTTCAGTTGTATACTTCTTGCCTGTAGATTGTTTTTGTGTCAGTTGTGGCCAGTTCATTGAAAGACTGCCTGTGCGGGACTGCTTTATTATACACATTAGAGTTTGCCTCTATTTCATCCAACGGCTGGAATGTATTTCTGCAGTGTAGTCTTTCCCTGCCTCCAGCCAAGTGGATTTATCCAGACAGACAGCTGGATAAACAGACCACTGTGGGCATAGCCTTGAACGCACTGCAACCCCTCAAAGCCCACTGCAATCTACAATGATGACAGTTTTATTTCTGTAGATGGAATGGGCAATGCTTATGTATGTAAAAAATAAAAAATGCACATACTGTAGTATATATACAGTGGTGTGAAAAAGTGTTTGCCCCCTTTCTGATTTCTCATTTTTTTTGTATGTCACACTTAAATGTTTCAGATCATCAAACACATTTAAATATTAGACAAAGATAGCACAAGTAAACACAAAATGCAGTTTTTAAATGAAGGTATTTATTATTAAGGGGGGAAAAAAAATCCAAACCTACATGGCTCTGTGTGAAAAAGTGATTGCCCCTAAACCTAATTACTGGTTGGGCCACCCTTAGCAGCAACAACTGCAATCAAATGTCTTCTACAGTGCTGTAGAGGAATTTTGGCCCACTCATCTTTGCAAAATTGTTGTAATTCAGCTACATTGGGGGGGTTTTGAGCATGAACCGCCTTTTTAAGGTCATGCCACAGCATCTCAATTGCATTCAGGTCAGGACTGTGACTAGGCCCCTCCAAAGTCTTCATTTTTTTTTCTTAAGCCATTCAGAGGTGGACTTACTGGTGTGTTTTGGATCATTGTCCCGCTGCAGAACCCAAGTGCGCTTCAGCTTGAGTTCACAAACAGATGACTGGACATTCTCCTTCAGGACTTTTTGGTAGACAGCAGAATTCATGGTTCCATTTAGATAAGATAAGATAGATAAGATAAACTTTATTGTCCCTCAAGGGGAAATTTGTCTTGGGCTTGTCACCCGTGCTGCAACCACACAATCCACACATACACAATGGATGTAGTACATAATAAATGAAATAAAACCCAATAAATAATACAAGTACATACATACATACATAAATATATAACAGCAGTCATTAAGAACAAGAGTTATAAGTGTCCCTGACCTAGTTATCCGAGTTTAAAAGTTTTACTCACATCGGGATAAATGAGTTCTTGTATCTATTGAACCTGCACTTGGGGACTTTGTATCTCCTCCCTGAGGACAGCTGCACATATTCATTGTTTAGTACATGGCTCATGTCACTGATTATTTTTTGAGCTTGTCTACAGGCTGCCTGGTTGTGTAAGATCTGCATGGGTAAATACTCTTTAACTCCAATAATTTTCCATGCTGTATGAATTAAATGCAACACTCTGTTCTTTTAGTTTCACAGCAAGGTTGCTAAACCAAGCTGTAATGCTGTATCTAATACAGCTCTCCAACACAGCCTGGTAAAATATTAGCATAATCCTTTTATCAACGCCATGTATTCTTTCTTAGTCTACGCAAGAAATGCAGCCGCTGTTGTAGTCTGCTACAGAGGTAATCAATATGTGTGTTCCAGGTTAATGAATTGTCAGTAAATACTCCCAAATATTTATAGTAACTAACCTGTGTTATAGTGTGGTTGTGGATGACCACAGGCCTGTGGTCAACAACTCCCCAAGGGTCAAACACCATCTCCTTTGTTTTATCAGTATTCAAAATGAGATGACTGTCATCACACCGATTGACAAACCTCTGAATTTCTATAAAATAGCTTGACAGATCATGAGTCTTTTGAAGTAGTGATAAAATAGCAGTGTCATCAGAAAATTTAATAATTTGATTGCCTGGATAGACACTTCTGCACTCATCAGTGTACAACATGAACAAAAATGGTGAACTAACACAGCCTTGGGGAGCTCCTGTTCTGAGGGTTCTGGACTTAGATAAAGTCCCATTTACACAAACTTGCTGTTTACGATAAGTTAAAAATGAGTGGTACCATTTAATAATGACAGGATTGTAGAAGCATGCTCAAATGACGAGGCTGAGTTTAGTCATAAACCAGCTTTATTTGACAGAACACAGCTTCTAGCATTCTCAAAGCAGGAAAGAGGAAGAATCATACTTCAACACTCTTTCCGGGGCGTCTTCTGTGGGACAAAGAGACAAATCTCACACTTCCTTGTTACCTCCTGTAGATTCGAGTCCTCAGTCCTTGCAGACGTGACACCCCACAACACACATTCAGTCCTGTCTCTGTGGCAGCGTGAGCCCACAATGTGTGTTGGCCACACTACCCCCCCCCCCAAACGTCTAGTAAGGCAAAATCTGCATGGCATAACAAAAAGAGAAACACAAAGCACTCCATACATCGCTAATCAATCCACCAACTGCCTAGGTTTTAATCTTCTGCCGAATCTGCTGCAACCTGGCTTGGCTGCACCTGCAACGTCTCTCTGCACCTGTGGATCAAAGCTGTTAGCACCTCTCTGTGAAGACTTTGGAGAATGTCTCCTCGGCGGCCTGCCCCGGCGGGGGGGCCTCGCGAGCTGCACCTCCTCGTCAGCCAGAACAAAAGCGGGTTTGAGCCTGTTAATGCAAATCAGCTCCCTTCTGCCCCCTAAATCTAGCAGAAAATGCTTCTGCCCGGTCTCCAGCACTCGAAACGGTCCGTCGTAAAACGGCCGCAAACTTGGACGCTGGGCGTCATGTTTAACAAAAACAAACTCTGCATTTTTTAAAGCCTTGGGCACAAAGACGTGTGGGAAACTGTGATGGACTGGGCCAGGAAGCGTGTTTGCTCCTGAGCCACTCTGCCACGGCTGAGCGGGGGGGCCATTAGGTGCGGGATTATCAGGAAGAAATTCCCCGGGCAAACGGAGCAGTTGAGCGAAAACTAATTCAGCCGGGGAAGCGTGCAAATCTTCCTTAGGTGCAGAACGCAACCCTAATAAAACCCATGGAAGTTTGTCTACCCAATTTGTATCCGTTAGCGACGCTCTGAGGGCTGCTTTCAATGACCTGTGAAAGCGTTTGCATAAACCATTAGCCTGGGGGTTATACGCGGTGGTGCGATGAATCTTCACCCCCAAGCTGCGGGCCATCGATGACCATAGCTCGGAAATGAATTGGGGACCCCTGTCGGACGTTATGTCCGACGGTACACCAAAACGCGCAACCCATGCTGCTAAAAATGCTCGCGCAACTTCTTCTGCTGTGGTTGATGTCAGAGGAATCGCCTCTGGCCAGCGCGTGGTGCGGTCTACCATCGTCAAAAGATGTGTGTGCCCGTGTGATAACGGAAGCGGGCCGACCAGGTCAATATGCACGTGATCAAAACGCTTAGCGGGGATGTGGAAAGGTTCTAACGGGGCCTTAGTGTGTCTGTGTATTTTAACTCGCTGACACGCTACGCAGGCTGCTGCCCATTCCTTGACCTGTTTGCGCAACCCGGGCCAAACAAATTTCTCCCCCACCAATTTGATCGATGCGCGCACCCCCGGGTGCGCGAGAGAATGGACCAAGTCAAAAACACGGCGACGCCACGCGGTTGGCACCACAGGGCGGGGCCGTCCCGTGGAGACATCGCAGATTAGCGGGGGCATACCGTTTTGTTGCACCCTGTGCTCCAGCCTTAACCCTGTTGGTCCAGACTGGAGCGCGCGCATGTCCTCGTCGTTAACCTGCTCCGCAGCCATGGCTGCATAATCTAACCCAACACAGACCGGGGCTGCGCACGCTCCCGCGTTGCTGCCCGGGCCCGCGGCCATGGCTACAGAGTCTGCCCCTATGGGGCTTGGCGGTGCTACTGCACGCGAGAGGCAGTCTGCTACAACATTGTGTTTACCCGCAACATGCTGAATATCAGTAGTAAACTCCGATATTGCGGCTAGTTGCCTTTGTTGCCGGCCTGACCAGGGTTCTGAAATTTTGGCCATCGCAAACGTTAGCGGTTTATGATCCACAAAAGCGGTGAAACGTCGCCCCTCTAACCAGAACTGAAAATGACGGATGGCCAAGTGTAGGGCCAAAAGCTCCCTGTCAAACGCACTGTATTTCCGTTCACTATCGCGCAAAGTCCTGCTGAAAAACGCGAGGGGTTGCCAGGTATCTGCCACAAACTGTTCAACTACCGCCCCCACCGCTACATCGGAAGCGTCAGTGGTGAGTGCCATGCGGGCCGTTGGAACTGGGTGCGCTAACAAAACTGCGTTTGCCAGGGCTGATTTGACCTGGGCAAAAGCGCGCTCCCGCTCCGGAGACCATTCAACTTTATTTGCGGGCTTTTGTTTTTTTAACGCGGTGTACAATGGCTGCATGAGTCGTGCTGCGCTTGGGAGGAAACGGTTGTAAAAATTAACCATCCCTAGAAACTCCTGAAGCGCCTTGACCGTTTGAGGTTGCGGAAAATCCGTTATGGCACGCACTTTATTTGGAAGGGGAACTGCTCCCTCTGCCGAAACGCGATGTCCCAAAAAATCAATCTGCGCCACCCCAAACTGGCACTTCGCTGGGTTAACTATTAACCCGTGCTCTGCCAACCTCTGGAAAACTGCTGTGAGGTGTTTTTCATGTTCGCCTTCGGACGTGCTGGCTACCAAAATATCGTCCAAATAAACGAACACGAAAGGCAGGTCGCGTAAAACTGCATCCATCATGCGTTGGAAAGTCTGCGCGGCCCCCTTGAGGCCAAAAGGCATGCGCAAGAACTCAAAAAGGCCGAAAGGCGTTATGACCGCTGTTTTGGGTACATCCTGCGCGCGCACTGGCACCTGGTGATAGCCGCGCACCAAGTCTATTTTAGAAAAAATGCGCGCCCCCGCCAAATGAACAGAAAAATCCTGAATGTGCGGAATCGGGTAGCGGTCATGAGCTGAAACGTTGTTCAACCTGCGGAAATCGCCGCAAGGTCGCCACAAGCCGTCAGCTTTTGGGACCATGTGTAACGGCGAAGCCCAAGAGCTCTTGGAACGTCTAACAATGCCCAGTTTTTCCAGATTAGTGAACTCCTCGCGCGCGATGGCCAGTTTAGCTGGGTCCAAGCGCCGAGCCTTTGCAAAAACGGGAGGGCCTGTGGTTGTTATGAAATGTTCTACCCCATGTTTGGCCACCGTTGCTGAAAACGTGGGGACTGTGAGTGCTGGAAACTGAGCAAGCAGAGTGTGAAACTTACCACCCGCAGCTGAGACGCTGGCATGTGCAGTTGGCGGGGCCACCCGAGCTGTGCAGGGAATAGAATGAAAGGACAGTGCATTAATCAGACGTCTATTAGCAAGGTCAACCAATAAACCATGTGAGCACAAAAAATCAGCCCCTAACATGTTGAAACTGACTGCTGCTACAATAAATGTCCACTCAAATGAACGGCCTTGTAAGGACAGAAGCATGGTCCTCTCACCAAACGTTTTAATCGTGGAGCCGTTCGCTGCTGACACTGACACCCAGGGGGCTTTAGAAGGCGACAGCCGTTCCGTGTAGGTGGGTGTGACGAAGCTCAGCTGAGAGCCCGTGTCCACGAGGAACTGTTTCCCCGAGCGTGCATCCGTCAGGTAAAGCAGCCTGTTCTCGTTGCCGAGGGTCGCAGCTGCTACCGGCCCTCGGTCTTGGCGTTTCCCTGGCGCTTAAAATTGCATGGTGGGACGCACCTGTGCGCTCTCTCTGCAAAACGGCAGTGGTAGAAGCACGAGCCGTTCTCCGCTCCACGTCGTCTGGCTCCTGTCGCCGCCGTCGTTGGTGCGTCTGGCGCCGCGGCCGCTGGACCCGCACTGTCTCCGGACGCCGTTCCCGGACTGGCCGCCGCGGCTGAGACCGTGTTCCGCTTGTGGGCGTCGACCAACCTCTGCGCCTCCTTGCTCAACCCATGGTAGTCTCGCCTGGCCAATCGGGGTGACTCTGCCAGGGCCACTCTCACTGCTGGTGGTAGGGTTCGAAGGAAAAGGTGGGCGAAAATGAATTCGCCATCCTCAGAGGCTTTGAGCTGCAGCATCTTCACCATCAGGTCCGCAGGTCTATCGTTTTCGGCCTCCGTCAGCGCCAGGAGCCCCTCTGCTCGTTGTTGGACTGAGGGGGTGAAATGGCTGATCAGCGCGTCCTTCAATGCGCTGTACTTGTCGCCGTCTGGTGGATGGTTAACCAGATCCTCCACTCTCTGGACCGTGTCGCTGTCCAGCTTCGCTACCACGTGGTAGAATCTTGTGTCATCGTTGGAGATTCTCCGGAGGTTGAACTGCGCCTCGATTGCGCTAAACCATGAGCGCGGGCTGTGCTGCCAGAAATCGGGCAACCGGATCGTGGAGGCGGCCATCAGGCTGGCTTCCACCGAGCCCCGCTCGGGAGAATTCTGTCTGCTCATTTCCCGTCGTAGGTCACCAGTGTAGAAGCATGCTCAAATGACGAGGCTGAGTTTAGTCATAAACCAGCTTTATTTGACAGAACACAGCTTCTAGCATTCTCAAAGCAGGAAAGAGGAAGAATCATACTTCAACACTCTTTCCGGGGCGTCTTCTGTGGGACAAAGAGACAAATCTCACACTTCCTTGTTACCTCCTGTAGATTCGAGTCCTCAGTCCTTGCAGACGTGACACCCCACTATACACATTCAGTCCTGTCTCTGTGGCAGCGTGAGCCCACAATGTGTGTCGGCCACAGGATGCACTTTAAAATCATTTAACCTCTTCATTAAAAGGTGTGGCTGCAGTGTGTTAAAAGCTGAACTAAAATCAACCAATAAAAGACGAGCATATGAGGTTGTCTTCTCCAAATGTTTAAACACAGAATGAGTTAAGGTTAAAATGGCATCCTCTGTACTTCTATTATTTTTATAAGCAAACTGTAGAGGATCCAAAAGTCCTCCAAAATCAGTTTTCAGAATGTCAATGACAATCTTCTCGAGGCACTTCATTACCAGTGAGGTCAGTGCAACAGGACGATAGTCATTATTCTCTTTGCAGCTTGCTTTTTTTGGTACAGGAATTATAATAGAGCTTTTCCAAATTACTGGGACGGAACACGTATCTAAAGACTTCTGGTAGATGGGACTCCAGGCTTCTGCTAGCTCCTCACTACATGACTTCAGTAAGCGCCTAGAGATCCCGTCTGGTCCAGATGCCTTCCTGGGGCATATACATGAGAAAAATCTTTCCACAACATGCTGGTCAACTATAATTTTTTCAGAGCCTAATACTGATATAGCGTCCAGAGCAGCTTTTTGTTCATGAGAAAAATCTCTAGTCTCAAATCTGCAAAAGAAATTATTCAACTCGTTTGCCTTTTCTTCTTCATTCATTACATTAATGCAGCTTTTGGATGGAGTCATCTTTGTCATTACTTTAACTGAGTACCACAATTTCCTAGAACTTTTTCCTAGGCATTCAGATTCAAGTTTCTTCCTCGTCTCATCTCTAGCTGTTCTTACTTTGTAATTAATTTCTTTCTGTATATTTTTCACACTTAACATGTCCCCATTCTTAAAAGCAATCTTTTTCTGTACTATGCACCATTTTAATTCCTTGGAAATATAAAACTTATTATTAGGGTACATAGTGATTACTTTCTGAGGTAAAACATTTTCTTTACAGGATTTTATGTACTCAGTTATGGTATCTGTGGCCTCCTCCAACTCCAAGTTATGGAAGAGTCCCCAGTCGGTACAAGAAAAACAACCTCTCAAAGTTTCTATGCCTTCATTGTCCCATATGAAGATTGTCTTTGTCTGTGGTTTGCTGCTTTTAAGCAAAGACTTGTAAATAGGAATCAGATGAACAGCATTATGGTCTGAGGACCCCAAGGGGGGCTTAACCCTTGCTATACTGGCATTTTTGACGTTCCCGTAGCATTTGTCCAAAATATTTTTCCCCCTTGTACTGCAGTTCACATATTGGCTGAAGCCAGGCAGTGCTACATCCAGTTTGCAGTGATTAAAATCCCCTAAGATCAAACAAGGTGTTTCAGGAGTGTGTTCCAGTTGTCTGTGTACACAGTCCATGATAGCGTTTGCTGCATTGAAAGCGTTCCTGCTGGGCGGGATATAAATGGTGCATAATAAAATGTTTCCAAATTCACGGGGGAGATAAAAGGGTCTCAGGCTTAAGCACAGCAGTTCTATGTCCGGGGTACAAAGCGACTTTCTCGTAGTGAACTGTGAACACCATTTGTTCTTAACGTACACACAAATACCTCCTCCTTTGATCTTACCGGAGAGCGCGTCCCTGTCCTGCCGCACCAGGGAGAAGCCATCCATGGATAGGAGCGAGTCGGGTATGTCCTTCTGAAGCCACGATTCCGTGAAAACGAGCAGGCATGACTCCCGGTACTCGTATAGGAACCTGGCGTTGATTTTGAGTTCCTCCATTTTGCTCTTCAGTGAGCGGACATTACAGAGCAGTATGGATGGCAGTGGCGGCCTATTCTCTCTCCTCCGCAGTCTCTGTTGTACTCCGCCACGTTTCCCTCTCTTCCGCGACTGGCTTCTACGTCCTCCCATCGGATTTCGTAAGAGCTCCCTAGGCAGGAGGGGTGCCGAGACGTGGCTGGAACGAAGAAGCAGGAGCTGGTCTCGAGTATAGCTCAGGAGCGTGGTCGGCCTCATGTCCTGATCCACTTGGGTACAGTGGCATATTAACCCGAGCAACCAGATCACAAGCAGTCCCTTTGGCAAAAATGTCATTATGATACTACAAACTGAGCACTAAAAACTAAGTACTACAAACATACACACACAGTAGCAGCACAGGATAGCCTGGGTCGCAGCAGAGCAGCGCCACCAGCAGCGCTGCTGAGAGCAGCCAAATCTGAGCCTGCTGCCCGGCAGACACACAGCAGCTGGGGCATCTCACCAGCAAAAAGACAAATAAAAACAAACCGCCGCTCCAAACGCGCGCGTGTGTTGCTTCTCTCCGCGGCACTGCCATGTTTACCACAGCAAGTCTTCCGGGTCCTGAAGCAGCAAAACAGCGCCAGACCGTCACACGACCACCACATTTTACTGTTGGTGTAGTGTTCCTTTTCTGAAATGCTGTTACTTTTACGCCAGATGTAATGGGACACCTTCCAAAATGTTCAGCTTTTATCTTATCAGTCCACAGAGTATTTTCCCAAAAGTCTTGGGGATCATCAAGATGTTTTCTGGCAAAACTGAGATGAGCCTTTGTTCTTTATGCTCAGCAGTGGTTTTTGTCTTGGGACTCTGCCATGCAGGCCATTTTTGCCCAGTCTCTTTCTTATGGTGGAGTCATGAACGCTGACCTTAACTGAGGCAAGTGAGGCCTGCAGTTCTTTGGATGTTGTTGTGGGGTCTTTTGTGACCTCTTGGATGAGTTGTCGCTGCGTTCTTGGGGTAATTTTGGTCAGCCGGCCACTCCTGGGAAGGTTCACCACTGTTCCATGTTTTCGCCATTTGTGGATAATGGCTTTCACTGTGGTTAGCTGGAGTCCCAAAACGCTTTTGAGGATCTCTTGGTCTTCTTCATTTTGTCAGGCAGATCCTATTTAAGTGATTTCTTGATTGAGAACAAGTGTGGCAGTAGTCAGGCCTGGGTGTGGCTAGAGAAATTGAACTCAGCTTTCCAAAGATGTGATAAAGCACAGTTAATTTATGTTTTAATGGGGGGGGAGGGTCACTTTTTCACACAGGGCCGTGTAGGTTTGGATTTTGTTTTTACCCTTAATAATAAATGCCTTCATTTAAAAACTGCACTTTGTGTTGACTTGTGATATCTTTGTCTAATATTTAAATTTGTTTGATGATCTGAAACATTTCAGTGTGAGACACAAAAAAATGAGAAATCAGGAAGGGGGCAAACACTTTTTCACACTACTGTATGTCTGGGCTAAGGGGTAGGGTGGCAAGATGGAAGCCTTATCTTACGAAGAATGACATCCAGGCCCAGCTACATTTTGCAAAAACACATTTGAAATCTCCCAAACACGTGGGAAAATGTGTTATGGTCCGATGAAACCAAGGTTGAACTTTTTGGCCATAATTCCAAAAGGAATATTGTGCCACAAACACAACACTTCTTATCACCAACAGAACACCATACCTACAGTGAAGCATGGTTGTGGCAGCATCATGCTTTGGGGCTGTTTCTCTTCAGCTGGCACTGGGGCCTTAGTCAAGGTGGAGGGAATTTTGAACAGTTCCAAATACCAGTCAGTGTTAGCACAAAACCTTCAGGCTTCTGCAGGAAAGCTGAAGATGAAGAGGAACTTTATATTTCAAAAAGCACATGTAGGATGAATTGCCTATAAAAATATTTGTCATAAGGTACGGAAATTATTTATTTTATTTAATAGTGGGTGTGAAAGGGGGCGGAGTTAAACCTTCACTTCTACACCCGCTAAATTAAATAAAAAGCACTCGTAAAAGGGGCACCAGTCCTAACGGACAATAATATTAACTTTTAATTTTAATTAACTTTGTACCTTAAATTACTTAATGAATCAGTCTCAAAGTTTCAGTGAGTTTTTGTCCTGCCGTGATTAGGAAACCTGTATATGCGAAAGGAAAACGCTTCAACTGCTCTCATTCACTCTTTTATTAAACTCATTCAGTTTACATGGCATAGCGTTCAAATGATGAATAAACAGATTCAGATGATAACAGCGTAATATATCACATCAACTGATATTGGGTTCCTGAACATAAAATCCAGCGTTACACCTCTGCAGAACCAAGGAGAACTAGACTTATGTTTCAACGGTAAATGAGGCTGGAATGTTTTAACAAAACAACGCAATTTTATGGGGAAAATTCATAAGCTAATTATCTAAAAATGACTCCTGAATTAATCTACAAAAATAAAGGGGCAGTTACTTAAAAATGACTAAGAGTTTTCCTTCAGTTTACAGCTCTCTCCTGTGGCTGAGAGACTAATTGAGCCCCGAAATACGAGCCATATTCAATTGTAATTTAATTGTTAGGACATCACGTTTTAACCCAGGAGATAGGAGCAATAAGAGTTTCACTCACAAGACTTGGCTGTAGGTCCATGTTTCAGCGGGTCGATACCGGCCGAGTTGGGAGTTAGGACGTCGGAGGAAGCGGCTGCTGCGTTGCCTCCTCACAGCCGTGGAAGTGTAAACTCAGCTGGGGGGCCCTTCAAAGAGACACTTGCAGCCGTGGGTGGTTTGTCTCAGGGCGGCGTGAAAAGTCCTTGGAAAAGAATCCAAATTTTGAGGTCTCTTGTAGCGGGATCGACCCAAAAACTGAAGGAAAATCTCCTCAGTCTCTGTTCACTTTAAACTAGGCAAATTAAAGGTCCACTTTAATGGCGTGAAAAGTCATGAAAAAGAAAAAAAAATATTAGAAAAACATTTACTAGGATAAGAATGGCTTCTGAGGTGAAGGAAAAAGTTTGAGAATTTGATTCTCTAAAAGGGACGCGCTCTAAAGAAAAATGGTTTCTCCTCAGTGACCAGAATATAACGAAAGACTTGACAAACACACAGAGAATAAAATAAAACTTCACAGGGCCTTGAAACGGTGGAATAAAATCTTCTTCTGAGATCTAGATTACTATTCTGCTTCTTTAATCTTAATCTAGTTCCTAATCCTTCTCAAAATCTCTTTCTTTCTTCTTTCTGTGTTTCTAATTCTTAATCTTATCACCGCTTTGCTGTTCTAATCTTCCTGCCTGTTGACTCTACTTCTACTTTTCCTTAACTTTTTTTTTCTACTGTGCTGATCTCTGACTCTTTTTCTCACTAAACTCAAATCTAACTTCTCTCTTTTAAAGTTACCTCGCCGGGTCGTAAAACTGATGATGTTTGTCGCAAGAAGACCAATCGGCTTTTTCAGAAGCAGTTTGAAATGGCTGCTATCCAATGTGAGAACACTTCTTTGTTTGAGAGCAGCCAATCAAATGAAGACACCATCCCATGAAATTTCATAGGGAAAATCAACACTCAGTCAGTTCTTATGAAATAAATGCTCAATATAAAATCTAGCTAAATTAAATGACTTGGCTAATATTTTGGTGATCATGCATTTATATCACTACTCCAATATGTGTTTGAATAACACTCATGAATATAACATTTCTTATACATAATTATAATACATGCATTCACATTTAGATCCACTTGCAGCAAGACATGCAGCAAACCATGGTTGGTGATAAAAGAGGGATGATTTTCAGTGTCCTTAGGATCCAGAGGATAAGCTGAAAGAAACTTAATATTTTGAACAAATTAAAAGTCATCCTACATACTGAAAACACATTCCGTAGGTATCCGCTAGGAGGTACTGTTGAGCTGTAGATGATTTCCTTTAGTATCTGGGCGAAGGTACCTGGACAGCATCGGCTATAAACCCGTCAGATTAAGTGGTTTATGACTCTTTTAAGAACATTGGTTTCCTGTGAAAAGGTACGTTATCAAATGCAGTGTTCACGTTGAGAGGTCTGGTCTCCTGAGTTTTATGTTCCTTTGAGCCTTTAAAAGCAAATTCTGATCCTTACAATCTCTGCAAGAGGCAACTGTTTACATTGGGGTCCTGGGAAAGCAAGCATCTTTGGTCAGGCCTGGAAGAAGCCTGCATGAGTCGACATAAAAGCCAGTGATATTCCTGAAAAGGCAGAAAAGTGATATTCCTGTATAATGAATAAAGTGAAATTCCTATAAAATGAAGAGAAGTGATCTTCTGTTTTGGTTCGAGGAGGAGACGATGATGCTACACACATGTCCAAATCAACAAAAGAGTGGCTTCACCAGAAGAAGACTAAGGTTTTGTAATGTCCCAGCCAGAGTCCAAACCTGAATCTGATCGAACATCTGTGGGGTGATCTGAAGAGGGCTGTGCACAGAAGATGCCCTCACAATCTGGCAGGTTTGGTGCATTTTTGCAAAGAAGAGTGGGCAAATATTTTCACATCAAGATGTGCCACACTGATAGACTCCTACCCAAAAAGACTGAGTGCTGCAATAAAAGCCAAAGGTGCTGCAACAAAGTATTAATTTAAAGGTGTGCATATTTATGCAGACAGGTTATTGTAAGTTTTTTATTTTTAATTTTTCCCCTTAAAAGATTTCAGTTTGTTTTTCAATTGGGTTGTACAGGTTATAGGTCACATTAATGGTGGAAAAAGTTTTGAAATGATTTATCTTGGTCTCATTTTTTACATCACAAAAACCTGGCATTTGAACAGGGGTGTGTAGACTTTTTGTATCCACA
This sequence comes from Pholidichthys leucotaenia, assembly GCA_020510985.1. Taxonomy (NCBI): domain Eukaryota; kingdom Metazoa; phylum Chordata; class Actinopteri; order Cichliformes; family Pholidichthyidae; genus Pholidichthys; species Pholidichthys leucotaenia. Next base: position 385,468,181 of record CM035840.1, on the reverse strand, counting down.
GTATAATGAGAACAATAGTGGCGTAGAGCAGTGTTTTTCAACCTTTTTGAGCCACAGAACCATTTTTGCATTGAAAAATTCCTGTGGCTCCCCAGAAACTATTTTTTTTTTTTAAATGACACATTGGAACCTATTACAGCATATCTAATGACAGTTTAGTCTTGTAATTTGTTTATACTCTGCTTAATCACATACATGTGAACACACACGCACTTGATCCAGCCAATGCAAGTGCACGCAAGTTCGGATTTTATTCAGGCCAGAAGTTTGCTTGATTGTGATGGCCTTTCGGTGTTGGTATACAGCTGTTGCCTGGAGAGTGAAATAATTTGAAAATGAGCCAGCCACTCACCTAAGATCTCTCTCATCAGACACATGCTTCCGTGAAGGGGGCTCTTTTCACCAGAGACGTGACGTGCTTTTCTTGGCACAACACTAGCAAGCCTCAGTGACAGTGGTGTATCCACCACCGGTTGGTGTTGGGCAGCCAAAGTTGGGATGCAGTTTCTGGGGGAGGTGTTGACATTTTCTCGTTTGGCTGGTGCTTTGGGCTCAGGCATGGCAGCGTTTTGTGGGATTTCCATCCTCCAGATGCAGCACGACTGTGGGGGTTGTAAGAGGAGCCAGTTGTCCACCCGGGCGAGGAAGAAGAAAAGAAGAGATTGCATTTGTGCTGCCACCCGCTGACATGGAGGAGCCACTGCAGGTGCCATTGCACAACAATGGCAAATTTGAAGGGGTTGTGGTTTGTTTTTTTTTATCAATTAAGATGTAAAAGTAGACCATTTCCTACGGGACCCTGAACGTTCTTTCACTGACACCCAGCTGAAAAACAAGGGTGTAAAGAGTGGCATGAAATAAAGTGAAATATTTGATGTGGTTTGCATTATAACAACATTTAAGTGTAAGGCGCCAGGTTTGTTGAGTAAATGTTTTTCTTGGATAAGTTTCATGGACAAGGTAACATAGAGGCTGGCGTTACTTCTGTTGCTTGCTTGCGGTTGTCCATCGAGTCCGATGATGACGTCCACTTCTATCGGTGAGTCCTTTGATGGCTGTGTAGTCCTATCCTGGACCCACATGTCCTGTTGCAGGTAGGGCATGTAAAAGTTGTAGTAGTGGCAGCAGGGGCTGCAGGTGCATTCCTCCTCAGTCTTCTCTCCTGTCTCCTGGCTGTCCTGTCCTCCTCCATCATACGGGTCCCCACAAGGCACTGCTGTCACCAGGTGTTCCAGTCAGCAGCAGCCTCCTCCAGAGCCTCAGGTCTGATCCTGCACTTCTTTAAGGCCATCTTTAGCTGGTCCTTGTAGCGCTTCTTCTGCCCTCCAGCAGAGCGTCGACCATGGTGTAGCTGGCCATATAACACCCTGCGAGGCAACCAGTTTGGGGGCATCCTCACCACATGTCCCAGCCAGCGTAGCTGGTGCTGGGTGATCGTTGCCTCAATACTCCTACAGCTGGTCTTAAAGAGTATCTCAGAATGAGGCACATGGTCACGCCAGGTGATTCCCAGGATGCGCTGAAGGCAGCGTATATGGAACCGCTCTAGATCCCTAATGTGGCGGCTGTAAGTCACCCAGGATTCACAGCTGTAAAGGAGAGTAGTGACACAGACTGCCTGGTAAACAGAGATCTTCGTTTGGAGATGGAGGTTCTTGTTCTGGAAGACCCGACGCCGGAGTCTCCCAAAAGAAGCTGATGCCTGCCTGATCCTGTTCTGGACCTCACTGTCAATGGTGTTGTCTACAGAGAGGATGCTCCCCAGGTACTTGAAAGATGGAACAACAGACAGCTGTTCACCAGCAACAGTGAAGGTAGGTGGAGTAGATGGGATATTGGTGCTCCTTTGGCAGACGACCTCTGTTTTGATGGTGTTCACCATCAGTCCCATCCTGCTGTATGCTCTCACCGCAGCAGTAAGAACAGACTGGAGATCTTGTGGGCTATGAGATACCAGAGCACAGTCATCTGCATACTGTAGCTCAATGACTCTCACCCTTTGCAGTTTGGTGGTTGCCTGGAGCTTCCTTATATTAAAAAGGTTGCCATCTAGACGGAAGTCCACTGTTACACCGCTGCTGTCCTCAATCTCCTTGTGGAGAAGTTGGGTGACACAGAGCAGGAAGATGTTAAAAAGTACTGGTGCTAATACACAACCCTGCCTAACCCCTGTACAAACGGGGAAGGAAGGAGATTCCTGTCCACCTGTAGTCACCCGAGCAGTCATACCATCATGAAATTGGCGGAGGATATTGACAAACTTACTGGGGCAGCCAAACTTAAGAAGAACTTCCCATAGGAGTTCTCTATGGACAGTGTCGAAAGCTTTGGAGAGATCGACAAAGGCCATGAATAGGTCCTGGTGTTGCTCTCGACATTTCTCCTGCAGCTGCCGAGCTGTGAAAATCATGTCCACCGAGCTCCTGCCCTTCCTGAAACCGCATTGCGATTCAGGCAGCACTGATTCTGTGATGTTATTGATCAGCCTGTGAAGCATCACCTTCGCCAGGACCTTCCCAGCAACAGCAAGGAGCGAAATACCCCTGCTGTTGCCGCAGACAGCCTTGTCACCCTTGTTTTTATAAATGGTGACAATTGTGGTGTCTCTCCATTGTTGTGGGATGTTATCATCGGCCCAGACCTTGGTGATGTACTTGTGCAGGGTTTTTGTACACAAGTAGCCTCCTTGTTTCAACAGCTCAGCAGGGATGTTGTCATTACCAGGGGACTTGTTGTTTTTGAGAGAGCGTGTAGCTGAAAGAACCTCCAGGAAGGTTGGGGGCTGATCCAGGTCTTGCATCGGAGGAAGAGTAGGCAAGTCGTCGAGAACAGTGGGGTCTGCATCTGAGTCCTGGTTAAGCAGGGTACTAAAGTGTTCAGCCCATCTCAGCAAGATGTTAGGCTGATCCTTTAGGATTCTTAGCCCATCTGCTGTTTTCAGGGGAGTGATGCAGCGATTTGTTGGGCCGTAAATCTTCTTGACAGCAATATAAAAATTATGCATGTCATTTTTATCGGCAAAGGCCTGGATTTCATGTGCCTTTTTTGTCTACCACTCGTTCTGCATTGTCCGAGTAGCCCTTTGTACCTCCCGCCGAGCTCTCTGCCACTGATGCCTGATGATAACGGATGAGGGGTTCCTTAAGGTTGCCTGATGTGCTCTGTGCTTGTCCTCCAACAAGTCGTGGATGGTGTCAGAGTTGTCATCAAACCAGTCTTGGTGGTTCTTTCTCTTATAGCCAATCGTTTGAGCCGAGCTGATAAAGTCCCACTTCTGGTCCATGGTCTTCTCAGGCAGACTCAGGAAATGCTCCACCCCCCCCTAGTTTCTCAACCAGGGAGCGACGAAAGTCATTTCTTACGTCCAGATTTGCCAGACGGGAGCAATCAAGTTTCCTCCTTTTTGGCCCTTGTAGTCGCAAGGGGGGGGGGGCGCACTTGCATGTGGACCTTGGCCACGATCAACCGGTGATCTGTCCAGCATTCTGCACCTCTCATGGCGTGGGTGATGTGGACATCTCTGATGTCACTGCGCCTCACAATGATGTAATCAATCAGGTGCCAGTGTTTAGAGCGAGGGTGCATCCATGATGTTTTGTATTTGGCCTTTTGCTGGAAGATGGTGTTGGTTATGGTCAGGTTATGCTCAGAGCAGAGAGTGAGCAATCTCACTCCATTTGCTTTAACTTGGCCAACTCCGTGTCTGCCAAGCACTCCACTCCATATCTGATTGTTCCGACCCACTCTGGCGTTAAAATCTCCAAGTAAGAAGATCATGTCATTCTTGGGGATCCGGCGAAGAGTTTCGTCCAGTAACTGGTAAAAGGAATCCTTGGCCTCACTCTCCGATGGCAGGGTCGGTGCATAGGCACTAAGAAGTGTAGCAAAGCGATTCTTAACCAGGGGGATACGGAGTGTCATCAGTCTCTCACTAATGCCAACAGGTGTTTCACTGAGTCTTGGTAGAAGGGTGTTTTTGATGGCCAGTCCTACACCATGCAGATGTTGTTCTCCTGAGGGGTAACCCCTCCAGAAGAATGTGTAGCCCATCCCTTCCTCTGTTAAAGAGCCCTCATCTAGGAGCCTGGTCTCGCTCAGTGCAGCCTATATCAATGTTGTAGCTACTCAGTTCAGCAGCAACCAGAGCTGTTCTCCTATGGGGTCTATCAGAACCTCGATCCAGGAGTGTCCTTACATTCCATGTTGCCAGTTTTAGGTTGCATGTTTTCTTTTTATTATTTCGACCGCAGAGGTGGAATGACCCAACAGGCGCGGTAACCTGTTCAGGCGAAAGATGGGTGGGCAATTTTTAGGCCACCTTTTCTAGGCCCCTCCCCAGTTGGGGTGAGCAGTGCTGTCCTAAATAGGGCTGCTCAATCACACAGGGGTCTGCCGAAAACAGCTGCCACCCCAGCTGTTAGCGACCATAATAGCCCTGTGCTGCTGACGTGCAGGGTTATAGCTAGGAGCTCCCAGTAACATTCATACCTGCTCCCGTCGCCACACACCCTGTCGCCGCCAGACTTCAACCAGATGTCCAGGAAAGTAAGGCCCACCATGGTCAGAGGTGGACACCTGCGCATTGAATTATTTAGAGTGCCGTAGGGGGCGCGCTCTTCCCAATAGCACTGTCTTCACGATGATGAGGTAAATCCGGTGGCGTGGGTAAGCCCATGACGACCAGTCCCTCAACATGGCTGCAGGAGGCTGCCGGGTCCTTGGTCTTTTAAGTCCCGCCTTTTGCGCACCACCAGCACATTGCTTTTCTGTCAGGGGTTGCTCCCTTAGCCTTCACATTAATAGATTACCCACAAGGCAGTGGGGCTATTTACCCATAGTTGGGGCAGGGGTTGACGGGCGCCAGGGTGTGTCCACACAGGGTGGGCCTATACGCCGCGTCTCTGGGGCCCCCTGCTGCTCCGAGATCCCCTCCAGTTTAGCCTGGGACCGCAGGGTACCCAGTTACCATGTGTGGCCACGAGGAGGCACTGCAGGGGTCTTGGTGGTGGAGAGGCTATGTACCAGCAGGAGGAGACTTATGCACTCTGCTCCTCTTTTCACCCCCAATGGGGGCTAGCTGGTGGCGGTAGCTGTAAGCAGAGCAGCAAGCAGAAAGCAACATGCAACATATGCCATGCAACATGCACTATCTACAAACATCTCTACGTTACTATACTACTGCACTAGGCGCTTCACACGCACCCTGTGTAAATGGGATATATATACACACACTCACATACAGTTACTACTACATACAGTTACTACATACAGTTACTACTGTATGGCAAAGACAAAGCCTGACTTTTCCAGCTCAAGAATAGATCAGAATGTAATGTCATGGAACCAAATTTGACCAAATTATCTGAGAAGAGCCAGTACAGCAAACTGGAGCTCAGAAAGTAATATCCCATATTCATGCCATACAGTATCGATCAGCGGGGCACACTTCAGGACAGTTTAATATAAGAAATCTGACCCACATGTGATGGGGAATATGGGGTCCATTGTACCTTGGGAGGAAATAATGATTTTAGTCTCTGCCTTTAAACTCTTACAATGTCAGCTTTAGTGAAGCTATTCTGCTGTCTGTGTAGTACATTCATATCTTTCACCCTGTTGTGAAATCTTTAAAAAAAAAAAAAAAGAAAAGAAAAGTTATGGAGCGGCGGCATGCAAAAATAAGCAGCGATGCTGTGGTTTTAAGGAAGTTTTATTAATCATACCGCCGTCACGGGATCCCCGCTCCGGTGCGTAGTGTGAGCAGCCCGGAGCGGGATCCTCAGGCACTCGGAGAAGCGGACACAAAGTCTGTGTCCTGTAGCAGGGTTGAAGAGTGAGAGAGAGAGAGATTGCGTTACAGAGTTGCAGCTTAAATACTTGACCATAACAATACATCAAAGGGACATACCCCACAGTTAGAATGATCAAAGGGATAACAGAACAGGCAGGAGATATTTGCATTTGTGAGACATACATCACAATGGGCAGATTAGCTAGACCTCGCTCCAAGTGCAGGACAAAGAGGCTAACAGGCACATCTACATATTGATCTGAGTCTCTAGGTCACAGTGAGGACAGGACGCCTGGGTACAATGGATGAAAGGCAATCATTAACATCACAGAGGTAAGACAGAAGAAACGCGTCTACCTGTAGACATTAATACACCAAAGCACATCTACATATGTAAGATGCTCAGAAAAAGCACAGTAAGGACAAGCCGTATGAACACTATACAGAATGGCGCATTACATCACAATACATGCATGTTTGCATCACAAATACATGAATGGCACATTGCATCTCAGTAGTGCAGCAGGGAAAAACAGAGACAAGAGGGCTGAGTGTCCTTAGTCTGTTGTGGGGTTAAAACGAACCGCCACACGCTCCCCCCCAGAGGACGCGGCAGGGGGCCGAGACCTCGATAATCCATCTGTGTGAGCGAGCTGTGGGAGAAGCTCGCTGCAGGCGGAGGGGGAGGGAGGGGAGTAAAAGCCAGCAGGAGCTGTAGAATCGTCCTGAGCCGCGCAAAAATTGCTTGCTGCTCCGCGACGTCGAGGGGTTGTCCCGTTGCACGTGCGGAGGTCACAAGAAGAAAAATTAGTCTCTGACTCCTCTCGTGGCCATGAAGAAAAGCAGGAGCGGCTGTAAGAAAAAAGTAAACAAAGCAGAGGGACTGGCTTGTTGGTTTTAGGTGCAGAAGCAACCCCAAAATCCCCGGGAACAGCTGACGGCTGAAATCCCTTTGTGCCGTGGCTGAGACCGTTAAAAAAATCCAGTGGCGAGCTGCGTGCTTGCTTCAGGTGAACGAGCAGCCCTGAAGGTCCTGTGAGCAGCGGCGGAGGACGATGGCGGTCTCTGGAGCCGTTACTTGTCCCGTGCGTGATGCGCCATCCTCGTAACTCCCCGATGCGTGCGTGGGGGTTCAGTGCGTGGGTGGGCCGCTGGAGTGGCGAGTCAGGGTGCAGAAACTTGGTGGAGATCGGCGCAGACGGCGCCGATAAACTCCAGGTTGAGCTGTGGCTGTAGATTGGCCATGGTGCGTTGGAGCGGTGAGAGGAAATAGACGATCTTTTGTCCCTCGGCTCGTGCAGATGCGTTGGAGCGGTGGGAGGGAATAGACGATCTTGGGCACCGCTCGGCCGTGGTGCGTTCAGGTCCGCGTGTTGCGTTCTCCGCCGGCCCTGGAGGACGCCGTCGTGGAGAAGGGACGAGGTGCTCGCGCTCTCTTGTGAAGGAACTGCAGGCGCGGCCGGTCCAGCGTGGATAAGCAGATCTCAGACGTGCAGATCTCATCCTGAAGAACGGGTCACCAGTGCAGCTGTCCAGCTCAGAAGATTGCTTCGCACAAAGCGTGTGCGTATTCGGGTGCTGCGTTCGCTGGCCGCTCGTTTTTTTCAGCGTCGGTTCGCCAGCGTGGCCGTCCAAATCAGAAGGCTGCGTCGCACAAAGCGTGTGCATGTTCTCGGGGTCACCAGTGCGGCGGCATGCAAAAATAAGCAGCGATGCTGTGGTTTTAAGGAAGTTTTATTAATCATACCGCCGTCACGAGCTCCGCTCCTGGCGCCGTGCATGAGCGCCGAGAGCGAGCTCCGGCTCTCAGAGAAGGAGAGGAGACACGGTGTGTCTACCAGTTGCAGGATCAGAGTGAGAGAGAGAGAGATTGCGTTACAGAGTTGCAGCTTAAATACTTGACCATAACAATACATCAAAGGGACATACCCCACAGTTAGAATGATCAAAAGGATAACAGAACAGGCAGGAGATATTTGCATTTGTGAGACATACATCACAATGGGCAGATTAGCTAGACCTCGCTCCAAGTGCAGGACAAAGAGGCTAACAGGCACATCTACATATTGATCTGAGTCTCTAGGTCACAGTGAGGACAGGACGCCTGGGTACAATGGATGAAAGGCAATCATTAACATCACAGAGGTAAGACAGAAGAAACGCGTCTACCTGTAGACATTAATACACCAAAGCACATCTACATATGTAAGATGCTCAGAAAAAGCACAGTAAGGACAAGCCGTATGAACACTATACAGAATGGCGCATTACATCACAATACATGCATGTTTGCATCACAAATACATGAATGGCACATTGCATCTCAGTAGTGCAGCAGGGAAAAACAGAGACAAGAGGGCTGAGTGTCCTTAGTCTGTTGTGGGGTTAAAACGAACCGCCACAATGGGGTACTTTGTTTAGCCTGTGGAGTGTGTAAATGAAGAGGCATATTCATTTCAGACGATTTATTACACACTCACATCTCACAAGCAAAGAACAGACTGACTGGTCACATCAAGCATTCCTCTCTCTATATCAAGTCACACTTCACAAGGTTCAAGGCACTTCCTCATACACAGCATGACATCTACACTACACTTCATTCAACCCCCTCTCACCCACTTGGTCATTGTTCTCCCATGTGTATTCATTGTCTCTGTCTAAGGTGTGAAATAACCTGAGGCCCACACCGCCCCCCCAGCATCTTAGATAGAACAATAGAACATCAGTCCACATGCTGTTTCGGCTTCAGTCTCCTCCCATATCTGCTGTAACTGGGGTTTACCGCCTCCGTGGCGCTGCTGTGCCGGTGGGAGGCTGCTGGGAGTGTGTCTGACTGTGGGTGAGCCGTGGAGGGGGGGTGGCGTTCAATCTGTCCGTGTGGCTGCTCTGATGAATCGTTCCCCTGGGGAGGTCTCCATGAGGGTCTTCCACGCCGAGGGGCCCTTGCCAACAGCACTTGCTAATCCGCCATTACAAAGGTAGGTTTCAGAATCAGAATCAGAATGAGATTTATTGCCTATGTTCATGTAGTACACAAACTAGGAATTTGTCTTGGTGCAATGCTGCAACATTAAACATGGAGTAGCACTAAAGATAAAAATAAAAAACTATGCATGCAATAAAAGGTAGAATATGAATAAGTAATACTAATCTATTCTTGATCCAAGATGGCGCCCACAGTGGTTGCCATGGTGCTTCGCTGCGCTTTTTTTTGTTTGTTTTTGTTCGTCAATTGTGTGTCTGCCTGCTCTTACACCCGTGAAGAGCTACTAAGTCTGTCTATGCCAATTCTCTCCTGTCTACCCCCAAGTCTAGCACAAAATGCTTATCCCCTGTTTCCAACACTCTGAACGGTCCATCACAGGGTGGGCGCAATGGAGTGCGGTGGACGTCGTGTCTGACGAACACGAACTCCGCGTTCTTCAAAGTTTTAGGCACGAAGGCACGCGGAAAACTGTGGTGGGCAGGGCCCGGCAGCGTGCCTGTGTTTGTGCTACGCTGCAAAAGCTGAGACGGGGAGCTGTCCGGCGCGGGATTATCTGGTAGAAATTCCCCGGGCAGCCGTAGGGGCTGCGCAAAAACGAGCTCTGCCGGGGAAGCTTCCAAATCCTCTTTTGGCGCGGAGCGCAACCCCAATGGAACCCACGGCAGCCTGTCTACCCAATTTGCATCCGTCAGTGAAGCCCTGAGTGCTGCTTTCAGTGATCTGTGAAAACGCTCGCATAAACCATTGGCCTGTGAGTTGTACGCGGTTGTGCGATGAATTGCAGCACCCAGGCTGCGGGCCATCGCGGACCAGAGGTTGGAAACAAATTGCGGGCCCCTGTCGGACGTAATGTCCGACGGGACTCCAAAACGCGCCACCCATGTTGTTAAAAAAGTGCGTGCTACGTCCACAGACATGGTTGCCGCCAGCGGGACTGCTTCTGGCCAGCGCGTGGTGCGGTCTACCACTGTCAGGAGGTGTGTGCAACCCTGTGATGGCGGGAGGGGGCCCACGAGGTCCACGTGCACATGGCCGAACCTCTTAGCTGGTACCGGAAACGGCTCCAAGGGAGCCTTCGTGTGCCTGTGTACCTTGGCTCGTTGGCACGCCATGCAGGCTGCAGCCCACTCTTTTACTTGTTTGCATAGGCTCGGCCACACAAACTTCTCTCCCACCATTTTGACAGACGCGCGCACCCCTGGGTGCGCCAGAGTGTGAACGGACTCAAACACGCGGTGGCGCCACGCGACCGGGACTACCAGACGCGGGCATCCCATGGAGACGTCGCAGATTTGGGGGGGGGGGGCGCCATCTTGCAGCACCCTGCTCTCCAGCCTTAACCCTGTTGGTCCAGACTGGAGCGCGCACACGTCTGCATCGCTAATCTGCTCCGCGGCCATGGCTATCCCCACGTAGACTGGGGCCACCACGGCGCGCGAGAGGCAGTCCGCCACCACATTCAGTTTACCCTACACATGCTGAATATCGGTAGTAAACTCTGAGATCGCGGCCAGCTGTCTCTGCTGCCGGCCCGACCACGGTTCTGAAACCTTGGCCATCGCGAACGTTAGTGGCTTGTGGTCTACGAACGCGGTGAAGCTGCGCCCTTCCAGCCAGAACTGGAAGTGGCGTATGGCCAGATGGCGAGCCAGCAACTCTCTGTCGAATGCGCTGTATTTACGTTCGCTGTCGTGCAAAGTTCTGCTGAAAAATGCGAGCGACTGCCAAGCCCCGGCAACGCGCTGTTCCACGACCGCCCCTATGGCCTCATCTGAAGCGTCGGTGGTGAGCGCTATCCGGGCCGTCGGGTCCGGATGTGCCAGCAGTGCAGCGTTTGCCAGGGCTGCTTTAACTTCCGAGAACGCCCGCTCTCGCTCTGGGGTCCATTCAGCTCCATCCGCGGGTTTCTGTCTCTTGAGCACGGCGTACAATGGTTGCATGAGCCGCGCTGCGCGGGGAAGGAAACGGTTATAAAAATTCATCATCCCCAAAAATTCCTGCAGCGCCCTGACCGTCTGAGGCCGGGGAAAATCTGCCATGGCGCGCACTTTGTCGGGCAACGGGATCGCTCCTTCCGGAGAGACGCGGTGCCCCAAAAAATCAATCTCCGTCACACCGAACTGGCATTTCGCCCGGTTGATTATCAACCCGTGCTCCTCCAACCTCCGGAAAACCGTCCTGAGGTGGGTTTCGTCTTCGTCTTCGGACGTACTGGCAACCAGAATATCGTCCAGGTAGACGAACACGAACGGGAGGTCATGCAGCACTGCATCCATCATGCGCTGGAATGTCTGTGCTGCACCTTTTAACCCAAATGGCATGCGCAGGAACTCGAATAAACCGAACGGAGTTATTACCGCTGTTTTGGGTACGTCCTCCGCGCGCACTGGGACCTGGTGGTAACCGCGGACCGGGTCTATTTTAGAAAAAACGCGCGCTCCGGCGAGGTGAACAGAAAAGTCCTGTATGTGGGGAATTGGGTAGCGGTCGTGTGCTGTGGCGTTGTTCAACCTGCGGAAATCACTGCACGGTCGCCACGATCCCTCAGCCTTAGGGACCATGTGTAGTGGGGATGCCCATGGGCTGTTTGATCACCTGATGATGCCCAACCTTTCCAGGTTGGCGAACTCCTTACGCGCTATGGCCAGTTTAGCTGCGTCCAAGCGCCAAGGTCTTGCAAAAACGGGCGGCCCGGTGGTGGTGATAAAGCGCTCCACCCCGTGTTTAGCGATGGCCGCCGAAAACGTCGGGACCGTGAGTGCTGGGAACTGAGTGAGCAGTGCGTGGAACTTACCGCCTGGCGTTGTGACGCTGGCTTGTGGTGTTGGCCGGGTCCCTCGAGCTATACAGGGGAGAGATTCAAAGGACAGTGCATTAACCAGGCGCCTGTTAGCAACATCCACAAGTAAACCATGTGCACACAGAAAATCAGCACCCAGGAGTGGGCAACACAGTGCTGCTATGATAAAAGTCCACTCATACGAGCGGCCATGTAGAGATAAGGTCAGTGTTCTCTCACCAAACGTCTTAATCTCCGAACCATTTACTGCCACCATTCCGGGGCCGCTAGGTCCTGCCAGCCGGTCAGCGTAGGACGGCAGGATGACGCTCTTCTGGGCTCCGGTGTCGACGAGGAAGCGCCTCCCCGAGCGTGAGTCCGTCACGTAGAGCAGCTTGTTCTCTTCACCAGCGGTCGCAGCTGCTACCGACTGCCGGCCTTGGCGTTTCCCGAGCGCTTGAAGTGGCACGGTGGCACGCATCTGCACGCGTTCCCTCCGAAGCGGCAGTGGTAGAAGCAAAGCGTGTCTTTCTGGCGCTCCTTGGCCCCCGTTGCCGCTACCGTCGGTGGCTCCTCGCCTCCCCTGGTCATCTCGCTGGGCTCCGCTGCCGCCGCGTTGACTGTGATCGCCCTTGTGGTGAGGATGATTCGGTTTGCCTCCTGGGCTAGTGCACAGTAGTCTTGCGCGGCCAGCAACGGCAAATTGGCTAGAACCGCTCTTGCTTCTGTTGGCAGGTTCCGGAAGAAAAGGTGGGCAAACAGAATGTGCCCGTCGCCCGTGCCCATCAACGCCAGCATCTTCTCCATCAGGTCTACGGCCGACCCATCTCCTAACTCGGTCCGCGCCAGGAGCCTCTCCACTCTCTCACATTCCGAGAGCGTGTATCGCCGGATGAGCGCAGCCTTGAGCGCCTCATATTTGCTGCTGGCTGGTGGCTGATCGAGCAGGCTCGCTACCTGCTGGGCTGTGCGGGAGTCCAGTGCTGCTACCACATGGTAGAACTTGGTGTCATCTGCTGTTACTCCCCGGAAGGCGAACTGGGCCTCGGTGTGGTGGAACCAAGAGCGCGGGTTGTGCTGCCAGAAATCCGGTAGCTTGACTGAAACTGCACACGCGTTGCTGGGGGTTCCAGTCCTGGCTGTCTGTGGGCTGGCTTCAGCGTCTCTGGGGCTTCCCGACCGGGCCGGCTCTGGGGTTCTTGCCTCGTGTTCCATAATACGTCTTGGGTCACCAGTGTGGAGTGTGTAAATGAAGAGGCATATTCATTTCAGACGATTTATTACACACTCACATCTCACAAGCAAAGAACAGACTGACTGGTCACATCAAGCATTCCTCTCTCTATATCAAGTCACACTTCACAAGGTTCAAGGCACTTCCTCATACACAGCATGACATCTACACTACACTTCATTCAACCCCCTCTCACCCACTTGGGCATTGTTCTCCCATGTGTATTCATTGTCTCTGTCTAAGGTGTGAAATAACCTGAGGCCCACAAGCCAAGGTTTTAAATGACTAGTTCAAGTGGTTGTGGAAAATTTGGAGATGAATGAAATGCGACAGTGGTATTTCCTATGGCCAGAGAAGATCATATTGAAAGATCCAAGTGTGAATGTGAGAATTTAAGGTTGTGGACTTAGTTGCAGTATCATTTCAGTTATTATTTGTGATTATGATCAGTAATAACCCTTATAATGGTCTGGTTCAAGTGACCCTGAATATTACCTGGTGATGTCATGTTAAGTCTTGAGAGTAAAATCCCAGAAATACAGTGAGAATGTAACACCACTTACAACAGAAACAGCAGGAATCAACATCTGGTTTCAACATCTTTGACATTTTAGCGAGAGGGATTATTCTCCTCCAGGAGCTTCACCTTGTATTTCCCCAACCTTCAAACGTGCCCCCCCCCCCCGCCAAGTCTTGCACATCCAGACTATAAGCAGAACCAGATGTATGGCTATAGAGTTACTCCTCCACATCCCTCTGCAAATACAGACCTCCCAAGATGGTTTTTAGTATCCAGGACAGTAACCATATATTCTATAAATCTTTAAACATGAGAAGCCAGTTCCTACGGACAACTGAACTAATCTGAAGATTACCACTGTGTTATCTTGCTTTTTTCCATTGAAACTTTTAAACCCTATTTTCTTTAGGTGATAGTCATATTAGTAATTGAAAGCTGTTTATGCAAGAGCTTCATTATAATTACTTTTACAACAGTTGCTTCTGACTAAGCAATTCAATTAGGTAATACCCAGCCAGCATGCCGATGTGGGCCCCACTATAGGTTTAACTTGGGCTGTATAATGGGCCCCATGTGGGTTTATCTGTGAGTTCCACATTGGCCCCATCCGTGTTTGCTCACGTAGACTTTATCTGTGGCGCCAGTGTTATTGAAACCTGCTCATCCGCATTAAACCCATGTGGGGCCCTTGTGGGTTTAAAAGTGGGTAAGCAGATTGCCTTGTTACCAGTACCACAGGTAAAGTCTGTGTGGGCAAACACAGATGGGGCCAGTGTGGAACCCGTGGACAAACCCACATGGGGCCCATAAGACAGCCCAGGTTAAACCTATGGTGGGGCCCATGTGGGCATGCTGGCTGGGTAGGGATTCCAGTTTGGTATTTGCTGATACCACACTTGGATGTTGAACTGGATATTAATTATTCTGCTTCAGTCAGTTGCTCTTTAAATTGTGAGGAATAAGTTAAATGCTATGCAGTGCACCTTCTTTTCCAAAATTTGACAGGAAGAGGCTTCAGAAATGGGATTTGTCCACTTGTTTTTTGGGTTTTTTTTTCATTTTCAGTTCATGCTAAGAGTTAGCCCACTTAGCTGCATTTGTCACTTGTTAAATGGGCTGCTGTACAGTTTTTAGATCATTCCAGTGAAGTTCAAAGGAGCTAATGTGATGACTTGACGTCCATCTGTCCACATTTCATGAGAATCGCTACTCCTAGATAATTTCCCCGATGCTCACCAAACTTGCACACAATGACTCTCAGGTGGGTCTGCATCCAGGTTGTGGTCAAGATCAAAGGTCAGAGCTGGTATCTTTTGATTAAAAAAAAAAACAAAAAAAAAAACTACTCCTTGTGGGGAGACTTGAATAACGAAACCGAATTGCCTTTAATTTCAGTTTTTCAAGTAACCATTCCACTGTCTGCTCTCATTCCTGAGCAGCGAACAAAGAGAGTCAACACACCAAAGTTCTCTCATTTAAACATTCTCACATCAAACCATTTCCCTCGCGGGGGAAATCACACATCTATATCAAAGTCTCTTTATTCACATTCATTAGCCTTTTATTTACATAACTCCCCCTTCTCTCCTCTCGAGCCTCAGTGGTCAGGAAGTCTTCTGTCCCCTGTCCTCCGCAGGGGGTCCAGGCTCTGTGGCTCCGCACCGCAGGGGGCTGGCTCTCCTTCATCGTGAGGTTAAATCACATATGCAGTGTCCAACATATACATGTCTCACAACACAGCCATATAACCCCCCCCCCCCAAACGATGAAGAACAGACTAATTCCTAAAATTTAATAGCACCTTACTCACTACTGAATAATCAACACCAACATTCAGTCTGTGCGCCGCTTGGGCTTCAGCCGTCTGCCGAATCTGCTGTGAGTTGGCCCCGCCTTGCCTGCGGTGTTTTTCTGCTTCGGTTCTGTTGACTGAGGAAGAGAGTGATTAATTGCCCTCTGCGGGGGCCTGCCTCGTCGAGGCGCCACTGCGACCGGTACAGACACGTCCTTCATGACAAAAGCAGGTTTTAGTCTGTCAATACTGACTGTCTCTTTTCTGTCTCCAAAATCTAGCACAAATTGCTTATCACCTGCCTCCAGCACTCGAAATGGCCCTTCGTAAGGTGGTTTGAGCGTTGCTTTAAGGGCTTCGCGCCTGACAAAAACGAAATCGGCATTTTTCAAAGCCTTGGGGACGAAAACTCGTGGAAAAGCGTGATGAACCGGACCCGGGAGCGTGTCTGCCCCCGTGCCGACTAACGGTCCCAGAGCAGAGAGAGGTGGGGGCTCTGGGGGCTCTGGTAAAAACTCGCCCGGCAGCCTCAGAGTTTGTGCGAATACCAGCTCCGCTGGGGAGGCGTCTAAGTCCTCTTTAGGCGCAGAACGCAACCCTAATAAAACCCATGGAAGTTTATTTACCCAATCTGCATCCGTGAGCGACGCTCTGAGTGCTGCCTTCAAAGGCCTATGAAAACGCTCGCATAAACCATTGGCCTGAGGGTGGTAAGCCGTAGTGCGGTGAATTTTGGCTCCTAAGCCGTTGGCCATCGCTGACCACAGCTCAGAGATGAATTGCGGTCCTCTATCGGACGTAATGTCCGACGGAACCCCGAAGCGCGCCACCCAAGCCGTTAAAAAAACGCGAGCCACCTCCGCGGCCGTGGTCGTCGCAAGTGGGACCACTTCCGGCCAACGTGTGGTGCGGTCCACCATTGTCAAACGATACGTGAACCCCTGTGATGCCGGTAGGGGGCCCACAAGGTCGACGTGCACATGGTCGAACCTTCTGGCCGGAATGCGGAACGGTTCTAACGGGGCTCTTGTGTGCCTGTGAATTTTGGCCCGTTGACAGGAAATGCAGGTTTTTGCCCATTCCTTCACGTGCTTGCGCAGGCACGGCCAAACAAACTTTTCCGCCACTAGTTTCACCGACGCGCGCACCCCCGGGTGCGCCAGTGAGTGGACCGAGTCAAAAACACGGCGGCGCCACGTGGCCGGAACCACCGGACGCGGGCGCCCCGTCGACATGTCGCAGATTAGGGGGGGCATACCAGTTTGTAAACACTTGCTCTCCAGCCTCAACCCTGTTGGTCCAGACTGGAGCGCGCGCACGTCTGCGTCCGCCCCCTGGTCCGCTGCCATGGCTGCGTAATCTATACCCACGTGCACCGGGGCTGCGCGCGCCACCGTGCCGCTCTCCTGCGGCGTGGTCACGGTGGCCCGTTCTGCCTCTGCGCGTGTTGGGGTCGTGAACGCGCGTGAGAGACAATCCGCTACTACATTGAATTTGCCCGCAACGTGCCTAATGTCAGTGGTAAATTCCGAGATTGCGGCCAGCTGCCTCTGCTGCCTGCCGGACCACGGATCTGAAATTTTGGCCATGGCGTATGTGAGCGGCTTGTGGTCCACATAAGCGGTGAAGCACCGTCCTTCCAGCCAGAACTGGAAATGACGAATAGCCAAATGCAGCGCCAACAGTTCTCTGTCAAACGCGCTGTATTTTCGTTCAGCCGCGCTTAAAGATTTGCTAAAGAAAGCCAAAGGCTGCCAAACTCCGGCTACCTGTTGCTCAATAACGGCCCCTATGGCTAAATCTGAAGCGTCTGTCGTCAGCGCGATACGTGCTGCAGGGTCTGGGTGGGCCAGGAGCGCAGCGTCAGCCAAGGCTTTTTTAACCTCTGTGAACGCGTGCTCCCGCTCCGGGGACCATTCGACCGCCTGGGTCGGTTTTTGTTTTTTGAGCGCGGCATATAACGGTTGCATGATTTGAGCTGCGTGGGGCAGGAATCGGTTATAAAAATTCACCATCCCCAAGAATTCCTGTAGTGATTTGACCGTTTGTGGACGGGGAAAATCCGCTACCGCGCGTACTTTCTCTGGTAACGGAACCGCTCCCTCCGGGGAGACGCGGTGACCCAAAAAATCGATCCGCTCGACGCCGAACTGGCACTTGGCTGGGTTAACTATTAAGCCGTGCTCTCCCAGCCTCCTAAAAACTGCTGTGAGGTGCGTTTCGTGTTCGTCCTCTGAAGTACTCGCGACCAAAATGTCGTCGAGGTACACAAACACGAAAGGGAGATCGCGTAACACGGCATCCATCATCCGCTGAAATGTTTGCGCTGCCCCTTTGAGACCAAACGGCATGCGTAAAAATTCGAAAAGTCCGAACGGGGTTATTACCGCTGTTTTAGGAATGTCCTCCGGTTGGACCGGGACTTGGTGATAGCCGCGAACTAGATCAATCTTTGAAAAAATGCGCGCCCCCGCCAGGTGCACCGAAAAATCCTGAATGTGCGGGATGGGATAACGATCGTGCGCCGTAGCGTTGTTTAGCCTGCGGTAATCCCCGCACGGTCTCTAGGAGCCATCGGCTTTCGGTACCATGTGCAGCGGCGAAGCCCACGGGCTCTTCGACCTACGAACGATGCCCAGCCTCTCCAGGCTGGCGAACTCCTCGCGCGCAATGGCGAGCTTAACTGCATCCAAGCGCCGAGCTTTTGCAAACACGGGCGGACCAGACGTGGGGATAAAGTGTTTCACCCCGTGCTTCGTGACCGTCGCTGAAAAAGTGGGCACAGTGAGCGCTGGAAATTGGGTGAGGAGTGTGTGAAACTTACCACCTGCTGTAGCGACGTGGGTCTGTACTGGTGGCGGGGACACTCGAGCTGAACAGGGGAGAGAGTAAAAAGAGAGTGCATTTACCAGCCGTCTATTAGCAAGATCAACTAACAGATTGTGTGAACACAAAAAATCCGCGCCCAACATGTTGAAACTCACCGCCGCTATTACAAAAGTCCATTCATATGTGCGGCCATGTAAGCACAAAGGCAAGGTCCTTCTCCCGTAGGTGTTGATGTTCGAGCCATTTGCCGCTGTAGCTCCGCTACCGTGGGGTCCAGCCACCCGGTCCGCGTATGTTGGGGTGATGAAGCTCACTTGTGCTCCGGTGTCGATGAGGAACTCTCGTCCGGAGCGCGCATCCGTGATATAGAGCAGCTTGTTGCGTTCTCCGAGGGTCGAAGCTGCTAGCGACCCCCGGTCTTGCCATTTCCTGAACTCCTGAAGATGCAGGGCGGCACACACCTGCGTGCCTTCTCTGCGAACCTCCGATGGTAAAAGCAGAGATCTTCTCCTCCGCTGTGTCGTGTCCGCGCCTCTGCCGCCGGGCTATTGGCTCCACCTCGTCGCGGCCGTGTTGCCGCCGTCGTCGGCCAGTCTGGTTCTGCCGCCTCTGGCTCCCCGCTGTCTCGGGTCGCCGCTGTGGTTGCTTGCCCGCCGCAGGCGTCCAGGATCCCATCTGCCTCCTGGGCCAGCTCCCGGAACTCCTCCAGGGTGTGACACTTTTTGCCGGCCAGCGTGCTTCTCGCATGCGCCGGGAGGTTGGAGAGGAAGATGAACTGAAAAATGAAATCATCGTTGTCCAACCCTCTCAGCTGTATCATCTCCTCCATCAGGGCGCTCGGCCTGTGTCCACCTTGGTGTAGCAAAGACAGGATCCTCCTCGCCCTCACTTCAGCCGAGGGGGTGAAAAACTTGATGAGGGTGGATTTCAGCTTGCCGTACCTGTCGGTCGTGGGTGGCTGCTCCACCAAGCTCTGCACGCACCGAGCTGTGCTGTTGTCCAGTTTAGCGATGACATGGTGGAACTTAGTGTCATCCACCGTTACTCCTGCGAGCGCGAACTGCGACTCTGCTTGCAGAAACCACGACCGTGGGTTATCCTGCCAGAAATCAGGCAGCTTAACGGCCACTGCGCTCGCCAGCTCTGAGCGCTGTGAGTCCGGGACCCTGAGAATTTCTTCGTTCATTCTCAACGTCGTCAGTCACCAATGTGGGGAGACTTGAATAACGAAACCGAATTGCCTTTAATTTCAGTTTATTTCAAGTAACCATTACACTGTCTGCTCTCATTCCTGAGCAGCGAACAAAGAGAGTCAACACACCAAAGTTCTCTCATTTAAACATTCTCACATCAAACCATTTCCCTCGCGGGGGAAATCACACATCTCTCTTTATTCACATTCATTAGCCTTTTATTTACATAACTCCCCCTTCTCTCCTCTCGAGCCTCAGTGGTCAGGAAGTCTTCTGTCCCCTGTCCTCCGCAGGGGGTCCAGGCTCTGTGGCTCCGCACCGCAGGGGGCTGGCTCTCCTTCATCGTGAGGTTAAATCACATATGCAGTGTCCAACATATACATGTCTCACAACACAGCCATACTCCTGAACAATTGCTCAATGGTCACCAGACTGTTGCACAATGATCCTCAGGTGGGTCTACGTCCAGATTGTGCTCAAGATAAAGGTCAGCGTTCAGGAGATCAGAGCACTCCTGGGTGACTTCATCAGGCTGGATGGTCTGGTCCGTCGTTGATGGTGTGGTTATTAAAACCTCTCAGTGAACCATTTTTATTAAAGCCTCACAGAGTGAGGTGTGCTTCTGACACTGTTTCAGCTGAACATCTGAAGAAGTTGGCGAGGGGATGCCAGTGGCTCGGCTAAATAGGCTCCACAGGGAACACTGCTCCCCATTCTCTTGGGTGCAAATGTCAGAATTTTCACCAGCAAGGTGGAAGTAATGTAGATCATAATATAATATGGATTTCATACAATGAACATTATATTCTATATTGTGCACAGTATTTGTGTTAGCAACCTGCAGATATAGTAGATATAAACTACTTGTTCACGTAGCATTGCTAATCTTGATGAAACAACATGAGTAAACAAAACAATTTATAATCTTTTGTGGGGTATTACTATCAATTTACAAGTATGGAACTGTTGTATAAAGGTAATACTACACAGGCAGTAAGGTCATGTGGTATCAGAAATATAGGTGATGTCTTCGGCCTGACACACCTCCTCTCGTGTTGTTTAATTGTCATCGTTCCACTTGGGTCTGAGGTGTTGCACCTTAGTTGCAGGGGGAAAAAAAAACTTTTGGTGCAACCCAACATGACCGAAAGTCCTCATAATCTACTTCTAAAGAAATATCAAATGTGTTTTAAAGCTGTTATTTTTTGGTGCACTGCACTTGTTGTGAATGCTGGCAAACAAGTAATTCCCCTAAGTAAGGGAAAAAGAGGAAAACTGGTCTTAATCATTTGTTCAGATTTATTCAGGCCGGTCTACCAAATTGGACTGCAAAACCTTATGTGCCTTAAAAAACTATCATCTTTCAGACAGGCTTAGTGAAGCATCATATTATCAAGCAGTAATGGCTTGTTTTTTACTGTTGCCCAGCTTATGCATTTTTGTGCTCACCTGACCTTGAAACTCTAGTTTATTCTGCTTAACCAGTAACTTCTCCACGGCTTAATACTCCCACAGAATCTCAGACATGTGTAATAGGCTTCTATAAAAGTAATAGATGACTGGTTTTGCAGAAATGATGGCTTTGATTAGCCAGTTTGGGTTTCTCAAAGCCTCTTTGGACAAAATACAGAAAAATGTCTAGAAGTAGTAACAGATGCAAACTTATCATGAGCACACACTTCTACTAAACCATAAGAAAAGCTTTCAGTTCTTCACACACAAGTATTTTTAAGTTAATTAATTTATATGCACATATTTTTACATGAATGCACACACAAGCACACAAGCTTAAGCGCTCTGGAGAATATATAAGAAGACTCCAGGGACCGAACACTGTTCCCTGAATAAACAAGGCTTCTTTTGTCTGCTGCATCCCACTCATCCTCATCCCTCCCCACAGCTGCCACGAACCCCCCTGCACCCACTGTACACACCGCGGAATATATGAAAACTTAGTGTTACGCCTCATTACTCATCTAAACGTTGCTCCTCACATGATGCGGTATGAATCGGGGGGGGCCCTCTCATTCTCACACATTAGCTCACCTGCATTAACATCATGAAATACATTACATGACAGCTATTCCTTTGCCGTGAGCGTTTCCAATCCTCGGACTGAAAGCCTCATCTCTTTCTGCTGACTGCTCCGGGGATGCACTGGTGCAGTGCCAGAGGATTTTGGCTGTATGTAGGCGGACAGAGTCAAGAAAGGCGAATATTTCCCCTATTGTTGATATGCAGTGTATTTGAGGAAGAAGATGGGGGAAAAAACACCATATAGAGCTGCTGAAAAGGGACCAATCCACCCCAGATGTATGCACCTATTGTGAGTTGTATATTCTTGAAAGTTTGGGTTGTTTTATAGGTATAAAGGTGTGTTGTATAAAGCAACATAAGAGCAGCTAGTCATATTTTTATGAAATTTGGTGAGGTAGAAGGGAGCTGGAATAACTTTTCTGGAAACACAGGAATCCCCGAGAAAAATGTCTCTGCAAAAGAAATTGGGTCTGAGATGTTTGTATGAATGAATGAAAGAGGCTGACTCTTTGCAGAAATTGAGAGCAGCAGCCACTGGTCGGGTTCCAGGTGGCATGGCTAGCTTGCCTCATTAAAGAATATTATCCAGCATGCCTCAGAGCAGCCGAATGTGTCACCCCATCAACCCCCACCCTCCACCAACCGCTGGAAGGGACGTTTACCCTGGAAATCAGAAAGGAAAAAGGAAGGGGGAAGGAATGAGGGCGACATTAATAGCCAGGAGCTTCACGCAATCACATCTGTGCATTCTGATTGACAGGCAGCTCCAAAAGTAATTACTTTGAACAAACCTCCAGGAAATAGATTGTTTAACATCTAAAGGACATCATCAAGAAGAACGAGAACTAGATTAAAAAAGAGTGCATTTAATAACCGTGGAGTCCAACTGGGATGTGTGTGCATTGATGCATATTGGTGTACAAGGAAGAGTTGAAGCAAGCGAAAATTTCAGTTTTTCCACCGAAAGAGAGAATAGATGCTACCAGTCAGAGAGAAGCAGGCTAAACCCGATCAGACAGATGTGTAGCTTTGTGTGGGTGGACCCAGCCCTTGGTTTCTTTTATTTTTCTTCTTCAAGAGGACCCTAATGCTCTAAATCTCTCTGTGGGGTTTCCGTGGAGTCAAAGAGACCCATAATTCCTTTCTCTCAAGTGTAAAAAAATACTGAATAATACTGTTGGCTGTACTTCAGCTAAACTCTAATATGCTTTATTTAAGTATTATTAAGTTGCAGCTGAGTGAATATGAATGAATGCTTCATGAACATTAATATTCATATTGTGTAATTTAATGTAATATATTTTACTTGTGTTCAACAATTCTTTTTTTCTATAACAATATACATTTAAAATTACTTAAATTTTACAAATAACAGTTTTCATTCCATTATATAGCCATAAAATATTCAAGATGATTTTAATTGCTTATTTTGTTGATCTTGTTTGACTGAAATTTGAATTTCTAATAAACTAACAAATATGTGCATGCAGTACAAATAGTAGTTAAAATGCCTTAGATGAATTGCTTAATTTCTGTTGATTAATCTTGTGTTCATTGAATGAGCAACAAATCATCTCGCAACAACTCATCCACGGATCCTTGTCAGTTTGGACAATTGTGAAATTAGAAATCTGCCTCTTGTTATCTAATCAGCCCCAGGCTGGCTTCTAAATTACTGCCCATTTAGTTAACTGCTTGAATTAATTAAACATAAGTAATGGCCTCTTATAGCTGTGTCCAATCATGTTGTCATTATTTCATGTGTTCTTTCCTTTAGCTCTTTTGTCTGAAATTATCGTTCCATTGTTCATTGTTGAGACCAGCACCTGTGGTGCCTCACAGTGTTCATGGTGGGATATCTTTTCATTTAATAAAACGTGAAAAATATCATTATGAAGATATTTTAGAACATGTTATTGTTTGTCTGAATCCACAGCCTTTGTTTAAATGTTTGAGACACTGAACTGTTTGTGCTACTATTCCTGTTTTGATAAGAAGGGTTATATGGATTAATATGCATTGAACTGGATGTACTTTCAAGTACTTTAAGTACTTCAGTAGTGAAGTACGTTTGTGTATGTTTGTGCATCCTACAAAATGCAGAAAACTTGACCTGGTCTGTTATATTTATATTACCATTTTGAAATCTGTAATGAGTTAAAACATTTTGCAGTTCCATAATGACAAAATCGGTGTTCTGTTTACATGTTTCCTGGTCTAACAACACCACATCACTGGCCAAGGAGGCTCAAACGTGCCTCTATTTCCTCCGCAAACTGAGGAGAGCATGAGTCCCACCCCCCATCTTGTGCTCATTCTACCGGAGCACCATTGAGAGCATCCTCACCAGCTGCATCCCTGTATTGCAGGTGACACCTCACACTCCCTCTTCAGCCCCCTGCCCTCAGGGAGAAGGTACCGGAGCCTATGGGCCCACTCCACAAGACTGCTGAACAGCTTTTTTCACCATGCCATCAGGACCCTGAGCTCTGCCCCCCCCCCCACCCCGCCCCTGGACTGTAACACACTCACCCACACAACAATTCTACCTCAGCCATTGGCACAGAAAGTCTTGGCACACCAACAGTACCATATCTGCTGCTGTATGTTTCTGCACCTTACTGCAACCATTTGCACAAATTCCATACCTGCTGCTGTCTGTCATTGCAATACTGATCATGCGCAGACCAATCTGTCACTGTCTGCACCCCCATTACCACACTGAACTTGCAGTTTACCGGTTTTACAGTTTACTGTACATAGGATTGCTGTGTTTTACCGTTATTTGCACTATGCATAGCATAACTGTACATGATTGTTGTTTTCCATCCTTATTTCTTCTTGTCTTATATATGGTGCACACCACTAAGAGAGACAGAAACGGCATTTCAATTCTACTGTATGTCCTATACATATAGAAGTATTGACAAATAAAAATCTTTGAATGTTTCTAAATTTTGACTTTTTTTTAAATAAAAAAAAACCAAACATATCTGGCTGTTATGTAAAAGCCTTCTTTGTTAGAAGGTAAAGAAAAAAAATAAACTTTTTTTTCATGCCTTGCTGTCAGTGCTACTCATCCCTGGTTGGGTGTTAGTTGTCAAATCTACATAGAGACCGGGGAGAACATGCAAGCGCCACAGATAGGCCCCAGCTGGCCAGCTCATGGGTTCAAACCAGGACCTTGCTGTGAGCTGATGCTGCCAATCATTGTACAAGGAGGATGGGGTGGGGGTGGGGGGGGGGCTGAAAAGTTTATAGTGATCAGATTTGACCAAATGTGGTTTATTTTTCAACTGCAGGGATTCAAATGCTGCAACATTGATGGAAGAAGTATGTGGACTGAAGGGGAGACTATGTTGAAAAATAAACCACATTTGGTCAAATTTGACCAATATGAACTTTTCAAGGTCTCCGCCGAGCTTTGGGTAATGACCGAAAGAACGAGATCGCGGATACAAGCGGCTGAAATGAGCTTTCTCCATAGGATTGCTGGACTCACCCTCAGAGATAGGGTGAGGAGCTCAGTCATCCGAGAGAGGCTCAGAGTAGAACCGCTGCTCCTCCACATTGAAAGGAGTCAGTTGAGGTGGTATGGGCATCTGATTAGGATGCCTCCTGGACGCCTCCCACTTGAGGTGTTTCAGGCACGTCCCACTGGGAGGAGACCCCGGGGTAGACCCAGGACTCTGTGGAGAGACTATGTCTCCCAGCTGGTCTGGGAACGCCTTGGTATCCTCTCTGAAGAGCTGGAGCAGGTGGCTGGGGAGAGGGAAGTCTGGGCTTCTCTGCTCGAACTGCTGCCTCCGCGACCCGGACCTCCGGAAAAGCAGTAGAAGATGGATGGATGGATGGATGAACTTTTCAGCCCCGCCTCATATTGCTGCTGATTAAGCATGTTTTACACCGTTATGTAAAACTTCAAATCTTAGTTGGTATTTCTTCAGATTAGGATGACCTTGGTTATTTGATGGGATTGTCTTCTTGCTTGTTTTGAAATAGTTTTGAAAAATTTTGCTTAATATGGAGAAAAAAATTCCTGGGGAAAAATGCAGCTTTGCACCTGTCTTTTGCTTGAGCTTCTTAATGATAAGCTGGCAGCAGGCCCTGAAACCATAGAAACAGCAGCTCCAACACAAAGTAAGCTACTAAACCAGCAAATATATATTTGTTCAAAAGATAATTTCCTAATCAGAAAACTAAGTGATGTGGTTATATTCAATCAGATGGCCTCCTTTGAATGTTTGAGATATATATAGAAGTGTGTTTAGGCAACTCTATAAACATTGAGGTTTTTGACGTATAATTTTCATGGAGAAATATCAGCGCGTTATGAGGCAAAACTAGAAATGCAGTAAATGTAAAAAAAAAAAAAAGTGTCAAGTTGCATAAGAGCAAATGGAAGCTACACTCTGATAAACACAGAAATGTAAAATTTAAATCTAGAACTCAAATCCTAATGGGATGGGTAACTGCTTATGCAGAAAAGTACGCTTTCTTCTGTGTCCACTTACAGCTTACATGAGAATGAGTAACTCTGAAGGAGACAGGAAATAATGGTGTGTTAGTGATGAAACTTGTCCTAGAGCTGCAATGTTTTAAACTCTCATGTTTCTGGAAATTTTGAAGAATTTTTTTTTTTTTAAACGCACATCATCTCTGCTGCATGCTTGCTTCAGGTCGTGGGTTTTATTGGCTGAGGGTAAATGCACACACACATACGCCAACAGAATTCTTCACTAACATGAGCAGAGCCACAGTGAAATTACAGCCTGATGCAGGCAGATCGTTTTTCTCCACGTGAGCTGAGATCTAGTTTGCTTTGCATGAATATACTCCAACTCTCAAGCACATTTCCTTGTTTTGGAAGTGTGAACACTATAGCATGGGGTTGGTGGCAAGTGAAGCGTCATTTCTCAATGTTTCAGTGATAAGTGTTTTTCTATAATATCTTCCATGGTCAACCTGTCACAGTATAGTGTGTTTTTATTTCTTCTTCCACACATTATCAGGCTGCCGGGCTGTTGTGCCGCTCTCTTAGTCGCCATCCATCTCATCTTATCTTTCCTCCTGCTCTCTGTCTTCCTTTTCTTCAGCTTGGCATCATCAATTGCCTGGCACCTTGAGGTTCTTATCACCTGTTTCCTCTCACTGTGACACCTGGTTAGGGACTGAGGTCATCAGTAGTTGTCTAACTTCCATCTATTTTCCCTTAATGTAGCTCACTTTCTTTGTGGGACTATCTTTTTTTTTCTGTCTGGCCTCAATATATCTCCCTTCACTTTTGTCCTTTAGCCAGTTTTATCATATTTATTACACTCTCTGCAGCTCTGGGGACCATTTCCCAGTCATTGATAATACGCATATTTATTCTCCTTCACTTGGTGTCATTTAATTAAGTTATTCTCTGTTTTACAGGAGATTTAAATGTATAGCTTATGAGGAGATATGTTCCCATCTTTTACCAGTCAGTGCTGTAGATTGAAAGTAAATGTTTTCTTCCCAGGATTTATTGCTGTTGAAGGTCAGTATAGCCAGAATGAATCTGAACCCTTATAATGGTGGTTCAGGTTATTTTTGTCTAGTTTATGGGACATGTCAACTGTTAATTAGGTTCTTATTAGGGATGTAAGGTATCAATTAATTCATGAATCATTAGTTGATTTGTCTTATCAATTTAACGATTAATTGATAAGTGGCAATTTTCTTGAAAATCTGAATTTCCCGTGGTACAATACGATCTTTCTATCTTTGACATATAAAAAGTTAATTACCGTTTTTGATACACTGATTAAAACATGAACATTATATTCCTCAATGATTTATTGTACCATCTGCATTTTTTTTTTAACTACAGACAATGGCATTTTTTGTAGTTTAATAATTTTTGTACTGTATAGTGTGTACTATATGCTTGTACATCTCAGCAATGTCATGATTTTTAATTTATTTTAAAAAACTACTACCAATATCATAAATTTATCTTTTTTTTTTTGTTACTTATTTGTACCCGTAGGTAGACATGGTTTGCAGTCTGGTGACAAGCCACCGGCTGCTGGTCGCTGCGTGCGCGAGCGCCCTAAACCTACATGTTTTTGGTGTGCGGGAGGAAACCGGAGAAATCCCGGAGTAAACCCACGCAACACGGGGAGAACATGCAAACTCCACACAGCTCACTGTTGGTCGGGGGCTGGGATCGAACCCACGATCTCATGATTCCCGCGATCCCCCGGCCGAGGGTAAAACTGTGCTGCCACAGTGCTAAACCACTGCGCCACCGTGCAGCCCATAAATTTATCTTTTTTAGTTATATTACAAAAAGTAACTTTCAGTGTTCTGATTTACTGAGATGTACTAGTAGACTGTTTTAACAGGAAAATAAACTGTGAGCTGCTTCATCTGTTACATGTTAAACATTATCACAGTACCCCGGAGATCCAGGCAAATCCAGAATGATCTGGGCTCCCTCTGTTGTCTGTTACCTCAGTGGTAACTTGAGTCCGGTCTGCTTTCCCATCTTGCAGCGAGTTGAAGGCAGCGGGGATGTGTTTTTGCGCTCGTGTAATATTTTCTTTGCTCCAATCAGTTTCTCCGCTATGTTAATTAGAAGCAGGTGGGCACATTTTCAAGGTCTCATGCTGTTGGAACTTCTGGCTCTCCGACGTAACCAAGAAGGGCAAATTTGCTCTGCACAGCGCATGTGCTCTGGGGGAGCTTGGCATCTTCTTCTGCTTTTTTTGTTGAAATGCGGTAGTGGGTGACCGCATGCACCCTTGCCTGGACAGTGACGCCACTACATTTCACAGAATAAGCTCCCATTGAAGAGGACTGCTGAGTTATCAATTAATTGACAACTGTTTTAATTTAGTCGACTAAATTCTTATCGACAAGTAATCAAAAGTCAGTTAATCATTAACATCCCTAGTTCTTATTAATGTAAGTGTCCTTTTACCTCTTTGTTAGTCATTTATTGACAGTTTATTCTATTTCACCCTATTCTCCTAGGATTAGACTATTTATTACATGTTTTACTTAATAAACTCTTTAATTACTTGCATATTAGTTAGGTCTTTAATTTGGATATATTAAAAGCAAAAGAAACAAGACAAAATAAATGAAAACAAACACAACAACCCAATCAGCCAATGTCATATTAAAGGGGTCACTGGCTGAAAAACTGTGTTTTTATGACTATCTAAAAATATATTAAAGTGCTCACTTTGCTTAAAAAAATCATGCAGCCTTTATGCCATTAGCTGTTTTGACTCTTCCGGATTTGCCACGGGACGTCAAAAAAAATTCTAAACGCAGCCCAGTGCCACCCTTGATATCTGCCCACTGCTCTATTATTGGCCAGTTTAGCTGTCTTTCATGTAGCTAACAGTGTTACAAGAGGTTTGTTTACCAAGCGTGGTTTTTATTGTTATTTTCTTTAGATTTCAGTCACCCTAATAGACATCTCTGTTTCCACCTGGTTCACAAATCCACAGTCGATAATATATCTAGCGTCATTCTGACTTATTTTGTTATATTTTCGCTGTGATGCTATATGATCTGTGAGCATTAGCTTTGTTTTGATCACCATTTTCTATAAAATCTATTACCCCACACTGGAATCCTTGTTCATCTAACAACGCTTGACTATATACATCGTTCTTAGACATGATTTTAGCTTATTTTCTTATAGTATTATCTATAAGTGGGACCAAGGATAGCTTGCTGAAGCTTGCAATTTAACCACTCATTCACGACTGTTTCTGTAGTTACTGTGCTCCAGGGACCGGTCATGTCCCATCAACCACTGTAACCACACACGCCTGTCCACCAGTGATGCGTTATTTCATTCAGTCTTTGACACAAATTTACGTTAGGTGGCTCAAGCTAGATACGAGCCAGGAGCTAAGATGAGCAATAGTGACGTACGGGGGAAGGTGGTGTTTGAATGTGGTCTTAGATATTTAGAGAGACATGCACTGAAACTAGCCGTTCTCAGAAAGGCTGCAGAAGATGACTGACAAATTATGCTGCAATAATTAAATAATGAAAGAAAATTTGACCAAAATATGTTACAGCTGTGGCGCGGGTGTAGTGTGGCCGACTATTGATCGGAGGATCATTGGTTCAGTTCCTGCTCTCTTTGCAGTCTGCATGTCGACGTGTCTGTGATCAGGCCAGCGCCGGTGCATGGCAGCTCCACCGCCATCAATGTGTGTGAATGGGGGGGATAGCAGGATCTGTAAAGCACTTTGGTCATCCAAAGATGAGAAAAAGCACTGTGTAAGTGAATGTCATTTACAGACATTTCATTAAAACATGTGAGCTGTTAAAATGTGGAAAAAGTGCAGCCGGTGACCCCTTTAAATAATAACTCCTCCGATTTTGTTTTATACAGTTCAGCATAAATTATCCCATAAAGGCATAGGCTGGTGTTGCTTACCCCTTAACATCAGAAGTAACTAAGCCATCTGTTATATATGATTGAAATTAATTCAGGGCTTGTTGGGTTTAAATTAATACCTATCTAACTGTTAATGAGTTGCTTATGAGTAGTGATCATTTTCTAAGTAACAACAGCTTAATTTGGAGGCATTTTGACATTATTGATACTTGTGTTCTACCCCTATTACCACTGGGGAAAGTGGGGGGCACTGTTATTAAGCAAAAGTAAATTATCATAATTCATATCCAACAGCTTGATTGTTAACTATCAAGAGGCAGTAATTAATTATTTACGAAGTAAAAAGTTGCAGTTAATACCCTAGTCCTTGTAGATTATGATCATACACAATTAGTTATTAATTACTTCTGATAATTAGTATAAAACTTCATATTATAATAGAAACTAGCATGTGGTAGATATTACAGTGCAGTAACACAGGAGCTAATATGGCAATAGCTCAGTCATGGAATGTGATATAATTTGGGGTGAATAATTTCATCAGTGTCACGTGAATCTTCATGTCATCAACTGTCAGTCACAGATGAGGCAATTTAAATCAAACAATATGAACTGACATATTTTATTATAATCAAACAACAAATCCTTTCACTGTAGCATGATATTTGAATAATGCTAGGCAACAACATTTTTTGCCTTTTGCTGATGCTTCCATATTTGTGAATGTCAGCTCATATAGAGCTGTGCAAAGGTTTTAGGCATCTTTTTTTTTTTTTTTTAACTCATGATGCCATAAAGTCAATTTTGGTCATTCCCAAATTCTCTCTGATGTGTCATCCTAAATATAAAACTAGATTTATCTAACAGCAATCTTGACAACAAAAAGCAACAAAGGGAGACTCTATACTTCCCTCTTGGGTTGGCTGAAAACTGAGAAATAAAATCTGCAAAGATGAGTGTCTAGCTTAATGTATGGCACAACCCCGGCATGGGGATTTGTAAAGGAAATGCCACACAGTAATCAGTCAATTAAGCATAAATGTCCAATAAGAATGGAAGAAATGAGTAAAATCTTCAACTGCCATCTTAAGTTACTTAAAATATTACATCAACATTGCTTTAGCTTTAATACAGTTTTTAATAAGTGCTAAACTTAAGCTAATAAAAAGTGTCTGCAGATAATACTCCAAGTCTTGTAGCATTGGGAAGTAGATGAAAGATGTCAGGGCAATAAAATGTCTGTGAATTAATTAAAATCTGCTGTACTGAAAATGAATGAGTTTGGTTTTAATATCCAAGTTATTTCATGGTTCATTATATAATTTACACAAATTTAGTCATATCATTATCTAATCCAGTTGAATTGATTTGATGCTGAACACTTTGGGTGTCCCGCTGTCTGCTGCCACCCCACCCTCTCTCATTGTGTAGACTGATCAGCGTATTTGCAAACAACATGAGTAAACAGGATTTTTCCCCCTATTTCTTGCCTTCTAGATTTATTTCAGATTCATACTTGTGCATTGTGCATGTACAGTGGTGTGAAAAAATGTTTGCCCCCTTCCTGGTTTCTCATTTTTTTTGTATGTTTGTCACACTTAAATGTTTCAGATTATCAAACAAATTTAAATATTAGACAAAGATAACACAAGTAAACACAAAATGCAGTTTTTAAATTAAGGTGTTTATTATTAAGAGAAAAAAAATCCAAACCTACATGGCCCTGTGTGAAAAAGTGATTGCCCCTAAACCTAATAACTGGTTGGGCCACCCTTAGCAGCAGCAACTGCAATCAGGTGTTTATGATAACTGGCAATGAGTCTTTTACAGCGCTGTGGAGGAATTTTGGCCCACTCATCTTTTCAGAATTGTTGTAATTCAGCCACATTGGAGGGTTTTCGAGCATGAACCGCCTTTTTAAGGTCATTTCACAGCATCTCAATCAGATTCAGGTCAGGACTTTGACTAAGCCACTCCAAAGTCTTCATTTTGTTTTTCTTAAGCCATCCAGAGGTGGACTTGCTGGTGTGTTTTGGGTCATTGTCCTGCTGCAGAATCCAAGTGTCCTTCATCTTGAGGTCACAAACAGATGGCCGGACATTCTCCTTCAGGACTTTTGGTAGACAGCAGAATTCATGGTTCCATTTACCACAACAAGCCTTCCAGGTCCTGGAGCAGCAAAACAGCCCCAGACCATCACACTACCACCATCATATTTTCCTGTTGGTATGATGTTCCTTTTCTGAAATGCTGTGTTACTTTTACGCTGGATGTAATGGGACACACACCTTCGAAAAAGTTCAACTTTTATCTTGTCAGTCCACAGAGTATTTTCCCAAAAGTCTTGGGGATCATCAAGATGTTTTCTGGCAAAACTGAGACTAGCCTTTATGTTCTTGCTCAGCAGTGGTTTTTGTCTTGGAACTCAGCCATGCAGGCCATTTTTGCCCAGTCTCTTTCTTATGGTGGAGTCATGAACACTGACCTTAACTGAGGCAAGTGAGGCCTGCAGTTCTTTGGATGTTGTTGTGGGGTCTTTTGTGACCTCTTGGATGAGTCGTCGCTACACTCTTGGGGTAATTTTGGTCAGCCGGCCACTCCAGGGAAGGTTCACCACTGTTCCATGTTTTTGCCATTTGTGGATAATGGCTCTCACTGTGGTTCGCTGGAGTCCCAAAGCTTCAGAAATGGCTATATAACCTTTTCCACACTGATAGATCGCAATTACTTTGTTTCTCATTTGTTCCTGAATTTCTTTGGCTTGCAGCATGATGTCTAGCTATTGAGGATCGTTTGGTCTACTTCACTTTGTCAGGCAGGTCCTATTTAAGATATTTCTTGATTGAGAACAGGTATGGCAGTAATCAGGCCTGGGTGTGGCTAGAGAAATTGAACTCAGCTTTCCAAAGATGTGATAAACCACAGTTATGTTTTAACGGGGGGGGGGGGGCAATCACTTTTTCATACAGGGCCATGTAGGTTTGGATTTTTTTTTCCCCCTTAATAATAAACATCTTCTTTTAAACACTGCATTTTGTGTTTACTTGTGTTATCTTTGTCTAATATTTAAATTGGTTTGATGATCTGAAACATTTAAGTGTGACAAACATACAAAAAAATGAGAAATCAGGAAGGGGGCAAACACTTTTTCACATCACTGTATATTTTAGAATAACCGCTGCCCCCACCTGTCAGGAAATGCCAACTTGTGTTAACTTTTTTTTTTTTTATAAAGTGTCAAGTGTATTTTTTCCATTGTCTTACATTGCACTGTGTGCATAACCCTTACAGTAGTTTGTTTTATTGAGCAGTGCGATGTATTCATTCACAGGTGCATAAGCTCTACTCACCCTCCGGCGTAATTGTCAACTCCATATCCTCTGCAGCGGCTGATGTAACGTCATTTCCATTTCAAAAAGTGCCATTCTGGGGAACCGTGTGTGCACATAAAAGGCATATACAAAAGCCCTGCATGGTTGTGTGCATTTGGGCAGGTGTGTTCGTGATTTTTTTTTTTCCCAGCCGCGGTGTAAATCAATATTGTAAATAATGCTTCTGCTTTATGTGGACCCAACTGCATTATCTATAAGTTTATCATTCAAACAGCAGGGGCGACAGAGAAAGAGTGACTCAGTAAAAACTTCTTGAAATATGTATGCCATTTACAAAATGATTTATTCATGCATGGCTGTGTTTTCCATTATGTGTAGGCTGCTTGTGTGTCACTAGTGTTGGCAGAAGAATCACTCAGGGAATGGGATCACAATGCGAAAGGCAACTTTAAAGATTTAAAATGGACTGAGGCGATATCTGGCCAAAGGTTCTCTGCTTTGTACAAGTTTCTGTTTAATCTAACTGTGTAGGTGTTATTTCTTTTATAAGAAAGAATCTCATTCATGCTTTCCCTCATTTCTCCAGATTTTGACCCTAATCTGGGCATGATGGCTGGTATTACGCCCATGAACCCGATGATGCCCGGCCTTGGTATGGTGCCTGCGCCACTCTCACAGGAAGTTCCAGTTGTCAAGGAGATCATCCACTGCAAGAGCTGCACCTTGTTCCCCCCTAACCCCAGTAGGTCACAGCCTTATGATAATTCTACACCGCGACCTTCTGTTCTAGTTATGCTTTCTTTCACCGAAGCCCATCACTATAGAAGGCCTCCACTACATTTTCTGTAAGGGCTTTGAAGGTATCAGCTTAACTAAATAATCCAGTTTTCAGCCTTTTCTCAAGGTGTTCCTTTGTATGGATTTCTGTTATTATTATTGGTTATTCTCCTATTTTTGTAATTTGAATTTTATTGGGTTTTCAATTTAGAAAATAAAACAAAAACAAACAAACAAACAAAAAACAACAACAACAACAAAACAAAACAAATATACCCAGTGAGAGGATAAAACATTCCATTTCCACCCTAATACTCTTAAGATGATTAGCTTAATCTACTACACCTATAAAGGTAAGATAGGATCCCCACTTATTATAGAAGCTGTCCATCCTGTCCAGAAGTTTATATGAAAGGCGTTCTAGTGCAGCAAGCTTGCCCAACTCCCTGAGCCATTGAGCTACGGGTGGGGCAGAGGAAGATTTCCAGTAAAAAGTGATCAACTTTCGGCCCAGCATCAAAGCAGTCTGAATCCACTCGGCATCAGAGATTGGGTCCTGAATCATTGATGGATCCCCAAGGACAAAAAGTCTCTGAGTAAATGGCACTTCTTTCTTAACAATTGTCATAATATGTCTATGGATCTGCAACCAAAATTCCTGTATTACCGGACAACTCCAGATCATATGGATTAATGTCCCCTCCCCCTGTAGACATCTCCAGCAGCTTGAAGAGTGAATGAGATTCGCTCTCAACATTTTACGAGGTGTCCAGTAAAATCGATTCAAAATTTTAAATTGAACAAGTCTGGTTTTCAGTTCCCTAGACACTTTCTTCCCATTCTTTAAAAATATTTGCCCATTCAACATCAGTAAATTGTGAATTCAGATCTTTTTCCCATACGTGTTTAAGGAATGAAGAATCTTTATTTGAGCTCTTAAGGAGCATTAAATAAAAATTTGAGGCCTTAGATCTTTTGCCACAGGAACTCAAAGCCTGGATGAGCCAATCTACATCAGGAGGAGGGGTAGTTGTAGATCCAAAGACTTGACACAGTAGATGTCGAAGTTGTAAATATTTCCAAAACTGATTCTGTGGTAGTCCATACTGTGCCCGTAGAACATCAAATGATTCGAGAGCTCCCCCTTCATATAGATCTTTTAACATCAAGATGTCCTTTTTCACCCAGATTTTCCACATAAATGGGGATTTTCCAATATGGAGACTTGGGTTAAGCCAAATAGAAGCCATAGAATGAAGATGAGAGCTAAACTCTAGTATAGAAGCAACTCTCTTCCAAACGTATTGTAAAAAGGATACAATAGGATGCGACTGAAATTCAGAAGAAAGTTTGATTGTGATTAGATGTACTAGGGGAAGAGGGCTGCTCAAGTAACTCTCCAAATAAAACCAAGGGGGAGCTCTCTCAGGGGGGAGAGCCCAATGAATCAAATGTCTAAGACTAAAAGCGTAATGATATAAAACCAAATTTGGGACCCCTAAACCTCCTGAATCTGTAGACTTCTGTAATCTTTTCAACTTTAATCTAGGGCGCTTACCATTCCATAAAAACTTATTGCACAACCTATCAAATTGTCGAAAATAACCAACTGGGATCCTAAGAGGAAGAGATTGCAGAAGGTAATTAAATCGGGGTGCACAAATCATCTTAATAACATTGACCTTGCCCCAGAGAGACAAAAAAAGAGGTGACCACCTTTCTATGTCTATTTTAAATTTTTCGAGCAAAGGCTCAAAATTAATCTGAATCAGATCCGATAAAGTATGAGGAAACAGGATGCCAAGATATTTAATTCCTAATTTTGGCCAAGAGAAGCCTATATTTTGACCAAATGTAAACAGTGTTTTAGGGCAATAAGATGTTAGAGGGAGAATTTCTGATTTTATCCAGTTAACTCTATAACCAGACAAACGTGAAAATTGGTTAATAATTTTAAGGAGAGCTGGAATTGATTTTTGAGGTTGTGTAATCAGTACCAATGCATCATCAGCATACAACATTATCTTATGGGTACTGCCATGGACCTGGATACCTGGAAAATTGCCGTCTTTGCGGATAGCAACAGCTAATGGTTCTAATGCCAAAGCGAAAAGCAGGGGACTTAAAGGGGAGCCCTGGCGCATACCCCTATAAAGTCTAAAAGGCTGTGATGTAACTCAATTTGATATCACTGAAGCTCTAGGTTCATTATATAGTAATTTAATCCAAGAAAGAAACTTTGAACCAAAACCAAAAGTCTCTAGAGTCGCAAAGAGATACTGCCACTCAACCCTGTCAAATGCTTTTTCAGCATCCAGGGAGAGGGCTGCCACTGGAGAGAGGTGTGCAAGTGAGGGATCATTTTGAACTGACCATATGATATCAATAAAAATCGCCTAATATTGTCTGCCGCACCCCTGGAACGAATAAAACCCACCTGATCAAGATTTATAAGAGATATCATTACTTTATCTAATCTTAATGCCCAAATTTTGGAGAGAATTTTACAGTCACAGTTTATAAGACTAATTGGTCTATAATTCTTACACTCTAGCGGATCTTTATTGCTTTTTAAAATAAGCGAAATGAAAGCCTCTGTTAAAGAAGGGGGCAGACGGCCTTGTTCAAAAGATTCCACAAACATTTCTAAAAGTAAAGGAGAAAGCTCATCAACACAGGCCTTGTAAAATTCTACAGTGAATCCGTCAGGGCCCGGTGCCTTTCCAGTCGGGAAGCTCTTAATAACTTTCACAATTTCCTCTTTAGTAATTGGGGCGTCAAGTAAGTCTGTTTGTTCCTTCGTTAGGGAGGGCAAAGACAGGGATGACAAAAATGCATAGATCTCTTGAGATCCAGCCTCCATTTCAGAAGAATAAAGTGAAGTGTAAAATTCTCTGAAAGCACCATTAATTTCATTTAAGTCTGACACCAGAGTACCATCCTGTGTCCTAATAGCAGATATAGTACACTGAGCTTCTTTCATTTTAATATATCTAGCCAGCATTTTGCCAGCTTTATCCCCCTCCTCAAATTGTTTATGCCTAAGGCGAAATAGGGAAAATTCAACTTTTTGTGTTAGGATTGAATTCAGCTCATACTTAAGCTTCAGAAGGGGTGACAAATTTACTAAATTTGTGTCTTGTTTGAATGAAGTCTCTAATATAGCTATTCTCCTCTCCAAATCAATCTGTTTAGCAATGTTAGTTTTCTTTTTAAAAGATGCATATTGAATAATATGTCCCCTAATAAATGCCTTAAAGGCCTCCCAAGCAACCCTGGCAGAGGGAGCAGAATCCCAATTTGTCTCAAGATATAAGGAAATCTCTGCTTTCAAAGAGGACACAAAATCTGGATTAAGAAGAAAGCTTGAATTAAGCCTCCATCTAGAATTTTTTTTTAACTGACAAGGCAGGATCATATGTAAAAAAACAGGGGCATGATCTGATAGTATTATGCTACCAATGAAGCTCGAATTTACAGAAGAAACAGAGAATTTTGACATTAAAAAGTAATCAATCCTGGAAAACACATTATGAGCAGTGGAATAAAAAGTGTAATCCCTTGTGGACGGATTAAAAAGCTGCCACACGTCTACCAAACCAATTGCATTGCACATGTCTTTCAATGTAGAGCCAGATTTAGATGAACGCTGTGAGGGGGTGCTCCGATCTAAAATGTTGTCCATGACCTGATTGAAGTCCCCGCCTACTAAAATGGGATAATTACCCATTTCGCTTAATTCGTGTTCCAGTTGTGCAAAAAATGCACAATCAACTATATTTGGTGCATAAACATTAGCGAGTATCATCCTACGGCCCTGAATTTCTATAAGAATTATAAGGAGTCGTCCATCATCATCACTAACCTCTTTTAGACACTTGAACTGCAAATGTTTATGAATAAGGATTGCCACCCCCCTGCTCTGGCTATTACCGCAAGACGCAAACCCATGGCCCACCCAATCCCGACAGAGTTTTTTAGATTCTGTTTTAGTGAGGTGGGTCTCCTGAAGCAATGCTACATCCACTTTTTTTGATTTAATAAACGCCAAAATTTTTTTCCTCTTTAATTGGGTGGTTAAGGCCTTTAACATTCCAAGTAATGAGGTTAAGAAAGTTCTGACAATTAGCCGACATCATAAACAGTACATATTACCATCCAAAATATCCAGCAATTCTCCACCAAAAATCCCCTCACTGGGCAAAAAGACAAACACAATAAAAATTAAAAATACAACAAAAAAAAAACGAAAACCACTTAATCATAAAGTAACATAATCGGTGACCTAAAACCAATGTCACCCATCGGTGCACAAAAACCGCACCAACCAAAAAAAAGAAAATAAAAAACTCTAGGACCGTGACTGTGAACAGTGCAATAAACTTAGGGAGAGCCGCAACATCGCAGCAGCCTCATGCCTACAGATAATACAGCGTGGGCAGTAAAAAAAATGGAACCTTACATTAATACTGCATCAAATCCTCCGTCAAAAATATATAACAAATAAACATATAGCATATATTCATACCATTGTTCAACAATGTCTCACGGTAGTGAAAGAATCAGGTTCAGTGCTTTCTTAAGGTCAGTGAACTCCTGTTTACCACTTGCCAACTTCACAACAAGAACTGCAGGATACCTGAGAGAGAATGCAATCTTCTTCTGGTGCAGCAGGTGTTTACACTGCTTGAACGCCGCTCTCATCTCGGATACTCGTCTGGAATAATCCGGGAAAATCATGATGTGATGACCATTCCAATCCAGCTTTCCCATCCCGCGCGCTGTCTCCACAATACGCTCCCTATCCTGGAAGCGCAGAAGTCGAATCAGGATAGCCCTGGGCGGCTGGCCGTCAGGTCTGCGTCTGGCGAGGCTCCGATGCGCACGGTCAATTTCCAGCCCTCCAGGGAACTCCATTTTCAGCAGATCTGGGATAGCTTTGCGCATGAAGGTAAGGGCATCTGATTTTTCACAATTTTGTGGAAAGCCGACAAAGCGTAGATTGTTTCGGCGTGATCTATTTTCCAAGTCGTCCAGCTTCAGAAGTAAATCTTCCACCTGCGTCTGGGTTGCGGGGGGATTATCATCCAGAACTATATTAGCATCCTCAAGAAAAGCGATGCGAGACTCCACGTCTCCCAGCCGGGTAGCTAACTCCGTTAACTTGGTGTCCACCGCCCTCGTTGACGCCTCAATAGAGTTAAGTTTGGCGTCTTGCCTCTCTGATATTTCCTTCAACAGTGCAAAGATCTTAGAGATGTCCTCCGCCATTTGGTCTTTGGCAACACCTGCACCTGCACCTGTTGAAGGTGGCGGAGAGGGAGGAGGGCTCGTTGTGTTAACACCAGCTTTATCCAGATTTTCTTTGCTAGCACCGGCTTTGGAGCGAAGATTAAGTTTCTGTTGTTGCGTTGGCATTTTAATCCTGTTCTCCACAAATCCAGTCTCAATGTAAAGTGTAGTAGTAGTAGTAATAGTTTCAGCTGAGGAAACAAGAGAAAAACACCCTTGTAGAAGAAAAAAAGGCTGTCTGCACTGTGGTGCTCCTCACCTAAGCAGCCATCTTCACTGTCTCCTCCTTCACTGTCCGTTATTCTCCTATTTTATCTTTATTTGCATTAAGTTGGTCAAAGATATATTCCAGTTATATGGCCAGGTTTTCGCAGTCTGTCTTGAGCAGTTGTTTTTATACAGTTTTGTAGTTGCATATACGTACATACACTACTCACAAAAAGTTAGGAGTTTTGTCTTTCGGGTGAAATTTATGGAAAATGTAAAAAAGTTCATGCTACAGTGATGCTATATCATGAAAGTAGGGCATTTAAGTAGAAGCATGCAATGGTGATTTCCTCATCGCAAACAGTTTATTGAAACAAAAGCCAACAACAGTGGTGGGTATACCACAACAAAAAATGTCAATGTCTCAATCACTTGTCATGTGTCCAGCTTGACAACGATGTGTCATGCTGTTCACAAGTCGACTTATTGTCTACTGAGGCATGGCATTCCACTCTTCTTGAAGGGCGGCCCTCAGGTCATTGAGGTTGTGGAGCGCAGAGTTACAAGCCTCTACACAGCGACTCAGCTGATCCCATAGGTTTTCTATGGGATTCAGGTCTGGAGAAAGTGCAGGCCACTCCATTTGAGGTACCCCAGCCTCCAGCAGCCATTCTCTAATGATGCAGTCTTGATGAGCTGGAGCATTGTTGTCCATGAAGATGAAATTAGGCATGTGTTGTTCATGCAAGGTCACAGTGACTGCATTTTGGCAAAACAGTCATAATCTCTCTAAGTGCTCCGGCCATTGAGTTACAGTCATCTAAACATACTGAACTTGAAAAAAATAAATTTGGCCTGGGTGGTTTTTTGGATACAAATGCTTGCAAATAACACACAGCTTCAGATCCGGGCTGGAAAATGCAACAGAAATGTAGAACCAAGTGTTATCCAGCTGAGGTCAAAATTTTGTAACAATACCACAAAAAATGAACATATTACACAGCTTTTTCCTCAGGTAGTTCCCAGGCGTTTTTGAACTGTGCCAAATTGTGCCAAATGGCACAGTTTGGAAAAACGTCTGTAACGTTTGAATGATTCAATATACGTAGAAGCTTCATCTTGGGCTCTAATGAAAGGTGACACTCAGGGCTGTGTGTGTGCGTGTGTGTGTGTGGGGGGGGGGGGGGGTTTGTCCCCCCCCTCGCTACAGAGGACGGACATCGGCCATCGCTACATGACGGAATAGACTCATGTGGCGACAGTGGCGCAGTCAGCGCGGCTTCCGCCCCCCTTGTTACAGAAGAGTAGCGGGGGGGGGGGGGCGTTCACGGTCTGGACGCGGCGCATGACCCGTGTACCGCGGCGCACGAACTTCAGACTTCGTGCGCCGCACAGTTGTAATTTACCGATCTGTCAAAAGTCATTTTTGATTACAATTTTCAGGAATAAAGAATAATTTAGCTTATAACACCTTACCTCTTCACAGCAGTGTCCTGGCGAACTTCTCTTCCTCATTGTCAGACGAACGCGACGCTGGTCCGCTCGTGGTTCTGGTCTCGCGACCCGGTCAAAACATAATTCCATGATTGCGGTTTTGGCGAATGATTTACGACCTTCGTCGTCGGCCTCCGTCGGTCTATGATAACCATGGAAGAGAATCCTAAACGTCTATTCTGCTCGAATAAAAAAAAAAAAAAGCACCGCCTGTGACTGAAGAGGCCGATGTGCGAATGGCTGTCCCTGTCACACAGGTAGCACTTGTGGGTGGTCTCCGTGCTGCTGGGTCTGTGACGGTTCTTCCTGCGGGTCCTTTTTTATCTGCTGCAGCAGTCTGTCTTCATCCAGCCTTACAAAAAACAGCTCGCGAACTTCTGTGCTTCAATTGGCTCACTGCATTCACAGCGTTGGTAGGCGGGTCCTTCTTGCTAGGTTTTCAGTCATTGGTTCTTCAAGGTTTCAGAAACCCAATTCAAGGCTCTTATTAGTTGAATGAGAGGTCAATCAGATGAACTAATCTGTTCGCGGCTGTGTCTGCAGTGGAAGAACGGAAATGGAGCTTTTATTTTCAGTGCGCGCTTGGACGCAGCTCCATCATGCGTCCTAGAGCGCACGAGAGCGCCCTCGTGCGCTCTGGGACGCAGAGACTTGCCCGCCCGCGGTACAACGGAGTGCAGGAGGTTAAGACTGACGACAAAGTGATTTTCACAGGTGTGCAGGCTTAAACAGGTGAGGTTAAACATGACCTGGAACCCCGAACAGGAGCCACGCCAACAGGAAGCAGAGATGGTGGACATGACAAAAATAAATGCGATTAGTTGACCAATCGAAAAAAATAGTCTTTAGATTATTCAACTATAAAAATAATCGTTAGATGCAGCCCTATCGCACACTCACAGACACTGACTGTTGTTATTAAAAGAAACAGTTGTTATCAAAAGAAACTTATGAACACCATGATTCCTTTAAGAGTTTGTCGTTGTTGAACTTCACACTCCCCCCACCTCCCCCCAAGGCTGTAAACCTAGGAGAAACACTGACATCTGATATTGTGTTCATATTAGATGTTCTGCCTAGTCCTATGATTATAAGTATTCCTATTAATGTTCACGCACCTTTGATTAATTCTTGCATACAGTAGCTGTAAGAGCCTTCTTCTTACAATGGCGAAACTGCCTATGTCAAGGGATTGAGAGCGCTATATTCTGTGATCTCCGGTTATGGCTGACAGAGCAGAATGTTCAAAAGTGTTGACTGGCTTTTTTGCATTTAATTAAAATGCAACTAAACACAATACACTGAATGTAAAAGGGTGCTGCTGAACTCACTCAGTGACTTAAAAAGAAACAAGGCAGCATGGTGAATTTCCTTAGCAGAACTGCTTTAGCGGGGGGTAGGAGCCCAAATGTATATTTTTGTTAGTTAAGACAGTAATGTTATTTCTTGGTTATTAAAATAAGGAGTGTGGAGTATGGTTTATACCTTTTGCACTGTATCGTTTTTGTAGGGACCTGATATTTTCTTTAGACTATTTTATGGAGTTATATTTTGACAGTCATGTTGCAAAGATTCGGTAAATTAGTCTTTTTATTTAAGTAAACAAATATTGAATATCAACTGCAGTTTACAGACGTGGACAAAATTGTTGGTACCCTTCTGTTGATGAAAAAAAAACCACAATGGTCACAGAAATAACTTGAATCTGACAAAAGTGTTTGTTTGTTTTTTGTTTTGTTTTTTCCCGGTTCCGCCGGACCGGCGGCGCCACACGAGTTGGCTGCCTTTTGCAACTGCCTTTTTCTTATCTTCCTTCTTCTTTCTACACCTTTCACTCTATATATATATCACGGACACACAGATTGCCCCAAGGGTCTCCCGAGTCGGCGGACGGAGCCACTGTTTGCAGCGGGGGACGATACAGCAGGGAAGAGCTAGCTAGCTGGCTAGCTAGCTCCAACCACCACCCGGTGCTAACGGAGAAGCTCGACATGCCGAGGAACTGTGGCGAAAACGACGCGGGTGCCGGGCTGGAGTTTAGGCGGCGTGCAAGAAATATAAGACAGAATAATAAAGAGCGATGGCAAGAACCAAGCAGACTGCCCGTAAATCTACTGGAGGAAAAAGCCCCCCAGGAAGCAGCTAGCCACCAAGGCTGCTCAAAAAAAAGCGCTCCGGCCACCGGCGGAGTGAAGAAGCCTCACCGTTTCAGGCCCGGTACCGTGGCTCTGAGAGAGATCCGTCGCTACCAGGAATCCACGGAGCTGCTCATCCGTAGGCTGCCCTTCCAGCGCCTGGTGAGGGAGATCGCTCAGGACTTCAAGACCGACCTGCGCCTCCAGAGCTCCGCCGTCATGGCTCTGCAGGAGGCCAGCAAGGCCTACCTGGTGGGTCTCTTCGTGGACACCAACCTGTGCGCCATCCACACCAAGAGGGTCACCACCAAAGACATCCAGCTGGCCCGCCGCACCCGCGGAGGGAGAGAGAGCTTAGACTTTCTGCTGCACATTCACCAACCACAATGCTCCGCACTGTGTGTCTATATATATATATATATATATATATATATATACAGTATATATATATATATACATATATATGTATATATTTATAGTAATATGTACATATGTATAGTAGCTGTTCTTGTTTTTTTCTTGCCTTCTGATTGTTGCTCTGAGTGTTGCTATCCCTGTGCTGTTGCAATCCTGGAATTTCCCCATTGTGGGACTAATAAAGGCTTATCTTATCTTAATAAATAAAAATTCTATGAATATTAACCAATGAAAATCAGACAATGCTTTTGAATTGTGGTTCAACAGAATTATTTTAAAAAACAAACTCATGAAACAGGCCTGGACAAAAATGATGGTACCCCTAGAAAAGATTGAAAATAATGTGACCATAGGGACATGTTCAACCAAGATGTGTCCTCTAATTAACATCACAGGTGTCTACAAACTTGTAATCAGTCAGTCGGCCTATTTAAAGAGTGACAAGTAGTCACTGTGCTGTTTGGTGACATGGTGTGTACCACACTAAACATGGACCAGAGGAAGCATAGGAGAGAGTTGTCTCAGGAGATTAGAAATAAAATTATAGACAAGCATGTTAAAGGTAAAGGCTATAAGACCATCTCCAAGCAGCTTGATGTTCCTGTGACTACAGTTGCACATATTATTCAGAAATTTAAGATCCACAGGACTGTAGCCAACCTCCCTGGACGTGGCCGCAGGAGGAGACGGATAATACGAATGGTAACAAAAGAGCCCAGAACAACGTCTAAACACATTCATGGTGAACTCCAAGGTCAAGGTACATCAGTGTCAGATCGCACCATCCGTCGTTGTTTGAGCCAAAGTGGACTTCATGGGAGACGACCAAGGAGGACACCACTGTTGA
The DNA here is from genome assembly GCA_020510985.1 of Pholidichthys leucotaenia. Classification (NCBI taxonomy): domain Eukaryota; kingdom Metazoa; phylum Chordata; class Actinopteri; order Cichliformes; family Pholidichthyidae; genus Pholidichthys; species Pholidichthys leucotaenia. Next base: position 385,424,118 of record CM035840.1, on the reverse strand, counting down.
AAACAAATCATAAAAAAGCTAGACTGGAATTTGGCAAACTGCATGTTGACAAGCCACAAAGCTTCTGGGAGAATGTCCTATGGACAGACGAGACAAAACTGTAATTTTTTGGCAAGGCACATCAGCTCTATGCTCACAGACGCAAAAATGAAGCATACCAAGAAAAGAACACTGTCCCTACTGTGAAACATGGAGGAGGTTCTGTTATGTTGTGGGGCTGCTTTGCTGCATCTGGCACAAGGTATCTTGAATCTGTGCAGGGTACAATGAAATCTCAAGACTATCAAGGTATTCTAGAGAGAAATGTGCTGCCCAGTGTCAGACAGCTTGGTCTCAGTCGCTGGTCATGGGTCTTGCAACAGGATAATGACCCAAAACACACAGCTAAAAACACCCAAGAATGGCTAAGAGCGAAACATTGGACTATTCTAAAGTGGCCTTCTATGAGGCCTGATCTAAATCCTATTGAACATCTGTGGAAGGAGCTGAAACATACCATCTGGAGAAGGCACCCTTCAAACCTGAGACAACTGGAGCAGTTTGCTCATGAGGAGTGGGCCAAAATACCTGCTGAGAGGTGCAGAAGTCTCATTGACAGTTACAGAAATGGTTTGATTGCAGTGATTGCCTCAAAAGGTTGTGCAACAAAATATTAAGTTAAGGGTACCATCATTTTTGTCCAGGCCTGTTTCATGAGTTTGTTTTTCAAAATAATTCTGTTGAACCACAATTCAAAAGCATTGTCTGATTTTCACTGGTTAATTTTCGTAGAATTTTTATTTCTTACCACTTTTGTCAGATTCAAGTTATTTCTGTGACCATTGTGGGTTTTTCTTTCATTAATAGAGGTGTACCAACAATTTTGTCCACGTCTGTATATGGTTTTCCTTGAATCTGTCATTTGAAAGGACCCTACTCAGCCAGTAGGCTTTTATAAGTGACCCACAATGCTATACAAAGTGTCTTTACTGCAGCCAACTTTAACGGATAGTTTTGCTAAAGTAAAAATGCAGTTTCTACTTTCGGTTTAGGGTACACAATTTTTATTAATAGGATTCTAGGACACAGCTCAGTTTTGCACTTATTTACTGTATGTGTTTCTTATTACTCATAAGTAGCTTTAACTGTATTGCAGTTAGATATTAAAACCAAACCCATTCTCAGTCATTCTCCCAGAATGTCTGTCAAATGTTTACCTGACTGTAAATGTCAAAGAAAGTGGTGACTTTACATTATTCTTATGCTAACACCTACTTAATGGTACTGCAAGTGCAAGCAAACCTTTGAAACAGCTGGGAGTTATTGATCACAGCCCACAACATTGTCGGAGTCTGCGTATCTGTCCCCCCCCCCATCTGTCTGTCTGTCTGCGTGTCCGTGCTCAAACTCAGGAGGAAATGATGCTAGGGTGACCAAACTTTGCACTCAGGTTGACCATGGGGTTACCACATTTGGCTATGCTTTTGGGATCATAAGGTCAAGGTCACAGGGTCATAAAAGGTCAAAATCAGTTTGGGCTTATAGTGACTTTATTATGAGTGATAGAACCACCACATGTTAACACAACCTAGAACAGGGTCTGAGACACCTTGAATGTCCAATGGCCTGGACCTTGCATTTGAACTTGAAGGTCAGTAAGGTCTGAAAATAGGTCATGACTTCCATCAGAATTGAAACAGAACCATCCATCCATATTACAACCCTTATCCTGGTGAAGTTGGGATGTTGTGTAAAATCTAAATAGCAAAACCTTTTCAACCTATATTCTATTGAATACACTTCAAAGACAAGATACTTAATGTTCAGACTGATAAGCATTAATGTTTTGTTACAAATATTCACTTATTTTGAGTTTGATGCCAAAAAAGCTGGGACAGGAGAAAGAAAAGACGGGGAAAGTTGAGAAACGCTCAAAAACAACTTTTTGGAACATTCTCCACAGGTGAACAGGTTAATTGGAAACAGGTGAATGTCATGATTGGGTATAAAAGGAGCATCCCTGAAAGGCTCAGTCGTTCACAAACAAGGATGGTGCAAGGTTCACCACTTTGTGAACAAATGTGTGGGCAAATAGTCCCAACAGGTTAAGAACACAGTTTAACATAAAATTGCAAGGAATTTAGAGATTCCATCATCTGTAGTCCACAATATCATGAAAAGATTCAGAGAATCTGGAAAAGTTTCTGCATGCAAGTGGCAAGACCACAAACCAACACTGAAAGCCTGTGACCTTTGATCCCTCAGATAGCACTGCTTTAAAAACTGACATTATTCTGTAACGGGTATTACCATATAGGCTCAAAAACACTTTGGAAAACCATTGTCAGTTATCACAGTTTGTCACTACAGCAACAAGATGAAGTTAAAACTGTCATGCAAAGCGAAAGCCATATATCAATACCACCCAGAAATGCCTCTGGCTGCTCTGGGCCCGAGCTCATCTGAGATGGACTGACACAAAGTGGAAAAGTGTGCTGTGGTCTGACAAGTCCACACTTCAGATTGTTTTTGGAAATCATGGATGTTGTGTGCCCTGGGCTAAAGAGGAAAAGGATCATCCAGATTGTTATCAGCACAAAGTTCAAAAGCCAGCGTCTGTGATGGTATGGAGGTGTGTCAGTGCCCATGGCATGTGTAAATTGTACATCTGTAAAGGCACCATTAATGCTGAACAGTACATGCAGGTTTTGGAGCAACATGTACTGCCATCCATGCAACATCTTTTTCTTTCCCTCCCCTGCTTATTTCAGCAAGATAATGCCAAGCCACACTGTGCACATTGCAACAGCGTGGCTTCGTAGTAAAAGAGTGCAGGTACTAGACTGGCCTGCCTGCAGTCCAGACCTGTCTCCCATTGAAAATATGTGGCACATTATGAAGTGCAAAATACGACAATGGAGACCCCGGACTGTTGAGCAACTAAAGTTGTCCATCAAACAAGAACGGGAAAGAATTCCACTACAAAGCTTCAACAATTAGTGTCCTCAATTCCTAAACGCTTACTGAGTGTTGCTAAAAGGAAAGGTGAAGTAAGACAGTGGTAAACATTTTTGAAGTGTGTTGCAGGCATCAAATTCAAAATGAGTGAATATTTGCAAAAAACAGTAAGGTTAATCACTTTGAACATTAAATATCTTGTTTTTGTAGTATATTCATTTGAATATAGGTTTAAAAGGCTTTTAAATCATTGTATTTTGTTTTTTATTTATGTTTTACACAACATCCCAACTTCATTGGAATTGAGGTTGTATAATCTTAATATTCCAATCATGAAAATATCAGTTCAGAGTAGGAAATGTGTGCTGTTTCTTTTTGTTCCTCCATTTTCTTTCCACTTCATCACAGTAAGCTGGATTTATTTCACAATAAACTGTTGAAATGTGGAAAGTCAGTGTGTATAAACTCTGTTGCTGCACAGGCGGATGTTTATATGTATCTCAGCACCACTCCCAATTATTCAGACTTGGGAGAAAAGTAATGGGGGTCCTTAGATTGATTCCACCTTTGCTTTGCAGATTTGCTGCTACAAAAATGTTTCCACCTGGGGATTTTTTTTTTTTTTTCAAACAAGCCTTACATGTCATCTTAAAGGTGAACCAAAGCAAAAGTTCCTGACCGCATTAGCATCTGGGAGTTTATGATCCTTTTACAAAACAAAACAAAGACTTTAGGCAAATATTGTTTTGTTGTATTTATTTCACCATCCCTGTAAATCTGTTTTAAGGTATTCTTGTAAATCTGCAGCCTCCATTATAGCTCAGTATAATGTGTCATATTGTGGGAAGCAAAACTGATTAAAAGTTTAACTTCACCTTGGAACATATTTCTTGCTAGACCTTTGGGGGGAGATATAAATTAAGTAGACACTGTGTTCAGGGTTGCATATAAACCCCTGGAGCTGAATGAACGATCAGCCTGTCATGAAATCACTCAACGTCTTAGCAGGCTGTCACATCACTCCCTTACACGGGTGAAAGCTCTTTAGTCTTGCACCGGATGTGGTTTAGTGTCCATATGCTCATTCAAAATGCATCACCGTAAGTAAGAGGACCTCCGGCCCTCAAGCCTGAAGTTTTTTTCAATAATTGGCAGAGCATGAACACACGTAAAATTGTAAATCCTTTTTTCTCCTTCCCCTACCTTTCTGTTCTATCCCACTTAACTTTCTTTGCTCACTTTTTGATCCCCATCGCTACTGAAGATCTTCATGCCTGTCACTGATTTCAGTGTCACACAGAGCAGTTAATCACTAAGCCAGGTATTTCAGGATACTCTGGCATCTGAAAAAAAACTGTCTAGACTTGATTCTTCTCTTCTCATGAAAGTCAAGAGAATCTGTAGGAAGCCCAAAAGAAGGTTAATGCCCTCTGAGAACTGCCACCTTCTTAATTTGGGTTTCTGCGAACCTGGGAGTTGTGTTCTAGCAGCAAGTAGCCACAAAAGAGTTTAGTCGTCGGTGAAGTATCAGAGTACACGTTCACACTTTTACAATTTTTTTTAGGTTTGGCTTCATCAATCAATAAGACAGAATAAGAGCCAGAACTCTCTGAAGCTGGCCTCATTATTTAAAGCTGGCCTAGTTAAAAATCTAAAGAACATATTCTTAGTCTCCTTGACACCTGACACGCGTAATAGGCTGTAGAAATTCACACGGATCTGTCATGAAGTTGTTTTATATGTGGATACCCTGGATAGATGTCAAATTGTTCCCCTAGCAAAAACAAAGTCTCACAGTAGAAACTAGTAACATTAAAGGCCCCATTCACTGAAAAATTGTGTTTTTGTGTGTTGGATCTGGCACTTTTCCCTCCACAGCCATGGTGGTATTAGATTTTAAATGTTCCGTGGCGCTGCGCTCCTGTGTCCTACTGACGCTTGTTCTGCATGGCTACATGTGCCGAATAATCGTCCAGACCCTCCACAGTGATGGTAACATCACATTTTTTTTTTCCACAATATCTTTATTGAACCTTTTTTTTTTTTTTAACAAACATGATACAAGCAATCAAACACTAACACTAAAGTACTACAAAAAAAAAAAAATGCACTAAAAACACCAACAACCACCAACAAAATCAAGTCTTCAACAATGCTCCTCTGTTTAGTCTAGACAATCCAATACATAAGTATACATATTATGTTCACCAGTTTGGAATTTACAAGGTCCACACACATCATTCACCTTCTTCTTCAAGAGTTATGTTTAAATTTTTTACATAATCAATAAAAGGTCTCCATATATTCTCAAACACAATTTCCTTTGATTTCAGTATATATGTTATTCTTTCTAATGGAAGGTTTGTTAACATCTGTCTTAACCACTGAGTCACATCTGGTCTATGAGTCTTTTTCCATAATAGTGCAATACATTTTTTGGCATTAAGCAAACTGAGGTCTATGAATGTTCTTTCACTTTTATTAAAATTATGCTTTTCTGGGTACAGACCCAACAAAAACAGTTTAGGATTCAGTATGATTTGTTTTGAGATTATTTTTTCAATTGTTACCCTCACCTCTTCCCAAAACATTCTTATTAATCTACATTCCCATAAACAATGAAATAGGGTTCCTTTACTTTCCATGCATTTTGTGCATGTATCTGGTATATTTTTGTTATATCTATTTAACTCCTCCGGTGTAACATACATCCGCATTAACCATTTGAAATGTATCAATTTAAGGCGTGCATTTATTGATTTGGTTTGAGCTTCTGTACAAGCCAATTCCCATTGTTCCTCTGAAATTTCAATTTGCAGATCTTCTTTCCAGTAGTTTAATCTTTTCAGTGAATTTTCACTTGAAGATAGTGTCAATGAGTTATAAAACTCTGAAATAATACCCTTTCTTTTACTATCTTTCATCATCATTTTTTCCAAGGATGAATAAATAGGTCGAGTGAGAGCTTTATTTTGATTTGATCGAATAAAGTTTCTAAGTTGAAGATATTTAAAAAAATGTGTTCTATTGAGATTAAATTTGATCCTCAGCTCTTCAAAAGACATTATGTTGTCTGCACATGGCAAATATAAATCCTGAATCTTTTGTATCCCTTTTAAATTCCATACTTTAAATACAGCGTCCGCTCTCCCTGGTTTAAAATATTGATTACCCCATATTGGACTAAATTGTGACAATAACTGTGGTTCTTTTAAATAGTTTTTAGCTTCACACCATATTTTGATCATATGCTTTACAAATGGATTTTTAACTTGTTTTTGTAATTTTTTTGCCGAATCTGAGTATATGAATATGGGAAGAGGTAAAGGTAAATTGTATGATTCCATTTCAGTCCAGTGAGGGAGATCATTTGATGAAAAATAATATGTCATAGACCTCAGTTGTGCCGACCAATAATACAACATAAAATTTGGACATTTCAGACCTCCACGATCAAATGGTAAATATAATAAAGACAAACGTAATCTAGCCCTCCTGTTGTTCCATATAAATTCCACTAACTTTTTTTTTATTCTTGAGAATAGATCTAAAGGTGGTGATAAGGGAATGTATTGAAATAAATAAAGTATTTTAGGTAAAATATTACTTTTAAGTATATTGATTCTCCCGATCATCGACATTGGTAGTGACATCCATCTCTGAGTTAACTCATTGATATCTGACATTAAGGCTTCATAGTTGACACTGGCGACTGATTCTAGCTTAGGCATAATTTGGATTCCTAAATATTTAAACTGATTTACAACATTGAATTGATTTACCTCAGGGGCTGGGTAATTTCTCTGGGTCTCATTTAGCATTAATATTGAAGATTTAGTTTTATTTATTTTATATCCTGATATTTCCCCAAAATTCTTTATTAAATTCAACAAGGTTGGAATTGATTTTTTTAGATTCGACATAAACAAAATTATGTCATCGGCGTACAGGGAGATTTTATGTTCTGTTGGTCCAACTTTATATATTTGTGAATGTAAACGTATCGCTATCGCTAAAGGTTCAATTGCCATAGGAAACAGTAAAGGTGAAAGTGGACAGCCTTGTCGACATCCTCTATTGATTTTTATTGGTTTTGAAATATTGTTATTTGTTAGGATTTCTGCTGTAGCATTATTGTATATTATTTGAACCCATTTTATGAAATTATTTCCAAGTCCAAACCTTTGTAGGACTTCAAAAAGAAAGGGCCATTCAACTCTATCAAAGGCCTTTTCGGCGTCCAATGATAGGAGAGCTGTATCCGGTGCTTCTTTATTAAAATAAATAATATTAAATAGTCTTCTTACATTATGGAAGCCTTGTCTACCCTTTATAAAGCCATTCTGATCTCGATTAATAATATTTGGTAAAATTTCTTGTATTCGTCTTGCTAAAATTTTACAGATTATCTTAAGGTCGGCGTTTAATAGGCTTATTGGTCTCATATTTTCACATTTATTAGAGGGCTTACCTGGTTTTTGCAGCAGTATAATTAAGGCATTATTTATGTATGATGGTAAATTATTATTTTGAAATGCTTCTAAAACCATTTCCAAAAAAGGTTTTATTAATTTATTCTTAAATTTTTTATAAAGGTCAACTGGAAGACCATCTGGTCCTGCACTTTTTCCTGATTTCATATTATCAATGGCTAGCCCAACTTCTTCTTGACTAATTTTAGACTCCAATATCTCCCTGTTTTCATTTGGAATACACGGTATAGATAGTTCGTTCAAAAACCCATTTAGTTTTGTTAAATCAGGTTCATTTTTGGTATCATATAATTTTTCATAGTAATCTCTAAAGGCTCTATTAATTTCTAAAGGATCTATAACTACCTGTCCGTTACTTATAATACTGGTAATTGGTGTTTTAATTTCCAATTGTTTAATCTGCCATGCTAATAATTTTCCTGATTTTTCACCTTGTTCATAAAAAGATTGTTTCAATCTTAGAAGACTCGAGGCAGCTCTATTCGCTGATTTTTTGTCGTATTCAGCTCTCAAAATCAGTAATTCATTCTCCAACCTTGGGTCACTTCCTGCATACACTTTTTCCTGAAGATTTTTTATTTTATGTTCCAATTTAGCTCTCTCCTCTCGAGTCTTCTTAGATTTTGATCCTGTATAACTAATAATATGTCCCCTAATAAAAGCTTTGAAAGCCTCCCACTTTACACATGCTGATGTTTGTGTAGTATTGATGTCAAAGAACTCGTCTATCTGTTTTTCTATATACTTGACAAATTCCTCATCCTGAAGCCATTTATGCTGAAATTGCCATCTACCTGATTCCTTTATCAATTTTTTATCTACATATATTAGACAACAGGGTGCATGATCAGAGATCACGATGTTATCATAAAAGCAGTTTTGAATCTTGGACCTTAATTCTGTGGAAATCAAAAAATAATCAATACGTGAGAATGTCTTGTAGGTACTGGAATAACAAGAATAGGCTTTAACTTGTGGTTTCATTTCTCTCCATATATCTAACAATCTCAATTCTTTCATAAAATGATTAATAGTCATCCTACATCCAATGTGCGTACAATCCAGTCCTGTTGATCTATCCACACCTGGATTCAATGTACAATTAAAATCCCCTGCTATTATATGTTGCCCTGTAAGTGATGATAAGATGAGAAATAAATTAGCAAAGAACTTCTGGTCATCTATATTGGGACCATATAAGTTCACAAGATTTATATTTTCTAATAGCAAAGAACCTTGAATGATTACATATCTTCCAAATTTGTCTCCAATTACATTTTTCACTTGAAAAGGAACTGATTTATGTATGAGAGTCATAACTCCCCTGGTTCGGGATGAAAATGAAGAGGTGAATACACTTCCCTGCCATCTACTCCTAATTCTTTTAACATCCTCCTCTATCAGATGAGTTTCTTGTAAAAACACAATTCTTGAACCCATGTCCTTTATTTTATTCATAACTTGTTTAAGTTTTTTTAAATTTTGTAGACCTCTGCAATTCCATGAAGTTAAATTAAGATTAACACTTTGGTCCATGATCAATAGAGAGTTTGGGATTACCTTGCAGTGTAAACATGCTCATACAGAGAAGCAAAAACATGAGTGGTTGAACATTCATCCTACAAACTACACACAAACAAATTTCCCCTTCCCACACTTGTGGCAAACCCCCCAAAATCAAAAGAAAAATTCTGTCTCCCGATATAGCCATCGACCGTTCCACACCCCCGGGGAACAGCCTAAGCCACTCCTTCTTCATCCTCCCAATCACCCTAACTCTACTGCTTTTAATGACGTAACATTAACTCTCTTCTGTAGTTTTCCAACTTAACTCCAAAATTTTTAACAACTTTGTACATCATAGTTTTTTTTTTTTTTGTTTGTTTTGTTTTTGTTTTGTTTTTTTTAATATATAATACAATCTATATTTTGTAAACTTACTATTTACTTCAAGTCAGTCAGATGCCTGTGCAAATGCTTAATTATTCTACCTTATATTTTGTTCATGCTTAGCTCCCACCAGTCTCTTCTTCTTCTTTGATCTTCTTGATGAACTCCTGCGCCTCCTCTGGGGTCTTGAAAATGTGGGTTCTGCCCTCATACGTGGTCAGCAGTCTCGCAGGATAGATTACACCATGACGAATCCCAAGGTTGCGCAGCTCCTTACGTACGGGATCAAACTGCTTCCTCAATTGCTGGATTCCTGTGGCCAAATCTGGGTAGAACCGCACCTGCTGGTCCTGGTGTTTAATCTCTCCTTTAGCACGTGCAGCGTTGAAGATCTTCATCCTGTCTCTGTTGCTTAGAAACTTCATAATTAAGGTCCTCGGCGGTCCCTTATCTCTCCGTGGGCCAATACGATGTGCTTTTTCCAGAACCACTGCTGATTGCAACTCCTCGCTGCCCAGCACCTCCGGAATCCACTTTTCCAGAAAGGAACATACGTCCCGACCTTCTGATTCCTCTGGAAGACCCACCAGCCTCAAATTATTCTGTCTCGACCGAGATTCCAAATCCAAAATATTATCTTCCAGAGATTTATTTTTTTTTTCCAAAGTGCGCACCTTTAATTGAAGACGGGTGACGTCATCTTCAGCACTAGCGAGACGGAGCTCCATCTGCGCCGTTCGTTCTACACAGTCACCCAATTCCTTTCTTATTCCTTCCAGCGCTGTCATAATCCCATCAAATCTAGAGGAAAAGTCCGCTCTCATTGAACTCATGGCAGCCATCAGCGCATCTGCGCCATTCCCCGCAGAAATCGCACCGCCGCCAGCCTCCTCCGCCATATATGGAGCCTTGTTTGCTGCGTCACAGACCTGAAAGTCCGTTAATTTGGACTGTTTCGGCGGCTCGCTTTTTCCTTTTCCTGGTTTTCCAGCCTTAGGCTTCGCCGACATATCCTCGCCCAAATACTGGGATACGTTCTGTCCCAAATGAGAGAGTTATTTGCCGATTTTTTTCTCCAGGAGCAGAGCAGAGCGAGACACGTCCGTCCTACGTGGCAGCCATAACCGGAAGTCTCCTCTATTGATTTTTATTGGTTTTGAAATATTGTTATTTGTTAGGATTTCTGCTGTAGCATTATTGTATATTATTTGAACCCATTTTATGAAATTATTTCCAAGTCCAAACCTTTGTAGGACTTCAAAAAGAAAGGGCCATTCAACTCTATCAAAGGCCTTTTCGGCGTCCAATGATAGGAGAGCTGTATCCGGCGCTTCTTTATTAAAATAAATAATATTAAATAGTCTTCTTACATTATGGAAGCCTTGTCTACCCTTTATAAAGCCATTCTGATCTCGATTAATAATATTTGGTAAAATTTCTTGTATTCGTCTTGCTAAAATTTTACAGATTATCTTAAGGTCGGCGTTTAATAGGCTTATTGGTCTCATATTTTCACATTTATTAGAGGGCTTACCTGGTTTTGGCAGCAGTATAATTAAGGCATTATTTATGTATGATGGTAAATTATTATTTTGAAATGCTTCTAAAACCATTTCCAAAAAAGGTTTTATTAATTTATTCTTAAATTTTTTATAAAGGTCAACTGGAAGACCATCTGGTCCTGCACTTTTTCCTGATTTCATATTATCAATGGCTAGCCCAACTTCTTCTTGACTAATTTTAGACTCCAATATCTCCCTGTTTTCATTTGGAATACACGGTATAGATAGTTCGTTCAAAAACCCATTTAGTTTTGTTAAATCAGGTTCATTTTTGGTATCATATAATTTTTCATAGTAATCTCTAAAGGCTCTATTAATTTCTAAAGGGTCTATAACTACCTGTCCCTTACTTATAATACTGGTAATTGGTGTTTTAATTTCCAATTGTTTAATCTGCCATGCTAATAATTTTCCTGATTTTTCACCTTGTTCATAAAAAGATTGTTTCAATCTTAGAAGACTCGAGGCAGCTCTATTCGCTGATTTTTTGTCGTATTCAGCTCTCAAAATCAGTAATTCATTCTCCAACCTTGGGTCACTTCCTGCATACACTTTTTCCTGAAGACTTTTTATTTTATGTTCCAATTTAGCTCTCTCCTCTCGAGTCTTCTTAGATTTTGATCCTGTATAACTAATAATATGTCCCCTAATAAAAGCTTTGAAAGCCTCCCACTTTACACATGCTGATGTTTGTGTAGTATTGATGTCAAAGAACTCGTCTATCTGTTTTTCTATATACTTGACAAATTCCTCATCCTGAAGCCATTTATGCTGAAATTGCCATCTACCTGATTCCTTTGTCAATTTTTTATCTACATATATTAGACAACAGGGTGCATGATCAGAGATCACGATGTTATTATAAAAGCAGTTTTGAATCTTGGACCTTAATTCTGTGGAAATCAAAAAATAATCAATACGTGAGAATGTCTTGTAGGTACTGGAATAACAAGAATAGGCTTTAACTTGTGGTTTCATTTCTCTCCATATATCTAACAATCTCAATTCTTTCATAAAATGATTAATAGTCATCCTACATCCAATGTGCGTACAATCCAGTCCTGTTGATCTATCCACACCTGGATTCAATGTACAATTAAAATCCCCTGCTATTATATGTTGCCCTGTAAGTGATGATAAGATGAGAAATAAATTAGCAAAGAACTTCTGATCATCTATATTGGGACCATATAAGTTCACAAGATTTATATTTTCTAATAGCAAAGAACCTTGAATGATTACATATCTTCCAAATTTGTCTCCAATTACATTTTTCACTTGAAAAGGAACTGATTTATGTATGAGAGTCATAACTCCCCTGGCTCGGGATGAAAATGAAGAGGTGAATACACTTCCCTGCCATCTACTCCTAATTCTTTTAACATCCTCCTCTATCAGATGAGTTTCTTGTAAAAACACAATTCTTGAACCCATGTCCTTTATTTTATTCATAACTTGTTTAAGTTTTTTTAAATTTTGTAGACCTCTGCAATTCCATGAAGTTAAATTAAGATTAACACTTTGGTCCATGATCAATAGAGAGTTTGGGATTACCTTGCAGTGTAAACATGCTCATACAGAGAAGCAAAAACATGAGTGGTTGAACATTCATCCTACAAACTACACACAAACAAATTTCCCCTTCCCACACTTGTGGCAAACCCCCCAAAATCAAAAGAAAAATTCTGTCTCCCGATATAGCCATCGACCGTTCCACACCCACGGGGAACAGCCTAAGCCACTCCTTCTTCATCCTCCCAATCACCCTAACTCTACTGCTTTTAATGACGTAACATTAACTCTCCTCTGTAGTTTTCCAACTTAACTCCAAAATTTTTAACAACTTTGTACATCATAGTTTTTTTTGTTGTTGTTTGTTTTGTTTTTGTTTTGTTTTTTTAATATATAATACAATCTATATTTTGTAAACTTACTATTTACTTCAAGTCAGTCAGATGCCTGTGCAAATGCTTAATTATTCTACCTTATATTTTGTTCATGCTTAGCTCCCACCAGTCTCTTCTTCTTCTTTGATCTTCTTGATGAACTCCTGCGCCTCCTCTGGGGTCTTGAAGATGTGGGTTCTGCCCTCATACGTGGTCAGCAGTCTCGCAGGATAGATTACACCATGACGAATCCCAAGGTTGCGCAGCTCCTTACGTACGGGATCAAACTGCTTCCTCAATTGCTGGATTCCTGTGGCCAAATCTGGGTAGAACCGCACCTGCTGGTCCTGGTGTTTAATCTCTCCTTTTTTAGCTCGTGCAGCGTTGAAGATCTTCATCCTGTCTCTGTTGCTAAGAAACTTCATAATTAAGGTCCTCGGCGGTCCCTTATCTCTCCGTGGGCCAATACGATGTGCTTTTTCCAGAACCACTGCTGACTGCAACTCCTCGCTGCCCAGCACCTCCGGAATCCACTTTTCCAGAAAGGAGCATACGTCCCGACCTTCTGATTCCTCTGGAAGACCCACCAGCCTCAAATTATTCTGTCTCGACCGAGATTCCAAATCCAAAATATTATCTTCCAGAGATTTATTTTTTTTTTCAAAGTGCGCACCTTTAATTGAAGACGGGTGACGTCATCTTCAGCACTAGCGAGACGGAGCTCCATCTGCGCCGTTCGTTCTACACAGTCACCCAATTCCTTTCTTATTCCTTCCAACGCTGTCATAATCCCATCAAATCTAGAGGAAAAGTCCGCTCTCATTGAACTCATGGCAGCCATCAGCGCATCTGCGCCATTCCCCGCAAATATCGCACCGCCGCCAGCCTCCTCCGCCATATATGGAGTTTTGTTTGCTGCGTCACAGACCTGAAAGTCCGTTAATTTGGACTGTTTCGGCGGCTCGCTTTTTCCTTTTCCTGGTTTTCCAGCCTTAGGCTTCGCCGACATATCCTCGCCCAAATGTTGGGATACGTTCTGTCCCAAATGAGAGAGTTATTTGCCGATTTTTTTTTTTCCAGGAGCAGAGCAGAGCGAGACACGTCCGTCCTACGTGGCAGCCATAACCGGAAGTCAACATCACATTTTTAATTTTATAGGCATTAGGTCTTCATTATGCTCTTCATCTGTTCAAATTTGGTGCTTTCATTTTTATTTATTTTTTGGGGGGTTTACATAGTGCTCTAGTCATGAACAGTCAAACTTGGGAATAGAGAGCCTAAGTCACGCCCCCTCTACTTCCGCACATGTGACCTTAAATTTAAAAAAAAAAAAAAAAAAAAAAATCTCCATTGAAATGAATGGCAAGAATGAAATTGTCTTTTGATCCCGATGGAATTTTGCCCCAAGTTACACATCTGATGTTTGTCAATTTAAAAGATCATTTTCCATATAAATAACAGTGTAGGTTGTTTAACTGTTAAAGTATAAGGTTGTGAAAATATGTAAATTAAAAAACTACAAACACAGACATCTTAAACTACTGTATGTCATGTTTTCAAAGCGCGCCCAGCATGAAGTCACTAACAGTCATCTGGATCAGCTCCAGCTCTCTAAGTACAAAACAAGGCATTGGTGTTGTTTTTCCCCTCTTTGGTTTCTTCTTTCATCAGTCAGGAAACGGGAGGTGAAGTTTTAGTAATCTCCCACCATGATCGTGTTTGGTGACGTGGGATAATGGGAGTTGTTGTCCGCTTATCGTTTTCCAAAAACGAAATATTACTCTGTTATTATACGACAGCCGACAACTTTAATTATGTGGAAAATTATCTTTTAAATTGACAAACATCATATGTGTAACTCGTGGCAAATTTGATCTGGATCAAAAGATAATTTCACTCTTGCCATTTGTTTCAATGGAGAATTTTTCCGATTTAAGGTCCCATATGCAGAAGTAGAGGCGGTGTGACTTAGGCTCTCTATTGCTTTAGGTTATACCTCCTCACTTGTGATTGGCTTTGCCACACATGTCAGTCATAGTTTTTACCAGATTATTAGATTAGGGGCTCGTGAATAACATTGAGACAGCCTGAAACCCAGTGTTTTCTGGGAGAGCTCACAGAGTGGCTTTCTAGACCTCGTAAAATGACACAAATGATTTTTTGTTTGTTCTTGATGATGTCAGAAATTGAAATTTGAAAAAAAGACAAATGGCACCTTTAAAACACGGACCTAAGAGAAGAATGTGAGGGGGGGAAAACACATGTGTAAGATTAAAAACACAAACACAGATAACAAAGTTTCTAAGGCTAACAAATTAACATTCGATAATCTGAAAGTCCCCTCCGTGGATCGCCACCTCATCGTGGTGGAGGGGTTTCAGTGCCTGAATGATTCTAGCAGCTATGTTGTCGGGGGCAACTTGCCCCTGGTAGGATCTCCCAAGGCAAACAGGTCCTGGGTGAAGGGCCAGACTTTAAGAGCGGTCCAGTGGATTCCATGAAGAAGGTTACATCAAGGACCCAGTGTACTCAAAGGAGGCACATGGGTCCATCCTCCAGTGGGTTCACCACCTGCAGGAGGGATCATGGAGATTATGGTGCTATGTGAACTGGGGGAAAATCTGGGCTACTCTGCCTGGACTGATGCCCCCGTGACCTGGATCCCTGGATAAGTGGTAGAAGATGGATGGATGATCTGAATATGTTCAGTTCCCTCACATGAACTGGAATGGTATTCCAATCTTGTGCAGCCTTCACAAAAACTCCTGTTACAAAACAGCCCAACTAGGGATGTTAATGATTAAGTAACTTTCAATTAATTGTCGATTAGAATTTAATCAACTAAACTACATTTTTTGTTAATGAATTGATAACTCAGCAGTCCTTTTCAAAGGGAGCTTATTCTGTGAAATGTAGTGGCGTCACCGTCCAGGCGAGGGTGCACGCGGTCACCTGTTGCCACCTTTCAACTGAAACTAAAGAAAAAAGCAGAAGAAGATGCCAAGCCCCCAGAGCGCATGCGCTGTGCAGAGCAAAAAAACTCTTCCTTCCGGGTTGGCCAAAACAAATTCCAATAGCACGTGAGCTTGAAGAGCCACCCGCCTGCTTCAAATCAGCAGGGTGGAGGAACGTACCGGGGAAAGGAACAAACCCATCCCCGCTGCCTTCAACCCGCTGCTAGACAAGAAAGCAGATCAGACCCAAGTTACCACTGAGGTAACATTTCAACACACAGCAGCAGAGGAGCCCGGCATGGACTAAAGCTGGATTCATGTTGCACCTCCGCTGTCCACGTCCGCTCAACCGCGAGGCTTGTGTGAGGAAAAATACATCATCGTACTGGGTTTTCCAGGATTGTCGGTGTACTCTGATAATGTACTCTGATTATTCAGTATATCAAAAACAGCTAATTAACTTTTTATATGTTAAAGATAGGAAGACTGTATTGTACCAAGGGAAATTCAGATTCTCAGGAAAATTTCCGCTTATCAATTAATCGTTCATTGATCGATAGGGCGACCCACCTAATGATTAATGAATTAATCAATTACTTGCATCCCTAAGCCCAACCCATTAAATATGGTCCGGGGATGTCTGCATTGCATTCACAGCGGTCATCACGGCCAGTCTGACAGGTTCTGACTCACTGTGTGCTGTGGCACCGTTTTGTCCTAACCATCTTTCAGTGATACAGCAGCTCTTCTGTGTTAGCAGACCAAACAAACCCAACTCTGCTTTGGGATCCATGACTGTGTCATTGCGTTGCTGGTTGTCCTTTGTAGGACCATTTTTGGCTACACTCTGGAAGTATTGCAGTCTGTCAGGAATTGTGGAAAGGATCTGGAAGTTGCTCTGTTTCCTAAACTCCCTGCTTCCAATCTGTCAGCTTCAAGAGCAGACTGGTCACTTGCTGCCTAATATGTTGCACCCCTATGCCGTGCTAACAAATCAAAGTTAGTGTACAGTACATCCTACTGAGACTTAAAATTCACCAGGACCCCCTAAAGATCCATAATGGATCCATGTGGTATGGGAACATCTATTAAACAGACGTTTTCTATTCATACTGAAGGAACAACACCTACAGTTAGTTCTACAGTTGCTCTGAATACTGCTCCTCATACAGTACATATTATCCAGAATATTGTTCTTCAGATTTAACACATAGAATAGGGTGGTTGCGGGGTTTTTTTTTTGTTGTTTTTTTTTTTGAGCTCCTTATCTTTTTAAGCGTCTGTCTCATAAAAGCCGAATTGCCTCCCAGTAGGACATGACTGGCAGCTGATTGAGAGGCGAACAGTGGTGATCACGCTGAATAAGTTTCTTACTGCATGCTGTCAGAAGTCCTTTTAAATTCAAAATGGTCACATTACAAGAAGTCATTAAGAGATTTTTTTTAATTTTGTTTTTCCTCCAGAGAGTATACATTAGTTGCAGTATCGCCCAACACTGATCCCATACGACTTAACTTAAATTACCTGTTTTACAGCTGTATTTTCTAATCACTAGTTTATGTTGTTGGAGCTAAGAACTGCTGCTCAGAACCAGAGCTGTGGTAATGCTAAAGATGGTTTGTCTTTTATGGTGGGAAAAACCTCCTAGTGTTAGCTATATTAAGGCTCTAAGCAAATATCACAGGGAGAGTGGCTGCGTCTTGGCAACAAGGTTGCATATGGTGTCTATCAAAAGCAGTCATTACCCTTTAGCTGCACACGCTCAACCTGACACTGTGCAGCCTCCCCACTCACTGACCTTTCAGCTGAGCAACTACAGCTCCTTCAGCCCTCCCCCAGCTTTTAGACTCGCTCTACCTCTTCCATCTCCTTACTTTGCATAACCTTCCTATCAGTGTGCATTCTCATCAAGCTTTTTTCCTTTATGTCCTCCTCCCCTTTTTCAGTCAAACCCTCCCATTCAGCATTGACCACTGATTCACCTCCTCTGCATACTTCTGCCTACTGAACTATTTAGCGCTTAAGTGTTTTAATACTTTTTTCCTTGTAAGTAGTTTGTAGAGATAGTCTTTTATACTTGCTTTGATAGTCACATTTTACATCACATGGCTTATCACCTTTTCCTAGACAAAAATATATTCTTTTTTTTTTTAAGTGATATTTATGCATTCTTCAACCATTCATCGGTGATATTTAACTTGCAGGTCACGGGCTGGGAAGATGACTGACCTGCCAAATGTTTCCTCCTAAAGAGAAGGGTTTCCCCTAATAATCACTGCCCTTCTTACTTAATCTTCTAAGCTTATGGTAAAACAGTTATCATTGATAAATGCAGAAAAATGTTTTAGTTGGGCAAACTAACTTAGGAAATACAGTACTGTGCAAAAGTATTAGGCACCCGCTCATTTTTTTTCGGGGCAAATAGGAAATGAGTACAGTGGTTTATTGAAACGTGCAAACATAAATGGAAATACAGTATACAAGGCCAAAACAGAGTCCGTACAATTTCAACAAGTTAGAAAGTCTTGGTCTGACCACCTTTATTCTCCGTTTACACAGGGATGGAGATCGTACAGACATGAAAAAATGGTCAGATCTCTCAACAATCTCTGTGATCTTCTAGTGATCTCCATGGCCTCAAAATTTTGACTCGGTCCACAACAATCTTTCAACGATCACCAAAGGGAAACGATCCCTCAACAATCTCATTAATCTCCCAATGATCTCTCAGCAGTCTTTCTGTGAACTCTGTGGGTCTTTCCCAACACTCAGCAATCCCTCACTGATCTGTTAGGCATCTCTACTTTTGGGGTGGAAAAATTTGGCACTCATTGAAAGATCACTGAGAGCTCATTGGAAGATCCATGAGATCATTGAGCACTCCTTGAGAAATTTCTTCCCTTTGGTGATCATTGAGAGATTGTTTTGGACTGAGTTAAAACATTGAGGAGACCGTAACAACCTTGGAGATCACTGGAAGATCATTGAGAGATCTTTACAACTGCTGAGAGATCACTGAAAAACCATTTATTGATATGGCCATTTTTTTCATCTTTCAGCCATCTCTCAGCAGTCTCCACCAATGTTTAAAGGGGGTATACTAGAAACCTCTCAAATATATATAGTATTTCCCACTTTGGTCACTCAAGAACCTCTCAATAATCCCTCAGTGATATCCCCTGGTCTCTCAAGGATCTTTCAAAGAGCTCTATAGATTGTCATGAAAGTTGCCTAAAATTAAATTGAAATGATCTTCCAAACATTTACACACACACACACAAAAAAAACAGCTTTTGGAGGCTTTACATCAAAAATTAGCCCGATCTCTCAATGGTCACCCATCTCTGTGCTGTGTAAAGGGGCCTTTACTTTAACACAGCTTGGACACATTTAAGTTTTCCTGAAATTTCTTTAGTCTTCAGAAATAGTTCTCCAGGCTTCTTGAAGTTCTTCGTTGGATCTTGACTGACTTTTGTTCCAGTCTTTGTCGAGATGGTCATACGTTTTAAATTTGGACTCATCACACCATGTGACCTGCTGCCACTGATTTGTCTAATTTGGCATACGTACCTCAGCCTTTTCTCCCAGTTTCCCTTCCTAGAGAATGATTTCTTGACAGCCGCCCTTCCTTTGAGACCATTCTGATGATGCTTTGGTCAGAACTACACGGATCAACTGAAGGGCCAGATGCACGACTCAGATCCTGTGTCAGGTGTTTGCTGGATCTCCCCCCCCCCCTATTTTTATTTTAAGGATATAAATTCAGAAGCTATTCATCTGCTGTAGATGGTTTGTTAGGCCTGGCAGTTCTTATTTTGTCTTCAATTTTTCTAATTTCTCTAATTTCCTGGAAATGAGTGAAAAAGAAGCCAATGTCAAAAGGAAGACGGTACTGCATATCAACAATTTAGAACATCAGTAAGTCTAAATTTACAAATTCCAACTTTATAGCATTCCAGGTGATAACAGTCTGTCAACAGCTCTATCAATCAGAAAGAGCAGTGTATGATTTTTGCAAGTCTTGGTGCTTTTCAAAACAAAAGAGAAAACTAAAAGCTTCAGTGCTCCAGTGTTGATCAGTTACAGGCTTGTATGCTGAGTGTGTTTGAAAGCAGTGGCCACAATACGGACCTGCAAGGTTTTTTGTTTTTAAAGTACTACTAGTGTTTGGTTAAAATAAAACATGGCTGTTGCTTCTGATACACTGATGTGTTTGTGTGTATTTTTATCCTATACACTTTTGAAAGTCTCCTCAGTGGATCGCCACCTTATCATGGTTAAGGAGTTTCTGTCCCCTAATGATCCAAGGAGCTCCTCTGTTTCCTTTTTGTGCATTATCTAACACATCTAAGAATTTGGACCAAAAAAAGTAACTACAACTTTTTAGTAGTGCAGTATGTTTACCCAAGTAGATTCTGTAAAAGCTGCTCCATCTATCCCTCTCTGCCTCGCTTTGCCTCAGGTTCATCTTCTTATTTGATTTGTATGAAACTGAAATCCCTTGGACAGCTGAATCCTTTGATACTTTGTATGATATGCATGTATTATAATCTGAAAAACATGAGTCGTATCAGATATTCTCAGTGCAGCTGTATAGATTGTAGTTTTGTAGCAGATGTGTGATGCAGGAAGCTGGCAGTAGGAAGTTTCAATAGCTGCAAATTACCAGGTCTAATCCAAAAATAATCAGAACTTTCCATTACAATTCTTAGTTACTACACAGCACATTTTCGGATATTGCTGCACTGCACCTGTTCTCCTTCCTCTGTCCTCACTGCTCTATCAGCCACTCGTGGACCGAAAAGGTCAGTTAATTTGGAACCCTTTGTTGCATCTGCCAACAAAGCTTTTTCTTGCCATCGTAAGCTTTTCTGCACCACCTTTACTTTTTCTGTCCCTCTCAACTGAAAACTTGTTTAATCCACCAACTTGAGAGGTCAAGGAATGAGGCCGTCAATATGTTGCTTTAAGTCACATTTAAAGAAAAAAAGGAGACTGGGAGAGATGGAGGCAGTCTGCAATATACAGACAAAGTTAAAAGAAATGGACAGCATTGGCTCGGACTCAGGGACATGAAGGGTTTTCAGAGTGCTGCAAGCAAGTACAAGGAGTTCTGACAGCAGGAGATTATAAGCTGATAAATCTTTTTTTGCTAAAATAAAACTGACTGGATCATTATATTTGCACAGTTTGACTTATTTCCCCTGACTTTCTTTCTTTCTATAGCTTACATACTCCTATTGTTAGTGGAAATCTTAAAGACTTTGAAGTTTACTTTTTAAATAGTGTTATAAATGTTCCGTCTTAACTATATGCTCATTTATGGGCTGCACGGTGGCGCAGTGGTTTAGCACTGTGGCAGCACAGTTTTACCCTCGGCCGGGGGATCGCGGGGATCATGAGATCGTGGGTTCGATCCCAGCCCCTGACCAACAGTGAGCTGTGTGGAGTTTGCATGTTCTCCCCGTGTTGCGTGGGTTTACTCCGGGATTTCTCTGGTTTCCTCCCGCATACCAAAAACATGTAGGTTTAGGGCGCTCGCGCACGCAGCGACCGGCAGCCGGTGGCTTGTCACCAGACTGCAAACCAAATCTACCTACGGGTACAAATAAGTAACAAAAAAAAAAAAAAAAAATTGCCCTTCCCTGACATAATGCACGGCCCAGGAGACACACACGCAGGCTCAGGATAGATTTAACAGCATTTATTAGCAACAAGGGAGTGTATGGCTGCGTGTCTGTGGAATAAGAATGTATTGGTGGTGGCGTCTGCGTCAGGCACGGGGGCAGGAGGCCGTACAGCCGGACAACCCTGTGGGAGAGAGCAGAGGGAGAAGGGTAACGGGCACCACACCAATACAGGGAACAATGATGGTAGCTGGCTTACTTGGTTGTGACAGGTGGCTGGCGTCGACAAGGGCGGAGCCCGGGAGACAGCGACCTGCGGTACCTGTGGCAGCAGCGTAGAGCCAACGGCGAGGTGATGAAGTCCGCCGCCGGGAATGTCCACCTGTGCACAGGGGAAAGCTAGAGGAGAGAGGTAAGGGGAGCTTACCCAGGATATCTTCGCTAGTCGGTTTGAGATCCGTAGTAGCAAAGGGGCCGAAGTAGAGAGACGGCTTCAGGCCGAAGCCCAGGGCAGAGTGGATTAAATACCTCGCCGCTGATGAGGAGCAGGTGTGCGCGCGGCTGGCGCCGCTGATGAGCGGCGAGTCATAACAGTACTCCCCCCTCTAGCAGCGCCTCCTGGCGATGGTTTTTCCGGGTGCGCTCGATGAAACTCAGAAATGAGTGACCGATCCAACACCAGCGAGGAAGGCACCCACTGTCTCCACTCGGGTCCATAGCCCTCCCAATCCACCAGGTACTGCAATCCGCGACCCCGGCGTCGGGCGTCCAAGATGTCAACGACGGTCCAGGCCGGATGGCCACCAATCATCCGGGGAGCGGGGTGCGCCGCAGGTGGAGGGCAGAGGGGGTCAGAGACCACCGGTTTGATTTTGGAGACGTGGAAGGTGGGATGGATGCGGAGGGAGGAGGGAATAGCCACACGCACAGCCACCGGGTTAATGATTCTGGTTATGGGATAAGGGCCGATGAACCGTTGGGCCAGCTTTCTCCTCTCACCCTTTAGGTTTACGTCCTGTGTGGAAACCCAAACTTGCTGTCCCACCTGGTAGGCAGGTGCAGGTCTCCTATGTCGGTCCGCCGTAGACTTATTGCGCTCCGCCGTGCGTAAAAGCGCATTACACACCGTGGACCAAAGGGAACGGCACCGCCTCAGATGTGCCTGGACAGAGGGAACAGCCAACTCGCCCTCCTGTGCGGGGAACAGGGGTGGATCATAGCCCAAGGATGCTTTATAGGGCGACATCCCGATGGCCGTAGAGCGAGAGGTGTTGTGGGCGTACTCCACCCAGGCGAGGTGAGAACTCCAGGACGTGGGTTTGGATGACGTGACGCAGCGGAGCGGAGCCTCCAGCTCCTGGTTAGTCCGCTCACACTGCCCGTTAGACTGGGGGTGATGGCCGGAGGAGAGACTTACCTTGGCTCCCAGGGCGTTGCAAAATGACCTCCAGACGTCCGAAGAAAACTGGGGGCCGCGGTCGGAGACCACGTCGACCGGGATTCCATGCAGTCTGACCACGTGCTGGATGAGGAGGTCCGCCGTCTCCAAGGCTGAGGGAAGTCCACGTAGGGGCACGAAGTGGGCGGCCTTGGAGAAACGGTCTACAATGGTCAGAACTGTGTCAAAGTTGTTGGAGACAGGGAGCCCGGTGACGAAGTCCAGAGCGATGTGCGACCAGGGCCTGCCAGGGACAGGCAGGGGCTGGAGCAGACCCGCAGGGGGAGCGTTACCTGACTTATTGGCAGCACAGACGGGGCAGGCCCGGGCGTAACGGGCGGCATCCTTCCGCAGGCCTGGCCACCAAAAGGATCGCTGGAGAAGGTCAATCATCCGCGAAGCTCCAGGATGGCAAGTGAGCTTGGAGGTATGGAGCCAGTGTATGACGTCCCCCCGGACGGCAGATGGCACGAAGAGCCTCCCCTCCGGTCCACCGCCAGGGTCCGGTTCCGACTCCTGCGCCCTCCGGATCTTGTCTTCTATGTCCCATGTAACAGCCCCCACGACGCACGACCTGGGCAAGATGGTGTGAGCAACGTCTTCTGCGGCCTCCGGGGCAAATTGCCTGGAGAGGGCGTCGGGCAGGCCGTTCTTGGAGCCAGGCCTATATGTGATGCTGAACTTAAACCTTGCAAAGAACAGGGACCAACGCGCCTGGCGGGCGTTCAGACGCTTGGCAGATCTTAGGTACTCCAGGTTCTTGTGGTCAGTGAGGACCACAAAAGGCAAGGCTGCCCCCTCCAGCCAGTGACGCCATTCTTGGAGGGCAAGCTTGATGGCAAGAAGCTCTCTGTCCCCCACGTCGTAATTTCGTTCCGCCGGGGACAGGCACCGAGAGAAGAAGGCGCAGGGTCGCTTGACTCCATTGGCTGGGGACCGCTGGGACAACACTGCCCCCACCCCCCTGTCCGAAGCGTCCACCTCCACAATGTACTGCAGCGCAGGATCGACCTGGCTGAGGACCCGGGAGGAGGAAAACTCCGTCTTCAGCGCCTGGAAGGCCGAAGCGGCCTCTTCAGTCCACCGGAACGGGGTCTTAGGAGAGGTGAGGCGGGTCAGGGGCCCGACGATGGCTCCAAAGTTCGGGACAAAGCGGTGGTAGAAATTGGCGAACCCGATGAATTGCTGAACTTGCTTTCGAGAAGTTGGTGTGGGCCAATCCACCACTGCTTTGATCTTCGCTGGGTCCAGAAGCACCTGGTCATGGGAGATGACGAACCCCAGGAAGGAAGTTGTCTTGGCGTAGAATTCACATTTTTCCGCCTTGACGTACAAACGGTTCTTCAGCAGTCTCTGCAGGACCCGCCTCACGTGGACCCGGTGTTCATCCCTGGACCTGGAGAAGATGAGAATGTCATCCAGGTAGACGAATACGAACAGGCCGATGAAGTCCCGGAGGACGTCATTGATGAGGCGCTGAAAGACGGCTGGAGCGTTGGTCAACCCAAACGGCATCACGAGGTATTCAAAATGCCCGTTTGGGGTTCGGAAGGCGGTTTTCCACTCATCTCCCTCCCGGATCCGGACGAGGTGGTAAGCGCTGCGGAGATCCAGCTTAGTAAACCAGGTCGCCCCCTGGAGGGAGTGGAAGGCAGTGTCCATAAGGGGCAGGGTGTACCGGTCCTTCTGCGTGATATCGTTGAGAGCTCGATAGTCGATACAAGGACGAAGAGATCTGTCCTTCTTTCCAACGAAGAAGAACCCTGCACCAACAGGAGAGGAGGACGGTCGGATGATCCCAGCACTGAGCGACTCCTTCAGGTAGCTGTTCATTGCCTCCTTCTCCGGCGCTGACAGACTGTAGAGGCGTCCTGAGGGTAAGGGCACCCCCTGGCGGATGTTAATGGCGCAGTCGTAGGGCCGGTGAGGAGGCAGAGACATCGCCTTGGACTTACTGAAAACGGCACTCAGGTCGTGGAACTCTGAGGGCACAAGGGTGAGATCCGGGGGCGCGGTGTCCTGAGCTGTGGGAGGCGAGGACGGGGCGCAGGCCGCGGATTGGAGGCAGGTACCCATGCAGAAAGTGCTCCACGCAGAAACCTTCCCAGTCTTCCAGTCCAAGGCGGGGTTGTGGAGGCGGAGCCAGGGATAACGGAAGATGACAGGTGTTACTGAGGTGGGCAGGACGTAAAAGGAGATATCCTCCCGATGGTTTCCAGAGATGATCACCGGGACAGGGGATGTTTGGTGAGTTACTTTTCCCAGGGAAACTCGGGAGAGATTAACTAGGGCGAGAGGAGTATCGAGGAGGTGACAGTGGATGCCCAGTCGGGTTGCCAGGCTTTGTGAAATAAAGCTACCCTCCGCGCCTGAATCCACCAGTGCATGTGTGAGGTGCCCAGTGAGGTTGTGACAGAAGCGGATGGGCAGCGTCAAATGTGTGAGGGGACTTAACCGATTAGCGTCCGCGAGGCCCCCTACAGTGACTCGCGGACCACCTCGTTTGGCTTCTCCGGACAACACTCCACCGTGTGCTGGCTACCTCCGCAATACATGCAGAGGCCCAGGTCACGACGGCGCTGTTTCTCCGCCAGGGGGAGCTTTGTCCGGCCCGTCACCATTGGTTCCGACTCCTCGGAGACCTCCGGTGGCGGCAACGCCAGGGGGCGAGTTTGGGGCAGACGTGCCGAGGCGCCCCGCGAGCGAGAAGACTGCTTCCGCTCGGAGGCGCGCTCGCGCAGCCTGTTATCTAAACTGATGGTGAGAGAAATCAGCTCCGCCAGCGTCTCCGGGGTATCCCGTCCAGCCAACTCATCCCTCAGACCGGAATTTAGACTGCGGAGGAAGATGCCGCAGAGCGCACGCTCTTCCCAGCCAACTTCCTCCGCAGTAACCCGGAAGTCGATCGCGTAGTCGGCCGCCGATCGGCTCCCCTGTTGGAGTCCGAGAAGGCGGTCGACCTGGACACTGTCCAAATGCGAATGGTTGAACACTTCCAGAAATTGTCGCACGAACTGGCCATAGGTGAGGGTGGCGTAGCTGGGCTTCACCATAGTGGCGTAAGCCCAGGTAAGCGCACGACCCTCAAGGAGATTACCTATATAGCCAATCCTGCTATGGTCTGAGGGAAAATCTCCGGGGACGCGAAGAAACACGGACTCACACTGCATAATAAAACCCCGAGCTCCACCCAGCTTACCGCTGAAGCGAGCAGGAGTGGGGATTGGTGTGAGCCGTGTTGGTGCACCCGGAGCAGGCTGGACGGCCACCGGAGCCGCAGGAGCCACGCCACCCGGAAGAGCCGAGGGGAACGGCTGCTGGGGGTCCAAGCGGTCTAATCGGTTAGTAATGATGATTAATTGATTCAGTATCACCTGTTGCTGATGAGCTATTAAATCCACCCGAGCCTCGAGGGTGGAAAGACGGCGTGCGAGCCCGCTGTCTGCCGAGCCGCTCTGCTTAAGCCGTACTGACATAATGCACGGCCCAGGAGACACACACGCAGGCTCAGGATAGATTTAACAGCTTTATTAGCAACAAGGGAGTGTATGGCTGCGTGTCTGTGGAATAAGAATGTATTGGTGGTGGCGTCTGCGTCAGGCACGGGGGCAGGAGGCCGTACAGCCGGACAACTCTGTGGGAGAGAGCAGAGGGAGAAGGGTAACGGGCACCACACCAATACAGGGAACAATGATGGTAGCTGGCTTACTTGGTTGTGACAGGTGGCTGGTGTCGACAAGGGCGGAGCCCGGGAGACAGCGACCTGCGGTACCTGTGGCAGCAGCGTAGAGCCAACGGCGAGGTGATGAAGTCCGCCGCCGGGAATGTCCACCTGTGCACAGGGGAAAGCTAGAGGAGAGAGGTAAGGGGAGCTTACCCAGGATATCTTCGCTAGTCGGTTTGAGATCCGTAGTAGCAAAGGGGCCGAAGTAGAGAGACGGCTTCAGGCCGAAGCCCAGGGCAGAGTGGATTAAATACCTCGCCGCTGACGAGGAGCAGGTGTGCGCGCAGCTGGCACCGCTGATGAGCGGCGAGTCATAACATTCCCATTCAGTTACAGTAATGCTTTATATTACATATTTATCAAAAACCATGCCTAATCATCCTAATAAACTACAAATGTTAAACCCAATTTTACAACTTCTTGACAAACTGGAACTTTGACATCTGGTACAAGAACAGTCACCTTAAATTACCAATTTCATTAATTTTATTTACTTTTTTGTATTTCTGACTAATGTACTGCCTAATAATGTATAATCCTCAGCAGGCCCATTTCTTTAATTATGCCTTGGTGCAACGGAGGCATACAGTAATCACTCAGTGTGTCTGTGTGTGTATCTGTCTGTTAACAGCTTTTCAGCTCGCCCGGTCAAAACCAAGTGGAATAAAGGCTTGTATCATTATATCACTATATTTTCTCAACTTTTAATGTGCCAGAATCTCAAGATAAGGCTTTGTTTTCAAAATAAACACAAATTTTAACTCACCATTATACCGTCAATGAAGCCACGAAAAAAGGTATTGTAATAACTAGGCCAGGCCAGTAGAGGTTGCACCGAGGCAGCTGCACCTTAGTGCTTTCATTAGTGCAGATTTTTAACCATGCCTCTGTGTGAACCCTGTTTTAATGTCATCAGCTCATTGAATGGCTATAATGAGTCATAATCAGTCCCTTTACATGCAAGATTGCTTCTCCTCCTTGCCAGGTCAATGAGCAGGTTTTATCAGCTACAATCAGTGACTTCCAAAAGGTTATATACTTATCACACAGAGCTTCGTGACATGTAGTATATGCAATAAAATGGTGCATTTTAGTCCAAAGTGTGAACATTTCCTAATCCTAATCATGACATTTTGTTGCAAAAGTCCAAAACACAGGCTTTAATCTCATGAGTGCTGATTATGTTGACCTCTGTTACAGAAAATGTCTGCTTTTGTTATAAGATAAGATAAGATAAGCCTTTAATAGTCCCACAACGGGGAAATTCCAGACATTATGCAAAGTTTATAAATTTAACTTAAAACTCCCTGACTTATTACAGGTTAATGTGGAGTTTTTGAGGGAGATTTTTTGTTTAATGCCCTAGTAAGAGTAAAAAGAAGTATCACATAGTAATACAGAATAAGGGCAATACAATGATTTAATATTCAGTTCATTTCAACTTTATTTGTATAGCGCCTAGTCACAACAAGTCATCTCAAGGCGCTAGATACTTAAGCACAAATCATAAATAATTCAGAGAAAATCCCCAATGGTCAGATGATCCCCTATGAGCAAGCACTAGGTGACAGTGGGAAGGAAAACCTCCCTTATAGGAGGAAACCTGCAGCAGAACCAGGCTCAGGGAGGGACAGTCTTCTGCCATGACTGGTTGGCGGAAGGAGGGGAAGAAAGAAGAGACATACTATTCATAACATATAAACAACATGCAGGTAGACAGATATGACGTGCAAATTCTATCAAAGCTGATTTGACCTAAGATTGCAGCATTTTTATGAGCTTTTTTCAGGCTTATTAAGCCAACTAAAGAATCTCATAGGAAACACTGTGAGCAGACACATCCGTAGCTGGACCTGGTGGTGTAATGCCCAAACACTATGCACAGTGAGCATACTGTAAATAGCAGTTTTTTTTATGTATAAGTGGACATACTAGATACTAATAATAAAATTCAAAACTATGACATGCAAAATCCAGTCTACACTTGTGAATGACATCCAGTTGATATCACATCTAGCAAGCCAGCTGTCACATAGCTCATGCACACAAACACAATCAAATGCATGTGCAGTGGGCCCCATTGATGCAGACTACAACACTACGCACGCGTCTAACAGTGGAACCGTATGTATAGTACCATTACACTACTAGTTACAAACATATAACTTGTGGGAAGTCTATTCAAAAGTTTTGTCAAATAGGCAAGTTTTGAGTTTTATCTTGAAGGCAGAGAGGGTGTCAGCCTCACAGACCCAGGCTGGTAATTGGTTCTTTAGAAGAGGGGCCTGATAACTGAAAGCCCTACCCCCATGGTACTTTTAGAGACCTTAGGGATTAGTAGGAGTCCTGCATGCTGAGAGCATAATAATCTGTTAGGATAATATGGTACAATCAATTCTTTAAAATAACTGGGGGATAGATTATATATGGTTTCATATGTCAAGAGAAGAACTTTAAATTTGATTCTGGATTCAACAGGGAGCCAATAAAGGGAGGTTAATATGGGAGAAATATGATCCCTCTTTTGAGTGCCCGTTAATACCCTAGCTGCAGCATTTTGAATTGGAGAATTTTTAGAGAGTTTTTAGGACAACTTGATAGAATTACAATAATTAATTTAGAAGTAATAAAGGCATAGACTAGTTTCTCTGGATCAGTTTGGGACAGGATGTTCCTGATTTTAGCAATATTCCATAAGTGGAAGTAAGCAGTTTTAGGGATTTGTTTGATGTGTGAATTAAAAGACAAATCCTGATCAAAAATGACTCCAATTCTTGACAGTGGTGCTAGGGTAAAACCATCGAAGCTACATATCTGATCAGAGACAGAGTCTCTGATGTTTTTTGGGCCAATTGTAATAACTTCAGTTTTGTGTGAGTTAAGTAGTAAAAAGTTGTGGTTCATCCAGGTTCTAATGTCTTTAAGACATGCATGCAACTTTTGTCAATTGGTTTCTGTCTTCTGGTTTCATTGACAGGTGTAACTCTGTATCATCCGCATAACAGTGGAAATTTATGGCATGTTTTCTGATATCACCTAAGGGGAGCATATATATAATGAAGAGTATTGGTCCTAACACAGAGCCCTGAAGGACTCCTTGACCGAGTTCTGTGAGTAGAGATGGCTCATCATGAACATGAACAAACTGAAGTCTTATCTGACAAATGTGATTTAAACCACATTATCAGATGCTATCAGCAAATCATTACTGACTTTCACTAGAGCAGTTTCAGTACTATGATGATTTCCAAAACCGGGTTGGAACTCTTCAAATAAATTATTACTTTGTAAATAATCACACAGTTGATTAGCAACAACTCTTTCTAAGATTTTTGAGAAAAAAGGGAGATTAGAGATTGGCCTATAGTTAGCTAAAACAACAGGATCCGCTGTTGTTGTTGGGTTTTTTTTAAGTATAGGCTTAATTACAGTGATCTTGAAGGGTTGGGGCACTTAGCTTGTGGTTAGAGATAAGTTAATAGTCTGAATTCAATTCAATTTTATTTATATAGCGCCAAATCACAACACAGGTCATCTCAAGGCCCTTTACAGAAAAGAGTGGGTTAAGGCCAAGCTCTCAAATTTATGGAACCCAGCAGAGACCCCTAAGAGCAAGCACTGCAGTGACACAGGCGAGGAAAAACTTGCCTTTAACGGGCAGAAACCTTGAGCAGAATCATAGCTCATAGAGGACGGCCATCCGCCTCGACCAGCTAGGTGAAAAAAGAGATAAAAAGTAGGAGGCCTGGCAGTAGCTACATCCAAAGCAAACATAACAAATACAATATTCAAAGCCAGACATTCCAGTATCAAGCCTGGTTGGACTGCACATGCGAATGAAGGCCTGGCAGCGGCAACATTTTTAACTATAGGCCTTATCAAAGAGAAAAGATTTCAACTTACTCTTGAATAAAGAGAGAGTGTCTGCCCCCCGAACTGAACTGGGAAGATGGTTCCACAGGAGGGGAGCTTGATAACTGAAAGCTCTACCTCCCAATCTATTTCTAGAGACCTTGGGGACCACCAGTAGTTTGGATTTTTGGGAGTGCAGAGCTCTGGTTGGATGATGGGGAACTATGAGTTCTTGCAGATAAGAAGGAGCCATACCATTAAGGGCTTTATAAGTTAGGAGCAATATCTTGAATTCAATTCTATATTTTATTGGGGTTTAATGTAAAGAAGCTAAAACTGGGGTAATGTGATCTCTTCTCCCTGTTCTCATTAGGATACGTGCAGCTGCATTCTGAGTGAGTTGGAGAAACTTTATGGACTTATTAGGACAACCTGATAAAAGTGAATTACAGTAGTCTAACTTAGAGGTGATAAAGGTGTGTACAAGTTTCTCTGCATCTTTATGAGACAGGATGGACCTAATTTTAGAGATACTATGCAGATGGAAGAAGGCAGTCTTAATGGTTTGCTGTATATGAGAGTTGAAAGACATGTCTTGGTCAAAGACAACTCCAAGATTCCTAACAGAAAACGTAGAAGGCTGCCAGCTGGGGGCCAGCTGAGACGCTGCTCAATGGGAGGCAGGGATGAGGGAAAACATGGGCTCAGTGCCGAGACGGCATCTCAACCCATGGTGACAGAGCCCCTCCTCAAGGTCGGGCTCCTGAACGACCAGGAACATCCCAGCCCCCCCCCCCCCCCACCTAGGGTGGGAGGAAGGGAGGCGGACCGGAGGGGAAGAAGCCAAGGGAAGGACAACACCAATGGGGCAATGTAGGGTAGCGGGAAAGAAAAACCCAAATACAATACTGACAACAGAACAATTAACCCAGGTACAGATGGGGAGAAGAACTGGGTCAGCACGCCGGTTACATACTACCCAGAGAGTACCAACCATGCGTGACCCATAGCAAGAAAAAAAAAAAAAAAACCACCAAAAAGGTACAGGGCAAAAAATGCTGAGTATGGTCAAATAAAGGGAAAACACAATACACAGCACCAATATAAGTACATACACCAGTACAATGCCATTTAGTATTGTTATCTTACTAGAAAGAATACTTCTAGCATGTTTGAGGCCAAGAACAATGACTTCAGTTTTATCTGTATTCAGCAATAGAAAGTTGTTGTCCATCCAGGTTTTAATATCCTTAAGACACTCCTGGAGTGAACCCAAATGGCTGGGATCATCTGGATTGATGGATAAATATAATTGAGTGTCGTCAGCATAACAATGAAAATGAATAGAATGCTTCCTCATAATGTCTCTCAAAGGCAGCATATATAATGTAAACAATACTGGTCCAGGTACCGATCCCTGTGGAACTCCATAGCTAACCGTGGTCTGGGTAGAGGACTTGTTATGGACATGAACAAACTGGGAACGGTCTGATAGATAAGACTGGAACCATCTTAGCGTTGTTCCTTTCAAACCAATTCACTGTTCAAGTCTCTCTAGCAGAATATGGTGGTCAATGGTGTCAAAGGCAGCACTAAAGTCCAATAAGACAAGGACTGAGACAAGTCCTTTGTCAAATGCCATAAGGAGGTCATCACTAACTTTCACTAAGGCTGTCTCTGTGCTGTGGTGTTTCCTAAAACCTGACTGAAATTTCTCAAATATAGAATTATTTTCTAAAAAAGTGCACAGTTGGTTGGCGACTACTTTTTCGAGGATCTTAGAAAGGTAGGAGAGGTTAGATATTGGTCTATAATTGGCCAAACTCCCAGAATCAAGTGAAGGTTTTTAAGTAGAGGTTTAATTACTGCCACTTTAAAAGACTGCAGTACATGTCCTATCAATAGAGACATATTAATTATGTTCAAAAGCGGTGGACTAATCAGAGATAGCGATTCCTTCGGGAGTCTAGCGGGGATTGGGTCTAAGAGACAGGTAGTTGGTTTAGAAGCTGACACTATTAGGGCTAGATCAGAATGAGTAATACGAGAAAATTCAGAAAAGTGGAGT
Organism: Pholidichthys leucotaenia; assembly: GCA_020510985.1. Classification (NCBI taxonomy): domain Eukaryota; kingdom Metazoa; phylum Chordata; class Actinopteri; order Cichliformes; family Pholidichthyidae; genus Pholidichthys; species Pholidichthys leucotaenia. The sequence goes on along the minus strand of CM035840.1, from coordinate 385,391,687 downwards.
TCTGAGCCTGTGGGCACAGCAGTGTTTTAAGGGGGCTATTTTTTGGAATAGTATTCCTAATACTGACAATTTTGTCATTAAAAAAATTCAAAAAGTCATCAGCACTAAGAGTTGGAGGAATGTAGGGATCTATGGCATTTTGGCTCTTGGTTAGCTGAGCCACAGTGTTAAAATGAAATCTATGGTTGTTTTTATTTTCTTCTATCAAGGATGAATAGTACTGTCACCTAGCACTAGAGAGAGATTTCTTATAGGTGATAAGGCTGGCATTCCAGGCTGAATATGATTCTTCTGTCTTATTTGCACGCCTAAGCCTTTCACAGAATCTGACTTTCTGTTTTAACTCACGAGTGTGGAAGTTGTACCATGGAGCTAATCTCCTATTTTTAATAGTTTTCTTTTTAAGAGGGGCTATGGAGTCAAGTGTTGTCTGTAGTGAGGCTGCAGTACTATCAACTAAGAGGTCTAATTCTAATGAATTCAAGCAGTCAGTGCTGTTCTCTGCTATATTGAGACATGGTAATAGAGCAAGTGCTGAAGGGATTAATTCTTCAAAGCGATCCACAGCACTCTCAGGTAAGTATCTGGTAACTATATTTCTGCTTGATGCTGTAAAATCAGATAACACAAATTTGAAAGTTATCAAGTAATGGTCAGTCAGTGTAGGATTTTGAGGAATGACAAGCAGCTCATCAATTTCTACACCATAGGCCAAGACCAGGTCAAGGGTGTGATTATGATGATCAGTTGGTTTACTAACACACTGAGAAAAAAAAACGTTGAATTTAAGAGGGAGAGAAATGCTACACTATGACTACCATTATCAACGTCTATATGAATGTTAAAATCACCAGCTATGATAATCTTGGCTGAACTGAGGACTAAGGTTGTTAAGAACTCAGAGAATTCAGACATAAATTCAGCAAAAGAAGCACTGGGAGGGCGACATACTGTGGTAAATAAAATAGGCTGTTCTGTCCTCCAGGATGGGTGTGCCAAGCTAAAAATTAAGCATTCAAAAGAGTTATAATTTGAGTTTAATTTAGGCTGAGGGTTCACTGGTAATGTGGGTTCATATATTACCCTGACACCACCATGCATAGCCATGTTTCTGTAAGACAGAGTATATTTATATTGTAATCCATGATCATATCATTAATTGAGGTCGCTTTATCGGACAGTGATCTTATATTCAGCAGTCCGCTTTTAATTATTTTATTTTTCTGTGGTAGATTAACGGTTTTAATCTTTATCAAGTTATGTTGTATTTGTCTTGGTTTATAATGCTTCGGGTGTCGGGGGACAGACACAATCTCTATAGGGTTGTGAATTGAAGACTGATCTAAACAGAGAGAATTATTTGGATTAATAGGAATAATATGAGAAGTGGAAGCAAAAGAAAGCCCAGGCACTTTGGGGTGAGGTGACACACCAGCTTTCAGTCACTGTACTAAAAAATGCTGAATCGAATAAAATGGATTGTCCCTTAAAACACGCGCACCAAGTCTATTTAGATGGATGCCATCTGGCCTCATAAATAATGGGTGGTTCCAAAACAGGTTGAAATTGTCTATAAAACCATTGTTAAAAGTAGGACATGTTAAGCACAGCCAGGAATTAAGGGAAAGAGTTCTGCTGAAATAATTGCAGCCTCTTCTAAAAGGAGCATGTGGTCCAGAGATAAACACATGTTTGCCAATTCAATTCAATTCAATTCAACTTTATTTATATTGCGCCATTTCACAACAACAGTCATCTCATAGCACTATCAACTGTAGGGGGGAACCCCCACAGTTGCAGAAAGACCCCAGCAATCAGGCGATCCCCTGTGAGCAAGCACTTGGCGACGGTGGAGAGGAAAAACTCCCTTTTAACAGGAAGAAACCTCCAGCAGAACCAGGCTCAGGGAGGGGCAGTCATCTGCTGCGACTGGCTGGGGGGTGAGGGGATAGAGAAGAAGAAAAGAACAGACATGTAGAGAGCAAACAGCACGATGGGGACTCAATCTATGGGAGAGAACAAACAGATGTTAATGACCAGCAAAAAAAAAATATTTCATAGAGAGTGAGGAAAGGAGTGAGGCCCAGTGCATTACTGGAGGTCCCCCGGCTGACTAAACCTATTAGCAGCATAACTAAGGGAGGGTTCAGAAACACATGATCCCTCCCTAATTGTAGGCTATATCAAAAAGGTAGGTTTTAGCCCTATTCTTAAAAACAGAGATCGAGTCTGACTCCCGAATCCAGATTGGCAGCTGATTCCACAGGAGAGGAGCTTGATAACTGAAGGCTCTGCCTCCCATTGTACTTTTGGAGATTCTAGGTATTACAAGTAATCCTGCATTTTGGGAGCGTAGTGCTCTGTTAGGATAATACGGTAGTATCAGATCTTTTAAATAAAAAGGAGCCTGATTGTTTAGAGCTTTGTAAGTAAGAAGAAGGATTTTAAACTTAATTCTAAACTCTATGGGAAGCCAATGAAGGGAGGCCAGAACCGGAGAGATATGATCTCTCTTTCTAGTACCAGTTAAAACTCTTGCTGCAGCATTTTGGATCAGCTGAAGACTTTTTAAAGATGTTTTAGGACAGCCTGATAATAAAGAATTACAATAATCTAATCTCGAGCTAACAAAAGCGTGGATCAGTTTCTCAGCATCACTCTGAGACAAGATGCTCCTAATCTTGGCAATATTACGCAAATGATAGAAGGCAGTCTTAGAAACAAATTTAATATGTGAATTGAAGGACAAATCCTGATCAAAAATAACTCCAAGGTTCCTCACAGAGCTATTAAGAGAAAGAGTAACCGCATCCTAACTGAAAGTTTGATTTGGAAAGGAATTTCTAAGGTTTTTTGGACCAACAAGAATGACTTCAGTCTTATCTGAATTTAATAGCAGGAAATTACAAGTCATCCAAGCTTTGATTTCCTTAAGACAGGCTTCTAACTTGGCTAATTGATTACTATCATCTGGCTTCATTGACAGGTATAATTGTGTGTCATCTGCATAACAATGAAAATGTATACAGTGCTTTCTAATAATGTTGCCTAACGGAAGCATATATAGATAGATAGATAGTTTATTTCGAACACAAAAATATAACAAATACAAGCAAATGGCAAATGCAATAAAGTAACATTATACACTGTTCGAAAGGGAGAAGGAAGAAGTGAACACTTATTAATTCCATCTCCTCTTTTCCATAGATACACCCATGTGAATTTTATACAAATTACCACCTTTAAGACCCCAAGTAAACAATTTACTGTATTTTTTACAAATCAACATTAACACCCATCCATTCTAACATACAATGATGTCCATACAACAAAACCAGCCTCAAACAACACAGATATAAACAGTGCTGTCCTACCCACCATTCCATAGTGTCCCATAATATCCCAGAGTGAACATAATGAATCGTACATATAACTACTACCCTTCTAACATATACCCTTTCAGCAAATGATGCTTATACCTCTTTTTGAATTGATTTCTGTTTGTACATAGTTTCAGTTCCGGCTCTAGACTGTTCCACAAATCCACCCCACAGACAGATATGAACATACTTTTCTTGGTAGTACGTATCTTGGGTTTTGTAAAGTTTAAGTCTCCCCTCAAATTATGATCATTGTCTCTTTTTTTAAATATTTTTTGTATATTAGTTGGTAGTTGATTATTAATTGCCCTGTACATTACTTGTGCTGTCTTAAATTTAACTAAATCGATGAACTTTATGACATGTGACTTTAAGAACAACGAATTGGTATGGTCTCTATATCCTGCATTGTTTATTATCCTTATAGCTCTTTTTTGTAATGTGCATATTAACTGTAGGTTGGTTTTGTAGGTGTTTCCCCAGACTTCTACACAGTAGTTAAGTTAAGATGTATAAACTAAAAAGAGTAGGGCCTAGCACAGATCCCTGTGGAACTCCATGACTAAGCTTTGAGTTGAAAGAAAACTCATTATTTACATGAACAAACTGGAACCTATCAGATAAATAAGATCTAAACCATTGCAACGAAGTTCCATTAAGTCCAACATAGTGTTCTAATCTATCAAGTAGAATATTATGATCGATAGTATCAAAAGCTGCACTAAGGTCTAAAAGGACAAGTACAGAAACTAGTCCATTATCAGATGCAATGAGGCGGTCGTTAGTGACCTTTGCTAAGGCTGTTTCAGTACTATGATGGATTCTAAACCCAGATTGAAACTCTTCAAGTAAACCATTTCCCTGCAGGTGGTCAAATAATTGAGTAGCAACAACTCTTTCTAAGATTTTTGAAATGAAAGGGAGATTAGAGATTGGTCTATAGTTAGCTAAAGCTCCTGGATCTAGCGTTGGCTTTTTGAGTAAGGGTTTAATTACAGCCGTTTTAAAAGCCTGCGGTACATGGCCTAAAGTTAATGAAGAATTGATTATATGAAGAATAAAGCTACCAATAAGTGGGAAGACTTCTTTAAATAACCTGGTAGGAATAGGGTCTAAAAGACAAGTTGAAGGTTTGGATGAGGAAACTATTTTGTCTAACTCACAAAGGTCGATTGGAGTAAACTCATCAAGACAGACATCAATAGAAGGAGTTGTAGTAGTTACAGTATTTAAGTTAACTGTGGGAAGAATCTGATTGATTTTATCTCTGATGGATGAAATTTTATTATTGAAAAAGTTCATAAAGTCCTGACTAGTAAGCTCTAAGGGAATGCTAGGATTGACAGAGTCCTGACTCTTTGTCAACCTGGCTACAGTACTGAAAAGAAACCTGGGATTATTCTTGTTCTCTTCTATTAATGCAGAGTAATAACTCGTTCTAGCTTTTCTAAGAGATTTTTTATAAATTAAAAGATGATTTCTCCAAGCTAAATAGATTTCATCTAAATTAGTAGAGCGCCATTTTCTTTCTAATTGACGAGTCTTCTGTTTTAAGCTACGAGTTTCTGTGTTGAACCAAGGAGTTAGAAATCTCTGATTAGACTTTTTCTTTTTTAAGGGGGCCACCAAGTCTAGAGTCTGATGCAGAGAAGCTGAAACACTATCCACCATGTTATCAATTACAGAAGGAGCAAGCTGTCTATAGCTTATTTCCGTTGTGTTGACATATGGCATAGAGGAAACAATCTGCATAAATTTGGAAACAGCATCATCTGAGAGGCATCTACTGTAATAATATTTTTCTTTAGGAGCCAAATAGTCAGAAATAGTAAAATCAAAGGTTAACAGACAATGGTCTGACAGTACAGGGTTATGAGGAGACACTACAAGATTTTCTATTTCTATGCCATATGTCAAAACAAGGTCCAATGTATGGTGGAGGTAATGAGTAGAATTTCCTACTTTCTGAGAAAACCCAATCGAATCTAATATTGAATTGAATGCCACATTAAGGCAGTCACTATCTACATCCACATGTATATTAAAGTCCCCTACTATAATTATTCTATCAGATTTCAGCACTAAATCAGCTAAGAAATCAGCAAATTCGGATAAAACTTCTGAGTAGGTTGATGGGGGACGATAAACTATGGCAAATAAAATTGGGTTTAACCTAAAATTGCTAAAGTGCCCAATACTGAGGACCAGGCCCTCAAAGGAATTATAACATGTTTTTTGCTTTACATTAACTAGTAATTTGGAATGGTAAATTGTTGCTACTCCTCCTCCACGACCAGAACGTCTGGGATTTTGACAGTTTAAATAACCAGAGGGAGTTGATTCATTTAAACCAACATAATCCTCTTGTCCTAACCAAGTCTCTGTAAGGGAAATTAAATCAATCTGATGATCAATTAACAAATCATGGACTAACAGAGACTTGGGAGTTAGAGACCTAATATTTAATAAACCACATTTAATTTTTAAATTATGAGGAGGAACAGAGGCCAAATTATTCAATTTAGAGGCTTTATGTTTAATTTGAGTTTTACCAATATTTTGCTTTATCACTTTGGGATGCTTATACATTATATTTTTATTCACTTTGGAGGGAGCACAGTTCTGCCACAGTTCTTAAGAGTGGACAGAAGGCTCCTGAAGTCTCTCTTTAAGATCTCAGATGTTTCATCTGTGATGTTGTTGCATCCAACATACACAATAACAGTTTTAGCATGGGGGTATTAATTTAATAGGTTAGGGGTAAGAGCCTCAGTGTCTGACACTGTAGCCCCAGAAAAAAATTTTGTAACACAGTACCTGCTTCTGACGTTTCTTATAATGGAATCACTAATTAGATAGATAGATTGATAGACAGATAGATAGATAGATGTACTTTATTGATCCCAAACTGGGAAATTACAATGTAACAGCAGCATGACAGTTGACAATCAAACAACAGAAACACACACATGACAGACAAAGGGATTACCCATGGAAAGAAAAAACTAACACGACTATAAAACCTATAAACATCATATCTTAATATATGATGACCCGTATAAACAGTCCTGGATTACTAATTATTGGATTTTTAATTACTAATTACCAGCATCATCTGGAGGGACTTTGTCGGTGGTTACTGTAGTGGTAAATAGTTTTGTTGTTGTTGTTGCTGTTGAGGCGGCAGGATGCCGGTGTGGGGGTGACACGGGGGGTTGCGCTCTCTTCTTTTTGGAGCTCGTGTAAAGTTCGGCACACCTAGGGTAGTTTTAATCTGGGGCTTGTGGGTTTGGCCCTCTGCTGAAGGAGAAGGGCTGGCCATGTGGGGGAGATCAGCATCCAGGTGGAGGAAATCTTCCAAGGAAAAGATGTCAAATCTGTTTTCCAATGAGAGGGGAAAGGAGGAGGCACAGCCGTGCCTTGTCGATCCCAGACATTTGCTGTTTGACCCAACCATGGTCCAGGACTGAGAAGAACCACCCAGGGCTTTAGGTTTTTAGGTTTAGCTCCGAGCTGAAGCCAGTGTTTAGTGGTACAGTCCTGGACAGCTGAGGTGACCGGAGTAGGGGTGGAGGTGGATGGCAATATGCTAATTTCACCCAGGTAGGTAGCCATCTCTGCTAGCTGTGAATCCATGGCTGGCACCGACGTCCGACCAAAAATGATCGCGTCCAGATAATTTTCAGCCTCCCGAATCTTAGAGGTTAGAGAGTCTCGGTTCCAACTCAGAAACCTTCTTAGAGAGGGAAACACAGCTGTCACAGGTTGGAGAGGGAGCCATGGCTTTCCAGGCTAGGGGTGGCTAACCAAAACAAACAGGTTAGCCTAGCCCAGTTTGTTAACCAAGAAAAATCAAGTGGCAAGATTCCTCGGTCCAGTAAAATTATAAGTGGGTAAAAATTGTCAAGAACGATGATGCAGAAATTCCAACTGTTTGACAGCGTCTAGCAGCGTCTGACAGTGCCTGACTCATAAAATGCTCCTTATGGCGTGCGTCTCAAAAAGTCTCTGACAACTAAGTCCAACTCCTAGCCTGCCCGTGTGGTTTAGTCTCTAAGCCCGGCGGAACTGCTTTTACTAATAGGAGAAGGGGCGAGGGCGGATCTCTGGCGCCTTAAAACCAGATGCTTCGGGTAGATGGTGGCTCGTCAACCTGGGAAGGTAGCCCATCTAGGGGAAGGTAAACCCTGATTTCAAACCTCTGCTGCCTTGCGGCATACCCGGTCACGGGAAAGGCTTCGGGAGTCAACCCTGAGGAAAAATCCGGAGTCGGAGCCCCTAAGGCAGTTCTATGTTGTGCTCAACATCGTTCTGGCAGCTCCTGCAACGGCGCTGGTGCCAAACTGTAGCAGCCCTGCTGTTCCTTTGGATTCATCAGTGACGTGGAGAGGGGGGACATGCTGCATGGGCAACATCTTGTCCTCCATATCTTCCTGCCCAGGCCTGAATCCTACCAACGCCCAACGCTAGAAGGTAGAACACCGGATCACTGGAGAGGACACTCCAGCTTCGCCTTTGGCGTAGACAAAACACGGGGAATGACAGTTACCGGTTATAAGCCATTGCTCAATTGGTGTAGAGCGTGGCGCCAGGGGTTGTTCCCGACGGTGGGAGGGATCATCAGATCTCACTGGACAGCTACCGCCCGCCTCAAGCTGGGCAGCCCCCAGCCAATAAGGTGTTGTCCCGCCACAGCTTGCTTTCCTCATTGGGTGCATGGGGATAAGGAGAAATCCAAACAGCAGGCTGAGAACCTTCGCACCAGGCAAGACAATAAAACAAAAGAGACCAACTCTAAAACTGGGAACTTGGAACGTCCGCACTATGATGACAGGACTCGCTGCTAACCTCAAGGACATCAACGACACCAGGAAGACTGCCATCATCAGTAATGAGCTGAAGAGACTGGGAGTGGATATCGCCACTCTCCAGGAAACACGGTTAGCTGATGCAGGCACACTGAGAGAGAAGGACTACACGTTCTACTGGCAGGGAAAGGGCAGTGACGAACACAGGGAACACGGAGTGGGCTTCGCAGTGAAGAACACTTTGCTGAAGATGGTGGAACCGGGCAGCAATGGCTCTGCACGACTCCTCACCCTCCGCCTGAACACCACTCAAGGCCCAGTCACCCTCGTCAGTGTGTATGCCCCAACACAGACAGCCACACCAGAGGCAAAAGACGAGTTCTACGAGAATCTCGCAACAACTGTCAGGATCATCCCCAACTCTGAACAACTCATTCTCTTTGGAGACTTCAATGCCAGAGTGGGTGCTGACCACGACTCCTGGCCCTCCTGTCTTGGACCTTTTGGCGTGGGCAGAATGAACGACAACGGACAGCGGCTGCTCGAGTTCTGCACATATCACGATCTGTGCATCACAAACTCGTTCTTCAAGACCAAGCCCCAACACAAGGTTTCCTGGCAACATCCACGCTCAAAGCACTGGCACCAGCTAGACTTGATCCTGACCAGGCGCACCTCACTGAAGAACGTGCTAATCACCCATTCGTTCCAGAGTGCAGATTGCAACACAGACCATTCATTGGTGTGTTGCAAGGTCAAGCTGCAGCTGAAGAAATTCCATCGTGCTAGACAACCTGGAAAGGCACGGATTGACATCAGCAAGATGGCCCAACCAGAACTTGTTGAGCAGTTTGCCTCCACCTTTGAGAAGGAACTTGGTGTACCACAAGGAGGAGAATCTGCAAAGCAGAAGTGGGAAGAGCTGCGAAACACCATCTACCGCACAGCCTTGGCTACCTTTGGGAGGAAGACCTCGAAGTCACAGGACTGGTTTGATGCCAAGTTGACCGAGATGACCCCCATCATTGAAGCCAAGCGCTCAGCACTTGCTGAGTACAAGAAGTACCCAAACGAGAAGAATCTCCAGATTCTCAGGGCTGCGAGAAGCAAAGTTCAGCAGACTGCTCAGCGCTGTGCCAACGAGTACTGGACTCAGCTCAGCCAAGACATTCAAACTGCTGCCATAACAGGGAACATCCGTGGTATGTGCGATGGCATCAAGAAAGCACTTGGTCCGGCTCAGAGCAAGACGGCCCCCCTCAAATCTTCCACTGGGGAGATGATCACAGAGAAGAACAAGCAGATGGAGAGATGGGCGGAACACTACTCCGACCTCTACTCTAGACAGAACACCGTGACACCGTCAGCCCTTGATGCCATCGACTGCCTGCCATCCATGGACGAACTTGACGCCGAGCCAACCATCGACGAACTCAGTAAGGCCATTGATAGCTTGGCCGCTGGCAAGGCACCCGGCAACGACGGCATACCCCCTGACCTGATCAAGCACTGCAAGACCGCCCTACTGCTGCCATTGCATGACGTCCTCTGCCAGTGCTGGAAGGAAGGTGCCGTACCACAGGACATGAGGGACGCCAAGATCATCACCCTCTACAAAAACAAAGGGGAGAGAAGCGACTGCAACAACTACAGGGGCATTTCCCTCCTCAGCGTTGTTGGCAAAGTCTACGCACGAGTTGTTCTCGTTCGTCTACAGAAGCTTGCCGAACGTGTCTACCCCGAGTCTCAGTGTGGCTTCCGCGCTGAGCGATCGACGGTAGACATGATATTCTCCATCCGCCAACTCCAGGAGAAATGCAGAGAACAGAACATGCCTCTGTACGTCGCCTTCATCGACCTCACCAAAGCGTTCGATCTGGTCAACAGAGAGGGCCTTTTCAAGGTCCTGCCAAAGATAGGATGCCCACCAAAGTTGCAAAGCCTCATCGAATCGTTTCACACCAACATGCAGGGGATAGTGCAGCACGATGGCAACGTCTCAGAGCCATTCAACATACGCAGCAGAGTGAAACAGGGCTGTGTACTTGCGCCAACCCTCTTTGGGATTTTCTTTGCTATGCTCCTGAGGCATGCCTTCAGCACAGCAACAGAGGGAATCTACCTGCACACAAGATCTGACGGCAGGCTTTTCAACCTCGCCCGCCTGAAAGCCAGAACCAAAGTACGCGAGGCTCTAATCAGAGACATGCTGTTCGCAGACGACGCTGCAGTCGCAACCCACACACAGCAGGAGCTTCAGACCCTGATGGACCGCTTCTCCCAGGCATGCAAGGACTTCGGGCTTACCATCAGCCTGAAGAAGACTAACGTCTTGGCGCAAGGCACGGAAGCACCACCAACCATCACCATTGATGACTACAAGCTGGAGGTCGTGAATCAGTTCACGTACCTGGGGTCCACGATCATCAACAACCTCTCCCTTGATACAGAGATCAACAAGAGGATTGGAAAATCAGCCTTCACACTCGCTCGCCTCACCACACGAGTGTGGGAGAATCCCAAACTCTCTGTCAAGACGAAAATGGCAGTGTACAACGCCTGCGTCATCAGCACACTGCTTTATGGGAGTGAGACGTGGACAACATATGCCCGGCAGGAAAAGAGACTGAACTCCTTCCACTTGCGCTGCATTCGCCACATCCTGGACATATCCTGGCAGGACAAAGTGCCCAACACAGAAGTTCTGTCCCACGCCGGCCTTCCCTCCATGTTCACTCTACTCAGGCAGCGCAGGCTCCGCTGGCTAGGCCACGTTCACCGTATGGAGGATGGCAGAATCCCCAAAGACGTCCTCTATGGAGAACTGGCAACTAGCAGGAGAGACGTTGGCCACCCACAGCTGCGCTTTAGAGACGTCTGCAAGAGAGACATGAGGGCCCTGGATATCAACACAGAGCGCTGGGAGGACCTTGCAACGGACCGCTCTAAATGGAGAGGCACCCTGACCAGACAGCTCAAGGCGGGTGAAGAGAGACTGACTGCTGCAGCAGATGAAAAAAGGACCCGCAGGAAGAACCACCACAGACCCAGCAGCACGGAGACCACCCACAAGTGTGACCTGTGTGACAGGGACTGTCATTCGCGCATCGGCCTGTTCAGCCACAGGCGGTGCTGTTCCAGCAGAGTAGACGTTTAGGATTCTCTTCCATGGTCATCATAGACCGACGGAGGCCGACGGTAGGAGAGCTGTATCTGGTGCTTCTTTATTAGAATAAATAATATTAAATAGTCTTCTTACATTATGGAAGCCTTGTCTTCCCTTTATAAAGCCATTCTGATCTCGATTAATAATATTTGGTAAAATTTCTTGTATTCGTCTTGCTAAAATTTTACAGATTATCTTAAGGTCGGCATTTAATAGGCTTATTGGTCTCATATTTTCACATTTATTAGAGGGTTTACCTGGTTTTGGCAACAGTATAATTAACCACTTGCACTCCGGGCAATTTTCCTAAAAATGCCAAAAAATAACGTGCCCAAAGTAAATCGAAAGCTGTTATTCAACCCTTTGCAGCATCTTCATGGGGTTGGTCTCATTTAAAAGAAAACACTTTGAATTTTTTTGGCAAAAAAAACATAATCTCTCTACGTGCTCCGGCCACTGAGTTACAGTCATCTAAACATACTGAACTTGAAGAAAATAAATTTGGACACAGTGTTTTTTTGGATACAAATGCTTACAAATAACACACAGCTGTCCGATCCGGCTGGAAAATGCAACAGAAATGTAGAACCAAGTGTTATCAAGCTGAGATCCAAATTTGGTAACAATACCACAAAAAATGAATATTTTACACAGCTTTGTTCTCAGGTAGTTCCCAGGCGTTTTGGAACTGTGCCAAATTGTGCCAAATGGCACAGTTTGGAAAAACATCTGTAACTTTTGAATAATTCAATGTAGAATCTTCATTTTGGGTTCTAATGAAAGGTCACACTCAGGGCTGTGTCTGTGTGTGTGGGGGGGGGGGGGTTGTCCCCCCCCCCGCTAAAAAAGACGGGAGATCGGCCCTCGCCACATGATGGATTACACTCCTTGCATGTTTTCACAGCGCCCCCCCCTCGCTACTGTGTGTGTGGGGGGGGGGGGGGGGTTGTCCCCCCCCCTCGCTACTGTGTGTGTGTGGGGGGGGGGTTGTCCCCCCCCCTCGCTGCAGAAGACGGCCATCGCTACATGAAGGAATAGACTCATATGCTTCCCCCCGTGGACCGGGGGCGTTCGGACCGTGAACGCCCCCCCCCCCGCTCCTCTTCTGCAGCGGGAGGGAGGGGGGGGGCGTTCACGGTCCGAACACAGCAAATGAACCGTTTATCGCGGCGCACGCACTTCGTACTTCGTGCGCAGTACAGTTGTAATTTACCGATCGGTCAAAAGTCATTTTTGGATTACAGTTTTCAGGGAGAAATAATAATTTAGCTTATAACACCTTACCTCTTCACAGCAGCAGAGTCGTGGCGAACTTCTCTTCCCCATTGTAAGACGAACGCAACGCTGCTCGGCTCGTGGATCCCGATCAAAACATAATTCCATTATTTTGGTGAATGATTTACGACCTTTGTCGTCGGCCTTCGTCGGTCTATGATGACGGAAGAGAATCCTAAACGTCTATTCTGCTGGAATGAGTGCAGATCCCACTTGTGGGTGGTCTCCATGCTGCGGGGTCTGTAGTAGATTCGTCCAGCGTCCTTTGTTTTCATCTGTTGCAACAGTAAATCTCTCTTCACCCAGCCTGAATTTCTGTGCTTCAATTGGCTCCTGCGTTCACAGTAGGCGGGTCCTCCTTCCTAGATTTTCACTCATTGGCTCTTCAAGGTTTCAGAAACCCAATTCAAGGCTCTTATTAGTCGAATGAGAGGTCAATCAGATGAACTAATCTGTTCGCGGCTGTCTCTGCAGTTTTTTTTTTAGTGGCGCTTGGACGCCACTACATCACCATCACCACCATCATGTGTCATGCGTCCAAGCGCGCACGAGGGCGCTCTCGTGCGCCCTAGAACGCAGAGACTTGCCCGCCCGCGGAACAACGGAGTGCAGGTGGTTAAGGCATTATTCATGTATGATGGTAAATTACTATTTTGAAATGCTTCTAAAACCATTTCCAAAAAAGGTTTTATTAATTTATTCTTAAATTTTTTATAAAGGTCAACTGGAAGACCATCTGGTCCTGCACTTTTTCCTGATTTCATATTATCAATGGCTAGCCCAACTTCTTCTTGACTAATTTTAGACTCCAGTATCTCCCTGTTTTCATTTGGAATACACGGTATAGATAGTTCGTTCAAAAACCCATTTAGTTTTGTTAAGTCAGATTCATTTTTGGTATCATATAATTTTTCATAGTAATCTCTAAAGGCTCTATTAATTTCTAAAGGATCTATAACTACCTGTCTGTTACTTATAATACTGGTAATTGGTGTTTTAAATTCTAATTGTTTAATCTGCCATGCCAATAATTTTCCTGATTTTTCACCTTGTTCATAAAAAGATTGTTTCAATCTTAGAAGACTCGAGGCAGCTCTATTCGCTGATTTTTTGTCATATTCAGCTCTCAAAATCAGTAATTCGTTCTCCAACCTTGGATCACTTCCTGCATACACTTTTTCTTGAAGACTTTTTATTTTATGTTCCAATTGGGCTCTCTCCTTTCGAGTCTTCTTAGATTTTGAGCCTGTATAACTAATAATATGTCCCCTAATAAAAGCTTTGAAAGTCTCCCACTTTACACATGCTGATGTTTGTGTAGCATTGATGTCAAAGAACTCATCTATCTGTTTTTCTATGTACTTAACAAATTCCTCATCCTGAAGCCATTTATGCTGAAATTGCCATCTACTTGATTCCTTTGTCAATTTCTTATCTACATATATTAGACAGCAGGGTGCATGATCAGAGATCACGATGTTATCATAAAAGCAGTTTTGAATCTTGGACCTTAATTCTGTGGAGATCAAAAAATAATACGTGAGAATGTCTTGTAGGTATTGGAATAACAAGAGTAGGCTTTAACTTGTGGTTTCATTTCTCTCCATATATCTAGCAATCTCAATTCTTTCATAAAATGATTAATGGTCATCCTACATCCATTGTGCGTACAGTCCAGTCCTGTTGATCTATCTATACCGGGATTCAATGTACAGTTAAAATCCCCTGCTATTATATGTTGCCCTGTAAGTGATGATAAGATAAGAAATAAATTAGCAAAGAACTTTTGATCATCTATATTGGGACCATATAAGTTCACCAAATTTATATTTTCTAATAGCAAAGATCCTTGAATGATTAAATATCTTCCAAATTTGTCTCCAATTACATTTTTCACTTGAAATGGGACTGATTTATGTATGAGAGTCATAACTCCCCTGGCTCGGGATGAAAATGATGAGGTGAAAACACTTCCTTGCCATCTACTCCTAATTCTTTTTACATCCTCCTCTATTAGATGAGTTTCTTGTAAAAACACAATTTTTGAACCCATGTCTTTTATTTTATTCGTAACTTGTTTAAGTTTTTTTAAATTTTGTAGACCTCTGCAATTCCATGAAGTTAAATTAAGATTAACGCTTTGGTTTATGATCAATAGGGAGTTTGGGATTACCTTGCAGTGTAAACATGCTCATACAGAGAAGCAAAAAAATGAGTGGTTGAACATTCATCCTACAAACTACACACAAACAAATTCCCCCTTCCCACATTTGTGGCGATCCCCCCAAAATCAAAAGAAAAATTCCGTCTCCTGATATAGCCATCGACCGCTCCACACCCACGAGGAACAGCCAAAGCCACTCCTTCTTCATCCTCCCAATCACCCTAACTCTACTGCTTTTAATGACGTAACATTAACTCTCCTCTGTAGTTTTCCAACTTAACTCCAAAATTTTTAGCAACTTTGTACATCATAGTTTGTTTTGTTTTTTTTAATATATAATACAATCTATATTTTGTAAACTTGCTATTTGCTTCAAGTCAGTCAGATGCCTGTGCAAATGCTTAAATATTCTACCTTATATTTTGTTCATGCTTAGCTCCCACCAGTCTCTTCTTGGATCTTCTTGATGAACTCCTGCGCCTCCTCTGGGGTCTTGAAGATGTGTGTTCTGCCCCCATACGTGGTCAACAGTCTCGCAGGATAAATTACACCATGATGAATCCCAAGGTTGCGCAGCTCTTTATGTACGGGATCAAACTGCTTCCTCAATTGTTGGATTCCTGTGGCCAAATCTGGGTAGAACCGCACCTGCTGGTCCTGGTGTTTAATCTCTCCTTTAGCTCGTGCAGCGTTGAAGATCTTCATCCTGTCTCTGTTGCTGAGGAACTTCATAATTAGGGTCCTCGGTGGTCCCTTATCTCTCCGTGGGCCAATACGGTGTGTGCTTTCCAGAACCACTGCTGATTGCAGCTCCGCGCTGCCCAGCGCCTCCGGAATCCACTTCTCCAGAAAGTTACATGAGTCCCGACCTTCTGATTCCTCCGGTAGACCCACCAGCCTCAAGTTGTTCCGTCTCGACCGGGACTCCAAATCCAGGACATTATCTTCCAGACATTTATTTTTTTTTTACAAAGTGTGCACCTTTAATTGAAGACCGGTGACATCATCCTCAGCACTAGAGACACGAAGCTCCACCTGCGCCATTCGTTCTACACAGTCACCCAATTCCTTTCCCATTCCTTCCAACGCTGCCATAATCCCATCAAATTTAGAGGAAAAGTCTGCTCTCATTGAACTTATGGCAGCTAGCACCGCACCTGTGCCGTTTCCCGCAGATACCGCACCGCTGCTAGCTTCCTCCGCCATATATGGAGCTTTATCTACTGTGTCACAGACGTGAAAGTCCGTTAATTTGGACTGTTTCAGCGGCTCGCTTTTTCCTCTACCTGGTTTTCCAGCCTTAGGCTTCACCGACATATCCTCGCCCAAACGCTGGGAGACGTTCTGTCCCAAATGAGAGAGTTATTTGCCGATTTTTTTTCTCCAGGAGCAGAGCAGAGTGAGACGTGTCCTTCTCACGTGGCAGCCATAACCGGAAGTCGAGTACATAGTATTTGATACGAGAAGTGAAATCATCTTAAAAACATATATGCTGCCTCTTAAAGCATAAATTCTTTAAAATTTTAGTGACGAAGATATTCTACTTTATGAAGGAACAAAACAGTGTGTCTACATTTTACATGTAATAATTTTTTTATAGTGGACATACAAAATTAATTCTTCCTGAAGATAAGGAGGCATATATCAAATCATATCAATGAAAGCATTTCAAACCATAATTGTCTATCACAGGGTCCAGCAATAATCTTCAAAAGTGGATGTTGTCTGTGGAGAATGACAGGTTAGTTCATTGTTCACAATTAATAGTTTTAAGCAACAGAGAGAAAATATTCAGTCCTCAAAGGAAATATTCCCGTGTTGTCCATTGAAGGGCAATGTTGGACCTTCACAGATGAGAGGAACCCTGGTTAAGAGTCTGTGGAACATTAGGTCGTAAACGTGTCACTTTGGCATTCTTTTGGCAAATGGATTTGAGGGGAAATTACTCCAGATCCTGAGCAGGGAGTAACTTATCCACTTTATGGGCGATGGCATAGGGCTTCACAGCTCCAGTCTTGGGTGAAACGGAGGGGTTTGCAACCAGACTTTTGGGTGAAACAATTTCTCCTCAGCAAAGAGTAATTTTATAAATTTGGATCCAGCTAACAATGCTACACTTGACTCCTCGTCAGTCTGGCCACAGTATTGAAAAGAAATGTGGGATTATTTATGTTATCTTTAATTAATGATGACTAGTAAGATCCATCCATCTTCTTCAGCTTAATCCTTTTCGGGTCGTGGGGTGGCTGGAGCCTATCCCAGCATCTTTGGGCAAGAGGCAGGGTACACCCTGGATAGATCGCCAGTCCATCACAGGGCCAGACTAGTAAGATGTTCTAGCTTTCTTTAAAGCGTTTTTGTAGATTAATAATTTACTTTTTCATACTAAGTAAAATTCATCTGATTTGGAGGAGCACCATTTTCTTTCTGATTTCCAAGTTAACTGTTTTAAACTGCAGGTTGTTGCATTGTATCACGGGGTTAATGATCTATCATTAGATTTTTTTCTTTTTAGAGGGGCCGCTGAGTCTAATGCTGACTGTAGTTTATCTGTGACATGATCAATGATATGATCTAGTATAGGCGAATTAAAGTATTGATCGGACTCTGTTTTAGTGTTGCATGGCATAAGTGAGTATGAGGAAATTATTTCTTTAAATTTAGCTACAGCACCATCAGAGAGACATCTACTATAGTAGTACTTGTCTTTGGGCATTGAATAATCAACAATTCGATAGTGACAATATAAGCTAGTGCTGATGTTGTTAAACTAGAAATGCACCCATCTTTGATCATTATCTCTGTAGCAGATTTGTGAAGCTTCTCAATTCATAAAATGTCCTGCAGCAACACCTTTTTTTCCTTATAAATGACCTTTTTTCCCAGCACAAATGCACATTATAAAGACAATATATTTAAAGACTTAGATAACTTAGCCTATGTTGATACAGTCTACTGATTTGATTTTTCACCAAAAGTGACAACCAACTGAGGAATCATATAGGGTTGTGTTCTACAGTATGTGGACATATTTTCCTTATTTATTAAAAGTGTAACGACCACCATACATCACCTACTGGAAATAAAGCTAGGACATAACACCAGCAACCTCAGAAATTGGTGCATATCATCAACAGAGAGAGTAAAAAAACTTAGGTTATCTTTAAATCAAAAGAAAACAGAACTAATAGTGCTATCAAAGACACCAGTGATCCTAAATTGTAAGCTCATGCTAGGTAGTGAAAAGTATCTTGAATCAAGGATAACATCAGATAGGAAATGTAAAAGTCATAAAAGCAAGAATAGCTATGGCAAGAAGAGCTTTCACCGAAATGAGAAGCATCCTTCTTAACAACAAGACTGGGATGGATGTCTGCCTTAGAACTCAGCTGTTACATTCTTCCCATACTAATGTATGGCTGTGAGTCACGGACGATTACAAAATCAATGGAAAGCAGAATAAATGCGGCAGAAACGTGGCTCCTCAGAAGAGTGGCCTGTGTGTCATATATAGAAAAGCCAAGTTCAGAACTGTTAATAGAGAGAAATCAAAACAAGCAGTCAAGATTATTTGGAGACTCCATGAGAAGAGAATCTCACGAACATTTGGGTATAACTTGAAAATTGAAAGGACAAATAACCAGAGGCAGGCAGAGAATAAAGAAAGAACGAGACAAAGTCATAATTCCAATTCAGTAGGGTCAAAATACCAGAAGAGACATGATTGCCCATATCAAACCACATGGGACGTGAATTAAATGAGCAGCTTTTGAAAGATGAAATCAGCCACCCTGCTGTAAAACCATACAGCTGTTTATATCAACTTCATTCTTTCTTTATTACCTCCATCAAGGAGGTAATGTTTTTGCCGGCATTTGTCATTTAGGAACATTATACTCAAAAAGTAGTGAATGGATTTCAGTGAAAATTTCAAGAAAGGTGAGAAATGGGCCAAGGAACAAACTGTTGGTTTGTGGTGCTGATCCAGATCACTGTTTGGATCCAGTAATTTTTTCAATTTTATTTTATAATATTGCACTTTTCATGTGCTTTCCCTTTAAGATGTGCCCGCGGATGTATCTTCACACCCTGGAAGCAGCACACTTTTAGCGCTGTTTAGAACTAAGCAGACCACACATTTCTCCTTGCCAGACTGCAGTGTGAACAACAACTGGGGCAGGACAGGAGGCTGACACACGGCAGAGACCGTCCACGGCTTCTCCTGTACTGGGTCCGCAGCCCCAGCTCTAGTGATGGGCAGGTGAACCCTCAATAAAGCTGACGCTTTTCTTCTAATTGTGCCAAAAAAGATTCAAAGCTTTGAGGCTTCAGTCTAAGAATAGTTACATCTGGTGGCCATCGGAAGCCATAGCAACCTCTCAAGAGAGTAGCTAAAGCACTGACACAGTTTCAATCCTATTTCAGCAATAAAAGTTCAGAAAAGACTGTGTGGTCATTTTAATCTGCTGATGTTTTTGTTCATTTATACCAGTCGCTCTTAAACTTTTTTTTGGTTGTTGTTATTCCCCGCTTTGGGGAAGCATTTGATTAGCCTACCAAGCCCACCTACACACACAGTAAGTGTGGGAAATACAGTATGGCCTAAAAATGATATCACAGTATTTTTGTGAATTTTCACACTGTAACGATATTTTCCACAATATTACAGAATGCTTACTTGCTCACTACTCGTGCAGGGTGAGGGCTGAGTGGCCATCACAATGCGTAGAGCCAGTCGGGTTAACCAGTGTGTGCCAATATTGCCAGTTTTGGGCCAGCTCCTCTGCGTCGTCAACAGCAACTCCGAGCTGTCGGAGGTCTCTCTCCACCACATTGAACCATCTGGTGCGTGGTTTGCCCTGAGGTCTGTTCCACCCTGAGGCCCTGGGGTCAAACATGAGGATGGCTTTTGTCGGGTGTTCTGATGGGGGGCGGAGGACATGGCCAAACCAGCGGATGCGCCACTGTGTAATAAGGTGGGATGCTGTAGGCTGATGTATGCGGGCTCTGAGCACGTCATTGGAGATGCGCTGGGGCTACCTATTGTTCTCGTGGTTCCGAGGGCCCAACTATCGCACCCATCCACTCTGGAGGCCAGAGTCTTATTCAGTGGCCGTGTCTCTGACCCATAGAGTAGGATGGAGAGGACTAACGCATTGTATATGCGTTATATAACTCACCGGCCACTTTATTAGGTACACCTGTCCAACTGCTCGTTAACACTTAATTTCTAATCAGCCAATCACATGGCGGCAACTCAGTGCATTTAGGCATGTAGACATGGTCAAGGCAATCTCCTGCAGTTCAAACCGAGCATCTGTATGGGGAAGAAAGGTGATTTGAGTGACTTTGAACGTGGCATGGTTGTTGGTGCCAGAAGGGCTGGTCTGAGTATTTCAGAAACTGCTGATCTACTGGGATTTTCACGCACAACCATCTCTAGGGTTTACAGAGAATGGTCCGAAAAAGAAAAAATATCCAGTGAGCGGCAGTTCTGTGGGCGGAAATGCCTTGTTGATGCCAGAGGTCAGAGGAGAATGGCCAGACTGGTTCGAGCTGATAGAAAGGCAACAGTGACTCAAATAACCACCCGTTACAACCAAGGTAGGCAGAAGAGCATCTCTGAACGCACAGTACGTCGAACTTTGAGGCAGATGGGCTACAGCAGCAGAAGACCACGCCGGGTGCCACTCCTTTCAGCTAAGAACAGGAAACTGAGGCTACAATTTGCACAAGCTCATCGAAATTGGACAATAGAAGATTGGAAAAACGTTGCCTGGTCTGATGAGTCTCGATTTCTGCTGCGACATTCAGATGGTAGGGTCAGAATTTGGCGTCAACAACATGAAAGCATGGATCCATCCTGCCTTGTATCAATGGTTCAGGCTGGTGGTGGTGGTGTAATGGTGTGGGGAATATTTTCTTGGCACTCTTTGGGCCCCTTGGTACCAATTGAGCATCGTTGCAACGCTACAGCCTACCTGAGTATTGTTGCTGACCATGTCCATCCCTTTATGACCACAATGTACCCAACTTCTGATGGCTACTTTCAGCAGGATAATGCGCCATGTCATAAAGCTGGAATCATCTCAGACTGGTTTCTTGAACATGACAATGAGTTCACTGTACTCAAATGGCCTCCACAGTCACCAGATCTCAATCCAATAGAGCATCTTTGGGATGTGGTGGAACGGGAGATTCGCATCATGGATGTGCAGCCGACAAATCTGCGCCAACTGTGTGATGCCATCATGTCAATATGGACCAAACTCTCTGAGGAATGCTTCCAGCACCTTGTTGAATCTATGCCACGAAGAATTGAGGCAGTTCTGAAGGCAAAAGGGGGTCCAACCCGTTACTAGCATGGTGTACCTAATAAAGTGGCCGGTGAGTGTATATGTGGAGCTTTGTCTTTCGGGAGATTGAACGATGGTGCCAGAGAGGTTTCCATAGTATCTGCAGGGCTGATGCAGCGAGGCCACGTTGCTGCATCAGCGACAAATATAACCGCCGAAATGCTGATATTAATTTAGGAAGCTTGGGATCAGTCCGCCAAGGTCTCCGCCTTTGACCGCCACCTAATCCACATAGCACCGGACCCCCATGATCCCTCCTGCAGGTGGTGAGCACACTAGAGGGCGGACCCATGTAACTCCTTCAGGCTGAGCCCGGCTGGGTCCCATGGGTGGAAACCCAGCCATCAGACGCTAGCCATCGACTCCCTCCCCCAGGCCTGGCTCCAGGGTGGGGCCCCGGTAACCCCATACCGGGCGGGGTACACTGAATCCTTTGATCTAGAATTTATCATGAGAGTCTGTTGGATCGTTCTTAATCTGGCCCTTCACCCAGGACCAGTTTGTCTTGGGTGACCCTATCAGAGGCAAACTGCCCCGGACAACATAGCTCCTGGGATCACTGGGGCATGCAAACCACTCCACCACGATAAGGTGACGATCCATGGGGTGGGGTGGGGGCGCAGCCAGGGAACGGAGGGTGTCATGCTTGGTGACCACAGGATCTCATCTCTGTTGTTTGCAGATGATGTCCTGTTGGCTTCATCCAGCAATGACCTACAGTTCTTGCTGGGACGGTTTGCCGCTGAGTGTGAAGCGGCTGGGATGAGAATCAGCACCTCCAAGTCCGAGTCCATGGTCCTCAGCCGGAAAAAGGTGGATTGTCCTCTCTGGGTTAGGGACAGGCTCCTGCCCCAAGTGGAGGAGTTTAAGTATCTTGGAGTCTTATTCACGAGTGAGGGGAGAATGGAGCGAGAGGTTGACAGACGGATCGGAGCAGTATCTGCAGTGATGCAGATGTTGTACCAGTCTGTTGTGGTGAAGAGGGAGCTGAGTTCTAAGGCAAAGCTGTCGATTTACCAGTCAGTCTACGTTCCTACTCTCACCTATGGTCATAAGCTTTGGGTAATGACCGAAAGAACGAGATTGCGGATACAAACGGCTGAAATGAGCTTTCTCTGTAGGATTGCTGGGCTCACCCTCAGAGATAGGGTGAGGAGCTCAGTCATCCAGGAGAGGCTCAGAGTAGAACCGCCGCTCCTCCACATTGAAAGGAGTCAGTTGAGGTGGTATGGGCATCTGATTAGGATGCCTCCAGGACGCCTTCCACTTGAGGTGTTTTGGGCATGTCCCACTGGGAGGAGACCCCGGGGCAGGCCCAGGACTCGGTGGAGAGACTATGTCTCCCAGCTGGTCTGGGAACGTCTTGGTATCCTCTCTGAAGAGCTGGAGCAGGTGGCTGGGGAGAGGGAAGTCTGGGCTTCTCTGCTCGAACTGCTGCCTCTGCGACCCGGACCTCTGGAAAAGCGGTAGAAGATGGATGGATGGATGGATGCTGATATTACAGAAAAGGTTTTTTTCTTTTAAATTTATGCGAAAAGGACAGTTTCACAGGTCAGCGTTATTTACCTTCAACATACTCAGGAAAAACAAAACAAAAACTCTTACTTCTCCAGTTTAGAAACAGCAGCTCAGATTTCGTGTAAAATATTTTTTTGTTCTGTGTCAAATATTGCAAGAAAATACTAAAAACCAAAACGGAACGAAACTACAAGTACAGACACTTCGAGCGGCACATTATCAGATGTTAACACCGCTCCAGCGGTGTTGTTGACGTACAGAAAAAATGCAGGCAGATTATCCACATTGTAGCTCCATTATTTTTTTTTTTTTTAAATGGCAGTAGTCTGAACTGAAACTTAAACATTTTTCACTCAACTGGATGCAGATGGAGCGGCAGCTTCCCATGCCATGTTTGTTTTGCCATCACACGTGACTTCCCTTGGCAGCATAACGATGTAACACCATCACGCAGAAGACACCAAATATTGTGATATTCATTTTACACCGGTATTAAAAGTTATACCACTGTTATCGTGAACGATACGATATGGCACACCTCTAACACACGGGTCTTTTTTTCTCTGCCCCCTCCACATACACAATGAATCCAAAAATGTCCTTTTCGTATAAATTTAAAAGAAAAAAAACTGTATTCTGTAATATCGCGGAAAATGTCATTTTCGTGAAAATTCACAGAAACATTTTGATATCATTTTTAGCCACCGGAGTGGTGGCCTAGAGGTAGAGCATCCGCCCCACAACTGGAAGGTCAGGGTTCACGTCCCGGCCGGGTCATGCCAAAACCATATAAAAATGGAACTTCCTGACATCCAGTTTGGTGCTCAGCAAAAATGGAATGGAGGAGGGAAATGTTGGGGTGGCAGTGGCTTAGGAGGTAGAGTAAGATAAGATAAGCCTTTATTAGTCCCACAATGGGGAAATTCCAGGATTGCAACAGCACAGGGATAGCAACACTCAGAGCAACAATCAGAAGGCAAGAGAAAAAAGAAACAAGAGCAGCAAGTATACATATGTACATATACACTACCGTTCAAAAGTTTGGGGTCACTTAAAAATTTCCTTATTTTTGAAAGAAAAGCACTTTTTTTCAATGAAGATAACTTTAAACTAATCAGAAATACACTCTATACATTGCTAATGTGGTAAATGACTATTCTAGCTGCAAATGTCTGGTTTTTGGTGCAATATCTACATAGGTGTATAGAGGCCCATTTCCAGCAACTATCACTCCAGTGTTCTAATGGTACAATGTGTTTGCTCATTGCGTCAGAAGGCTAATGGAGGATTAGAAAACCCTTGTGCAATCATGTTAGGTCTGCAATGCTGTAATTGCTGCAAATGGAGGATTCTTTGACGAAAGCAAAGTTTGAAGGAAAAAATTATTATTTCAAATACAAATCATTATTTCTAACCTTGTCAATGTCTTGACTATATATTCTATTCATTTTACAACTCATTGTGGTAAATAAGTGTGACTTTTCATGGAAAACACAAAATAATTGTCTGGGTGACCCCAAACTTTTGAACGGTAGTATAAATATATATATACACTACCGTTCAAATAATAATAATAATAATAAAAATATAGTCAAGACATTGACAAGGCTAGAAATAATGATTTGTATTTGAAATCATTTTTTCCTTCAAACTTTGCTTTCGTCAAAGAATCCTCCATTTGCAGCAATTACAGCATTGCAGACCTAACATGATTGCACAAGGGTTTTCTAATCATCCATTAGCCTTCTGACGCAATGAGCAAACACATTGTACCATTAGAACACTGGAGTGATAGTTGCTGGAAATGGGCCTCTATACACCTATCTAGATATTGCACCAAAAACCAGACATTTGCAGCTAGAATAGTCATTTACCACATTAGCAATGTATAGAGTGTATTTCTGATTAGTTTAAAATTATCTTCATTGAAAAAAAGTGCTTTTCTTTCAAAAATAAGGAAATTTCTAAGTGACCCCAAACTTTTGAACAGTAGTGTATATAGACACACAGTGTGGAGCATTGTAGCTGGATGGAATAAATATGTAGATATATAAACACACACAGTACGGAGCATTGAAGCTAGATGGAATAATATGTAGATATATAAACACACAGTGCGGAGCATTGTAGCTAGATGGAATAAATATGTAAATATATAAACACACACAGTGCGGAGCATTGTTGCTAGATGGGATGAAACAGCACAACCGTCTACTAGGTCATCCAATAACCAGAGGGTTGGCGGTTCGAATCCCGCTCTCCCCAGTCATCCTGCTGTTGTGTCCCTGGGCAAGACACTTCACCCACCTTGCCTCCAGTATCCATGACATTGGGTATGAATGTGTATAAATGTTTGTAAGTGGTTGGAGAAACTGACCTTTTCGTCAGTGAATGAATAATGGACTCATTGTAAAGCACTTTGGGTATCTTGAAAAGGTGCTATATAAATGCAATCCATTATTATTATCATTAAAAGCAAGCTTATTAGTCCCACAATGAGGAACTTCCAGGATTACAGCAGCAAAGGGATAGCAGCACTCAGAGCAATAGGAAATAATAAGAACTGGTTAGCCAAAGTAGTAAATGAATGAATATACATATGTACAGAGATATATACACAGTGCAGGAGCATTGCAGCTAGATGGATTAAACAGCATTACAGTGTGTTAAATTACCCTGCAGAATATGAATATGTACCCAGACGGTGTATTTCACATTTGAATCAACAGTGTTGATTCAAATGGATCGTTGGACCATAGGATCGCAGGACTCACCCTCAGAGATAGGGTGAGGACCTCAGTCATCCGGGAGAGGCTCAGAGTAGAACTGCTGCTCCTCCACATTGAAAGGAGCCAGTTGAGGTGGTATGGGCATCTGATCAGTATCCCTCCTGGACGCCTCCCACTTGAGGTGTTTCGGGCACGTCCCACTGGGAGGAGACCCCGGGGCAGACCCAGGACTCACTGGAGAGACTATGTCTCCAAGCTGGTCTGGAAACGCCTTGGTATCCTCTCTGAAGAGCTGGAGCAGGTGGCTGGGGAGAGGGAAGTGTGGTCTTCTCTGCTCGAACTGCTGCCTCCGCGACCCGGACCTCTGGAAAAGCGGTAGAAGATGGATGGATGGATGGATCAACAGCGTGTTGTTGCCACGCTCAGTAATGATTGTTACTGTCCTAGTTGTGTATTGGAGGGGACAAGCTCTATTGTGCAAAGTTGTTACATTTAGTACATTTAACACGACCTCTACAAGCAGCCCTGGTTAGGTTATAAAGTCTGACAGCCGTAGGTAGCAAGGACCAGCGGAACTGCTCCGTCGTGCATCTAGGATGGCACAGCCTACCGCTAAATGAGCTCCTCGGTGCGTTCAGCGTGTCCTGCATGAGGTGAGACTCTGACTCCAGCAGAGATGACAGCTGAGCCACCATCCTACTCTCTCCTATCTCCTTCACTGGGTCGAGGTGTCACCCCAGAACAGAGCTAGCTTTTTTGATCAGCCTGTTCAGTCTCTTCCTGTCGGCTGCCACAATGCCACTGCCCCAGCAGACCACCCCAAATGTGATGGCTGATCCCACCACCGAATCGTAGAAGGTCTTCACGAGTGCCCCTTGCACTCCAAAAGACCTGTGTCTCCTCAGGAGAAACAGCCTTTCTTTCCTGGATTTTTTTGTTAATTATTGTGAGGAATTTCTCTTTTCCCATTATTTTAATGGAGATTTTTTTTTAAAAAATTAGGTTATGATCTAATTTTATCAATCATTTTAATTTTTTTTTTCATTTTCAATTTTAATTGTCAATTTACAGGATGGGCACACAGATTATGCATTTATTTTTTGTTCAACATAAAGCGGAGCCATGTGACATCATGGACACAAGAGCTCTGCCTGCTGATGCAGAGGAAAATGGTGGCCCTTCTCTGAACTCCTTTAAACTCGGGGAAAAAAGACTGTCGGGAGTTCAATGGATTTAATTAAATAAGTCCTGTTTCTGTCACAGTTTGGTTTTAAAGCATCCTGTTAAAACAGTAACAACGAATAAGGAGTGAAATATTCGTAAAATACCTATGGATACATATTTTGTTGTTGCATGCTCCGGTGTCTCAGTGAGGTGTGTGCAGAGAACAGCAGGCAGCACAACTTTACTGTGGCTTGATGATGAGGAGCATTGTGGGGTGATGGCTATTTCCCAGTCCTCCCAAGGGAGGAGGTGGATCACTTATTCAGACTGACAGAAAAAGGATGCTCAAACAGCAGCAAAGGTGCATCTGAAATGTCATTGATCTATTAATTCTTGCAATGCTGGTGCTCCAACAACCGGGCTGGCTGGCCAGCTGCTGTGAGGAGACTGTGTGCAACTGCATGCAGACAGAGAACATTGACATGATGTACAAGAAATTATTTTCAAAAGAAATAAAAAAAATAAAAGGAGATGATAGGCTCGATAATAACGGCAGTCTAATCTGTTAAAATGACGGGACAGCTTTCAATTTTTTCTGTCACTGCTATAAACAACAGAAATAAATGACAGAATAAGAAGGGTAAAATGTTGGTCAGATTCATGTAGAAACCTTTATTTAAAAGCTGAACTAAGTCTATAGTACAAATAACACTCTGAGCCAATGAAAGCTTCAAAACATATTGAGCCAATGAAGCATGAAGTGAAGCAGCGATGACATTCAAAGCTTTGGACGTCATCAGTCACGTGACAGTGGTGTTTTGATACAAGCTCCAACATAGTGTTTTGACTCACTCCCCTTCAGAAAGGGTAAGACAAGCTCCGAAGCCTCAGTATCATTTGCCCATCACTACCCAACTCTGTCCATGAGGGGTTCATTTTTCCGGCTGGTCTGGAGGAGGAAAAGTCAATGATGAGCAGACAGGCAGTGGGCAACACACACCTGACTTTGATTAGTTTTATATTGCTGAAAAGAACAAATGAAGCTTCTTCTGAGGTTAAGTAAACCCCAAATACGTAGGTTATTTTTACAGTCTAGTCCAGGGGTGTCAAACATACGGCCCGCAGACCAAAACTGGCCCGTTAGTTTGTATGTTTTGGTGAGTCTGTTCAGGTAGTTAGGATTGATGACTGATGTGGAGATGCATGTAAGTAGGTATGTTAGTGATGATCCAGGAGCCCATACCTCCGCCAAGGCTCTATCTTCTCACAATGTGTTAGCAAGATTACAGTGGGAGGGAGGGAGGGAGTCTTGGCGGAGGTATGCACTCTGAGTGCTTTTTTAGTCTTAATTGTGTCCAAATGAAGGCTGGACTGATGATGGAGCAAGAAACGCAAACCTTTCCATAAAGTTTATCTTACCAGAGTCTAGACAGTAATCAGTTCTTCAGGCTGTTTGTTTTAGAGAATAAATCATTTCACAAGAGTGAGATAGTAAAACCACAAAGAACTATTTGGTGTTATTTTCTGAATGTGTGTATATATATATATATACATGATGCGTTCAGCTCACAATTTTCCAAATGGCAGAGGACACTCTTGCTTTCTGGCTTAATTTTTAAGATATGAAAATAAATGTAGGACAGAGTGTTATTCATGCTTTAACAGCTGTTGTATAAAGTAGGAAGGCTTTTCTGCTGCATATCAATGATTTTGCTTCACAAGTCAACAGCCTTTTTTGCCTGCTTAAGTGGGAGAAATGTGATGCAAAGACTGTGCATCGATTGGATTTTTAAACTCCTTTTGATCACTCTTCAGTAACACCCTAAAATATCACTATTACTTCACTTTGTGCTGATAAACCTGACCCTCATGGTACATCTCGGGTTTTCAACCAGTTTCAAATCACAACAGTAAACATACTGCCTAGATCACAGTGAATAAGAGATACATTTTAAACGAGGGGGAGGTGGGGTATAAACAGTATAAACAAGCAATATAAATTTGGCCAATGGTAGACTTTGATTGTACCAGCCAGCTGAAATAGTGCTTGTTTATCAGTCAGATCAATATACAGCTCTGGAAAAATTAAGAGACCAGAGCGACCACTGCAAAACTATCACTTTATCTGGTTTTTCTCTAACCTACTGAAAACAACTCACCCAAATTCCAAATCAAAATATCATCGTTTAAAGCATGTATTTACAGAAAATGACAACTGGCCAAAACAACAAAAGAGATGCTTATTTTAGATGTGCTTTTAGATCAAATAATGCAACAAAAACAAGTTCATGTTCATTTTTAAACACTACGATACTTGAGTTTTAACTTTGGAAGAAGTCTGTATTTGTGTAATAACTGATTTTTCTTCACAGCTTTCATGCATCTTACCATGCTTAGATGATCACCTAATCAGTACCTCCTTCAGTAGATTGAGGTGTCCTTGTGTTGGAATTCAGCAGATACTCAAATTGAATGGCTGCTATACATGTAGAGATGCTAATTTAGGAACGATTTTGCAGCAGTCTCTTATTTTTTCCCAGAGCTATACAGTTGCAATCATAATCATTCAACCCCCTCTGCAAATTAGATTTATTGGCAACATTTACAAACTAGCAACCGTTTGCAATAAACAAATCAAACAAAAGCTATTTAAATTGCTCATCACAACTATTATTACAAGTGGTTTCTCCAAGTTCAACACAAAATGCCACTTTTAATGACTACTGCCATCTCAAAATTATTCGACCCCTTTATGTCAAGCATTTTTAGTACTTTGTTGAGCACCTTTTTTCTGTTATGGCCTGCTGCAAACATGATGCATTCCAGACACCAGGTTCCGGCAGTGTTCCTGAGGGATCTTAGCCCATTCCTCATGGGCAAAGGCATCCACTTCACTAATATTCTTGGGTTTGCATGCTGCAACTGCTTTTTCAAATCCCACCAGTGATTTTCAATGGGGTTCAAATCAGGCAACTGTGATGGAGACTCTATCTTCCAGGACTTCTTCTGAAACCAAGTCTTGGTGGACTTTGAGGTATGCTTGGGATCATTGTCCTGTTGGAAGGTCCAATAAGATAAGATAAGCCTTTATTAGTCCCACAATGGGGAAATTCCAGGATTGCAACAGCACAGGGATAGCAACACTCAGAGCAACAATCAGAAGGCAAGAAAAAACAAGAGCAGCGAGTATACATATGTACATATAAACATAAATATATAGACACACGATGCGGAGCGTTGCAGCTAGATGGAATAAATATATAGATATATAAACACACAATGCGGAGCATTGTAGCTAGATGGAATAAATATGTGAATATATAAACACACACACAGTGTGGAGCGTTGTAGCTAGATGGAATAAATATATGAATATATAAACACACACAGTGCAGAGCATTGCAGCTAGATGGAACAAACATGCAAATATATAAACACACACAGTGCGGAGCATTGTAGCTAGGTGGAATAAATATGCAAACACATAAACACACACAGTGCGGAGCACCATAGCTAGATGGAATAAATATGTAAATATATAAACACACACAGTGTGGAGCATTGTCGCTAGATAGAATAAATATATAAATATACAAACACATACAGTGCGGAGCATTGCAGCTAGATGGAATGAAACAGCATAACCGTCTACTTAGTTATCCTACATGGTATGATTATGTACCCATACATGTTGTCACCCTCTGTAGCTACCGGTATTTTCCTAGTTGTATACCGGAGGGGACCATTGGGTAAGTCTGTTGCGTCTTTTGCATTCAATACTATTAGGTTGTCACGTCTTTTTGCTATCTCTGCGAGCAGCCCTGCTTAGGTTATACAGTCTGACAGCCGTTGGTAGGAAGGACCTGCAAAACCTCTCGGTTGTGCACCTGGGATGATGTAGTCTGCTGCTAAATGAGCTCCTTAGTGCATTCAGTGTGTCCTGCTTAGGGTGGAACTCGGACTCCAGCAGAGATGACAGTTTAGCCACCATCCTCCTCTCTCCCATCTCCTACACTGGGTCAAGGCGCTGCCCCAGGACAGAGCTAGCTTTCTTGATCAGTTTGTTCAGTCTCTTCCTATCGGCTGCTGTAATGCCGCTGCCCCAGCAGACCACTCCAAAAGTGATGGCTGATGCCACCACCGTGTTGTAGAATGTCTTCAGCAGCGCCCCTTGTACACCAAAAGACCTGAGTCTCCTCAGTAGGAACAGCCTGCGCTGTCCCTTCTTGTAGAGTGCGTCAGTATTGTGTGACCAGTCTAGTTTATTGTTCAGATGAACACCCAGGTACTTGTAGGATGTCAGCATCTCAATGTCTGTTCCCTGGATGTTTACTGGTGCTGTGAGGGGTTGTCCTTGCCTGCAGCAGTCCACCACCAGCTCCTTAGTTTTCCTCGCGTTGATCTGGAGGCAGTTCCGATGGCACCAGTCCACAAAGTCCTGGATAAGCCCTCTCTACTCAGCTTCATCTCCGTTGGAGATGAGGCCAACGATCGCAGAGTCATCAGAGAACTTCTGTAGATGGCAGTGTGTTGTGTTGTGTGAGAAGTCCTCAGTATAAAGGGTGAACAGGAAGGGAGACAAAACCGTTCCCTGTGGGGCCCCCGTGCTACCGATGATCGTGTCGGACACACAGTCCCGGGTTCTCACAAACTGTGGCCGGTTTGTGAGGTTGTCCAGGATCCATGATGACAGGTGCTGGTCCACCCCTGCGCACAGCAGCTTGTCCTTCAGGATCATCGGTTGGATGGTGTTGAAAGCACTGGAGAAGTCAAAGAACATGATCCTCACTGTATTCCCGGGCTTCTCCAGGTGGGACAGAGAACGGTGAAGGAGGAAGGTCACCGCATCCTCCACCCCAATACCATGCTGGTAGGCGAACTGGAGTGGATCCATTGCTGGACCCACCCAGGGGGCGGAGGTGAGCAAGGAGCAGTCTCTCCAGGGTCTTCATCATGTGGGACGTCAGGGCCACCGGTCTGTAGCTGTTCAGGTCTTTGGGGTGGGAAGTCTTTGGTACAGGTACCACACAAGATGTTTTCCACAACTGTGGTACCCTCCCCAGCTTCAGGCTCAGGTTGAAGATGTACTCCACAATCCCACACAGCTGGTCTGCACAGGACTTGAGGAGCTTTGCACTGATGCCGTCCGGTCCCGACGCCTTCCTCGCCTTGATCTTCCTCAGCTCCGTCCTCACCTGGGTCTTAGTGAGGGTCAGGTTGGGGGGCTGTGTGTTGGGAGTGGGGGTGATGGTGGAGTGGGGAGTGGGCAGCAGGACTTGATGTCTTCAGTGGCAGCAGTGGTTGTTGTGCAGTCGGGGGGGAGGGCAGTTGGTCAAACCTATTAAAAAACAGATTCAGATTGTTCGCCCACTCCCCCCCCCATGGCCTGGGTGGAGGTATTCTGAAGCCCAGAGATGGTTTTAAGGTTTCTCCAGACCCCGCTGATGTCGCTCTGTTGCAGCTTGTCCTCCATCGTCTTCCTGAAGCTGTCCTTGCCTTCTCTGATCTTTCTCCTCAGCTCCCTCTGTACAGACTTCAGCATCTCCCTGTTCCCCGACCTGAAGATCCTCTTCTTCTCTCTCAGAAGTGTTTTTATCTCAGGGTTGATCCAGGGTTTGTTGTTTGAGCAACACCGTATGGTCTTGGTGGGAACGGATTTGTCCACACAGAAGCTGATGTAGTCTGTGATGGTGTGAGTGAGGCCATCGATGTCCTCACCATGTGGATTGCAGAGCTGCTCCCAGGCAGTGGTTTCAAAACAGCCCTTTAGAGTGTCCATTGCCTCCTCAGACCATAACTTCACTGTGCGCATGGCTGGAGGTTGTCTGTGCACTAGGGGTTTGTACACCGGCCGGAGATGAACCAAGTTGTGATACGATCTCCCGAGTGGAGGGAGTTGTAATGAGGTGTACGCCTCCGTAGTGTTTGCGTAGAATAAGTCCAGTGTTTTATTGTCTCTAGTGTGGCATGTGACATACTGGGTAAAC
The DNA here is from genome assembly GCA_020510985.1 of Pholidichthys leucotaenia. NCBI lineage: Eukaryota > Metazoa > Chordata > Actinopteri > Cichliformes > Pholidichthyidae > Pholidichthys > Pholidichthys leucotaenia. The sequence continues at coordinate 385,359,140 of CM035840.1, read as the reverse complement.
GTGGGTAGAATGGGAGACAGTGAAACATGGTTGAAATCGCCTGAGATGAGGAAAAGAGCATCTGGGTGTTCTGTCTGCAGCCTGCCAGTTACTGAGTGGATGACGTCACACGCTGTCCCAGCATTCGCCGTCGGATTTGCATAAATAACAATGCAGATCACGTGTGAGTATTCCCTTGGGAGATATGTAGGCCGCATGCTAACAGCTAGCAACTCGATGTCTTTGCTGCAGTGCTGTTGTTTAACAGTGATGTGTCCCGGTCTGCACCAGGTGTTATTAACATAGATCATCACTCCACCGCCCCTTGCTTTGCCACTGTCTGGTGTTCGGTCTGCCCATATCGCGTGGAAACCCTCCAGCTCAATGTTAGCATCTGCTACTAGTTCAGTTAGCCACGACTCGGTAAACAAAAGGAGGGAGCATTCCCGGTATACGCTGTCGTAGCGGGAGATAGCCGCTAGCTCATCTACCTTTCCCAATATAGAACGTACATTCCCCATAACAACGGATGGGAGGGTGGGTCTGTACCTTATACTCCTTGTCCGCCGTCTAACACCAGCCCGACAACCACGTCGTTTTCGCCTTATTTCTCCCGGTACATCGAGTTTTTCCGTTAGCACCGAGTGGCGATTAAGTGCAAGCAGCTGTTCCCTGCTGTACCGTCTCCTGCTGTAAACAGTGGCTCCGTCCGCCGGCTCGGGAGACATTTGGGGCGATCTGTGTGTCCGTCATGTATAAAGTGTGTAAAGAAAAAAACTCAGAATTGAGCCGCTGTTGCAAAAAGGCAGCCAACTCGTGTGGCGCCGGAAGTAGATCCAAGCTATCCAAGCTTCAGCTTGCTCACAGACAGCATGACATTTTCTCCCAGGATGTCCTGATACTTGATTAAATCCATCTTGTCCTCTACATGCTGCAAGTTTCCAGTGCCAGAGGAAGCGAAGTGGCCCCAGAGCATCAGTGAGCCACTGCCATGCTTCACTGTAGGCAGGGTGTTCTTTTCAGCATATGCTTCGTTCTTCCTCCTCCAGGCATACCACTGATCCATAGGCCTAAAAAGTTCCATTTTTGTTTCATTGCTTCATAGAACAGAATCACAAAACCTCTTTGGCTTATTTATATACTTTTGAGCAAATTGGAGCCGACTTTTCTTGCTCTTTTGGGTCAGTAGTGGTGTACGACTCAGAGTTTGGGCATGGAGCCCTTCAGCGTTTCATATGTCCCTTACTGTGAAAACTGAAACATCAGTGCCTGCTACCACCAACTCTTGCTGTGGGTCTTTTGCAGTCAGTTGAGGGTTTTTGACCAGCTGCCTTCTCAGGACTCTGGTGGCAGCTGTTGATAGTTTCCTCTTTCTGCCAGATCGAGATAGTGTCACCACTGTTCCTTTAAAATTGCGAACTATGCTTCCAGCTGTATCTCTAGGAACATTTGGTGCCATTACTATCTTTTTTTTTAATCCTTTTTCTCATTTGTGCAAGACAGTGATCTCTTCTCTGAACTTTTTGGACAATTCTCTTGACTTTGCCATATTTCTAACTTGCTGTCAAACGTCACTGTCAGCAGTCCAGGTATTTGAGGTGTTCTATCTCAAGCCCTTGATTGGTTAGATCAGGTGTGCTTAAGACCACACCTGATTTGCAAATCTGTGCTCTTATGAAGAATTCTATTCAGGGGATTGAATAATTTTGAGACTGCAGTAGTTGTTGCAAGAGGGATTTAGTGTTGAATTTGGATGAAATCCTTGAAATAATTTGTTTTATTTAACTATAAACTGTTCTTGTGTAATTTTGTTTATTGCAAACACCTGATTTTTTTTTGTTTGTTTTTGCCAATAAACCTAAAATGCAATGGGGGTTGAATGATTTTGATTGCAAATGTATTTGCCCACTTTTGAAAAATGGTGTAGAATTTGATATTTATGGTTGGAATTTTAAGTAGTCCTTTCTTATTTAAACAAAGCTTGCCTGTACAGTGCAGCTGTTCCAATCTCCTGCTGTACAATGAAGTTAAAGCTCCTTGGAGTTCATAGGTGTATTAATGTTACAGTTGCATGTTCACAGCTGCCATTCATTTGATTGCAAATGATCATTAAGAAATGAACTGCTCTTGTCAAAACCACCAGACTACTCAAAACGGCAATTTTGACTGCATATACAAACTGGAGTGGAGCGCACAATTTGTGACTTTTACTTTCAAGGTTTGGTACTGTCCAATGACTAGTCATTTTCTGCCAGCAGGTAAAATGATGGAAATGGTCCAAGTTTACCCTACACCGGTGTTTTTCATTCGGGGCTCCATGGAAATCCGTCTAATTTCACTTTTTAATTGGTCTAGAAAACTGCAAATGATTTGCGTTGCTGTTCACGGGTACCGTCAATGCACCCATGCATGGGTTTTTAATTTTTATTATGCCTTGGTGCAAAGCAACATAGGCATACGGTAATGTGTCGATGAATCTGTCTGCCTGCTACCAGCTTTTCAGCTCGCCTGGTCAAAATCAAGTTGAACTAAAGACTTGTATCACTATATCGCCATATTTTCTCAACTTTTAATTTGCCAGAATTTCGAGATAAGGCTTTGTTTCCAGAATAAACAAAAAAAAAACCACCTCACGTTCAGTCAGTATAGCTGGAAAAAGTTATTATAAGAACTATGCCGGGCCAGTAGAGGTAACAGTGTGATTTTTTTACAGCCCCATGGAGCACTTCCTGTCAACAGTCGATCTCATTCTGCACTTTTAAAATAGCACTTGTTACTGAAAACTAAACACACATTCAGCAGCTGCACCACTTACTCCTTATATTGATTCTTTTCAGACTTGTTTTGCTGTTTAAGTTTGAAGAGGAAGCACAACATATTTTCTTCCTGTAGTTTTCAGCTCATGGGTAAAAACTACAAGTTCCACATTCCTCAAATCACAATGCGCCAATCAGAGGAGATTGACAACAGATCTGCCTCCCTAAAGAACAATCATGGTGTGAACATTTGAGCAAAGGAAAAAACAGTTTAACCTGTTGAACTCTGGTCAGTTTCCCTAAAAACGCCTAAAAATAACATACCCAAAGTAACTCAAAAGCTGTTCTTCAACCCTTTGCAGCATCTTCATGGGGTTGGTCTCATTTAAAAGAAAACACTCTGAATTTTTTGGCAAAATAGTCATAATCTCTCTAAGTGCTCCTGCCACTGAATAACAGTCATCTAAACATACTGAATTTGAAGAAAATAAAGTTCGCCTGGGTGTTTTTTTTAGATACAAATGCTTGCAAATAACACACAGCTGTCAGATACTGGCTGGAAAATGCAACAGAAATGTAGAACCAAGTGTTATCAAGCTGAGGTCAAAATTTTGTAACAATACCACAAAAAATGAATATATTACACAGCTTTTTTCTCAGGTTGTTCCCAGGCGTTTTTGAACTGTGCCAAACAGTGCCAAATGGCACAGTTTGGAAAAACGTCTATAACTTTTGAATGATTCAACATAGGAGCTTCATCTTGGGCTCTAATGAAAGGTGACACTCAGGGCTGTGTGTGTGTGGGGGGGGGGGGGTTGTTTGTTCTTTCATGAATGAATGAATGAACAAACAAGCCCCCCACACACAAAGAAACATGCCACGTAAAAAATGTGTGGCCTTTTTTTTTTTACATGAAAAAATAACCTACAGTGCAATAAAAATTATCCTAAAATATCTGCAATGTAGAGGATAACAACTCCCACCCCACACCCCCGCTACAGAGGAGCTCGGCGCACAAAAAAACTTGTGGCCATGACAGACCGTTGTAATTACAGATCGGTCAAAAGTCATTTTTATTACTATTTTCATTGATAAAGAATAATTTAGTTTATAACACTTACCTGTCCACAACAGCAGTGTCGATGGCGAACATCTGTTCCTCATTGTCAGACGAACATGAAGCTGGTCCGGTTGTTACGGACTCGTGGTTCTGGTCACCCTACCTGGTCAAACCATCTCCGCTTCCATGCTTGCGGTTTTTGCGAACCATTTTTCAAAACAAATAAGAACAGTAGTAACAAAAAAAGACTGGCTAATGGCTAAGAGTGGCTAACGCTACCGTTACACACAGGTCTCAATGTGAGTCACCCAGCGGCTTAGGCAAAAAAGAGTTTACGCACGGGGACGCACGCGTTTCAATCGTCGAACTTCTCTGCTTCAATTGGCTCGTTGTATTCGCGGTCGTTGGTAGGCAGGTCCGTCTTGCTAGGTTTTCAGTCATTGGTTCTTCAAGGTTTCAGAAACCCAATTCAAGGCTCTTATTAGTTGACTGAGAGGTCAATCAAATCTAAACCAATCAAACACTCCTTTGGCTTTCTGTTCGCGGCTGTGTCTGTACTGGAAGAACGGAAATGCAGCTTTTTTTTTTTCAGTGCGCACTGAGACGCGCTATGACGCAGAGACGTGACCGCCCGCAGAATCCCGGAGTTCAACAGGTTAAAAGTAAGCTCTGTCCTTGTTAGGCAGCGATTTCAATATTAAAACATTAGTAACTTCTAAAACTGCAACATTTAATTCTTCAAGCTTCTGTTACTTGACATAGAATAGAATAGGCTTTATTGTCATTGTACAGTAGTACAGTACAACAAAATTGTGGTACATACGTGATAAGTAGGGAGAAGGGGGATATTTGTTGGTTTTGTTTTATTTTGCTATATTTATTTGTTGTAATTTATTCTTAACTTGTATTTTTATTTTATCACTGCAGATTTTATTCTTTTAATTTGTGAATTTCTATCATTTTACCTCTGGTTTCTGTGTTTTAGTTTTCGTATGTACAGATGTGAACAAAATTGTTGGTACCCCTCTGTTAATGAAAGAAAAACCATAATGGTCACAGAAATAACTTGAATCTGACAAAAGTGGTAATAGATAAAAATTCTATGAAAATTAACCAATGAAAATCAGACAATGCTTTTGAATTGTGGTTCAGCAGAATTATTTTAAAAAACAAACTCATGAAACAGGCCTGGACAAAAATGATGGTACCCCTAGAAAAGATTGAAAATAATGTGACCATAGGGACATGTTCAACCACGATGTGTCCTCTAATTAACATCACAGGTGTCTTCAAACTTGTAATCAGTCAGTCGGCCTATTTAAAGGGTGACAAGTAGTCACTGTGCTGTTTGGTGACACGGTGTGTACCACACTAAACATGGACCAGAGGAAGCAAAGGAGAGAGTTGTCTCAGGAGATTAGAAAGAAAATTATAGACAAGCATGTTAAAGGTAAAGGCTATAAGACCATCTCCAAGCAGCTTGATGTTCCTGTGACTACAGCTGCACATATTATTCAGAAATTTAAGATCCACGGGACTGTAGCCAACCTCCCTGGACGTGGCCGCAGGAGGGGAGGGATAATACGATTGGTAACAAAAGAGCCCAGAACAACCTCTAAACACATTCATGGTGAACTCCAAGGTCAAGGTACATCAGTGTCAGATCGCACCATCTGTCATTGTTTGAGCCAAAGTGGACTTCATGGGAGACGACCAAGGAGGACACCACTGTTGAAAACAAATCATAAAAAAGCCAGACTGGAATTTGCCAAACTGTATGTTGACAAGCCACAAAGCTTCTGGGAGAATGTCCTATGGACAGACGAGATAAAACTGTAACTTTTTGGCAAGGCACATCAGCTCTATGTTCACAGACGCAAAAATGAAGCATACCAAGAAAAGCACACTGTCCCTACTGTGAAACATGGAGAAGGTTCTGTTATGTTGTGGGGCTGCTTTGCTGCATCTGGCACAGGGTGTCTTGAATCTGTGCAGGGTACAATGAAATCTCAAGACTATCAAGGTATTCTAGAGAGAAATGTGCTGCCCAGTGTCAGACAGCTTGGTCTCAGTCGCTCGCAGGTCATGGGTCTTGCAACAGGATAATGACCCAAAACACACAGCTAAAAACACCCAAGAATGGCTAAGAGCAAAACACTGGACTATTCTAAAGTGGTCTTCTATGAGCCCTGATCTAAATCCTATTGAACATCTGTGGAAGGAGCTGAAACATGCCGTCTGGAGAAGGCACCCTTCAAACCTGAGACAACTGGAGCAGTTTGCTCATGAGGAGTGGGCCAAAATACCTGCTGAGAGGTGCAGAAGTCTCATTGACAGTTACAGAAATGGTTTGATTGCAGTGATTGCCTCAAAAGGTTGTGCAACAAAATATTAAGTTAAGGGTACCATCATTTTTGTCCAGGCCTGTTTCATGAGTTTGTTTTTTAAAATAATTCTGTTGAACCACAATTCAAAAGCATTGTCTGATTTTCATTGGTTAATTTTCATAGAATTTTTATTTATTCCCACTTTTGTCAGATTTAAGTTATTTCTGTGACCATTGTGGGTTTTTCTTTCATTAACAGAGGGGTACCAACAATTTTGTCCACGTCTGTAAAACACTTTGTGACTTTTGTCTGTGAAAAGTGCTATACAATTAAGCAATATTACATGAGAGGGAATACGGTATCAATGAATATAGTAACTGTGGGTGTGGAGGGCATGAGAGTATTCCACCCGTAGTTAGTATATTCATGATACCATAACGACCTCGAGTGTAATATTGCTTTTATACAACAGTTCCAACAAGCACAATTTATTAAATGACAACAGTACTGGACAAAATATAATGATTTGTTTGTTTAACCAGCTGTTTTGCGCAGCTGAGAAAACTAGTCCCTTCTAAATGTAGCCAGTAACTGTTGCTAAACATCTCAATCAGCATGAAGGTGTTTATTGTCATTTCACACACATGTAAACAAATTAAATATTGTCAAGTGCAACAGTAAGTTTACATGCCGGTCACCTGTTGAGTCAGTATGACAGAAGACCCGAGCTCAAGATGCCGGTAGCTAGCCAGTGGCTAGTAGTATCATGCTAGCGATCGCATCCTTCACTCGCTTTTCCTTGGCATTTCCAGAGGAAATCAAGAGTCCATCACTACAAAGGTATTGTGGTTTGTTAATCGAGACAATAAATCCAACTCTAGCACTGCCAATTTTTTTTTAAACAGATATGAAATAGCTTAACGACGTAAAAGTTTTTTTCAAAAGGGTGGGACTTCCGGGTCATGGATGTGTAATTTCTTGTCAACCAGCACCTCACTGTGGAAATTAAGGTATCCAAAACAGTACTGCAATTCTCACTGAGCGTTGATAGGAAATTACTGTTAGTAATTAGCGGTTACATGAACACCTTTGAAGCGGGGTGATGCATATCCAGTGAAACGGAGTGCAGTTATCGTGGATTTCAGTAACTCCTGGAATCCCTATTGTCCAATCAAATTGCTCAGTCAGAACAAACTGTTGTTCAAATAAAGTCGTATTTTTTTCAAATGTGCTGTGGTGACCCACCACAATCTACAGGGACATTCATCCTCACACTCAGAAGGTCCGGAAGAAGCAGAGGACCATTCACATACGGACAGAGAGCACAGCGCTACAAGTGCGTCTTATTTTGATGGAGGATATAAAACTCTGCAGACTTCCAGCTCATCGTACCTCGCCTGAATTAACTCCTCCATACTGGTGACCCAACGTGTCATGGTGCGCCCCTCGCCTGATCTTTTCCCTCCACACTGGTGACCTGACGAGAGAGAATGACCGTCTGCTCCCTCTCACCGCGCTGTGGACCCCAGAGGACCAGAGAACGCCTGCAACCTCTTCATCCTCACCAGAGCGCGCTCCCTGGAGCGGGCAGCGCTTGGACCGACACGCACCATGAACGGCGACACGAGCGAAACAAAGGAAGCAGCCTGAACGGGGACGATCATCGACGCCGTCTGCGTTGATTTCCACTGAGCTCCCCGACTCTGACTAAACTCCTGACAGCGGACCTCCCGCGCACAGAAGCCCCGCACGCACACCACAGGATTACGAGGACAACGCAACTGCCAGCTTGTGGTCACTGCGCCAAGCGCGTGCCACGCACAGGCTCATGCCAGCTCCACAGACCGATACATCGTCGTCCGCCGCTGCACATGCCTGAGAAACACAGTCGATCACCACCCTCGGAACCTTCAGGGCTGCTCACACACCTGAAGCAGACGTGCAGCCCGCACACAGGACTTTGTATGGGTTTCTCAGCCACGGCGCACAAGGGGAATTTAGCCGATTGCTGTCCCCGATGGCTTTAGGGCTGCTTCCACACCTAAAAGCCAAACCGCCAGGTCCCTCACACAGCTGCAGTTGTTTCACAGCCACTACGCGTCCTCGGGGAATTTGGCCACTCGCCTTCCCCACATCCTCGCTGGATCGAGCCGCGAGAGGAGTCAGAGACTTAATTTTTTTTTTCTTCACAGCTGCTGTGGATCACTGCCAGGTTTAAAGGGAAAGTCCCTCACCATCACGGATCCACACGCAATTTTTATGCGGCCCAGACAACTTTGACGTCCTGAGCCGGCACTCACTTACTCCCACTCCCCTCCCCCTCCTCCTCCACAGCGCTCTTCCCTCACCTCACTCCCTACAGCCGGCCGATCGCCGTCTGGTTCCATTACGCACAACGCACACCGGCCCCGGCGCCCACGATCCATGGCCGTTCAACGTGCTGGAACTCGGAGCAGAGCACACTGTCCTTTCCACCCCTCCCCCGTCCCCCCATGGACTGACAAGCCATCTGACACTCCTCTACAGCAGGACAGTTCTACCGGAGCTGAAGCCCAAACGGGGGGGGGGGGGGTCACTGAGTGTTCTGGGGGGAGCCCTGTGGGTGACCCACCACAATCTACAGGGACATTCATCCTCACACTCAGAAGGTCCGGAAGAAGCAGAGGACCATTCACATACGGACAGAGAGCCCCTGGGGGGACAACCAGAACAATGGACTATTGTTTATACATCCCCGGATTAAGGAGAAGACGTCCGGGCACCAGTTGGTCAGGCTAATCATATGTATTGACTGATATGTATATGAATATGCTAATGTGCCATGCATTCTCTCTGTTTGTATAACATATAAAAGAGCTGACGACACATGCCTCAGCAACAGAACACAGCACGACACAGCAGCACAGTAGCGCACAGCGCTACAAGTGCGTCTCATTTTGATGGAGAAAATAAAACTCTGCAACCTTGCAGCTCGTCGTACCTCGCCTGAATTAATTCCTCCACAGTGCAATTTTTTTCTGTACTGGCTGCTGCTTCATTACATTAATTTAACATGTTAAATTACTTTCTCTAACGTTCAGCTGATTTTTTTTTAATTCTTGATACTAATGTCAGTAATATAAAAACACCACAGTGTGACGTGGTTGATTGACTCACTTTAAAATAACTTTTACAGTCCTGTAGAGGGCCCAGTTACATTATTACTAAAGTCACTCCTGATTATAGTAATAATAAAACCTGCTTGAGTTTTGTTTTGTTTTTTTAAGAAATCTAAACAGTTTATTAAGCTGATGAGGAACATGACATCCATGATTTATTTGATTATGCTGACTTTGAAATAGTTCTATCACATCTGTATTAATAATCAGATTTGTATGGTGTTTTTCTTTCCTCTCATTTGCCCCTCTGAGGTCCACTGTGGTGAATGTGAGGGTCAGCAGTCAGAGCAACTGTGAAGATAATGGGGTGAAAGCTAAATAAGAATATTGCATATTTATTGTTTGTAGAAGAAACTGCTACTGTATTTCAATAAATTTTTTTTTTAATTAAGTCATTTTCATTACACGAAAGTGTGAAGCATTCCACACACCATTCTGATTTAATATTGATGGTTATGGTTATAGTATTTGAAATTTTGATATTTTACCTGCTATTGCATGCCGCCGTGTAAATATACATGCCCTAAATTTATAAAATCTGTTACTCATTTTTCTGTGTGCTCCTAATTTTTGACTTGTGCTTCTGTATTTTCTTTTTTTTTACGAGTTCCTTGACAAAAATGACCCATACGGCCCTGGGATGAGGTGCACCTTGTGTGTGTTATAACGGTCATGTCTGCATCATACCTGCATAAATACCAAGCATTTCATAACCGTGCATGGATGGGCTGACACAATACTTGGCTGTCCCATGCTACCATGCCACAAGCATCAAGGCATCAGCACCTATGGTGGTTTCATTTTATTTATTTATTTTTTTTTCAATCTTTTGGACCAATTAGGAAGTGACATTTGACAATTTCCCACAGAACCCTGAACATTGTGGGGGAACCCTGGTTAAAAAACACTGCCCACCTAAACCCAAATTCATTTTTTTTATTCCTGCTAATATTGCTGCTTATCATCTCACTCAGTGTGTTCTGCTGTGTAATGTGTGTGGTCTGCATTCTGCTGCACCCAGGGCCAAAGTACCAGATTTTAGAACCAAAGGCGCTTTTCCACTTGGCACACTTTGGCCTCGTTTGGCCCGGTACGGGACGGTACAGTTCGGTATAGTTCGGCCCGCATGTTTTTCTACTGCACTAGGTGTCATTTGAAGTGGGTGGGAAATAGTTAAAAGGGAGGCGGCGCAACCCTCTCCCTCCCGCTACGTAAAACAAGCGTAACTGGCGTAAATCAAGCGTAACATTACGCAAAACACAAGTTGGCAGGATACGAGGCGTCTGCGTTCTCTGGCTGTTTTTGCCAGAATAAAGGCAAAAACGGAGAACAGAAGGCAAACCCGCAATACGACACACTCTGGAAAGGTACTGGAGCATTTAGAAGCCATGAGGATGCGAACTACATTACGTATGACGGTAAGCTAATGATTGCTAATGCTACTTTGCTTTTAAGTCCGCCGTACAACATTGTAATGTCGGCAAGTTATCGATATTAGGTCCTAAAATATGCATTCTGTGTGTGTGTTTCAAATGGCTCTCTTGTGGCAAAAATATTGCTTCAAACGGTCGGCGTTAACGTTCAGCACAGTGATGTGACCCCAACTTCACAAACGCGAAGTGGCTATAATGTCTGTAGAAATGTTTCGCTTCCTGTCAAATAAATTGCTCTGATCTGTGTCAAAATCATGGAGAGACTGTTGAGACATTATGGAATTTACCTGCTCCAGCCAGTGGTGTCGTGGCAAAACATGGATCAGGTGCCATATAGTAGCATATGAGCCGTTAAATATATATTTCAACAGGTAAACAGTACTGAGTTAGGCATAAGATATATTTAGCAATTATGATGCATTTTAAGCCAAAACAAATGGATCTAGGATTAGAAGTAATTAAAATAAAGCAGTCCCAATGTTACATGGAGAAATACGTGGATTAACTGGAAATATATCGTATTGAGTATTGCTGACTACATGTAGATACTGTATAAATATATATTCTCTGTATCAACAGTGAACTATACATGTATTCATGTAGTATTGCCCTGGGAATTTTGACAATAAACCTTTGTAAAACAAAATAGAGACATCTGCAAAAGTACAGTCTTCCGCAAATGATTGTTTTGGTTACTTTTCTTAAAAATGAGCCATTATTTTTCAAAGTCACTGATAAATGATTCGTACCGTTTACTCTTTTCCCACCGGTGTCTGAACAGACAAAATAGAAAATCATGATGCAAACACATAAATCACTAAATTGTTTATTCCAATCAGCAGCAAATTACAGATTATTTAGAATGTGCAAAATTCAAACTGTAAAAAAAAAAAAAAAAGAAACTGGAATGGGTCACACACACCAGCCACGCTGCCTCACTGAGCAGCAACTGGATCGGCCCCTCGTACTGGTCCCGGTTCAGCAGATCTTCAGCCTGCATCTCTGTAAATAGTGAGGCAAGGTCCGGTTTGGGTGGATCGTTTTCCCCTTGCCTAGATGAAAGACAGAAATGGGTGGTGGATAATTAAAGAAAGTTTAAAACATATTTGAGAAATGAAATCTTTATTTTGGATAATTAGATTAAAAGAAAGGAACAGAATAATAGAACAAAGGGGGAAAAAAATCCAATAAGGTCAAATTAAACAGGAACTCCTCGGATTATACAGTTCAACATAATTTATCCGAAATGGGTGATGGCTGAAGCCGCAGCTTATATTGCCCACCCATGTTCCAGCTAAGAATTCAAAAATAAAATAAGAGTGATTACAAATCAGAACAAAGCCAAGACAAAACGTGACAAAAAATAAGCAACAGCACAACACAGACTGGATATGATAATCCTTGTGTGATTTTTACATGTCGTTTTGTATATACAGCCGTGGACAAAATTGTTGGTACCCCTCTGTTAATGAAAGAAAAATCCACAATGGTCACAGAAATAACTTGAATCTGACAAAAGTGGTAATAAATAAAAATTCTATGAAAATTAACCAATGAAAATCAGACAATGCTTTTGAACTGTGGTTCAACAGAATTATTTTAAAAAACAAACTCATGAAACAGACCTGGACAAAAATGATGGTACTCCTAGAAAAGATTGAAAACAGGCCATAGGGATATGAACGTGACCATAGGGACATGTTCAACCAAGATGTGTCCTCTAATTAACATCACAGGTGTCTACAAACTTGTAATCAATCGGCCTATTTAAAGGGTGACAAGTAGTCACTGTGCTGTGACCATTGTGGGTTTTACTTTCATTAACAGAGGGGTACCAACAATTTTGTCCACGTGTGTATGTTTGGAGTACTTATTTCTTTAGTTTTTGTTTAAATTGTCCAAGCTTTGTACATGATTTTAATTCAGGTCCAAAAGCGTTCCACAGTCTGACTCCTTGCACTGAAACACAGTGTTGCTTGGTGGTAGTTCTCAGACCCCAGGGCAGACCTAGAACTCACTGGAGAGACAACGTCTCCCAGTTGGTCTGGGAACACCTTGGTATCCTCTCTGAAGATCTGGAGCAGGTGGCTGAGGAGAGGGAAGTCTGGGCTTCTCTGCTTGAACTGCTGCCTCCGCGACCTGGACCTCTGGAAAAGTGGTAGAAGATGGATGGATGGATGTCATGTATGGGAGCATTGATGAATGATACAAAGTCTATAGTGTGGGTTGATTCAGCAAATATTTCACTCTGCGCAGTATTGTGACTGATTTGCATATTTTACCTTTAATATAATTAATATGTGACTTCCAACACAGTTTATTATCAATTATTACACCAAGGATTTTAATTTTGGAGACCCTTTCAATCTCTACACCATTTATACTGAGTTTAAATACTGAGTTGTTGTGATGGTGTGAAATAACGTTATCAGTAAAATTTAGCCACCGCTGTGTCGCCCTGGTTTCAAGTGTGGGTGGTGTTTTGTGCTTGTATTGCTAAAATATAAAAGGAAGAACTACAATGGGTCTCAAATATTTGTAATGTGTTCTTTTACTGAATGAGTTTAAAAATGCAATACTATACACATATAAACTAAATTCTAATGGTGACTGAACATCTCCCATTCCCCAAGGTGCAAGATACACTATTATGACTATAACTCATAAAGGATCACAGAAATGATCGATTAAAAATAAATAAACAAGCGGTTTATTTTATGGTGGCTACTATTGGATGTGCCATTCATTTTCAATTACTCTGTAATTAATATTCACACAAATAAATCTCAGTTCAGTCCCTTTCATATTAAGTGGAAATTGTGCTCCTTTAAATTTGGCACTTTACCTAAACTTTAACTTAAAGTGAGGTAGTCGGATCCGGGAATAAAATGCTTTTTTTGCATGCATGGAAAGAAAATCCTACAGACACATATAGCGCGATTGTCTGCGAGTGTGAATGACCTGTTCCGTGAGCAAATGTACGTTTTTTGGTCTGTGGCTGTTTAAATTGAATTCATTCCTCCCGAAAATATCATTTTTGAATATTAATTACAGCTAAATGGGAGCAGTTTTGATGCCGACATTTCATATCCTAATATACGTGTTCTATACACCATCGGCTTTTGTGTATCCGACTACCTCGCTTTAAAAAGCAAAAGATTTGACTATAAATATGATGTGTTGTTTACCTGCCACAATATATTGGTGTCAAAACGTCGCCATTCCGAGCAGATCCTGTTTGGACTCTACAATGAAATACACACAAATTAAGTACATGCACAGCAGGAAAGTGCAACATGTAAAAAAAAAACAAAAAAAAAACAAAAAAACACCTTTTTATTTACCATCATACATAAATAATGCCTTAATTATACTGCTGCCAAAACCAGGTAAGCCCTCTAATAAATGTGAAAATATGAGACCAATAAGCCTATTAAACGCCGACCTTAAGATAATCTGTAAAATTTTAGCAAGACGAATACAAGAAATTTTACCAAATATTATTAATCGAGATCAGAATGGCTTTATAAAGGGTAGACAAGGCTTCCATAATGTAAGAAGACTATTTAATATTATCTATTTTAATAAAGAAGCACCGGATACAGCTCTCCTATCATTGGACGCCGAAAAGGCCTTTGATAGAGTTGAATGGCCCTTTCTTTTTGAAGTCCTACAAAGGTTTGGACTTGGAAATAATTTCATAAAATGGGTTCAAATAATATACAATAATGCTACAGCAGAAATCCTAACAAATAACAATATTTCAAAACCAATAAAAATCAATAGAGGATGTCGACAAGGCTGTCCACTCTCACCTTTACTGTTTACTATGGCAATTGAACCTTTAGCGATAGCGATACGTTTACATTCACAAATATATGGAATTAAAGTTGGACCAACAGAACATAAAATCTCCCTGTACGCCGATGATATAATTTTGTTTATGTCGAATCTAAAAAAATCAATTCCAACCTTGTTGAATTTAATAAAGAATTTTGGGGAAATATCAGGATATATAAAATAAATAAAACTAAATCTTCAATATTAATGCTAAATGAGACCCAGAGAAATTACCCAGCCCCTGAGGTAAATCAATTCAATGTTGTAAATCAGTTTAAATATTTAGGAATCCAAATTATGCCTAAGCTAGAATCAGTCGCCAGTGTCAACTATGAAGCCTTAATGTCAGATATCAGTGAGTTAACTCAGAGATGGATGTCACTACCAATGTCGATGATCGGGAGAATCAATATACTTAAAAGTAATATTTTACCTAAAATACTTTATTTATTTCAATACATTCCCTTATCACCACCTTTAGATCTATTCTCAAGAATAAAAAAAAAGTTAGTGGAATTTATATGGAACAACAGGAGGGCTAGATTACGTCTGTCTTTATTATATTTACCATTCGATCGTGGAGGTCTGAAATGTCCAAATTTTATGTTGTATTATTGGTCGGCACAACTGAGGTCTATGACATATTATTTTTCATCAAATGATCTCCCTCACTGGACTGAAATGGAATCATACAATTTACCTTTACCTCTTCCCATATTCATATACTCAGATTCGGCAAAAAAATTACAAAAACAAGTTAAAAATCCATTTGTAAAGCATATGATCAAAATATGGTGTGAAGCTAAAAACTATTTAAAAGAACCACAGTTATTGTCACAATTTAGTCCAATATGGGGTAATCAATATTTTAAACCAGGGAGAGCGGACGCTGTATTTAAAGTATGGAATTTAAAAGGGATACAAAAGATTCAGGATTTATATTTGCCATGTGCAGACAACATAATGTCTTTTGAAGAGCTGAGGATCAAATTTAATCTCAATAGAACACATTTTTTTAAATATCTTCAACTTAGAAACTTTATTCGATCAAATCAAAATAAAGCTCTCACTCGACCTATTTATTCATCCTTGGAAAAAATGATGATGAAAGATAGTAAAAGAAAGGGTATTATTTCAGAGTTTTATAACTCATTGACACTATCTTCAAGTGAAAATTCACTGAAAAGATTAAACTACTGGAAAGAAGATCTGCAAATTGAAATTTCAGAGGAACAATGGGAATTGGCTTGTACAGAAGCTCAAACCAAATCAATAAATGCACGCCTTAAATTGATACATTTCAAATGGTTAATGCGGATGTATGTTACACCGGAGGAGTTAAATAGATACAACAAAAATATACCAGATACATGCACAAAATGCATGGAAAGTAAAGGAACCCTATTTCATTGTTTATGGGAATGTAGATTAATAAGAATGTTTTGGGAAGAGGTGAGGGTAACAATTGAAAAAATAATCTCAAAACAAATCATATTGAATCCTAAACTGGTTTTGTTGGGTCTGTACCCAGAAAAGCATAATTTCAATAAAAGTGAAAGAACATTCATAGACCTCAGTTTGCTTAATGCCAAAAAATGTATTGCACTATTATGGAAAAAGACTCATAGACCAGATGTGTCTCAGTGGTTAAGACAGATGTTAACAAACCTTCCATTAGAAAGAATAACATATATACTGAAATCAAAGGAAATTGTGTTTGAGAATATATGGAGACCTTTTATTGATTATGTAAAAAATTTAAACATAACTCTTGAAGAAGAAGGTGAATGATGTGTGTGGACCTTGTAAATTCCAAACTGGTGAACATAATATGTATACTTATGTATTGGATTGTCTAGACTAAACAGAGGAGCATTGTTGAAGACTTGATTTTGGTGGTGGTTGTTGGTGTTTTTAGTGCATTTTTTTTTTTTTTTGTAGTACTTTAGTGTTAGTGTTTGATTGTTTGTATCATGTTTGTTAAAAAAAAAAAAAAAGGTTCAATAAAGATATTGTGGAAAAAAAAAAACACCTTTTTAACCAGGATTACAACTAGCTTATTTCATCAGATATTGTCAACACAAAAAAGCAACATACAAGGACGGACCTAGCATTAAGCTAGGTCATTGTTTAAACACGATTAAGTTTTCGTCTGTCCTAAGTGAACTTTCCACTGTTGGAAAAAATAACATAAAGTATGAATATCACATCACTCACCATCCTGTATATCACAATATCACGGCTGCAACTGCTGAAGTTGGGTGCGTCGCGGCTGCACATTCAATTCAATTCGGGTGGTTAGGTCTAATTCCCGGTGCGTCTCCATCTATTTTGTGGTGGGTCTGCTTGTGCGCCCCACTGCAAGCTCAGTCTGCTTCCCTCTGCATTCTCTCATCAGCCGAAACGCACAGGAAACTCTGCTGGACCGCAGTGTTAGATTTCTGCTGATTTCTGTTAAGCCATTCTATCGTTGTGGTTTATAATATCACTTGTTCGCGGGCTCACTGACGAAAAATTGCAAATGGCGACCAGCAAGCGATTCTCGAAAGTCAGCGTAACACCCACTCTCATGATGCTACGCCCAGACCAATGAATGGCCAGCAGTGGCGTGACAAAACCGTGCCGGTACCCTTCGGACCTACTTTTATCGGTGCCGATAAAAGTGGAACAGTTCCGAAATAACGGAACTGTTAGGCCATTGGGTGCCGAAAGGAAAAGCGGACAAAGGAGGCCGAACCGTGCGAAACGAGGCCAAACGAGGCCAAAGTGTGCCAAGTGGAAAAGCGCCTCAAGAGACAATGGTGATTTTGGCCCCCCTCATAACCCCCCATCCCCCAACAAAGAGTGAAAAATCCCATTTAAATGGGAGTGTGTTACATTCAGAAAGTTATTTCACTTTATATACCAAATAATTTATTGCAGTATACAATTACTGCTTCAAATTATGTTGCAATATGAACTAGAAAAGCACTCGGAGAGCGCAGACCTCCGCCAAGCGGCACAGTTCCCCCCATAGAGTGTTTGTGTGTACGTTTTCAGATTCCCTGAGCATGAAAAGATATGACTAGCAATTGGATTCACAATGATTATTTGTTTATTTGACATGGACAGTGCAATAAACAGACAATTAATGAATGACAATCAATGTGATAGTGATAGGATTAGTGGTTCAGTAGTGTAAAACGGGGCTATAAGGGACGGCGGGTTAATAAGGGACACTTTTGTGGGAAATGTTTTAAATGTAATTCTGCTTTTTTTATTTTGAGCAGGACGCTGAGTTGTGTTGTTATTGTCAAATATCCATGAATCCTTCATCAAATCTAGGCGGAAGCAAAATTAAAAAAGCAGAATTACATTTAGAAAAGTGTCCCATATTACCCCGCCGTCCCTTATAGCCCCGTTTTACGGTTGTAAAAGCATTGCCTCCTTGGCGGAGGTAATAAACTGAAGTGTTGGTGTGTCCATCTCCTCCACTGACGGATGCAGATTGGTTAGACAGGTTGCCGTGGGTTTTATATTATATTGGGGTTGCGCTCCGCGGCAAAACAGAATTTAGAGTCTTCCCCGGCAGAGAGGTGGTTTTTACGCAGCGCCTATAGCTGGGCGGGGAATTTGTGGCAAATAATCGGGCGGCGGACAGGTGGCCCTGTCAGGTTTTGCAGCGTGGCGCAAAAACAGGGACGCTGGCGGGCCCAGGGCAGCAGTGTTTTCCGCGTGCTTTTGTGCCTAAAACGTTGAAGAACGTGGAGTTTGTGTTGGTCAGACACGACGACCAGCGCAATGTGCGCAGCGCCTATGGCTGCCACAGGCACGTTGGGGGGCCCAGGCCAGCAGTGTTTTCCGCATGCTTTTGTGGCTAAAACGTTGAAGAAGGCGGAGTTTGTGTTGGTGAGACACGACGCCCAGCGCCCTCCATTGCGCCTGCGCACATGTTGAAAATGGCCGTATGTCACAGTGTGGAAAAATGCTTTAAAAAATTCCTGTATGCAGACGGTGATGCGGATCATCCCCAAAATTTAATCAGTTCTTCCTTGTACCATTTCCAACAACGCCTGAAATTGTCATTGAAATCCATCCAAAAGTTTTTGAGTTATCTTGCTAACCAACAGACAAACAGACAGACAAACAGACAGACAAACAGACAAACACACAGACAAACACACAGACAAACCCCGGCAAAAACATTACCTCCTCCTGGCCTTTCGGCCTGGCGGAGGTAATTATAGGCCATACTGCCCAGCCTTATTCAGATTCATCCACATAGTATAGAAATGTTTGATCAATGTAAGCATCTTTTAAAATGATTCATTGAATTTAACTGAATTGTAAAGGTCACCACAGTGTGTCATGTAAAGTAGTAAAACAGCACTGTAATACAGTTTGTAATGCACTTGTCAGTATTCAGTCATTGCCAGTAAAAATCACAATTGCATTATTGAACAATAGTATTGTGCATCGCAGATATTCCTCACATCGCTCAGCCTTATGTGGGATTGGTAAAGCTAAGCAGGTGTCTAGAATATCTCATCCACCGCCTTCTGCTGATTAGCTGGATCACTTCTCATAAACCCTGCTAATCATATCCATCATGGATGAGAAGCCTGATCTCTTGGAGATTAAATCAGTCAGCACTCGTCTGTATTGAATAAGTAATTTCAGCATTGTAGGGGGCTTTCCAAATAAAAGATTTGCAATCACTTTGTGACCAATAGGATTTAATTTCCATGCATGGAGTGGTTTGGCATTAGCATCTGTTTAACACAAAACTATCTGGGCAAGTTGTCATGTTTTGCGGAATAGGCCTTTTTTTAGTTTTTAGATCAGAAGTGCTATGATTGGAATAGAACCATTTTTGTCTATCCCTTGTGGTTGCTTTGTATCTGCTGGTGTGAGAGTCTTATGTTTTTGCAGTTAATGCAGTTGCCACTTGCCCTTCTAAAGAGTCTTATCCTTTCGTTTTGTAATTGTTCTTTTTATTCTACTAAATCTGTTTGTGTGCATGGCTTTCATTTCCATTACATTCATTTCTATGTTTAACTTTTATGTTTGATGTATATATACACCGTATAAACCTATTAACTCCCCCTTTACACAGAGGTGGAGATTGTTGAGTAATGAAAAAGTGACAAGCTCTCTCAACGATCTTTTAGTGAGCACCCAGGGTTCTCCAAGATCTCTCAGTGATCTCCCCAGTCTCCTTAAAGTTTTGACTCAGTCCAAAACACACAAGGATCTCCCAAACATTTACAAGGAAACAGCTTTTTTGAGGCTTTAGGGGATTGTTGAAAGATCGTGCCAATTTTTGATCTCTCACTGGTCACCCAATGACGCTGCAGTCAGGCTTGACAGCTTTTTAACACCTTTAACATCAGGGTGTGAAAGGAAAATCTATTTCCCTTGGCTTGTATAAGCAGCAGCATTGTTGCTGTGGAATATCATAGCTTGACTACACTTATATGGGTTTTTTGTTTCTTACAGGTAAAAGAAGAATAAGAAAAACAACAAAGACTAGCTGCTTTATCTGCTAAAAATGCACAATAAAATCAACATTATCCCTCTGTCAGATTGTATTTCTTATGCTAGTTTTATAGTTTACGACTCCTCAAGTAAATAAGGGCCCACCGGAACCGGAGCGATGTAAATTTCATCATCAAAGGTTAACTGCGAGGTTTGGAATGGGTGTCTACACAGACATGGTGATGCTCCAATTGCAGACATAGGTGGACTCTCAGCAGACTTTAAAGATACAATGGGTGTTATCACTTGTCTGTGGTGTCTGCAGGCAAGTATAATCAGACTCGGACAGCTAAATGATATGTCTGTTTTTCAGCTCACACTGTTTGCAGTCTGTCTTCTCAGTGGGTGAATGGGAAACATTACAGACCTTTTTTCTAACTACAAGGCTTACAATGTGTTATCAAAGTTCAGAAAATTACAATTTCAACATGAATGCAACAGCACAGGTTCATTATTCGGGTAGTTTTCCAGCTTTTTGGGGCGGTTATAACCATATATTTTGTTATTTGTTCTGCCCCATCTAAACAGATCTTCCCCCTCCAGCCACAAGAGAGCGCCCCCCAGGGTGTAAGACGGTGTTTGTCGGCGGGTTGCCAGAAAATGCTACTGAACCGATCATCGTGGAGGTCTTTGGACAGTGTGGAGATATCACTGCTATACGAAAAAGCAAGAAAAACTTTTGCCATATAAGATTTGCAGAGGAGTTCACTGTGGACAAGGCCCTCTTCCTGTCAGGTATGCATGATAATTACTGTTGTGATATTTGAATGTCTAAGTGCCACTTTGATGCAGCTGTGGAAATAGCTTGACCTTTCATCCAACAGACATCAGTGGGGCTAAATATGGCTGGCCAGTCAGTTTAGCCAATTAAAACAGTCGGGGAAACTCAGTCTCTGTTGTGTTGTTGACTCATTGGTCAAAATGTATGACAAGCTTTATTGTATATTTTGGACTGTATACAAGTGCCTTTCACTTATATTGGCCCCCTTCTACATTAATAGATTCAGACCAAAGCAATGCCCCCATCAAGAAACAATTTTCTACAAAACATGACGGTTATTTGCCACTAATGCACCACTGTCTTCTCTTATAATTTTAAAAGGCTTCAGAATACATAGGATTCCTGAGACAAATAGTCTCTACGGTATTTCTGTCTCTGTATGTGAGATGGAAGTTATTTTACTGTCCAGTTATTTTTTTTCTAACACTTTTTACATCAAGCTGGATTTTATTAGAACCAGTTCACCTGGGGCAGCTCGATGGAGCAGTGGTTGGCACTGTGGCAGCACAGCAAGAAGGTCACGGGTTTGATCCCACCCCTGACCATCGTAGGTTTGATCCCACCTCCTGACCATCGTGACCCTTCTGTGTGGAGTTTGCATGTTCTCCCCGTGTCTGCGTGAGTTTTCTCCTGGTACTCTGGTTTCCTCCCACAGTCCAAAGACATGCAGGTTAGGTTAATCGACATCAACTGAGGATTCTAAATTGTCCTTAGGTATGACTGTGAGAGTGAACGGTTGTCTGTCTCTCTGTGTTGACCCTACAATGGACTGGCGATCTGTCCAGGGTGTACCCTGCCTCTTGCCTAAAAGATGCTGGGATAGGCTCCAGCCCCCCCACGACCTGAAAAGGATTAAGCGGTCGCAGATGATGAATTTCTACTATTCATTATTAGAGGTGTGAATCTTCAGTGGTCTCATGATTTGATTAAGATTCAGGCATTAATGATTAGAATGGAAAACGATTCACAATGCATCTCTGTGTTGCATCTTCATTTTTTTCCTATGGAATGCCTTTTTTATATTTCAGTATTTATTTCTGTAATTTATGAATGAAACACACTGAATTGGTGTGTGGATCGATTTATAAATAAATTTTCTTTGCTTTATTACATGACTACTTTTTGAACAATTAACAGAATAATATTTAGAACAGGGGTGTCCAATCATGTGCCATAGAGGGCCAGGACCCTGCAGGCTTTACCTCCAACCAGTGTCTTCAACAGCAGATTTCACTGAATTTCTTCCCACTGATTGCTGATAAGTGAAAACACCTGCTGAAGAGACTGAGTAGAAGAGAAAACCTGCAGGGTCTTTGCCCTCCATGGTGCATGATTGGACACCCCTGATTTAGAAAGTGCTGAGCCAGCAAGTTTATATAAAAGAGCTGCTTCTCTTCAGTCACGAGATTACCAGGCTCGTATCTTTAACACAAACCAGTGAAACATGTGAGAAATAGTAGGTGGAGTTAATGAATCCGTCATTATCCCACATCAAAAACTGCTGGTTTAACCATTCAGCACCACATCGGTGCAGCCCACACTTGATGGCTGCTCGGACCTCATTTGCATAAAGTTAAAAAAAATGTAACTTTATGCAAATGAGGGGTAGAAGGAGACACGGGCTACTCACAACACCGCAGCCCAAATCTCCCCGAACAGAAGTCAAATGCTTTCCGTTGCATTTCACATACACAGTGAATAGGAAGCAGAAAAACGACGGATCCATTCAACACATACCATCCTGCTTCGCACCGAGTCCACAAAATCCAAAATGTCCCCAAATATCAGCCTCCAAAATGCTGGGTGAGTTTTTGATCACTTGTTGCTGTACTCTGGCGCTTCCATTCACCATGATGCAGTTAACAAGCCTGCAGCCGCATGTGCAACTGTAGTTTTTTAAGTCCCGACGTAGCTTTATTGTACTTTTTATTGACAAGCAGAGGTTGGACAAATGACACAGGTGGCGAGAGCTCGATCCGTAGTGTTCTGCATCGATGCGGGGGCCCGCATTGCGATGCATCTAAGAATGGAGAAAGTTCCACCTCTTTTTGTTATGAGGCATGCCAGTATTTTTTGAGTGCACTTCAACTGTAATACAGCCATGAATATGAGACTCTAAAACTGTCTTCTTTTGCTCTTATTTTATTGTCGCTATAACTAGCGTTGCTCAGGGAAACGCTATGCTGGATTTATGTAAAATATTCAGATTATGCAGCATACTATCCAGCGTCACTTTCAGTTTACATCAAGGAGAACTCTTCCAACAACCTGCAGTTTCTCACTGTTCCAGCCTTGCCTTTGTTAAACATAAAGTTCAACTTAAGTTTAACTTGTCAGGGAATAAATTATAGTTTGGTTTAAAATATTGTCTCCATTACACATGCAGGAGTAGTTATGGGTTCTTATCTAATCTTCAGTTTCACATTGCATCAGCGTCATATCTCAGAGGATGCTAATGACTGCATATTCATGCTTTAAAAATAAATCTGCTCACATTAACCCAGCAGTCCAGTCAGAATATTTCCCAGGATTTTGAAATTTGAATGAGATTCCTTGATTTTCGTCCCCCTCCTCTCCTACAGTGAGATGCAGACGCGGAGATCCATATATTAGAGTGACGACAGAACTGTGTCGCTCTCCCATAAATAACACCACACACACATGTAGAGCGCAAACAGCACTAGCCAGCAGTGACACCCTCCCGGGCAGCCCCACCACACCAAGATCTCCTCATATGAAATATTGAAGTAGCGCTAGATTGGGAGCCTGAAGCAGAGAGAGCAGATGGGAGTAGAAACCCCTGAACTCGCGCTCATTTCTTTTCCTGTTTGTGCTGGCACCTACCACTGGCCCCCCCCTCCCTGCTTTGAAGGAAGTGTGTCGGGCTTCTCAGTCAATCACGCTGCACATCATTACTTTGTCCATTTCGGAAAGCACGCTCCTCAAACGCACAAATATACACACACTGATCATTTCAACCAATTAAATCACAAAATGGGCAAGATTTCACTTCAGTCCACAAACAGCCATTAGTGAAAATTGAGTAAGGAGGAGAGTGGGGATAAGTGGGAAGTAGTGAGGAGAAGAGGGGGGTAATGAGGGATATTGTGGTTTCTTAGTGCCACTAGAGAGGTAATTGGCCTCTCTTGTGTATTCACAAAATGATGCCATTCTTGTGTACGCCACATGACACTGCAGCCACAGTGTGTCACCGTGAACAAAGGGCTGCAACAAGGCATCACGGGCAATGACGAGAGCAAGAGAAACATAAAGACACAGGCAGACCCCTGAAGAGAAGCATCTCCACTGGTTTAAAAACGAGACGAACTGAAGGAACTGAAGCGGCTCAATATTTGCATATAGAGAACCCCAGTCCTCTAAGCTAGAGAGTTCAGCTCATGTGAGGACCTGTATGGGGTTCATGAGCTTCATACCTCAAAGCATGATTTTCTGCATTTTAGCATGCAATAATAGGATTTTCTTCTTTACTGTTGGTCTCTGGGAGCCACTGAACTAAGGTCCAATAGTCTGCATTTTCCACGGACTAATATTAAGTTTGGGCGTCCTCAATTACATGAATGTAGTTTGCATCAGCTCCTCAGTAAAGGCTGTCTGTAAACTTCTTTCTGAAACAGTATACAGTTGATCAAAATTTGGTTTAATTTGTTTGGAAAATGGGAAAAAAAATTAAAAATTGCTTCCCTGACTTCCGGTTATGGCTGCCACGTAGGACGGACGTGTCTCACTCTGCTCTGCTCCTGGAAAAAAAAATCGGCAAATAACTCTCTCATTTGGGACAGAACGTATCCCAGCATTTGGGCGAAGATATGTCGGCGAAGCCTAAGGCTGGAAAACCAGGAAAAGGAAAAAGCGAGCCGCCGAAACAGTCCAAATTAACGGACTTTCAGGTCTGTGACGCAGTAAACAAAACTCCATATATGGCGGAGGAGGCTGGCAACGCTGCGATATCTGCGGGGAATGGCGCAGATGCGCTGATGGCTGCCATGAGTTCAATGAGAGCGGACTTTTCCTCTAGATTTGATGGGATTATGACAGCGTTGGAAGGAATAAGAAAGGAATTGGGTGACTGTGTAGAACGAACGGCGCAGATGGAGCTCCGTCTCGCTAGTGCTGAAGATGACGTCACCCGTCTTCAATTAAAGGTGCGCACTTTGGAGAAAAAAAAATAAATCTCTGGAAGATAATATTTTGGATTTGGAATCTCGGTCGAGACAGAATAATTTGAGGCTGGTGGGTCTTCCAGAGGAATCAGAAGGTCGGGACGTATGTTCCTTTCTGGAAAAGTGGATTCCGGAGGTGCTGGGCAGCGAGGAGTTGCAATCAGCAGTGGTTCTGGAAAAAGCACATCGTATTGGCCCACGGAGAGATAAGGGACCGCCGAGGACCTTAATTATGAAGTTTCTTAGCAACAGAGACAGGATGAAGATCTTCAACGCTGCACGAGCTAAAAAAGGAGAGATTAAACACCAGGACCAGCAGGTGCGGTTCTACCCAGATTTGGCCACAGGAATCCAGCAATTGAGGAAGCAGTTTGATCCCATACGTAAGGAGCTGCGCAACCTTGGGATTCGTCATGGTGTAATCTATCCTGCGAGACTGCTGACCACGTATGAGGGCAGAACCCACATCTTCAAGACCCCAGAGGAGGCGCAGGAGTTCATCAAGAAGATCAAAGAAGAAGAAGAGACTGGTGGGAGCTAAGCATGAACAAAATATAAGGTAGAATAATTAAGCATTTGCACAGGCATCTGACTGACTTGAAGTAAATAGTAAGTTTACAAAATATAGATTGTATTATATATTAAAAAAACAAAACAAAAACAAAACAAACAAAAAAAAAAACTATGATGTACAAAGTTGTTAAAAATTTTGGAGTTAAGTTGGAAAACTACAGAGGAGAGTTAATGTTACGTCATTAAAAGCAGTAGAGTTAGGGTGATTGGGAGGATGAAGAAGGAGTGGCTTAGGCTGTTCCCCGTGGGTGTGGAACGGTCGATGGCTATATCGGGAGACAGAATTTTTCTTTTGATTTTGGGGGGTTTGCCACAAGTGTGGGAAGGGGAAATTTGTTTGTGTGTAGTTTGTAGGATGAATGTTCAACCACTCATGTTTTTGCTTCTCTGTATGAGCATGTTTACACTGCAAGGTAATCCCAAACTCTCTATTGATCATGGACCAAAGTGTTAATCTTAATTTAACTTCATGGAATTGCAGAGGTCTACAAAATTTAAAAAAACTTAAACAAGTTATGAATAAAATAAAGGACATGGGTTCAAGAATTGTGTTTTTACAAGAAACTCATCTGATAGAGGAGGATGTTAAAAGAATTAGGAGTAGATGGCAGGGAAGTGTATTCACCTCTTCATTTTCATCCCGAGCCAGGGGAGTTATGACTCTCATACATAAATCAGTTCCTTTTCAAGTGAAAAATGTAATTGGAGACAAATTTGGAAGATATGTAATCATTCAAGGTTCTTTGCTATTAGAAAATATAAATCTTGTGAACTTATATGGTCCCAATATAGATGATCAGAAGTTCTTTGCTAATTTATTTCTCATCTTATCATCACTTACAGGGCAACATATAATAGCAGGGGATTTTAATTGTACATTGAATCCAGGTGTGGATAGATCAACAGGACTGGATTGTACGCACATTGGATGTAGGATGACTATTAATCATTTTATGAAAGAATTGAGATTGTTAGATATATGGAGAGAAATGAAACCACAAGTTAAAGCCTATTCTTGTTATTCCAGTACCTACAAGACATTCTCACGTATTGATTATTTTTTGATTTCCACAGAATTAAGGTCCAAGATTCAAAACTGCTTTTATGATAACATCGTGATCTCTGATCATGCACCCTGTTGTCTAATATATGTAGATAAAAAATTGACAAAGGAATCAGGTAGATGGCAATTTCAGCATAAATGGCTTCAGGATGAGGAATTTGTCAAGTATATAGAAAAACAGATAGACGAGTTCTTTGGCATCAATACTACACAAACATCAGCATGTGTAAAGTGGGAGGCTTTCAAAGCTTTTATTAGGGGACATATTATTAGTTATACAGGATCAAAATCTAAGAAGACTCGAGAGGAGAGAGCTAAATTGGAACATAAAATAAAAAGTCTTCAGGAAAAAGTGTATGCAGGAAGTGACCCAAGGTTGGAGAATGAATTACTGATTTTGAGAGCTGAATACGACAAAAAATCAGCGAATAGAGCTGCCTCGAGTCTTCTAAGATTGAAACAATCTTTTTATGAACAAGGTGAAAAATCAGGAAAATTATTAGCATGGCAGATTAAACAATTGGAAATTAAAACACCAATTACCAGTATTATAAGTAACGGACAGGTAGTTATAGATCCTTTAGAAATTAATAGAGCCTTTAGAGATTACTATGAAAAATTATATGATACCAAAAATGAACCTGATTTAACAAAACTAAATGGGTTTTTGAACGAACTATCTATACCGTGTATACCAAATGAAAACAGGGAGATATTGGAGTCTAAAATTAGTCAAGAAGAAGTTGGGCTAGCCATTGATAATATGAAATCAGGAAAAAGTGCAGGACCAGATGGTCTTCCAGTTGACCTTTATAAAAAATTTAAGAATAAATTAATAAAACCTTTTTTGGAAATGGTTTTAGAAGCATTTCAAAATAATAATTTACCATCATACATAAATAATGCCTTAATTATACTGCTGCCAAAACCAGGTAAGCCCTCTAATAAATGTGAAAATATGAGACCAATAAGCCTATTAAACGCCGACCTTAAGATAATCTGTAAAATTTTAGCAAGACGAATACAAGAAATTTTACCAAATATTATTAATCGAGATCAGAATGGCTTTATAAAGGGTAGACAAGGCTTCCATAATGTAAGAAGACTATTTAATATTATTTATTTTAATAAAGAAGCACCGGATACAGCTCTCCTATCATTGGACGCCGAAAAGGCCTTTGATAGAGTTGAATGGCCCTTTCTTTTTGAAGTCCTACAAAGGTTTGGACTTGGAAATAATTTCATAAAATGGGTTCAAATAATATACAATAATGCTACAGCAGAAATCCTAACAAATAACAATATTTCAAAACCAATAAAAATCAATAGAGGATGTCGACAAGGCTGTCCACTTTCACCTTTACTGTTTACTATGGCAATTGAACCTTTAGCGATAGCGATACGTTTACATTCACAAATATATGGAATTAAAGTTGGGCCAACAGAACATAAAATCTCCCTGTACGCCGATGATATAATTTTGTTTATGTCGAATCTAAAAAAATCAATTCCAACCTTGTTGAATTTAATAAAGAATTTTGGGGAAATATCAGGATATAAAATAAATAAAACTAAATCTTCAATATTAATGCTAAATGAGACCCAGAGAAATTACCCAGCCCCTGAGGCAAATCAATTCAATGTTGTAAATCAGTTTAAATATTTAGGAATCCAAATTATGCCTAAGCTAGAATCAGTCGCCAGCGTCAACTATGAAGCCTTAATGTCAGATATCAATGAGTTAACTCAGAGATGGATGTCACTACCAATGTCGATGATCGGGAGAATCAGTATACTTAAAAGTAATATTTTACCTAAAATACTTTATTTATTTCAATACATTCCCTTATCACCACCTTTAGATCTATTCTCAAGAATAAAAAAAAAGTTAGTGGAATTTATATGGAACAACAGGAGGGCTAGATTACGTCTGTCTTTATTATATTTACCATTTGATCGTGGAGGTCTGAAATGTCCAAATTTTATGTTGTATTATTGGTCGGCACAACTGAGGTCTATGACATATTATTTTTCATCAAATGATCTCCCTCACTGGACTGAAATGGAATCATACAATTTACCTTTACCTCTTCCCATATTCATATACTCAGATTCGGCAAAAAAATTACAAAAACAAGTTAAAAATCCATTTGTAAAGCATATGATCAAAATATGGTGTGAAGCTAAAAACTATTTAAAAGAACCACAGTTATTGTCACAATTTAGTCCAATATGGGGTAATCAATATTTTAAACCAGGGAGAGCGGACGCTGTATTTAAAGTATGGAATTTAAAAGGGATACAAAAGATTCAGGATTTATATTTGCCATGTGCAGACAACATAATGTCTTTTGAAGAGCTGAGGATCAAATTTAATCTCAATAGAACACATTTTTTTAAATATCTTCAACTTAGAAACTTTATTCGATCAAATCAAAATAAAGCTCTCACTCGACCTATTTATTCATCCTTGGAAAAAATGATGATGAAAGATAGTAAAAGAAAGGGTATTATTTCAGAGTTTTATAACTCATTGACACTATCTTCAAGTGAAAATTCACTGAAAAGATTAAACTACTGGAAAGAAGATCTGCAAATTGAAATTTCGGAGGAACAATGGGAATTGGCTTGTACAGAAGCTCAAACCAAATCAATAAATGTACGCCTTAAATTGATACATTTCAAATGGTTAATGCGGATGTATGTTACACCGGAGGAGTTAAATAGATATAACAAAAATATACCAGATACATGCACAAAATGCATGGAAAGTAAAGGAACCCTATTTCATTGTTTATGGGAATGTAGATTAATAAGAATGTTTTGGGAGGAGGTGAGGGTAACAATTGAAAAAATAATCTCAAAACAAATCATATTGAATCCTAAACTGTTTTTGTTGGGTCTGTACCCAGAAAAGCATAATTTCAATAAAAGTGAAAGAACATTCATAGACCTCAGTTTGTTTAATGCCAAAAAATGTATTGCACTATTATGGAAAAAGACTCATAGACCAGATGTGACTCAGTGGTTAAGACAGATGTTAACAAACCTTCCATTAGAAAGAATAACATATATACTGAAATCAAAGGAAATTGTGTTTGAGAATATATGGAGACCTTTTATTGATTATGTAAAAAATTTAAACATAACTCTTGAAGAAGAAGGTGAATGATGTGTGTGGACCTTGTAAATTCCAAACTGGTGAACATAATATGTATACTAATGTATTGGATTGTCTAGACTAAACAGAGGAGCATTGTTGAAGACTTGATTTTGTTGGTGGTTGTTGGTGTTTTTAGGGTATTTTTTTTTTTTGTAGTACTTTAGTGTTAGTGTTTGATTGTTTGTATCATGTTTGTTAAAAAAAAAAAAAAGGTTCAATAAAGATATTGTGGAAAAAAAAAAAACTGCCACATCTGAAATGCACTTTTAGACGTGGGGGTTTGCAACTCTGGGGGGGAGTTAAGAGACCAGTGCAAAATTATCACTTTTTTCTGGTTTTACTATTTATACATCCATCCATCCATCCATCTTCTACCGCTTTTCCGGAGGTCCGGGTCGCGGAGGCAGCAGTTCAAGCAGAGAAGCCCAGACTTCCCTCTCCCCAGCCACCTTCTCCAGCTCTTCAGAGGGGATACCAAGGCGTTCCCAGACCAGTTGGTAGACATAGTCTCTCCACCGAGTCCTGGGTCTGCCCCGGGGTCTCCTCCCAGTGGGACATGCCTGAAACACCTCAAGTGGGAGGCGTCCAGGAGGCATCCTAATCAGATGCCCGTACCACCTCAACTGACTCCTTTCAATGTGGAGGAGCAGCGGTTCTACTCTGAGCCTCTCCCGGATGACTGAGCTCCTCACCCTGTCTCTGAGGGTAAGTCCAGCAATCCTATGGAGAAAGCTCATTTCAGCCGCTTGTATCCGCGATCTCGTTCTTTCGGTCATTACCCAAAGCGCGTGACCATAGGTGAGAGTAGGAACGTAGATTGACTGGTAAATCGACAGCTTTGCCTTAGAACTAAGCTCCCTCTTCACCACAACAGACCGGTACAACGTCCGCATCACTGCAGATGCTGCTCCAAACCGTCTGTCGATCTCTCGCTCCATTCTCCCCTCACTAGTGAACAAGACCCCAAGATACTTAAACTCCTCCACTTGGGGCAGGAGCCTGTCCCCAACCCGGAGAGGACAATCCACCTTTTTCCGGCTGAGGACCATGGACTCGGACTTGGAGGTGCTGATTCTCATCCCAGCCGCTTCACACTCAGCGGCAAACCGTCCCAGCAAGAGCTGTAGGTCATTGCTGGATGAAGCCAACAGGACAACATCATCTGCAAACAACAGAGATGAGATCCTGTGGTCACCAAGCATGACACCCTCCATTCCCTGGCTGCGCCTAGAAATCCTGTCCATAAAAATTATGAACAGGATCGGTGACAAAGGGCAGCCCTGGCGGAGTCCAACTCTCACTGGGAATGACTCCGACCGAGTGTTGGCAATACGAACCAAACTCTTACAACGGTCGTACAGAGACCGAATAGCTCGCAACAACAAGCCCGATACCCCATACTCCCGAAGCACCCCCCACAAAAATCCACGAGGGACGCGGTCAAATGCCTTCTCCAAGTCCACAAAACACATGTAAACTGGTTGGGCAAACTCCCACGAACCCTCGAGAATTCTCGAGAGGGTAAAGAGCTGGTCTGATGTGCCACGGCCAGGACAAAAACCACATTGCTCCTCCTGAATCCGAGGTTCAACCAACGGCCGGACTCTCCTCTCCAGTACCTTGGCATAGACCTTCCCAGGGAGGCTGAGGAGTGTGATCCCTCTAAAGTTGGAGCACACCCTCCGGTCCCCTTTTTTAAAGAGAGGAACCACCACCCCGGTTTGCCATGCCAAAGGCACTGCCCCCGACCTCCACGCAATGTTGCAGAGGCGTGTCAACCATGACAACCCAACAACATCCAGGGCCTTGAGGTACTCAGGGCGAATCTTGTCCACCCCCGGGGCCCGGCCACCAAGGAGATTTTTAACCACCTTGGCGACCTCAGCCCCTGTGATAGGCGAGTCATCCCCCTCGTCCCCAAACCCTGCTTCCACTGTGGAAGGCGTATCAGTGGGATTGAGGAGATCCTCGAAGTATTCCTTCCACCGCCCGACGATGTCCCCAGTCGAAGTCAACAGTGTCCCATCCGCACCATACACAGTGTGGACGGGGAGCTGCTTTCCCCTCCTGAGCCGCCGGACAGTTTGCCAGAACCAGTCTCCTGGAGAGGGGCTGGAGCTTGGAGCTATTTATACATATGTGTTTTAATTTTATTCTCTAACCTGAAAACAGCTCATCCAAATTTCAAGTCAATATCGTCATTTAGAGCATTTATTTGCAGAAAATGACAACTGGCCAAAACAACAACAAAAAATGTTGCTTTTAGATCAAATACTGCAACGAAAACAAGTTCATGATCATTCTTAAACACTATAATACTTAATACTTAAACACAGTGAGGGGGCATTGAGAGACTCAGTCAAAACAATCTCTCAACTGTGGAGACCATTGGAGATCACTGGAAGATCTGGGTGATCGCTGAGAGATCATTGAAAGATTGTTTAGGGATCTGACTTTTTTTTTCCATCTCTCAATGTTGTAAAAGCTGTTCTCGACCTTCTGAAAATGTTTCTTCAAAGACAAGACCCAGAGACTCCCTGTCGCCCAGGAAAAGCTCAGCAGTCTCCATGGTCACCCAAGGAACTCTCAGTGATCCCCAGTGATCTATCCTGGTCTCACAGTGATCTCTCAAGGAGCTTTCAAAGATCTCTATAGATCTCCATGAAAATCTTGCAAGAATCTCCTAAACATTTACACAGAAAAAGCTTTTTTGAGGCTTTATGAGATCGTTGAGAGCTCAAGTCAATTTTTAATCTCTCATTGGTCTCCCGACGATCTCTGTGCTGTGTAAAGGGCCTTTCGGAAGAACTGTAGTTGTGGAATAACTCTGATTTTTATTCACACCTTTCATGCGTTTTACCATGCTTAGATGATCACCTAATCAGTACCTTCTTAAATAGATTGAGGTGTCCTTGTGTTGAAATTCAACAGATGCTCAAATGAATGGCTGCCGTACATGTAGAGACACTAATTTAGGAAAGACTTTGCAGCTGTCTCTTAATTTTTTCCAGAGCTCTATATGCCGAATCAGTTTACTTGCATTAGAAGTTGCACAAACCTCACCTCTGGCTTTTTGGCTCTCATCAAGCTGAATGATGGCGTTTTTTTTGTTGTACTTTTGCTTTGTTTTTTTTTGTTGTTGTTTTTCTTCAGCTGAATAAATTCAACCTGAAGCAACGGAAACTGAATGAAAATACAGTGGCAACTTTGCACCAAAGCGGTTTTGTTGACGTGGAAAAAATTGCAAACATATTTTCTGCACTACTGTACCATTTTTTTGTTTGTTTTTTCACCAACATGGCAGTAGTCTGAAACAGCCATGAAAACAAAACATTTTCACACAGCTGGATCCGGTTTAAGGTAACTCCGACCACGGAGCGGCTGCTGTTTTCTTGTGCAATGCTTATTTATGTGTAACCACAGAGACACGTAACTGACGGCAACACCGTAACGCCGTGATATCGTCACACAGCCCACTCCAAATATTGCAATATCAGTTTTTACATTGGTATCAAAATTTATAATGGTATTATCGTGAACAATACGATATAGCACACCCCTACCTATGACCATATTTAAAGTTAAAACCCACAAAAACACAATTTTTGATGATGTGGGGTGGCAGTGGCTTAGGGGATGGAGCGGGTTGTCCGATAGCCAGAGGGTTGGCGGTTTGAATCCCCCGTACCAGCCATCCTGCTGTTGTGTTCCTGGGCAAAACATTACTCCCACCTTGTCTCCAGTGTCCGTGACACTGGTGTATGATTGTGTATAAATGTTTGGTGGTGGTCAATGAGGCCGTTGGTGCGGATTGGCAGCCACGTTTCCATCAGTCTGCCCCAGGGCAGCTGTGGCTACAGAGGTAGCTTACCACTCTCAGTGTCTGTCTGTGGAGTGAATGGATAATGGACTCATGGTAAAGCGTCTTTGAAAGGCGCTATAGAAATCTGATGTATAATTATTTGAGATGTTTTCCAATTCAGTGATAAATGGCATTGATTAAAAAAAGGTGTTAAAAGGTGTTCGATTTAAAAGATTTACAAAATTAGAAGCCTCTTGTCAAAGCATTTCGAAGTCTAACTGCAAAACTGTGCATTCTTTTCTCTGAATTTGATTTCATCTCCCTCCTGTCTGCCTTTGCTGCACTTTTCTGTCTCCAGGTTATCGCATCCGCTTGGGCTCCAGCACAGACAAAAAGGACACTGGACGACTCCACGTGGACTTTGCCCAGGCCAGAGACGACCTCTATGAGTGGGAGTGTCGCCAGCGCATGTTGGCCAGAGAGGAGCGTCACCGGCGAAAGATGGAAGAGGAACGCCTCCGGCCGCCATCCCCTCCCCCCATTGTTCACTACTCTGAGCACGAGTGCGGCCAGCTGGGAGACAAGATCAAAGGTAGACAAGGATGCTCACATGTAGGAGAAATGTATGCAGGATATAGTAGCACAAATATGAGAAAGTCAGCTCAGTGAAAGAATGTCCTGACACACGTGGAAGAGATTTTTTTATGTCACTAACCTATACTAACAACCCAGAGAAAAAGGAATGAAAGTAGCTGAAAACTCCCTATAGAGAACAGGGCATTACATGTAACCATAGCTGGTAAATCCAATGTTCTAACAAACTCAGTGAATTTGTTTTCAAAAGCCATTTCGTGAAACACAGAAAATCCGTTTATTCTCCCCTCAGCACTTCCCTCTTATCTTGTCGTTTCTCCTCTCTGCACTCTCGTTTTCTCAACTTTCTCCCCATTCTCGGCTCTCTGTCGAGTTTCTGGCTGAATACACTCGTTTCGCTAATGAGCAATGACACTTCCAGGTCTCAGTCACAGTTGCCTAATAACAAAATGACTGTGACTCTGTCTCCTCACCATCTGCGTCAGTCTTTTTCAGCTGTCCCTTCCGTGGCCTTGGTGGGGGAAAGAAGAGCTCCAGCACTGCTGTTCTAATGAAGGATTTGTTTCTGATCACTGTGGGCTGATGCTGTGAAAACTTGCACCCCAGCTTATTTGCTCCATGTCTAGGTTTACCTTTCCTGAATTTCCCATATGGGTTAAATAGGATTCAACTGCTTTCACTGCAGGATAAATTCTTGTCCTCCAAACCCATTTCTTCCTTCCTTTTTTAACGACAAGACGCTTGGAGGGGATCTTTTTCCCCCAGACCACCTATAAATGGTCTCATCCCCTCTTTACT
Organism: Pholidichthys leucotaenia; assembly: GCA_020510985.1. Classification (NCBI taxonomy): domain Eukaryota; kingdom Metazoa; phylum Chordata; class Actinopteri; order Cichliformes; family Pholidichthyidae; genus Pholidichthys; species Pholidichthys leucotaenia. Next base: position 385,324,115 of record CM035840.1, on the reverse strand, counting down.
TCCCTGTATGTGTCCCTCGGCTGTCACTGACATAGCAGTTTGTCATATTTACAATTCCTTTAACTTTTCATTTGGCAGCATTTAACCTTTAGTCTTTTTTTCATCTTTCAGGGTGATCTTGGTTGCCACCTTTCCATCAGTTGTATTTAGATATACTTGATATGAAATAACGATTTTGTACAAAAAAAAGCAAAGTTATTGTTGTTTTTGCTGGAAAGATTTCCCCCGACTCACTTCCGGTGATTGTATGGGGCTGAAATTGCACTCTATAGGTCAAGTGGTAATTTGCAGCTCTGAACTCTGAAGAGTTTCTCTTTTCTCACACATTACTCCACCTTAGCACCTGTAATAGAGCCAGTTGGATGCAAAGCAGTCATCAGGTTCCTTTACTTGAGAGGCTGCATATCACGGGAGATGTTCGATGACATGAAATAGACTTTTGGGGATGATGCCGCATCGAATGGCGTAGTCAAGGACTGGCATTGACCGTTCAAGTGTGTTCAGACATTGGTAGAAATGGCAGCCATTCCCGGGCAACGACAGTGCACCGTTGATGAAGACACCATCAGTAGAGGCTACCATTTTGGTGGATCCCTGTCTAAATGTTTGCCAACTAGCCCAAGATGTCAAGATCAAAGTGGGGTCTGTGAGGACAAAAAAAAAATCATCCATGACCATTTGCACATGGGGGTTTGCATGATGGATTCCCCAGTTGCTCACACCTTTCCAGAAGCAGGAACAAGTCACATACTCCCAGGCTCTTTTGGCCGTGTGCCAAGAAAACCAAGAAGACTTCTCTGACAGACTAATTACACAGGATGAAACATGGGTCCATCACTGTGGTCGAGTCTAAAATCCAGTCAAAGCAATGGAAGCATTATGACTCGCCACCCCCGAAGAAGGCACGTGTCCAACTCTCTGTGGGGAAAGGTCATACTCAGGGTGTTTTGGGACCAGCATGGAGTATTGACGATGGATTTCCTGGCAAAGGGTATCGCAATTACCAGGACTTTCTATGCTTCACTGCTGCAGAAATTGTGGAAGGCCTGGCCAAAGTGGTCTGCCTCCTGCAAGACAACATCCCAGTTCACAACTCGCATGTTGCCCAGGCAGAAGCACACACCTGCGGCTATGAACTCTTTCCTCTTCCGACCTCGCACAATTTGACTTCCACCTCTTTCCAACCATGAAGTCAGTTTTGAAGCACAAATACTTCCAAGATGATGAAAAGCTGATTTCTGAGCTCAAGACGTGGCTTCCAATGCAACCTGCAGACTTTTACAGGCAAGGTCTGCGCATCTGTATAAAGCGATGGGAGAAGTGTGTGACCTTTGGTGGTGCCTATGTAGAGAAAGACTAACAACTGTGCCAAGTTTGGTTCCTCTCAGTCCATAGTAAATGAGTCAGGGGGAATTTTTAATGAACAGCCCTCATAATAAACAGTATCTCACAAAAGTGAGTACACTGCTCACATTTTTATAAATATTTTATTATAGCTTTTCATGGGACAACACTGAAGATTTGACACTTTGATACAATATAAAGTAGTCAGTGTACAGCTTGTATAACAGTGTAAATTTGCTGTCCCCTCAAAATAACTCAACACACAGCCATGAATGTCTAAACCACTGGCAAGAAATGTGAGTACACCCCTAAGTGAAAATGTCCAAATTGTGCCCAAAGTATCAATATTTTGTGTGGCCACCATTATTTTCCGGCACTGCCTTGACTCTCTTGGGCATGGAGTTTACTAGAGCTTCACAGGTTGCCACTGGAATCCTCTTCCACTCCTCCATGACGACATCACGGAACTGGTGGATGTTAGAGACCTTGCGCTCCTCCACCTTCCATTTGAGGATGTCCCACAGATGTTCAATAGGATTTAGGTCTGGAGACATGCTTGGCCAGTCCATCACCTTTACCCTCAGTTTCTTTAGCAAGGCAGTGGATGTCTTGGAGGTGTGTTTGGGGTTGTTATCATGTTGGAATACTGCCCTGAGGCCCAGTTTCCAAAGGGAGGGGATCATGCTCTGCTTCAGTATGTCACAGTACATGTACTGTAGCTCCCCAGTGCTGGCAGCACTCATGCTTAGTCTGCTCATCTTCAGCACACTGTTTGGGGGCTTTCTTGTGCATCATCTTTAAAAGGGGCTTCTTTCTGGGACGACAGCCATGCAGACCAATTTGATGCAGTGTGCAGCATATGGTCTGAGCACTGACAGGCTGACCCCCTACCCCCTCAACCGCTGCAGCAATGCTGGCAGCACTCATACGTCTGTTTTCAAAAGACAACCTCTAGATATGACCCTGAGCACGTGCACTCACCTTCTTTGGTCGACCATGGTGAGGCCTGTTCTGAGTGGAACCTGTCCTATTAAACCGCTATATGGTCTTGGCCACTGTGCTGCAGCTCAGTTTCAAGGTGTTGACAATCTTCTTATAGCCTAGGCCATCTTTATGTAGGGCAACAATTCTTTTTTTCAGATCCTCAGAGAGTTCTTTGCCATGAGGTGCCATGTTGAACTTCCAGTGACCAGTATGAGAGAGTGTGAGAGCGATAACACCAAATTTAACACACCTGCTCCCCATTCACACATGAGCCCTTGTAACACTAACGAGTCGAATGACACCGGGGAGGGAAAATGGCTAATTGGGCACAATTTGGACATTTTCACTTAGGGGTGTACTCACATTTCTTGCCAGTGGTTTAGACATTAATGGCTGTTTTATTTTGAGGGAACAGCAAATTTATACTGTTATACAAGCTGTACACTGACTACTTTACATTGTATCAAAGTGTCATATCTTCAGTGTTGTTCCATGAAAAGATATAATAAAATATTTACAAAAATGTGAGGGTTGTACTCACTTTTGTCAGATACTGTATAAATCATTAAACTACAGGGAATATGAGCTCTTCATTGTTTTTGGTTTTTTTTTTATCTGTGTGCATATTTCCAAGGCATTTTCTTTTGGGTGTCTGTACACTTTGGTCTTGCAAGAGTTTTTTTTTTTTTTTTTCAGTTTTCTTTTGTCAAGCCTGACTCTTTCCTTTGTTCTGCCTTCACTTCTCTATCAGACGACGGCAAGTTCCCTGAAGCGGTGCGTGTGCTTCTGACCTGGCTGGAGCGAGGCGAAGTGAATCGCAGGAATGCCAACAACTTCTACTCCATGATCCAGTCCTCCAACAGCCACATCCGCCGGCTGATGAGTGAGAAGAGTCAACATGAAAAAGAGATGGAAGAAGCCAAAGACAAGTTCAAGACTGCCCTGGCGGGAATATTGGCTCAGTGTGAGTCTCTGCACATTTTTTTAATAACATGAGTCAAAGTTTTCGGTTCAGTGCAAGGTTTGTTTTCAGCATGATTCACATTAGAGACTGTTCTTAATGTCTTGCCTGGTAAAGTAAAGGTTTAAATAAATAAAATTACATTCAGAAGTATAGAGGTTACAGATAGACTAAGGCAAAAACTGAAATCAAGACTACTGTGCCTGGAGAGACCAAATCCTCTATAAAGTAAGTATGATATTGCGTCTAGTCTCTCATATGATGCAAAAATAATAGCTATTTGCCTACTCCACATGGATGAGAAGGTTATTAATTTTAATAACTTGCATCAAAGGTGTCTTTTATTTTGCTTATTTGTTGCTGGATAGAAGATTTTAAGGTAAGTTTAATTTGTTTTCTACATCATGGATGTCCTGAGCCTCCTGTTTACTTTATTGTTTGTTTAAAAATATAAAAATCTGCAACTTACTAATGCAGCTATTGTTGGCATGCATGGCAAAGGAGAAGACTAAGGCTGGACGTTATCAGGATTGCCTTGAGATGAAAATAGTCAGTAGCTTAACACATTTCTCCCCCGAACAACTCAGTGCAGGCCAAGCATGTACAGTGAAAGCCTGCTGGGCTCATTTAAGCTGATGAAAAGCCAATGGCGAAATAGCTTGCTCATGCAGCACCCACCTCTGACAGCTGCTCGTTTACACCACCGCCTGCCGCACTTTGTCCCCACTTATCCCACCACACGCACATTAACTAGAATGTAAACATCCTTTAAGACAGCCATTAGTTTACAGCTGTTCTTTCATGCAGTTTATTAGGTAAATGAAACGCCTGGAAAGCATACAGTAGAAGGTACAGTGGTGTGAAAAAGTGTTTGCCCCCTTCCTGATTTCTCATTTTTTTTGTATGTTTGTCACACTTAAATGTTTCAGATCATCAGACAAATTTAAATGTTAGACAAAGATAACACAAGTAAACAAAAAAATGCAGTTTTTAATTGAAGGTGTTTATTATTGAGGGTAAAGAAAAATCCAAACCTACATGGCCCTGTTTGAAAAAGTGATTGCCCCCCTGTTAAAACATAAATTAACTGTGGTTTATCACATCTTTGGAGAGCCGAGTTCAATTTTCTAGCCATTTCTAAAGCTTTGGGACTCCAGCGAACCACAGTGAGAGCTATTATCCACAAATGGCAAAAACATGAAACAGTGGTGAACCTTCCCAGGAGTGGCTGGCCGATCAAAACTACCCCAAGAGCACAGCAACGACTCATCCAAAAGGTCACAAAAGACCCCACAACAGCATCCAAAGAACTGCAGGCCTCACTTACCTCAGTTAAGGTCAGTGTTCATGACTCCACCATAAGAAAGAGACTGGGCAAAAATGGCCTGCATGGCAGAGTTCCAAGACAAAAACCACTGCTCAGCATAAAGAACATAAAGGCTTGTCTCAGTTTTGCCAGAAAAACATCTTGATGATCCCCAAGACTCTTGGGAAAATACTCTGTGGACTGACGAGACAAAAGTTGAACTTTTTGGAAGGTGTGTGTCCCATTACAACCGGCGTAAAAGTAATACAGCATTTCAGAAAAGGAACATCATACTAACAGGAAAATATGTTGGTGGTCATGTGATGGTCTGGGGCTGTTTTGCTGCTTCAGAACCTAGAAGACTTGCTGTGGTAAATGGAACCATGAATTCTGCTGTCTACCAAAAAATCCTGAAGGAGAATGTCCGGCCATCTGTTCGTGACCTCAAGCTGAAGCGCACTTTGGTTCTGCAGCAGGACAATGATCCAAAACAAACCAGCAAGTCCACCTCTGAATGGCTTAAGAAAAACAAAATGAAGACATTGGAGTGGCCTAGTCAAAGTCCTGACCTGAATCTGATTGAAATGCTGTGGCATGACCTTAAAAAGGCGCTTCATGCTCGAAAACCCTCCAATGTAGCAGAATTACAACAATTTTGCAAAGATGAGTGGGCCAAAATTCCTCCACAGTGCTGTAAAAGACTCATAGCCAGTTATCGCAAACACTTGATTGCAGTTGTTGCTGCTAAGGGTGGCCCAACCAGTTATTAGGTTTAGGGGGCAATCACTTTTTCACACAGGGCCATGTAGGTTTGGATTTTTTTTACCCTTAATAGTAAACACCTTCATTTAAAAACTGCATTTTGTGTTTACTTGTGTTATCTTTGTCTAATATTTAAATTTGTTTGATGATCTGAAACATTTAAGTGTGACGAACACAAAAAAAAGAGAAATCAGGAAGGGGCAAACACTTTTTCACACCACTGTACGTTATGTTTGTATGGTATTGATTTGTATAAACTACAGAACAAAGGCAGACCTGCTGTTCTGTTGGACATCCTGAGTTATCTTAAGCTATACAGTGGGGCAAAAAAGTATTTAGTCAGCCACCAATTGTGCAAGTTCTCCCACTTAAAAGATGAGAGAGGTCTCATATTTTCATCATAGGTTTACCTCAACTATGAGAGACAAAATGAGGAAAAAAAATCCAGAAAATCACATTGAAGGATTTTTAATGAATTAATTGGTAAATTCCTCAGTAAAATAAGTATTTGGTCACCTACAAACAAGCAAGGTTTCTGGCTCTCACAGACCTGTAACTTCTTCTTTAAGAGGCTCCTCTGTCCTCCACTCGTTACCTGTATTAATGGCACCTGTTTGAACTCGTTATCAGTATAAAAGACACCTGTCCACAACCTCAAACAGTCAGACTCCAAACTCCACTATGGCCAAGACCAAAGAGCTGTCAAAGGACACCAGAAACAAAATTGTAGACCTGCACCAGGCTGGGAAGACTGAATCTGCAATAGGTAAGCAGCTTGGTGTGAAGAAATCAACAGTGGGAGCAATTATTAGAAAATGGAAGACATACAAGACCACTGATAATCTCCCTCGATCTGGGGCTCCACGCAAGATCTCACCCCGTGGGGTCAAAATGATCACAAGAACGGTGAGCAAAAATCCCAGAACCACATGGGGGGACCTAGTGAATAACCCGCAGAGAGCTGGGACCAAAGTAACAAAGGCTACCATCAGTAACACACTACGCCGCCATGGACTCAAATCCTGCAGTGCCAGACGTGTCCCCCTGCTTAAGCCAGTACATGTCCAGGCCCGTCTGAAGTTTGCTAGAGAGCATTTGGATGATCCAGAAGAGGATTGGGAGAATGTCATATGGTCAGATGAAACCAAAATAGAACTTTTTGGTAAAAACTCAGCTTGTCATGTTTGGAGGAGAAAGAACACCATACCTACTGTGAAGCATGGGGGTGAAAACATCATACTTTGGGGCTGTTTTTCTGCAAAGGGACTAGGACGACTGATCCGTGTAAAGGAAAGAATGAATGGGGCCATGTATCTTGAGATTTTGAGTGAAAACCTCCTTCCACCAGCAAGGGCATTGAAGATGAAACGTGGCTGGGTCTTTCAGCATGACAATGATCCCATACACACCGCCCGGGCAACGAAGGAGTGGCTTCGTAAGAAGCATTTCAAGGTCCTGGAGTGGCCTAGCCAGTCTCCAGATCTCAACCCCATAAAAAATCTTTGGAGGGAGTTGAAAGTCTGTGTTGCCCAGCGACAGCCCCAAAACATCACTGCTCTAGAGGAGATCTGCATGGAGGAATGGGCCAAAATACCAGCAGCAGTGTGTGAAAACCTTGTGAAAACTTACAGAAAACGTTTGACCTCTGTCATTGCCAACAAAGGGTATATAACAAAGTATTGAGATGAACTTTTGTTACTGACCAAATACTTATTTTACCGAGGAATTTCCCAATTAATTCATTAAAAATCCTTCAATGTGATTTTCTGGATTTTTTTTTTTCTTATTTTGTCTCTCATAGTTGAGGTATACCTATGATGAAAATTGGAGACCTCTCTCATCTTTTAAGTGGGAGAACTTGCACAATTGGTGGCTGACTAAATACTTTTTTACCCCACTGTATAAACACTTTTCAGACACATTATAAATATCAGACTAGTAGTTTTATTTATACTTACCAGGGCTGTCAAGGTTAACACATAACAAAGAATTAACACAAGCTCCTATTTGCACCACAGTTTTATTTTAGTTAATTCAATAATGTATTTATTTTGATGATTAATGCTACACATTGTGTGATTATGAAATTTTGTCAACATCCTACTTGCAGCCATCAGCCAATCCCTGCTGGCCTCGTTCATTACTCAGAGTAAGGTGGCTTGGAGAAATTATCAGAAATGTTCCCGAACTGTGACAAGCCAAAAGGGACAGAAATCATTGCTTTGAAAATGTGTTTATCGGGGGAAAAAAGTTGAATGCCACAACACTCCATATTTCACACCGTGTGGCGTTTGGTTGCTTGAGAAAATTTAAAATTCAACATCTTGAAACCCAGCTGAAACGCCATAAAAGAAAACGTATTATTGTTGAGTGTGCATTCTTGATTTTTCTCTTTGAACTGAATGAATAGTGTTTGAGTTTACCTAAATTTATTCTGCTTATGATTATCAGTTTGTGAGGTTTTGTACTTTTGTTTTCTTTGTTTTTTCTTTAATTCTTTAACCATGAATAAGTTGTTAATGCTAAAACTTGGTCTGATGGCACCCCAAACTGAAAACCCATCACAGGCTTGGTTGGTAATAGTATTAAAAGCTTGAAAAATATCCCTTTAATGTACATTTAGAACAGCTTGAAAAATGTGTGAATAATTGGCAGCTAATCACAAATTAACTGTGGGCAACCGTGTGTATAATTATGTTTACATATTTTAATTGATTAACAAGAATAATCCTTACAAATAACCTTCTAATTTCTTGCGTGATTTTCACATACTATTTATGGTTTAAGACATCAGTCACTTCACCCAAAGCCACAAAAAACATTTAATCTTTCATGGTTTCTATCATGCAGATAGCTTTCATTTTTTATGTGTGTTACTGGATGGATACCCCCTCTTTGCTGCACAACAAATTTACCGATAGATACAATAAAGTGACCTTGACTTTTACCTTGATTGCTGGGTGACTGGAACAAAAATGGAGATATTTGAATCTGTGGTGTTCAAAATATTTAAAAAAAATTATTCTACTGCTACCTTTTCAAAGATAATGTCACTGGAATATAGCTAATATCACTGGAAATGATTTGTATTTTAACAAGTTCCTGGCATATCATTAGTAAACAGGATGCAACATAATTTTTTTTTAATCTTACCAGTACATGGCTGTATGTATATACTGTACATTTGCATGTAAACTGAGAGGCTGGAAAGTCTGTTCATGAGCCTCTCCTCCTTGCCCCAGCCATCGATTGATCCATCAAATTACAGGGTGCCGGGAAGATGCTATCGATCTCTCAGCTGTTCTTTCACCACTCTGCAAACACATGCACACGCATGCACTTAACTAGGGGTCCTATCGACGCCAGGTATTTCTGTGATAAACAGACCACTCTTACAGTCCACCATGACACCCCACATGACGACAGAGAGAAAGCTGGTAAGGAAATGAAGATAAAATGGGCGATCACTGGAAACCTTACAGTTAAAGGTTTGGCATGTCGCCTTGTCCTAATAAGGCACTTTGACCCAGACAGTCACTGGGCTCATTCCGGGCTTCAGTTTCCTCAGTCTAACAGACATTGCAGCTACAGTTGTGTAAAAGGTTTGGATAGTGTGTCTTGAGGCGTACTGCAGTTACTTTCAACAGAGGCAAAGCGTCCGCACAGGAAAAATAATCAGGAACACTCTTACTACAACAGGGTGATGTCCTTGGGCGAGGTTCTTAAGAGGCCATTTCTGTAGTGGAGCTGCACAGCAGTCACGGCGGCAGCCTTCGAGCAGGCTTTGGTTATTTTTGGCATCTGGTGGAGGCCGAGTAAGACTGCCTTCATTAAACAATAAGTCTGCAGCCATGCTAGGAGCTGTGTGAGTTGTGTTCACTGCATATTAGTGTTACTGTAACCTTTAAATATTATGGTTTAATTTTTCTGAAAGCTATGACGTATTTAACTTGAAAGATGCTGAACTGCCAGTAAAATATTGACTTTTCACTTTTTATAAATGTAGTTAAACTGATGTATCACAAAAATCACAGAAAAAGTTTTCATTCATTGCTGAGATGGGCCATGTATACACTAAGCTGTCGTGCTTTAGATAGAATGACAATATTATATAAAGTAATATAAAGGGGAACCTCTTTTTCTTCCATTTTTGTAACAGTTTGTTCATTAAGACAGTTTGTAATTGCATCTAATGTGTCAGAATGAGCAACACAAGAGGTTAATAGGGTGGAAATTGGCACTAAGATTTTTGGCTGAAAGATTATTTTTTACTACACCAGTGACTAAATGCTTATTATTTTGACTTAAAAATATAATTAATGAATGAACCTATTCTTCAGCATCATTATGTATTCCTGACAAGTAGTGTTTTAAAATGGTACTGCAGTCCCAAGAGCCATGCAGGTTGACAAGTTGAGGACAGGACAAGTGGCAGTTACAGCACACAGTAGGAAGTGATGATGACTCCTACACAGTAAGTTCTTATTGTCTACATCAGGTAGAAATTATCTCTGGTCCCATTCTTTTGCTCTTCTTGTGACTCCAGCACACAGTGTTTTCTCCCACAAAAGTTTGTCCGCCTCTTATCTGTCATTCCATTTATTCATTTACAGTGCGTCCAGAAAGTATTAACAGCGCTTCACCTTTTCCACATTTTACGTTACAACCTTATTGCAAAATGGATTAAATTCATTTTTATCCTCAAAATTCTACACACAATACCTCATAATGACAATGTGAAAAAGGTTTTTTTTGAGATTTTTCCAAATTTTATTAAAAACAAAAAACTAAGAAATCACATGTACATAAGTATTCACAGCCTTTACCATGAAGCTCAAAATTGAGCTCAGGTGCATCATGTTTTCACTGGTCATCCTTGAGATGTTTCTACAGCTTAATTAGCATCCATCTGTGGTAAATTCAGTTAACTGGACATGATTTGGAAAGGCACACACCTGTCTATATAAGGTCCCACAGTTGACGGTGCATGTCAGAGCACAAACCCAGCATGAAGTCAAAGGAATTGTCTGTAGACCTCTGACACAGGATTGTCTCGAGGCACAAATCTGGGGAAGGGTACGGAAAAATTTCTGCTGCTTTGAAGGTTCCAATGAACACAGTGGCCTCCATCATCCGTAAATGGAAGAAGTTTGGAACCACCAGAACTCTTCCTAGAGCTGGCCGGCCGTCTAAACTGAGCGATCGGGGAAGAAGGGCCTTAGTCAGGGATGTGACCAAGAACCTGATGGTCACTCTGTCAGAGCTCCAGTGTTCCTCTGTGGAGAGAGGAGAACCTTCCAGAAGGACAACCATCTCTGCAGCAATCCACCAATCAGGCCTGTATGGCAGAGTGGCGAGATGGAAGCCACTTCTTAGTAAAAGGCACATGGCAGCCCGCCTGGAGTTTGCCAACAGGCACCTGAAGGACTCTCAGACCATGAGAAACAAAATTGTTGGTCTGATGAGACAAAGCTTGAACTCTTTGGCGTGATTGCCAGGCGTTATGTTTGGAGAAAACCAGGCACTGCTTATCACCGAGCCAATACCATCCATACAGTGAAGCATAGTAGTGACAGCATCATGCTGTGGGGATGTTTTTCAGCAGCAGGAACTGGGAGACTAGTCAGGATAGAGGTAAAGATGAATGCAGCAATGTACGGAGACATCCTGGGTGAAAACCTGCTCCAGAGCACTCTTGACCTCAGGCTGGGGTGACGGTTCATCTTTCAGCAGGACAACGACCCTAAGCACAGAGCCAAGACATCAAAGGAGTGGCTTCAGGACGACTCTGTGAATGTCCTTCAGTGGCCCAGCCAGAGCCCAGACCTGAGTCCAATTGAACATCTCTGGAGAGATCTGAAAATGGCTGTGCACCGACACTTCCCGTCCAACCTGATGGAGCTTGAGAGGTGCTGCAAAGAGGAATGGGCGAAACTGCCCAAAGATAGGTGTGGCAAGTTTGTGGCATCATATTCAAAAAGACTTGAGGCTGTATTTGCTGCCAAAGGTGCATCAACAAAGTATTGAACAAAGGTTGTCAATACTTATGTACATGTGATTTCTTAGTGTTTTTTTTTATTATTTTTAATAAATTTGAAAAAATCTAAAAAAAAAAAAAAAAAACTTTTTTCACTTTGTCATTATGGGGTATTGTGTGTTGAAGTTTGAAGGAAAAAGTTAATTTAATCCATTTTGGAATAAGGCTGTAACATAACAAAATGTGAAAAAAGTGAAGCGCTATGAATACTTTCCGGATGCACTATATTTATTTATTTCTGATTCTAAGAAGTAGTCTAGCCAAATTAAAATTCTATTAATATTTTTTTTTTCTGGGACAGATTGTGAGCTTAGAAAATGGGACTATATCAGAGCTGTAACATTGTTGTTGGAGAAGCCATTTTCTTCAGCTTGGAGATTTTGTAAGTACAGTGCTAGAGAATTGAAAAAGAAACAACATCCTGTCGGAATTGTCCTTATCCATCTCTTATACTAACAATATAGGTCAAATGATCACCAACATCACAAGGAGTAGTTGTTGGGAGCCAGACCTCAATCTTAATTAGTCAGTGTTGCAGCTTTTGCCATACAGTTATGCCTCCAATATGACCAATTAAAGCCAGTCAAAGGATTTTCAGACATATGGTGAAGAGCAGCAAGCTCTGCCCTGCACTCACTATTCTATAATTTAAGTGTGTCGGCTGAATGTATGATTTATTGAAGTTTTGCTTGTGAGAACTGTCTGATCAACCATCCGTAAGATGATGTGCCGGTATCAGCTGGTAAGCAGCACACATGCATACATGCACACACATTTAACACGCACAAACACAGAGTTACATCCCTCATTGACTCGGCTTTCTCACTCCTCTGCTCCTTCCCAACTGCCCTCTGTCTTTCTCTCCCTCTCTCTCTCTCGCTGTCTCTGGGTGGTCTCTGGTCCTTCCCTGCATCCTGCCACAGTTGAACAGATTGTGTCTGTATTCCAAGCCGCTTCCAAACAAAAGGCATGGGACCATTTCTCCAAAGCTCAGCGCAAGAACCTGGACATGTGGCGCAAGCAAGCGGAGGTTGGTACTTTTTCATATAATTCTGTTGTTCGCATAATTTATGGAAAACTAGACTGTACCCCATTTTGTTTTGCACCTGTCTCAGTTTGAAGGGGTTTTTTTCTAATAATTTTTTCTGGGAGGAGACCCCAGGGCGGACCCAGGACTCGCTGGAGAGACTATGTCGTCCCAGCTGGTCTGGGAGCGCCTTGGTATCCTCTCTGAAGAGCTGGAGCAGGTGGCTGGGGAGAGGGAAGTCTGGGCTTCTCTGCTTGAACTGCTGCCTCCGCGACCCAGACGTCCGGAAAAGCGGTAGAAAATGAATGGATGGATGGATGGAATTTTTTCTTAAGTTAGATTGTTTCTCTTTAAGGCAACATTATGATTCTCAAAGTGAGCAAAACCTAGAAGAAAAGGGGACAAAAAGGGAAGAACTGAATTCCTCATTAATAGTAAGTTCTTCACATCAAGCTGGGCTGCAGAACAGGTACCTGTTCACACCAGCCAGTGTGAGATCCAGACTCAGCTTGAGGTCCAAAACCTCTGCCCTTTCCTCCTTCCTCCCCCTCACCTCCTCCTTCCCCCCCATGAAGGGATCACAAGCTGCTGGGTGAGTTTGTTTCCATCGCTCAGGGTGTCCGGGACTCAGGTAAATTGGTACAAGTGTTCACCCCTCTGTACTTACGAAATTTTCAAATTTTCTTAGTAAATTATTAAAGAGGCCTCAGAGTGTCTTCATCTTCCAGACTAACAGCACTTTTGTCATCCACTGTCTACTCACCATTTTCTCCCTCTGCCAAATGGAACATTAATTGGCACGTTGATGGGTTGTATGTAATGGAGGGGTCTGGACCGTGTTGCAGTCCTTCGTCTAATGGACCTTATATGAGCATATCTGGTTGGTAAGTTACTTTGAACCTAAGTATGAAACCAATTTAAGGTGTAATTTAGAATCTAGTAAAGACACAGCAGAAAGAGCAATCAACTTGTACAAAAACCTGTGTTAAAAGGTAGGTGTTGCAAAGCAGAGATGTTGCTCTATACTCTGATGCCCTTCACAATTATAGAAAATGGACAAAGTCTCAAAATTTTCACTTTCATAAGAGCAGTTGCTCATAATAGCTTGTGTGGAGGTCTCTTACTGTGCACTTGAGTAAGTAGGAAGCTGGATAATGCCTGTTTAATTGCACCTGCTTGATTGACATCATAAAAGACCATTTTTTTTGTATCGTCTTCTCTCGCTTAGTCCTCAAGGGTCTCTCAGGGACATACTCCTTGGAGAATTACTGTGTTCTTATAGAAGCACTGTATGAGGAAGTTGTGGAGTTTTTTATGTGGACAACTCGGGGTTTATGTCAGGCCTTGTGGCTGTGTCTGTTATTCAGTCTTCTTTTATAAAGTAGCTGTGTATACACTGCAGGCACCAGGGAAAACAGTATGAAAAGGAAAGTGAAATAGACTGGGTGGACGTTCCCATTCAGAATGTGGTCTGCTTCAGTGGATGACATCCTGATCCAGACTGTCTTTGTGTGAGTTCATCTTTAGCTGTTTGACACATGACTTTTCTGTCACTCATTCAGACACGCTGTATCATTTTGTTCATGACGGTGAAAGATTTGGGGAGGTATTTTTGTTCAGCTACAAGATGCTTGGATAGTATTATCTTCAGTTGGGTCGCCTTAGGAAAGTCGATTCACTGACTGTGAATCAGACTTCACAACACAAACAAACATGGACACAGAAGCTCCCACTGTTGAACAGTTCACCGAGTTAACCGTGACTCGTCAGCAGTGTTTAAAGGGCGAGTGCTTCCTTGTTGAAGTGTCCACATGACATCTTGGCAACCCTCACTTCCTGCCTGCAACTTAACTCGTTCCCATCACCATGCAGCAAACCAGAGTTCCCTGGGGCCGTCAGTAAGCCACACGCCAGTCATATCATGCTGCACCAACAGAATAATGGATGAACATAAATCTGAGCAAGTGTGAGCATGATGCTAAGCTCATCTTTTATAGAGTTGATAATTCACAAACAACTTATTTTATACCAAATCTGTAGTTTGACAGATGTGCAGATAATTTAGTAGTTTGCACTGTCCCCTCACACCAAGAATGTTCTGGGTTTAAATCTAGCAGCTGGGGCTTTGTGTGAGTTTTTCTGTTCTCATCATGTTCTGGTTTTCTCCCACAATCCAAAGGACAACTATGTGTTGACCGCAGCTATTTGTTGTCAGTTGATACAACGGCTGTGCAGGCAGCCTCTGTCTTATACGCCTTAAAGGCTGCAGCGTGGCCAACTTCTTGTCAGTGAATAGAACAAGCAGTAGGAAAGTAAATAGTTTTTCAGGGATAGTTTAGCATCAAATGGGCAGTTTTAGTCCCTTTCACACTGTATAGTCTGTCTGATTTTCTGATCTGGAGGTAAAATGTGGAGGAGCAAGGAGCGTTGTTGAAGAGCTGCAGCCAACGGGCAGAATCAGACAGCAGCTGTCTCACTGTGCCCATGTGGTGTTTGCATTTGGTTGGCCTCTGCTATCCGTGCATGTTTTCTGACAAATGGTTATAGCTTTTTACTCTTCGGTGTCATTTTTTTCCTCCTTTATTCTTTTCAGCCCAATTACATTTTCTTGAAAAATACTCATATCTGTGCCACTGACATTTGCTCTTAGATTATATTGCCTGTGATTGTTGGTTTCACATACTGCTACTTTCTACTGTTCATTATTTTTCAGATACTTAATTGAGAGTATGCAGTATATACTTGTTTTATTGCTGATTCTAAAGTTTCATTATTTATATAGTCAATATTGTAAAAAAAAAAAAAAAAAAAAAAGTGTTGCTGCTAGAGGGAACTGCCTCGAAATGAGACGGTATTAATCGATCCCTTTGGCCTGGAATCGTTTGTCTTGCAATTACAGCCTGAACTCCGATAACGGTTGAACAGTATTGACTCTTATGCAATTGGTATCATAGGAAGAATATTATGAAACCAAATAATGTTCGGCTGTTTCCTAACCTTGTTAGGTTGGGTGACGTGTGTTGTCTATCTTGGGGAAATCAAGAGCTTGTCTCGTCTGAAGCAGTTCTTTTATAACCAAGAGCCTTGATGATTCTGTCCCATTTGTTCCTCATCAAATATGGTGTCAGAATAACATACACAAATTGTTAAAGCTTGAAAATTAATTCAGTGTGTATGCTTTAACCCTTTAAATGCCATGGCAATATACCATTTCTATTAGCAAAAACCAGAAACGGTGCAGACTCAGATTATCACACCTGTGGTGGTGTTTATTTGTTTTCCCTTTGTAAACAGACCTGGAAGGTTTAGTTTGATTCACAGCTACTCCAATTCAGTGGGTTGACCTTAATCTGTAAGCCAATTTAAAACCTGCTTCTGGTTACTGCTCTCCAGATGGATGCAGTCATTAGTGATTCTGTCTGTGAGGGTGAAATGAAACGGAGGTGATCTGTATTTTACAGTTACTGCTGATGTTTCCAGATGTGGTCTCAATTAGAATAAAAAGTGGGCGTAAAAACCAACAGCTGGCACAGCGTGCACTGAGGCTACTTATCATGGTTTGTCATTGTAGGCTCGTATGTTGTGAAACTAAGGAGCTTTGCTATCACTGACAGAAGAAATAGCTGTTAGTATAATATACTTGTGTTGCAGCATTAACATGCTGTTTTCCAGGGTAACAGTGAAGTGTAGGAGTGTAGCATTTTACTACTGCTCCTACTGAGGTGTTCTCAACTGCTTAAACCACAGGATCATTCTTTTTCATCTTTGTCTAGCTGCTGTCCTTTATTGTTTCCTGATGCTGGAAAGGTCTTCCTCACAGTTCACACTAAAGATCTTGCAGATCTTAACTTTAACTCTCCAAGGACTATTTCCGGTTTTGACTCTTTTCATTTTGTCTTCCAGGAGATCAGAAACATGCACAACGAGCAGCTGATGGGCATCCGACGAGAGGAGGAGATGGAGATGTCAGATGATGATATGGAGGACGCCCCTGACAGCAAGGACTCCGAGGACTCAGGTACTCGCATGCATCGACAGTTCAACACTTCCCGTCATCCTGACACGAGAATACACCGATCAAGATTTCCAGAGGATCAGTGCAGAGACTGTTAAATATGTGAGGGAAGCAGCTGTGTTAGATTGAAATGACAGTAATCATTCCCCAAGCATCTGACAACTCTGCATGAATAAAAAGGCATTCAGAGTACATCAAGATGCTGACACTGTGCTTGCTTTGCTGAGCTAATGATAAAACCTTCTGTAGGCGCTGAATGCCACTCACCCCCCGGTCCACCCCACATACATGGGTATAGAAAACAAATCATGTCCTTTATAATAATCACACTTTTTGCTTTGTGGCCTGAAATAAAGATGGACACATTTATCCAGCTATATTTACTCAGGTTAGAAAAATAACATAACAGTTGCTGTTACACAAGGGTCACCCGCTTGTGTTGTTAGTGTTTCATTGAACCACCTTTTGCTATATTTACAACCTTTAGTCTGTTGGGATACGTCTCTACCAACTTGCATATATGGACTTTGCAATGTTTGCCCACTCTGAAGAACTGCTTGAGTTCAGTTAAATTTGATGGTGACTTCCAGTATTCAAGTCATTCCCCAGATTTTCATTCGGTGTTAAGGCTGGGCTCTAGGCCATCCATTGACATTCATTTTTTCTCCTTTAACTGTTGTGTGGTCAATTGTGCTGTGTCCTTTGGGTCATTGTCATGTTGGAAGGTTAACTTTCTTCCCACTAATAACTTTCTGGCTGGGGACAGCAGGTTTTCCTCAAGAAGTTGATAGTAATTTGCCCCATCCATTTATCATTCTATCCTGACAAGTGGTTCAGTCTCTGCTGCTTAGAAACCTTCACAACAGGATATTACCATCTCCACGCTTTATTGTAAGGAATGTGTAATTTGTTTTCAACCAGAAAATTACCAGAACATGTTTTTCCACTTGGTCTCAGAATCTTCAATGTGCGTTTTGGCATGTGGCTTTTCTTGAGGAGTGGCTTTTTTTCTTGCAACCCTCATACAAGCCACATTTTTGGTGAAGTTGTGATACTGTTGCCACCTTCACACAATGACAACTCTTCATTATAATTCCTGCAACTTAGCCTCGCTGACCAATTTCTTCCTCGCTCTTTCATCCAGTTTGGAGGGACTTCCTGATCTAGAGAGGGTCTTAGTTCTATCAAACACCTTCCACTTCTTAATAATAGATTCAACTGTGCTTCCAGGATTGCTGAATTTTTTCATTTATTAATTTTTTTGTATCCATCTCCTGACTTGTGCCTGTCCACAACGTTATCTCAGAGAGCTACTTACCGTGCCTTGGCACCCTTAGTGGATGGTTTACTTCAGTTGCACTACCAAAGACTGAAATGCTCCAGGAATCGCTCTCAACTGGATCAAACAAAAATTGTGTCTGTCATCATTTTAGACTGCAAAGCAACAATATGGTTATTTTGAAGGGGGTGATTCTTTTCTATACCCACTGTAGGAGTGTGCGTTTGTGTGTGAATCTGTGCACATCTGCCAGCTAATTTAACTACAGTACATGTTTTACCTTGGAGGAGCCTGTTTGTGTTTGCTGAAGCCAGAGGAAAAAAAAAAAAACACTTAATAGAGCTGCTAATCTTTCAAACCCCCACAGCAATAACCCAGTAACACCACCAGGGAAAAATGTGTGAGGTTGCCTCTCATCCCATGCTCTGTTCCTCTCTGCATGTTGTTATGCTCTCCTCATGTGCCTTGCTTCTTGCTTTTTAATAATTTTGATCTCTGCCATTTGCTAATATGACAGCATCTCTAATCAGCATGCAAATGTATGTAAATTCACTCGTCAGCTCAGCCCCTTTTCTTTTGCAACCTCGCTGTTTAGCTATCAGTAATTAGCATTGTCGTCAAAGTCCTGTCATTTTGCGTATTGCTGCAGGATGGGCCAAGGTGACGGCTGTTCATGTGACACTTCTCAGTATTTGTGTGTTAGCATTCCATGTGTTGCACTCCTTTACTCACTAACCTTTAAGCAAAGGGGCATGGTTACACATCAACCAGCCCTGCAAAAAAAAAAACCCACCTGTGTTGTGACTGCAGCTTCTTAAAATTGAATCGATGCTCTGTCTTTGACTCATATACAGAACAAAAAAGTGCAAGAGCCACTTGCGTGCATGACTGTACACATTAGGGTGTGTGCGCACATGCACGGGCATCTGCTGGTCGATCGCTGCCTGTTATGTAACTGAATTTGGCCAAGCAGTTGACATCTCCTCACACCAAGTTGATGAGGCTCTCAGATCAATACGCTTCCCACCTCAAACCTTCATTTTGCTGTGAGAAAAGCGCGCGCGCACACACACACACACACACACACACAAGCCCAGCGTGGCCACACAAACTCACCCAGCAAGAGTTCATTAACACTGCCAATGGTGCTCCATGATAGACTGCAGGCAGCACTCATGAACACCCACACAAAACCTAACAGGACATGCTTTCATGCACTTACACACACACACATACACACTGTATTGCACAGGACGGGGCTTATCTCCTCAGTCCAGTCCTAGAGTATTGCACTTTCCCAAAGAGCTTCTGCTCAAGGCCCACAGGAGGAGAGCTGAGCTGATAATAGTGGACATCTCCGGAGCTGAGTAAGTCTCGTATAATAATACCTCCCTCCATCTGCTCAGTAGGTCAGGTCAAAAGTCCAGCAAAGAGATCTTTGACAAAACACTCCGGGATTATTACAGCTTTCATTATGTTAATGCGGTGTGTTTGATCACTGAATATGGAGTGAATAAAAAATGACAGTGATCCACTTGCTTGACGACAATGCAGTGATCAAATTTGGACCCCAATGGGTTCAATAAATCAAATAAGCTATTATGCTCTCTACCGGTTTGCTCAAGCAGCTTTTAAATGCAAATAATGGATCCTATAAGTCAGATATTTTTATTAGCTCATGTAGAAAATATGCTAGGATGGATTTGAAATGGAATTTGGAAATTTTACAGTTACGTTTCCAAGCCGCTACAAAGAAAAAGTTTAATTATATTATTTATATGTTATTGTAGGCTTATGGTATGGAATTTGTAGTGTGGGAATGGAGGAATCTGTAAAATCTGTCAGAACTTAAAGGCCAAATGTCACGTAACAGGGTACTTTAAATATCTTGAAACTAGATATAAAAGGGAACCGATCCGTTCGGGTCTTGGTGCATATGCTTCAGTAACAACGGAACATTCGTTAATTTAAAACTGCCGCGCTTGGCCTGACACTGCCCCTGGAATCGCCTGGGGAAGAAGGCGGAAGTGACGAAATCGATTGTACCCTAGTTTGATGCTTGGGGTATTTCGATTGATTGTTTATATGGAGACTGGAAGGTTGAAGTGAGCAACAAGAAAGAAAAAATTGGATATTTCACCCATACCTTAAAACGGGACTATCAGGGACAGCTGGGTAATAAGGGACACTTCTCTGGGAAATGTTTTCATACCTGTCAAGTGAGACGTTTTCGCCGTACTTCAACACCGTAAAAAGCGGCTATAAGGAACAGCGGAGCAACAAGGCACACCTCTCTGGGATCTCTGTCTGTTCCGCAACCGCTGCACAGCTCAACGTGTTAAACCATTGTCCTAATGACTTCTCATTGTAGTGAGAACAGCTCAAGCTGAGCGATCAGCCCGCCCAGACAATTAAACTAATGAGTGACTCCACACTTCTCATGGTAGTGCGAATAGCTCACGCTGAGCGATCTGCCAGCACCAGCTGTGGCTGATCACACACAGGAGTGCTCCGCAAAACACTCAATTTTTTTTCCAGTATATTTTTCCTTTTGGGCGTACAGAAATGGCAATATGCCCGTTTTTGCTAAAATTGCATTTTCCCCGTATTTTCCTTAAAATATTTGACAATAACAACACGAACTACATTTAAAACATTTCCCAGAAAAGTGTCCACCACCACTCCGCCCACCAAAATACGGCGAAAACGTCTCACTTGACAGGTATGCGCCTCCATTTTGATATTGATCTGGTCAATTTCTTGACAGCAGCGGCTCTCCTCCACTGTAATAATAATGGCTTCCGAAAAATCAATATTTATGGGGCGCCCTCGACAGACCCCCTTCGGCTTCGCAATTCTGGAGGCGATTAATGTCCAGTTCAATGACATTTTCCACTGGTTCTGCTCTCTGGTCATCGGTGGAACTGTTGTCATCAGACAAAGCATCTGATTCCGTCTCAGACAGCTCGAACCTGTAAGGTTCTATGCCTCTGTCACTGTCTGAACCACTGACAAAAAAAAAAAGACAAAACTAAACTAATTTGTTCACAATCGCTGTCACTTTCCGTCATGATTGTCCAATGTTGATAAGTGTGAATGTGGATAGGCAGGGCAGCCAGGGTACAACTGGTGATGTCAAAAACATGGGCGTGGTCTGGACTGGCTGTCACAAGCCAGCAAGCAAGGTGGGGCCTTCACCTGGTGTATTTTGTGCAATTATGTAAATACAGGTGGGTGATATGGTCTCCGGTATGAATATTTGGTTTAAGCTATGTGTATTTTATCTAAATTCGTTGTCATTTAGAAAAAAAAATTACGTGACATTTGGCCTTTAAGGTAAAATATTTCTCTGTATTGTCATTGGTATTACACTAGAGGTAATAGTGGACTGCACAGGACCTTCAATGCACAGGGGCCCAGCTCAAGGTTTCAGTGTGAAATATCTGATCAAAAAGTCTGTACAAAGCCACAAAACATATTTGAGCCTGAAAACGAACGTAAAACAAACTAGCAGAATAAACTACTATGTCAACATTAGTACCAGGAGAGTTTTTTTTTCCTCTTTTATTACCTCCGCCAAGGGAGGAGGTAATATTTTTAGTGGTGTTTCTTGGTCTGTCTGTCTGTCTGTTAGCAACATAACTCAAAAAGTTATGAACGGATTTTGATGAAATTTTCAGGAAAGGTGTGCAATGGCACGGGGAACAGATGATTAGATTTTGGTGATGATCTGAGAGTTCATACCTCCACCAAGGGCTTTGTTTGTATTTGTGCAGCAGGATTGCAC
This sequence comes from Pholidichthys leucotaenia, assembly GCA_020510985.1. Classification (NCBI taxonomy): domain Eukaryota; kingdom Metazoa; phylum Chordata; class Actinopteri; order Cichliformes; family Pholidichthyidae; genus Pholidichthys; species Pholidichthys leucotaenia. The sequence goes on along the minus strand of CM035840.1, from coordinate 385,302,613 downwards.
AAAAACTACTGGATGGATTTGGATGAAATTTTCACCAGAGGTGGCCATTAGGCTACAGATGAACCCATTTGATTTTGGAAATGATCCATGAGTGCATACCTCTGTCAAGGCCCTATCTCACAATGTACAGACCAAGGTAGAAAGGGATGGAAGAACAGAGCCTTGGCAGAGGTATGCACTCTCTGAGTGCCCTGTATTTGTAATTGTTTTCTTGTAGTTTGTAAACTGTTTACATAAAAAATATAAAATAGACATGATGAAACTAGTTTGTCATGCAATATTTTGATTTCCTCCAATATTTTGACTTTCTACCACAGCAGCTATTTCAAGACTTCAGTTTAAACTGTGGACAGGACTGTGAATCAGTGGTTTACACTGCTGCCTCACAGCAAGAGGGTCTGGGATTGAATTCAGATTCATTTTGCATGGGTTCTGTAGGCACCCATGCACAACAACGGCAAATTATTTTTAGTTATTTGGACCAATTAAGAAGTGAAATTATAAAATTACTCACAGAAACCTGAATGTTCCAGGGAACCCTGTTTGAAAAACACTGTTGTAACACATCTTTTGGAAAAAATTGTTAAAGACACACTGCAGTGGATAGACAGTGGATATAAAAAGTCTACACACCCCTGTTCAAATGCCAGGTTTTTGTGATGTAAAAAAATGAGACCAAGATAAATCATTTCAAAACTTTTTCCACCATTAATGTGACCTATAACCTATACAACCCAATTGAAAAAACAGCCTGAAATCTTTTAAAGGGAAAAACAAAAAACTTACAATAACCTAGTTGCATAAATATGCACACCCTGTTATAACTGGGGATGTGGCTGTGTTCAGAATTAACCAAACACATTCAAACTCATGTTAATGAGAGTCAGCACACGCCTGCTACCATTTAAAGTGCTTCTGATTAACCCCAAATAAAGTCCAGCTGTTCTAGTAGGCTTTTCCTGATATTTTTGTAGTCACATCTTACAGCACAAGCCATGGTCCGCAGAGAGCTTCCAAAGCATCAGAGGGATCTTATTGTTCAAAGGTATCAGTCAGGAGAAGGGTACAAAAGAATTTCCAAGGCATTAAATATACCATGGAAAACAGTGAAGACAGTCATCATAAAGTGGAGAAAATATGGCACAACAGTGGCATTACCAAGAACTGGACGTCCCTCCAAAATTGATGAATAGACAAGAGGAAAACTGGTCAGGGAGGCTGCCAAGAGGCCGACAGCAACATTGAAGGAGCTGCAGGAATTTCTGGCAAGTACTGGCTGTTTAGTACATGTGACAACAATCTCTCGTCTAGGGTGGCAAGACAGAAGCCTTACCTTACGCAGAAAAACATCCAAGCCTGGCTACATTTTGCAAAAACACATTGAAATCTCCCAAACACATGTGGGAAAATGTGTTATGGTCTGATGAAACCAAGGTTGAACTTTATGGCTATAATTCCAAAAAGTATATTTGGCACAAACACAACACTGCTCATCACCTAAAGAACACCATACCTACAGTGAAGCATGGTGGCGGCAGCATCATGCTTTGGGGCTGTTTTTCTTCAGCTGGAACTGGGGCCTTAGTCAAAGTGGAAGGAATTTTGAACAGTTCCAAATACCAGTCAGTGCTGGCACAAAACCTTCAGGCTTCTGCTAGAAAGCTGAAGATGAAGAGGAACTTCATCTTTCAGCACGACAATGACACAAAGCACACATCCAAATCAACAAAAGAATGGCTTCACCAGAAGAAGATTAAGGTTTTGGAATGGCCCAGCCAGAGTCCGGACCTGAATCCAATCGATCATCTGTGGGGTGATCTGAAGAGGGCTGTGCACAGGAGATGCCCTCGCAATCTGACAGATTTGGAGCGTTTTTGCGAAGAAGAGTGGGCAAATATTGCCACATCAAGATGTGCCACGCTAATAGACTCCTACCCAAAAAGACTGAGTGCTGTAATAAAAGCCAAAGGTGCTGCAACAAAGTACTAGTTTAATGGTGTGCATATTTATGCAAACAGGTTATTGAAAGTTTTTTTTATTTTTCCCCTTAACCCCTTGCACTCCGGTCAATTTCCCTAAAAACGCCAAAAAATAATGTGCCCAAAGTAAATCGAAAGCTGTTCTTCAACCCTTTGCAGCATCTTCATGGGGTTGGTCTCATTTAAAAGAAAACACTTTGGGACTTCCGGTTATGGCTGCCACGTAGGACGGACGTGTCTCGCTCTGCTCTGCTCCTGGAGAAAAAAAATCGGCAAATAACTCTCTCATTTGGGACAGAACGTATCCCAGCATTTGGGCGAGGATATGTCGGCGAAGCCTAAGGCTGGAAAACCAGGAAAAGGAAAAAGCGAGCCGCCGAAACAGTCCAAATTAACGGACTTTCAGGTCTGTGACGCAGCAAACAAAACTCCATATATGGCGGAGGAAGCTGGCGGCGGTGCGATGTTTGCGGGGAATGGCGCAGATGCGCTGATGGCTGCCATGAGTTCAATGAGAGCGGACTTTTCCTCTAGATTTGATGGGATTATGACAGCGTTGGAAGGAATAAGAAAGGAATTGGGTGACTGTGTAGAACGAACGGCGCAGATGGAGCTCCGTCTCGCTAGTGCTGAAGATGACGTCACCCGTCTTCAATTAAAGGTGCGCACTTTGGAAAAAAAAAATAAATCTCTGGAAGATAATATTTTGGATTTGGAATCTCGGTCGAGACAGAATAATTTGAGGCTGGTGGGTCTTCCAGAGGAATCAGAAGGTCGGGACGTATGTTCCTTTCTGGAAAAGTGGATTCCGGAGGTGCTGGGCAGCGAGGAGTTGCAATCAGCAGTGGTTCTGGAAAAAGCACATCGTATTGGCCCACGGAGAGATAAGGGACCACCGAGGACCTTAATTATGAAGTTTCTTAGCAACAGAGACAGGATGAAGATCTTCAACGCTGCACGTGCTAAAGGAGAGATTAAACACCAGGACCAGCAGGTGCGGTTCTACCCAGATTTGGCCACAGGAATCCAGCAATTGAGGAAGCAGTTTGATCCCGTACGTAAGGAGCTGCGCAACCTTGGGATTCGTCATGGTGTAATCTATCCTGCGAGACTGCTGACCACGTATGAGGGCAGAACCCACATTTTCAAGACCCCAGAGGAGGCGCAGGAGTTCATCAAGAAGATCAAAGAAGAAGAAGAGACTGGTGGGAGCTAAGCATGAACAAAATATAAGGTAGAATAATTAAGCATTTGCACAGGCATCTGACTGACTTGAAGTAAATAGTAAGTTTACAAAATATAGATTGTATTATATATTAAAAAAACAAAACAAAAACAAAACAAACAAAAAAAAAAAACTATGATGTACAAAGTTGTTAAAAATTTTGGAGTTAAGTTGGAAAACTACAGAGGAGAGTTAATGTTACGTCATTAAAAGCAGTAGAGTTAGGGTGATTGGGAGGATGAAGAAGGAGTGGCTTAGGCTGTTCCCCGTGGGTGTGGAACAGTCGATGGCTATATCGGGAGACAGAATTTTTCTTTTGATTTTGGGGGGTTTGCCACAAGTGTGGGAAGGGGAAATTTGTTTGTGTGTAGTTTGTAGGATGAATGTTCAACCACTCATGTTTTTGCTTCTCTGTATGAGCATGTTTACACTGCAAGGTAATCCCAAACTCTCTATTGATCATGGACCAAAGTGTTAATCTTAATTTAACTTCATGGAATTGCAGAGGTCTACAAAATTTAAAAAAACTTAAACAAGTTATGAATAAAATAAAGGACATGGGTTCAAGAATTGTGTTTTTACAAGAAACTCATCTGATAGAGGAGGATGTTAAAAGAATTAGGAGTAGATGGCAAGGAAGTGTATTCACCTCTTCATTTTCATCCCGAGCCAGGGGAGTTATGACTCTCATACATAAATCAGTTCCTTTTCAGGTGAAAAATGTAATTGGAGACAAATTTGGAAGATATGTAATCATTCAAGGTTCTTTGCTATTAGAAAATATAAATCTTGTGAACTTATATGGTCCCAATATAGATGATCAGAAGTTCTTTGCTAATTTATTTCTCATCTTATCATCACTTACAGGGCAACATATAATAGCAGGGGATTTTAATTGTACATTGAATCCAGGTGTGGATAGATCAACAGGACTGGATTGTACGCACATTGGATGTAGGATGACTATTAATCATTTTATGAAAGAATTGAGATTGTTAGATATATGGAGAGAAATGAAACCACAAGTTAAAGCCTATTCTTGTTATTCCAGTACCTACAAGACATTCTCACGTATTGATTATTTTTTGATTTCCACAGAATTAAGGTCCAAGATTCAAAACTGCTTTTATGATAACATCGTGATCTCTGATCATGCACCCTGTTGTCTAATATATGTAGATAAAAAATTGACAAAGGAATCAGGTAGATGGCAATTTCAGCATAAATGGCTTCAGGATGAGGAATTTGTCAAGTATATAGAAAAACAGATAGACGAGTTCTTTGACATCAATACTACACAAACATCAGCATGTGTAAAGTGGGAGGCTTTCAAAGCTTTTATTAGGGGACATATTATTAGTTATACAGGATCAAAATCTAAGAAGACTCGAGAGGAGAGAGCTAAATGGGAACATAAAATAAAAAGTCTTCAGGAAAAAGTGTATGCAGGAAGTGACCCAAGGTTGGAGAATGAATTACTGATTTTGAGAGCTGAATACGACAAAAAATCAGCGAATAGAGCTGCCTCGAGTCTTCTAAGATTGAAACAATCTTTTTATGAACAAGGTGAAAAATCAGGAAAATTATTAGCATGGCAGATTAAACAATTGGAAATTAAAACACCAATTACCAGTATTATAAGTAACGGACAGGTAGTTATAGATCCTTTAGAAATTAATAGAGCCTTTAGAGATTACTATGAAAAATTATATGATACCAAAAATGAACCTGATTTAACAAAACTAAATGGGTTTTTGAACGAATTATCTATACCGTGTATTCCAAATGAAAACAGGGAGATATTGGAGTCTAAAATTAGTCAAGAAGAAGTTGGGCTAGCCATTGATAATATGAAATCAGGAAAAAGTGCAGGACCAGATGGTCTTCCAGTTGACCTTTATAAAAAATTTAAGAATAAATTAATAAAACCTTTTTTGGAAATGGTTTTAGAAGCATTTCAAAATAATAATTTACCATCATACATAAATAATGCCTTAATTATACTGTTGCCAAAACCAGGTAAGCCCTCTAATAAATGTGAAAATATGAGACCAATAAGCCTATTAAACGCCGACCTTAAGATAATCTGTAAAATTTTAGCAAGACGAATACAAGAAATTTTACCAAATATTATTAATCGAGATCAGAATGGCTTTATAAAGGGTAGACAAGGCTTCCATAATGTAAGAAGACTATTTAATATTATTTATTTTAATAAAGAAGCACCGGATACAGCTCTCCTATCATTGGACGCCGAAAAGGCCTTTGATAGAGTTGAATGGCCCTTTCTTTTTGAAGTCCTACAAAGGTTTGGACTTGGAAATAATTTCATAAAATGGGTTCAAATAATATACAATAATGCTACAGCAGAAATCCTAACAAATAACAATATTTCAAAACCAATAAAAATCAATAGAGGATGTCGACAAGGCTGTCCACTTTCACCTTTACTGTTTACTATGGCAATTGAACCTTTAGCGATAGCGATACGTTTACATTCACAAATATATGGAATTAAAGTTGGACCAACAGAACATAAAATCTCCCTGTACGCCGATGATATAATTTTGTTTATGTCGAATCTAAAAAAATCAATTCCAACCTTGTTGAATTTAATAAAGAATTTTGGGGAAATATCAGGATATAAAATAAATAAAACTAAATCTTCAATATTAATGCTAAATGAGACCCAGAGAAATTACCCAGCCCCTGAGGTAAATCAATTCAATGTTGTAAATCAGTTTAAATATTTAGGAATCCAAATTATGCCTAAGCTAGAATCAGTCGCCAGTGTCAACTATGAAGCCTTAATGTCAGATATCAATGAGTTAACTCAGAGATGGATGTCACTACCAATGTCGATGATCGGGAGAATCAATATACTTAAAAGTAATATTTTACCTAAAATACTTTATTTCAATACATTCCCTTATCACCACCTTTAGATCTATTCTCAAGAATAAAAAAAAAGTTAGTGGAATTTATATGGAACAACAGGAGGGCTAGATTACGTTTGTCTTTATTATATTTACCATTTGATCGTGGAGGTCTGAAATGTCCAAATTTTATGTTGTATTATTGGTCGGCACAACTGAGGTCTATGACATATTATTTTTCATCAAATGATCTCCCTCACTGGACTGAAATGGAATCATACAATTTACCTTTACCTCTTCCCATATTCATATACTCAGATTCGGCAAAAAAATTACAAAAACAAGTTAAAAATCCATTTGTAAAGCATATGATCAAAATATGGTGTGAAGCTAAAAACTATTTAAAAGAACCACAGTTATTGTCACAATTTAGTCCAATATGGGGTAATCAATATTTTAAACCAGGGAGAGCGGACGCTGTATTTAAAGTATGGAATTTAAAAGGGATACAAAAGATTCAGGATTTATATTTGCCATGTGCAGACAACATAATGTCTTTTGAAGAGCTGAGGATCAAATTTAATCTCAATAGAACACATTTTTTTAAATATCTTCAACTTAGAAACTTTATTCGATCAAATCAAAATAAAGCTCTCACTCGACCTATTTATTCATCCTTGGAAAAAATGATGATGAAAGATAGTAAAAGAAAGGGTATTATTTCAGAGTTTTATAACTCATTGACACTATCTTCAAGTGAAAATTCACTGAAAAGATTAAACTACTGGAAAGAAGATCTGCAAATTGAAATTTCAGAGGAACAATGGGAATTGGCTTGTACAGAAGCTCAAACCAAATCAATAAATGCACGCCTTAAATTGATACATTTCAAATGGTTAATGCGGATGTATGTTACACCGGAGGAGTTAAATAGATATAACAAAAATATACCAGATACATGCACAAAATGCATGGAAAGTAAAGGAACCCTATTTCATTGTTTATGGGAATGTAGATTAATAAGAATGTTTTGGGAGGAGGTGAGGGTAACAATTGAAAAAATAATCTCAAAACAAATCATATTGAATCCTAAACTGTTTTTGTTGGGTCTGTACCCAGAAAAGCATAATTTCAATAAAAGTGAAAGAACATTCATAGACCTCAGTTTGCTTAATGCCAAAAAATGTATTGCACTATTATGGAAAAAGACTCATAGACCAGATGTGACTCAGTGGTTAAGACAGATGTTAACAAACCTTCCATTAGAAAGAATAACATATATACTGAAATCAAAGGAAATTGTGTTTGAGAATATATGGAGACCTTTTATTGATTATGTAAAAAATTTAAACATAACTCTTGAAGAAGAAGGTGAATGATGTGTGTGGACCTTGTAAATTCCAAACTGGTGAACATAATATGTATACTAATGTATTGGATTGTCTAGACTAAACAGAGGAGCATTGTTGAAGACTTGATTTTGTTGGTGGTTGTTGGTGTTTTTAGGGTATTTTTTTTTTTTTGTAGTACTTTAGTGTTAGTGTTTGATTGTTTGTATCATGTTTGTTAAAAAAAAAAAAAAAGGTTCAATAAAGATATTGTGGAAAAAAAAAAAAAGAAAACACTTTGAATTTTTTGGCAAAAAAAAACATGATCTCTCTAAGTGCTCCGGCCACTGAGTAACAGTCATCTAAACATAGTGAACTTGAAGAAAATAAATTTGGCCTGGGTGTTTTTTGGGATACAAATGCTTGCAAATAACACACAGCTTCAGATCCGGGCTGGAAAATGCAACAGAAATGTAGAACCAAGTGTTATCCAGCTGAGGTCCAAATTTTGTAACAATACCACAAAAAATGAATATATTACACAGCTTTGTTCTCAGGTAGTTCCCAGGCGTTTTGGAACTGTGCCAAATTGTGCCAAATGGCACAGTTTGGAAAAACGTCTGTAACCTTTGAATGATTCAATGTAGAAGCTTCATTTTGGGCTCTAATGAAAGGTGACACTCAGGGCTGTGTCTGTGTGTGTGTGGGGGGGGGGGTTGTCCCCCCCCCTCGCTACAGAGGACGGAGATCGGCCATCGCTACATGACGGATTACACTCGGATGTGGTGATGTGGCCACAGCAGCGCTGTCACCGCGGCTCCTCCCCCCCCCCCACTACAGAATCGTAGCGGCGGGGGGGGGGGGCGTTCACGATCCGGAGGCGGCGAATGAACCGTGTAACACGGCGCACGCACTTCGGACATCGTGCGCCGCACAGTTGTAATTTACCGATCGGTCAAAAGTCATTTTTGATTACAATTTTCAGGGATAAAAAATAATTTGGCTTATAACACCTTACCTCTTCACAGCCACATTGTCCTGGCCAACTTCTCTTCCTCATTGTCAGACGAACGCGACGCTGGTCCGCTCGTGGTTCTGGTCCCGCGACCCGGTCAAAACATAATTCCATGATTGCGGTTTTGGCGAATGATTTACGACCTTCGTCGTCGGCCTCCGTCGGTCTATGATGACCATATAAGAGAATCCTAAACACTCTGCTGGAATTTAAAAAAAAAAAAAAGCACTGCCTGTGGCTGCTGAAGCAGTCTCTCTTCACCCAGCTTTAGACAAAACAGCTCAGCGAACTTCTGTGCTTCAGTTGGCTCGCTGCGTTGGTAGGTGGGTCCTTCTTGCTAAGTTTTCAGTCATTGGTTCTTCAAGGTTTCAGAAACCCAATTCAAGGCTCTTATTAGTCGAATGAGAGGTCAGTCATATCCGATCTGTTCGCGGCTGTGCCTGTAGTGGAAGGACTTTTTTTTTTTTTTTTCAGTGCGCTCTCCTGCGCCCTCGTGCGCTCTAGGACACAGAGACTTGCCCGTCCGCGGTACAACGGAGTGCAAGAGGTTAAAGGATTTCAGTTTGGTTTTCAATTGGGTTGTACAGGTTATAGGTCACATTAGTGGTGGAAAAAGTTTTGAAATGATTTATCTTGGTCTCATTTTTTACATCACAAAAATCTGGCATTTGAACAGGGGTGTGTAGACTTTTTATATCCACTGTAAATCCCCTTACAAACAAATCTATCCATCCATCCATCCATCTTCTACCGCTTTTCCGGAGGTCCGGGTCGCGGAGGCAGCAGTTCAAGCAGAGAAGCCCAGACTTCCCTCTCCCCAGCCACCTGCTCCAGCTCTTCAGAGGGGATACCAAGGCGTTCCCAGACTAGCTGGGAGACATAGTCTCTCCACCGAGTCCTGGGTCTGCCCCGGGGTCTCCTCCCAGTGGGACGTGCCTGAAACACCTCAAGTGGGAGGCGTCCAGGAGGCATCCTAATCAGATGCCCATACCACCTCAACTGACTCCTTTCAATGTGGAGGAGCAGCGGTTCTACTCTGAGCCTCTCCCGGATGACTGAGCTCCTCACCCTATCTCTGAGGGTGAGTCCAGCAATCCTACGGAGAAAGCTCATTTCAGCCGCTTGTATCCGCGATCTCGTTCTTTCGGTCATTACCCAAAGCTCGTGACCATAGGTGAGAGTAGGAACGTAGATTGACTGGTAAATCGAGAGCTTTGCCTTAGAACTAAGCTCCCTCTTCACCACAACAGACCGGTACAACGTCCGCATCACTGCAGATGCTGCTCCAATCCGTCTGTCGATCTCTCGCTCCATTTTCCCCTCACTCGTGAACAAGACCCCAAGATACTTAAACTCCTCCACTTGGGGCAGGAGCCTGTCCCCAACCCGGAGAGGACAATCCACCTTTTTCCGGCTGAGGACCATGGACTCGGACTTGGAGGTGCTGATTCTCATCCCAGCCGCTTCACACTCAGCGGCAAACCGTCCCAGCAAGAGCTGTAGGTCATTGCTGGATGAAGCCAACAGGACAACATCATCTGCAAACAACAGAGATGAGATCCTGTGGTCACCAAGCATGACACCCTCCATTCCCTGGCTGCGCCTAGAAATCCTGTCCATAAAAATTATGAACAGGACCGGTGACAAAGGGCAGCCCTGGCGGAGTCCAACTCTCACTGGGAATGACTCCGACCGAGTGTTGGCAATACGAACTAAACTCTCACAATGGTCGTACAGAGACCGAATAGCTCGTAACAACAAGCCCGATACCCCATACTCCCGAAGCACCCCCTCATGGATCGTCACCTTATCGTGGTGGGGGGGTTTGCGTGCCCCAGTGATCCCAGGAGCTATGTTGTCCGGGGCAATTTGCCTCTGATAGGGTCTCCCAAGACAAACTGGTCCTGGGTGAAGGGCCAGACTAAGAACGATCCAACAGACTCTCATGAATTGTATATCAAGGATTCAGTGTACCCCCGCCCGGTATGGGGTTACCGGGCCCCACCCTGGAGCCAGGCCTGGGGGAGGGGCTCGAAGGCTAGCGTCTGGTGGCCGGGTTTCCACCCATGGGACCCGGCCGGGCTCAGCCGAAGGAGTTTCATGGTCCTCCCTCCAGTAGGTTCACCCCACCTGCAGGATGGATCATGAAGTCCGGTGCATGTGATTAGGTGCAGTCCAAAGGCGAGACCTTGGCGGACTGATCCCAAGCTTCTAAACATACAAATCCTACATTGTCATCTCTGAGGGTGAGTCCAGCAATCCTACGGAGAAAGCTCATTTCAGCCGCTTGTATCCGCGATCTCGTTCTTTCGGTCATTACCCAAAGCTCGTGACCATAGGTGAGAGTAGGAACGTAGATTGACTGGTAAATCGAGAGCTTTGCCTTAGAACTAAGCTCCCTCTTCACCACAACAGACCGGTACAACGTCCGCATCACTGCAGATGCTGCTCCAATCCGTCTGTCGATCTCTCGCTCCATTTTCCCCTCACTCGTGAACAAGACCCCAAGATACTTAAACTCCTCCACTTGGGGCAGGAGCCTGTCCCCAACCCGGAGAGGACAATCCACCTTTTTCCGGCTGAGGACCATGGACTCGGACTTGGAGGTGCTGATTCTCATCCCAGCCGCTTCACACTCAGCGGCAAACCGTCCCAGCAAGAGCTGTAGGTCATTGCTGTATGAAGCCAACAGGACAACATCATCTGCAAACAACAGAGATGAGATCCTGTGGTCACCAAGCATGACACCCTCCATTCCCTGGCTGCGCCTAGAAATCCTGTCCATAAAAATTATGAACAGGACCGGTGACAAAGGGCAGCCCTGGCGGAGTCCAACTCTCACTGGGAATGACTCCGACCGAGTGTTGGCAATACGAACTAAACTCTCACAATGGTCGTACAGAGACCGAATAGCTCGTAACAACAAGCCCGATACCCCATACTCCCGAAGCACCCCCTCATGGATCGTCACCTTATCGTGGTGGGGGGGTTTGCGTGCCCCAGTGATCCCAGGAGCTATGTTGTCCGGGGCAATTTGCCTCTGATAGGGTCTCCCAAGACAAACTGGTCCTGGGTGAAGGGCCAGACTAAGAACGATCCAACAGACTCTCATGAATTGTATATCAAGGATTCAGTGTACCCCGCCCGGTATGGGGTTACCGGGGCCCCACCCTGGAGCCAGGCCTGGGGGAGGGGCTCGAAGGCTAGCGTCTGGTGGCCGGGTTTCCACCCATGGGACCCGGCCGGGCTCAGCCCGAAGGAGTTACATGGGTCCGCCCTCCAGTAGGTTCACCACCTGCAGGAGGGATCATGGAAGTCCGGTGCTATGTGGATTAGGTGGCAGTCAAAGGCGGAGACCTTGGCGGACTGATCCCAAGCTTTCTAAACAAACAAATCTACATTGTCTAAAATAGTATCTGTGCCCTTTTTTTTTTAACAAAAAAACCTTTCATTGCCTTAGTTGCTTGTGAAAATCTTTTCCCTTTTCCTCCTCCTTCAAACACCAGGATCTATGAATATTTAATTAGGCCCACCCACATCCCGCCCACGAGGACGCTGATGCACCAACTCTCCTCCAGGACCAGGGCACACAGACGTCTGCAAGCTGCCAAATTTGACCAGAAAATGATAGTATTGAAGATCAAGGGCTGTTTTGCAAGGACGCAGTCCATACTCAGTTGTCAGAGGCATGGGGCACGTTTATGGGCATTTCCAAGTTCATTTGTCTATTACAAAGGCGTAAAACCGAACATTCCACCAGACACAAAGTTGAAAGAGGCTGTCCTAATGCTCTTAATTATTCAGAGGTGTGTTTGGGGCATAATATGAAATAAACCAGTCGCTGTCTTTGCTCCCATTCTCTTTAATAAATAGGGGTGCGGGATCAAAGGCTTAATGCTAATATGACAGCATTTAAATGGGAGAACAAATCTGTTTTGCACTGAGAACAATCTGGGGTCATTCACAAAGTGAAAATACATTTAAGAGCAAGGAGCTTTTTCTGGGCTTTTTAATTCCACAGCCATGCTTGCACTGGGAGACATGATCATAATTACTCATCTCACCTGAGGTCTATTAATCTGCTCTGCTGATGGCAAAATTATTGTTTTAATTCAAAACAGCTGTCAGGATATTTTCATTTTGAATCATTCTGTTAAAAGAATGACAGTGAATGAGGTTATCATTAGATAGAGATGAATGTCGGTTTTGTCCACACCTGCCGGCACTTCTCTGGCCACAGTGACAGCTGTTTTCCCAGTATAGGGCAGACTTGTCCCACTGCAGTCCAGTAGTTAAATTAAAAAGAGGACTGGATGATAAACCCACCCACTCTTTTTTACTCTGTACAGTGGAAAAACTCTGTTGTTTTCAAATAGTAAAATCCGTTCATACCTTTTTGAGTTATGTTGGTAACAAACCAACCAACCAACCAACCAACAAACAGACAAACCAACCAACGCTACCGAAAACATTACCTCCGTCCTTCCTTGGCAATAATACATTAATGGCAAATCTATAGACTCCCAACAGTAAGTCTGCATTTAAAATTAAAATGTGGATGGAATAAAATACTATTAAGTGTATCATCATATTATATTTAAAATAATGGGTGATTAGATTATAACTGTTCCAACTCTCTCCATTAAAATAACCAAAAATCCCAGCACATGCTGTTTCCTCATGAGCTCCAGAGCTGCACAATTTCAAAACATGTCACTGAAATAGAATTAAGCAATGCCCTTATGATGACAGACCTCTTCACAGGTAATATATGGCATGACGCAAAGTGTGGAAAAAAAAAAGAGTATGCGCTGACCGAAACTACCAAGCACATTGACACAAGGCCAGAAGTGTCTGCTGTTGACTAGTAGTAGGGTCCCTAATGTTTAAAAATGACAATACAATGCTGCCGTGATTGCAGAAGGTCCAAACAGCCACTCGACAATTGCAGAGCACACGAGCAAGCAGTACAGCAAAGTGGCACAACGTGCACACTGGCCGTTGCCGCTGTCTTCTGCCTGAACACAAGCTACATACAGCCGGCCAAAAGCACACTGTGAGTCCCCACTGGTGCTGGCATGCCTATAATATCCGAAACTTTAAAAATTAACACCACTATGACTGTTTGGAGAAGCAACCAGATCGATCGCATGCAGCCAGACATGTACCAGAGCAGCACGTAGCACAGTGGAGAGGCAGCTGACACTGCAGGACCCCCTCTCAGCAATTTCCAAACAACACTACACATTAATTCTGTGCGCAGTCATCTCTAAACAATCTCAACACACTCCAAAAATATTTTACTTTGCTGCACTGCATCGGGACAAAACTTGTCAGACAACCCGTCTGATTAAATCTTTTTTCTCCTCCTGTCGTAACATCCAGCAGTGTCTCTTCAAAAAGTTTGAACAAACAAATCAACACATGTAGCATCTAAATATATCGAGGCTTATCTGGATATTTGTGGATCATTTTCTCTCTAACGCATTACTTATTTGACACAAGGCTTTGACATTTCTTGTATGTAAAATCGTACCGTTAGTAGGCTACCTTATCAGGCACATTAAATGCTAATGCGGCTAGTGCTACATTACACAATAAATCCTGTGATAAAATACAGACTTACCAGTTGAATGACATGCCCACTTGTATGCGCAGTGGCCCAGGATAATGGTTGAAACTGCATCAGTCCTTAAAAGCACTTTAATGGTAAAACCCATCTTAATTTAAAGGGCTGATGACATGATTTTGACATTTTTTAGTATGTTGTGTAAACCCAAAAGTCATTGTCAATGATCAATGTAATATTTACAACAGCGCCTGCATAAACTAGTTATCATCAAAAAACCACAGCCGCTGACTGGACTGTGGTGCCACCCATCGAATTAAAGACGGCACCCCCATGACGTAAGCGGGAGAACGGACACCAGTGTTGTTGACTGGAATGACAGCAGCTTTGCAGCTCACAGTTTCTCTGGTTTCTTGTTTTAATTTTATGGTTGTGCCTTCCTGTTGTGTCCCAGGCTTAGATAAACAGCAGGCATGAAAGACCACATCAACACGCTTCAGCTTCAACTGTCATAAGCCTCCTTGTGCGCTCCCCGTGCGCTTTTATGCAGGAGGAGCACACGAGGAGGGGAAGGATTAATGGATTTACGCGCAGCTTTGACCTACTTTCTGTGATCGCATGCTAACTCTCGCCGGTCCGGCCACGTCCCCTCTATCATTATCACCAGCTGATTCCCCTCCCGCTGATCATGTTTTCCAGTCCTCGCCCAAGTGCTTCTCATCACACCATTACCAGCAGTGCGTGTACTTAGCGGCCGTTTGCCAGTCATCTGTGCTGTTTGTCTGCCAGTATTTTCAGCACTCTCACAACGTGTTAGTCACTCCACGTTCGCTGTGGTTCTCATGCGTCCTTGAAGCGATGTCGGCTCTGGGGCGCACCTGTAGCTAACACGTCTCCTCTCATTCATTCTCTGGGCGATGCCGGCCCCCGAACGCCATCAGTAAGTGTGGGGGGTTTTTTTGTTGTTTTGGGGGGTTTTTTTGAGACTTTTATTTAACATTTTCATTTTTCACATAAAAAACAACAACAACAAAAAAAAAGAAAACAAAACATAAAAGAAAATCACAAACAAGCAGACATGTATGAAATAAAATTTACAATTTTCTTTTGTGTGTTTCAGGTACTAGATCCATTTTTTTCCATAGGCAAGTGTAAAGGGAAAGTCAGTCGTTCCATCGTGTAGATTTCTTTAACAATGTCTATCCACCCTAAAAATATTGGTGGTTCTGTACAAGACCATTTTACTTACACTTTTTCCCATCTACCTTTAGTGTACAATATTTTTTTTCCTTTTCTGCTTTTTTTTTAATAACATATACAAAAAAAACTTACATATATACAGAAAACCCCTCCCTCCCAATTCCTCAAGGCTTAAAAAAAAAAAGACAGGGTCACCCTGCTGTGATTTAACTTATCCCACATGACACACATTTATTATCACCTTATGATTTTCCAACCAAACATTCGTTGATTATTGTTATTATTATTACAATTATTGTTGTTGTTATTATTATTATTATTATTATTATTATTATTATTATTTTATTACATAATTTTCAACAAAAAGAAGAGCTCTCAATATAATCTATAAAAGGACTCCATGTCAAGGCAAAGTTCCTACGGGTTCTGCAAACATTATGTCTGAGTTTTTCTAGTGGTAGAAAGGAAAGTACCTCCTTTAGCCAATGCGAGAAAGATGGGGTGTTATTTGACTTCCACTGAAAAAGAATAAGCCTGCGGGCAAGTAAAGAAGTGAATGCCAGAGCATTACCTTGATAAGCTGTGAGTTTGCAATCTGGGAGTATTATGCCAAAAATAGCTATGTGGGAACTGGGGATTATTTCTTGTTTGCAAATATATGAAAAGACCTCAAATATAGATCCCCAAAAATTTGTGAGAGCGGGGCACAGCCAAAACATGTGTCCTAACAAGGCTAGGGCATGGCTACATCTTGGGCAGCTAGGGTCAATAGTGGGAAAATTCTTAGCAAGCTTATCCTTTGAATAGTGGAGGCGGTGAAGCACCTTAAATTGAATAAGCCAGTGATGGACACACAACGGAGAAGTATGTATACGTGTCAGACTTTCACGCCACTGCCCTTCAGAGAATTTTATCCCTAAATCTTTTTCCCATTCTGCTTTTGTTTTATCCCATGATATCGCCACTAAATTTTGTATAATCACATAAATTGTAGTAATACGTTTCTTGGCCCAAGGATCCAAATCTAGGATTTCATCTAGTTAATTAATCGGTGTCAACAAAGGAAAAGAGGGAAACATTTTTTTTTTTTTTACAAAACTATGAATTTGAAGATATCTGAAAAAGTGGGATCTAGGTATGTCATAATCTTTTGTAAGCATATTTAAAGAAGAAAAAGTGTTTCCCAGGAATAAATCCTTTAAAATAACTAATCCCTGTCTATGCCAGAGGCGAAAAGCATCATCAAGCGCGGAGGGTGTAAAAAGCTGATTATTTGCTATTGGGCAGAGCGTGCTAGCCTGAGCTAACTTAAAGTGCCTTCTGAACTGGAGCCATATTTTTAGAGAGGATCTAACCACCGGATTCAATACCTGTATGCGATGAGTATATGGCAACGGTGAGGATAAGATGGGTAACGGGTTGGACAGAAGCTCCATCTCAACCCAACTCAGGCCCTCCTTATTCTTATATGTATTGATCCAATGTAAAAATTTTACCATGTTTGCTGCCCAGTAATAAAAAATAAAGTTAGGTAGGCCCAAACCTCCTGCCTCCTTTGGTACCTCCAAGTACTTCCTTTTCATCCTAGGATTTGAACTGTTCCAAATGAATGATGAAATCAACCGGTCTAGTTGTTGGAAAGCTGTTTTAGATATAAATATGGGGATCATTTGGACTATATACAGTATAAAAATCTTGGCAGAATTGTCATGTTTACTATATTTATCCGGCCTGCTAATGAAATGGGTAAGTTCAACCATTTTTTAATGTCTTGAGCTGTCCGTTCAATTAATTTCCTAAAATTATGATTATATAATCCACCTATTGAATGAGTAATCTTAATGCCTAGATACGTGAATATATTCTTTTCTAGTTTAAACGGAAGTCCAGAGTAATCACCATCTACATCGTTAATAGGGAATAACAAACTCTTAGAGTAATTAATTGTATAGCCTGAGAAATAACCAAAATTATCTAAGATACATAATAATTTTGGTATGGTTCCTTCTTGGTTAGATACGTACACTAGTAAATTGTCTGCATACAGCAATACCTTGTGAAGTTTATTGTCCCGTGAAATGCCTCTCACCCCGTCTTCTTTTCTAATCGCTATGGCCAGCGGTTCAATCGCTAGGTTAAATAGGTAAGGAGAGAGGCTGCAGCCCTGTCTGCATCCCTGTAAAGCCCGAAATAATCAGAGAGTGTGGTATTTGTCCGTACTGCTGCCATAGGGGAATCATATATTATTCTGATCCAAGCTTGAAATGATGGACCAAAACCAAATCTTTCTAAAACAGCGAATAAGTATTGCCACTTGACACGATCGATCGCCTTTTTGGCATCTAACGAAATCACCATTTCTGTTTCTTCAGATGTATGTGGTATATACAGTATATTCAGAAGACGATGCATGCTATAAAAAGATTGCCGGCTGGGTATAAAACCAGTTTGGTCATTGTTCACAATTGATGCTATAACTGTCTCAATGCGAGTGGCCAGAATTTTTGTAAGAATTTTATAGTCACAATTTAACAAACTTATAGGGCGATATGAGCCGCAGAGTAAGGGGTCTTTATCTTTTTTAAGCAAAATCGATATAATTGCCTGCGTCATGGTCTGGGGTAATTTCTGTTGGTGGAAAATATCAGTGTATAGTTGTTTAAGAATTGGAGCCAACTTAAGTGCAAATTCTTTATAAAATTCAATAGAGAAGCCATCGGGGCCTGGGCTTTATTACTCTGCATAGATCTTATTGCTTGTAATATTTCTGCTGTCGATATTTCTCTGTCCATTTGTACGCGGTCCTCTGGCGTAATTTTTGGAATAATCAGACCATCTAAAAATTCGGATACATGTGAAAAGTCTCTGGAGATTTCAGGAGAATAAAGACTAATATAAAATTGTTTAAATTGGTCATTTATATCATCTAAGTAATTGTAAGTGTGTTTTTGTTTTTTGTACATCTTCACCTTTTAGAGAACTGTCTGTCTTTCTGTATTAAATGTGCTGTGGTGAACCCTGCACGTAAATCCTAGTTATTTCATCCTCCCTGCCCGTGCCCTGCGTAAGAGCGCACGGAGGGTCATGATGAATGGATTTACACGTAGAATTCACCACAGCACATGTATTGAACATAAGAATGATGACAACAGTTCCCAAAAAAGGTGAAGACTTACAAAAATAAACAGAAACACTTACAGTTGGCGTTCGGGGCTGACATCGCCCAGCGAACATGGAGAGGAGACATGTTAACCGCGGTTGCGCCCCAGGGCTGACATCGCTTCAAGGGGCGCAACAGAACCACGGCTGTGTGAAGTGGCTAACACGTCGTGATAGTGTTGGCAATATTGGCTGGCTGACAACACGGCAGATGATGCACACAAACCATGAACAGCTGACTGTCAAAGAGAGAGGGCATGTGTGTTCGGACCGGCGAATCTTGGACAGTGCCCGCCTGAAAGTGGCTCAAAACGCACATAAAACACGTGTACAAAACAAAAACAACAAGAACTCAAAATATAATCCACAATAAACCCGATGCCTGAGCCACAGAGAATACACTGCTATGATTTTATTGAAAAATTGGGTTTAAATAAATTATATTTTTGAACAAATAATTTGTTGCAATATCTGTAACAAAAAAATAACACTCTGTGTTCCCCTGCTGTGTGTTTGTCACTGCTGCTGTGGCGGGCATGTATGCCTCTCCACCGTCACTCTCTGAATGTGACTCGCTTGGCACGATGCCCGCTTGGCACGGCTCAAACCTGTACGGTCTGATGACCCCAGATTCTTCATTGTCATCCAAATCTTCGGAACTATAATCGTCGGAAGATTGGACAACACAAACCAATTCCAGACTACATGTGCTGGAACCATCGTCGATGTTTTCAACCGCTTCCATCCTGTGTGTACAATGAGCAGCCAAACGCTGTGTTCTCCCAATGACGTGACTACATGGCAGCGGGGTTTTCCAGCCACTGACGTAATTGGTGACATGGCGCTCATGAAAACGTCAGATATTCACGTGAAAAAAAGCCTGCTTGACTTAGAACTGCACAGACCAACCTATTTTGTCATATTGTATTATGTGTTGAAAAATTAGAGGAAGTCAAAAACGTGTCATCAGCACTTTAAGTCAAGTTTTCAAAGCAGCTGGCCAAAAATGCTAACTGGCACTGGAGGCTAAGTTGACTGTTTAGTTCCGCCGTCTTCCTCTGAGGTCAAAGCCAGTGCTTAGTCCTGATTGTTTCACCTGTTATAGTGACATCACAAAAATAGTACATCTAAACTTGCCTTTGTACAAGGGGAAGAGCTGAACTGAATTTTTACATCAGAAAAACACAGACCTGACACGTAAGAGTGATTTTGATCTCAATCTGTCTTGTAGGTCATAAAAACATGTTAGACATGTTCACAAGGAAAAAAAACTTTATTTTCACCAGTATGTCACTTTAACGGATGTTGTTTGTTTTAAATAAAGCAAAAATCATTTATTTAAATGAAAAGTATTTTCCAACAATTTCTATCCTATTTCTCCATCAACCTTTCCACCCATCTGCCTCAGCCATCTGCCATCTCACTGACAAAATGGGGATTGCTCTCCAGTGTAACTTTTAGTGGGAACCTTCTGGGGAAAAGGGTGAAACCTCAAGAATCATCCCATATTCATTACTTTTTTTTTCATATTTTATACTGCCACAATTTGAAATGGAATTAACAAATATAATAATGGAAGCAAAAACTTGTTCAGACTCAGGGCTGTAAATATGTAAAAACACTGTTGAACATGGAATAAGAATGGTTGGCCGTTCCTGTGATAATAACGAAGAGAAGTTTTGGCACTGAGCCTGGCTCAGTTTAACCGTTATGACCACCACTTGTTACCAGCTGTGCCAACATCTGTGAATGTTAGTTTCTATGTGTGTTACCATCTCTAAATTCAGTAGCAATAACTATTACAAAGCTTTTTTAACACTTAGCCAGGTGCATACATTGTGTCTATCTGGATTTTGTCAGCACAATAATGTCTCAACTGTGCAAAATTTCAGCATGAAATTGCACAGATGTGACCTTCAGATCAAAGTTAAACCTCACTGTAGTCTGGAGACATTAATATTCAACAACATTTTGTAATGGCTCTTTAAATGTTGGTTTTACACTGTCCATTTTTTTCCCTTGTTTATTCATGACATAATGATGAGTTTAGGAACCAAGCATAGATGCAGAAGACCACAGTACAGCTGCGGTTATTTATTGAAGAAACCAAAAACTACACAAGTGCAAAACTGAAATTCAAGAAAAAAAAAAACAAAGTAACCTTACTGAAAACCAGAGTGAAGAAAAAAAACATAGCCAAGAATAAATCAGTAACAAACAGTGTTCTGCAGAAAATGCAGAATCCAAGGACTCACCAAGATGCACAAAAATGTTAACAAACATAAGGACAAAAACCCAGGGTCATGACGCTTAAAAAAAAATAAAGCGAAGAAAAATAAAATGACACTCCACCAAAAATCAAGTTTTTTTTTTCTTAACATGTCTGTAACATTTACAAGACATATCAAGAGTGAAATCACTCAAATGTCTCATATCTTTCTTTCTTTTTTTTTTTTTTTTTTTGCTGTGAAGTTTCACTTAAGCCCCGCCCCCTGCAAAAAAGCAAGTTAAGACTGAACATTTTTGGTGACACAACGATTCCTGGTGCTGGCACGTGAGTAGTGTTCGGCCAATCAGGATTCTTTGGTCTAAATGATGTCATCCTCCAGGCTATTTGGCATTTTTTTTAATAAACTGCTTTGAAAAATTAACCCAAGTTAAGATGGGTTTTTACCATTAAATTGATTTTAAGGACCAGTGTGGTTTCAGTCATTGTCCTGGGCCACTGTGCATACAACTGGGCATGTCCTTCAACCGATGTCTTTTTATCACAGAATTTACTCTGATAATGTATTGCTAGCTACTATTAACCTTGTAGTATGTGGTTGGGCCTAGTAATCACTGATTCTGGTGTTTTGGGGGGAGTTAAAAGATTTTGACACGTAAGACAACGGAAGGTTTTTGGTTTTTTAAAAAAGGAGGGCATAAAATACCATTTTAGACAATGTTATTTGTTTTTATAGGGGATTTATATCTGCTGGAGTACGTCTTTAAATCAGAGAAAATAAATTAAAATATACAGTGGGGAAAATAAGTATTGAACACATCAATATTTTTCTCATTAAACATATTTCTGATGGAGCCACTGACCTGAGATTTTCACCAGATATCAGTAACAACCCAAGTAATCCATACATATAGTCATGTGAAAAAATTAGGACACCCTGTATAAGCCTGTGTGTTTTTGTTTTGTTTTTTTTTAACATATTTGGACATATGGATATTTAATATCAATGTTAAAAATACTGGGAGATTTATATAACACAACTAAACAATTAAAAAGGAGTTAAAGTCTTTTTTCAAATTTTCTGTAAAATGTAATTCTAAACAAATAGTGAGGAATAATTTAGGACACCCCCATTTTTTTGGGACACCCCCACGTTCATTCACACTTAAAATTGTCATGAATTGCCCTTTTAAGGGCTATTGAAGGACCCCGAATGCTCACTGTGGATTCTGCACAATCATTAACATAAACACAAACCATACAAAAAACACTAAACACACAAAAACATAACTGAAGAAACACTGGAGGACAGTGGGGCTCAATGCCACAGGGGGACGGAAGCCTGGGAACACCGGACAAAGGGGCAGAACCAGCCAGAGCGCACTTGAGAGACAGTGGGGCTCATGGCTGGAAATACAAAGGGAAAACTAACCTGGCAGAGCACTCCTGTTCTCCTCGACACCGGCACAAATAGACTCAGAGCTGAGCAGGGTATCTGAGGACGGAGCAGTATGGAAGGACATGACAACGGGGAAAGATTGCCGTGCCCTTATATACCGTTTTCTAAATATGTGACAGGTGTGGATACATGAGCGGAGAAAATAACAGAATGAATGACAGCTGTGCAGCTCCGAACAGTTTGACAGCTGGAAGCTGCACAACGCTGTCAAAATAAAACACAAACCGGAAACCATAATGAACACCAACAACACAACCCCAAAAATGTACACATTATTGCAAATTCAAAATAACACAATAACTGGACAGGATAAACAAAGAAACAAACAGACAGAAAAAGACTAAACTTAACTGAGGACTGGGCATGGTGCCCACCTGTGCCCAGAATTATGACTGTGCCCCCTCCTTCAAGGGGTGGAGCGCAGACACCCCAGGACAATATCAAAAAAGGACAAAGAATCCCCCCACACACACAGAGAAGACCCCCCACAAGAAAAACAGCCCGCCCCAGGGGGGAGGAAGGGGAATCCAGGCAAGAAGGGACTGATACAAAACACAAAAAAAACCAAACGAAAACACTCATGACCCACAACACTGTACAACAGGTGGCAGCATGGGACTCTAAGCCCGACAGATCAGTGGAAGGGACAGTTCGGGTGGCCTTACAGATTCCCAAGACCACTGGTGCCTGTGCTGAAACACATCGGGTGGCCTCCCCGTGTTCCAGAACCATCTGAGCAGGAGCGGCAGCCCATCGGGTGGCCTCCCAGCATCCCTAAGCCAGCGAGCCCTGGCACACAATACCCCCCCCCCCCCAGGCAGCCGAGCTAAGCACCCCTCACAGAGTGCAGGAACCGGGAGGGGGCATTCACCTGAGATGGGCGGCCAATCAGCGGGACCCTCCAGCGACACCCGACAACCCCCGAAGAACCCCAACAAAGGCAAGGGGTCCATGGCGACCTCAAACTGAAGCGCTGCACCCACGGGGCCCCCAACTGGGGTGCAGCACCCACGGAGACCCCGGACGGAGGGGGTGCAGCACCCACGACGAGAAGACTGACCCGGGAGAGAACCAGGCCAAAGAGGTGATCTACCAGTGGAACACCAGCTGAGGGCAAGGAAGGAGGGCCCACGGAGGCCCCAGGCTGGAGCGTTGCACCCACAGTGGCCTCAGATGGAGGGGGAGCACCCGCGGTGGCTTCGGACGGCGGGGAAGCACCCATGGAGACCTCGGACCGAGGGGGGGCACCCACGGGGACCTCTGGCACCAGTGGAAGACCCGCAGCGACCATGGGCGAAGGCTCAGACACACAAGACACAGACACCGGGTCAGAGTCCCCGGCAGCAGTGGAGCCCGGTGAGGAGAGCTCAGGTGCAGCGAACGACTTCACCTGGTCCTCCCCACAAAGAGCCAGACAAGATTTCTCCAAGACAGTAAAAATGAACACAAAAAAGAGAACTTGCCTGAGCTCGAGCTCTACCATCATCTAGAACTCCGGTGATCCAGGCTGGGACGTCTCGGCTCTCTTCATCTGGGCGTCCACACCCGACACTGCCACCTCAGGGAAAGGACAGGGAAAAAACACTGGAGGAAAATCACTGGCAGCAGTGGAGCCTGGCGAGGAGAACTAAGAAGCAGAGGATATCTGCAACTGATTCTCCTCACCCTGAGCCAGACAAGAATTCTCAAGATCTGTAGGTGTAAAAACAGAACTGAGTACTTGCCTGGGCTTGAGCTCCACCGCCGTCCAGGACTCCAACGACTTTGCTGTGATGACTCCTGCAATAGGCATGATGGTGGATGCAGCCTGCAAACCTCCAGGCGCGGCAACCAATGCAGTTGGAACTCTGGGTGTGGCGACTAAAGCTGGAGGTTGCCTCACCAACGATGCTGGCTCCCACGCTGCTGAAACCAGGAAACTCTCTCCGGTCGGCTCAAGTTCCAGGGCACAGGTAGCTTTCTCCTCCCCACCAATGTGTGGCTGTGGGGCCGGAACGGGATCCTCCAGGACAGCAGACCTCTTCGTCGTCCGGCGGCTCTCCCGCAGGACTGGCAGGCACCCAGAGATAACGGGAGTAGCTGGCAAGGATGAGACATGTACCTCTGCATCAACTGGTGGAGAGAGCTCAGCCATAATACACGGCTGCTGCTGCTGAGCCCTCCCACCGGGAATTAGATAAGACATTTCATCACAAGCTGTTAAAAAATGAGAATGTACTTGCCTGAATCCCCAAAGTGCAGTGGTGGCTGCTGCTGCAGGAAACCCAGCCAACCCCTCCTGATGGCTGCAGCGGGCAGGGGCACCAATGGAGAGGCAGGAGGAGCCAGCGCTGCAGGCGCCATGATGATGGAATTCCCAGCTGCACTGGGAAATTCCCTCTGGCGTGACACAGCCAGGTAACGTGGAAAGGCTGGGCGCGTCTGTTCCCAGGGACATTCTCCCATCGGCTCAGGAATGGACCGTGGATGAGGAGGCGGAGAAATGGGCTCCTGGCGAGACTGACAAGCCGCAGGGGTCTGGGGACGTTTCCTTATCCGCTCCGACCTAGGCACATCTGATGGAAGTTCTCCTACCAGGCTGCGAGGGTCCATTTGAAGGATGGAGACAGAGTACAGCAGGACCGCGTACCTGGGGTAGCTCCGTAACCCCAGATGCACTTCCACAATAGTTGCTGCCGCCTCCATGTTTCTGTGAACCTCCGTGAATGAGCAGGAGACAAGCGCTGCATCTACAAAGTCCTGAGCGAAGTCCACCACCCACAGTTCATTCACAGTGGGGCCACTGGCCTCCGACCTCCCTCAGTTGGCGGAGCCCTGGCGAGCTGAAGGCATAATGAATGCTCGCAGAAACAGATGGGGGGGGGGGATGATTAAAGAAAAAGAATGCAGAAACCCACAGCAGCTGGTGTCCAAACCTTGGTCATGTCCTTCTGTCATGAATTGCCCTTTTAAGGACTATTGAAGGACACCAAATGCTCGCTGTGGGTTCTGCAAAATTTTGACATAAAGACAAACCATACAAAAAACACTAAACATACAAAAGCATAACTGAAGAAGTGCTGGAGGAGAGCGGGGCTCAACGGCACAGGGGAACAGAAGCCTGGGAATGCCAGGCAAAGGGGCGGAACCAGCCGGAGCGCACCCAAGAGACAGCAGGGCTCACGGCTGGAAATAAAAAGGGAAAACTAACCTGGCGGAGCACTCTCGTTGTCCTCAACAGCAGCACAAATAGACCCAGAGCTGAGCAAGGCGTCTGAGGATGGAGCAGTTTGGAAGGACACGACAATGGGGAAAGATTGTCATGCCCTTATATACCGTTTCCTAAATATGTGACAGGTGTGGATACATGAGTGGAGAAAATAACAGAATGAATGACAGCTGTGCAGCTCCGAACAGTTTGACAGCCGGAAGCTGCACAGTGCTGTCAAAATAAAACACAAACCAGAAACCATAATGAACACCAACAACACAACCCCAAAAATGTACACATTACTACAAAGTCAAAATAGCACAATAACTGGACAGGATAAACAAAGAAACAAACAGACAGAAAAAGACTAAACTTTACTGAGGACTGGGCACGGCGCCCACCCGTGCCCAGGATCATGACAAAAATTTATTTCAAAATTTACTTTTATTTCATGTGTGCAGGTGTTTCCCAAGCAGAGGCGTTAAAGGAGGAGAACGACTCCCTGCGCTGCCAGCTCGATGCCTACCGGAACGAGGTGGAACTTCTCAAACAGGAACAAGGAAAGAACCAACCAATGAGGAGTGAAGAGGACAGCACTCACTCTCAGCAGCTCAGCTTCCTGCAGCAGGCTCTTCAAGGCATGCAGAAGGTAGTCATTCTACATTCCCAGCGTACAGGCATGCAGACAGTACTGATTTCAAGTCATTTGAGCCATCTACTATTCGTTGTACCTTTGCACCAGGACTTTTTTTTTCTTCTTTTTGCATGAGCAAGGTTGCTCGGGGTTAATACACTGAATTTCACTGCAAGATGAAACCTTGACTGTCATTTATTCATGAACTAGCACTTATAAAGAAAACTAAGTGCTATCTGGGAACAAATGGAGAAGTGCAGCTGTCTGGAGCATCTATGAAGAGCTACTAAAAAAAAAAAAATCATTTTTTTTTTAGAAACCCTTGTTCACTATCAGAATATGGTTTTACTTGGAAATGTAGCATTATGTGCTGTGATTCAGATGACAAGGCTGTTAAAGCCATTTATTTTAAACTAAGAAAAGATAATGACACGTGCTTTGTTAGTCTCTTTCAGTAACTTTGCTTCTAAATTCTGCTGAATAGCTTCTAGTATGTTGTCTTTCTGATATAACTTTGACTTGCAGCATCACCTTTTTTTTTTCCACAATATCTTTATTGAACCTTTTTTTTTTTTAACAAACATGATACAAACAATCAAACACTAACACTAAAGTACTACAAAAAAAAAATGCACTAAAAACACCAACAACCACCAACAAAATCAAATCTTCAACAATGCTCCTCTGTTTAGTCTAGACAATCCAATACATAAGTATACATATTATGTTCACCAGTTTGGAATTTACAAGGTCCACACACATCATTCACCTTCTTCTTCAAGAGTTATGTTTAAATTTTTTACATAATCAATAAAAGGTCTCCATATATTCTCAAACACAATTTCCTTTGATTTCAGTATATATGTTATTCTTTCTAATGGAAGGTTTGTTAACATCTGTCTTAACCACTGAGTCACATCTGGTCTATGAGTCTTTTTCCATAATAGTGCAATACATTTTTTGGCATTAAGCAAACTGAGGTCTATGAATGTTCTTTCACTTTTATTAAAATTATGCTTTTCTGGGTACAGACCCAACAAAAACAGTTTAGGATTCAATATGATTTGTTTTGAGATTATTTTTTCAATTGTTACCCTCACCTCTTCCCAAAACATTCTTATTAATCTACATTCCCATAAACAATGATATAGGGTTCCTTTACTTTCCATGCATTTTGTGCATGTATCTGGTATATTTTTGTTATATCTATTTAACTCCTCCGGTGTAACATACATCCGCATTAACCATTTGAAATGTATCAATTTAAGGCGTGCATTTATTGATTTGGTTTGAGCTTCTGTACAAGCCAATTCCCATTGTTCCTCTGAAATTTCAGTTTGCAGATCTTCTTTCCAGTAGTTTAATCTTTTCAGTGAATTTTCACTTGAAGATAGTGTCAATGAGTTATAAAACTCTGAAATAATACCCTTTCTTTTACTATCTTTCATCATCATTTTTTCCAAGGATGAATAAATAGGTCGAGTGAGAGCTTTATTTTGATTTGATCGAATAAAGTTTCTAAGTTGAAGATATTTAAAAAAATGTGTTCTATTGAGATTAAATTTGATCCTCAACTCTTCAAAAGACATTATGTTTTCTGCACATGGCAAATATAAATCCTGAATCTTTTGTATCCCTTTTAAGTATATTGATTCTCCCGATCATCGACATTGGTAGTGACATCCATCTCTGAGTTAACTCATTGATATCTGACATTAAGGCTTCATAGTTGACACTGGCGACTGATTCTAGCTTAGGCACAATTTGGATTCCTAAATATTTAAACTGATTTACAACATTGAATTGATTTACCTCAGGGGCTGGGTAATTTCTCTGGGTCTCATTTAGCATTAATATTGAAGATTTAGTTTTATTTATTTTATATCCTGATATTTCCCCAAAATTCTTTATTAAATTCAACAAGGTTGGAATTGATTTTTTTAGATTCGACATAAACAAAATTATGTCATCGGCGTACAGGGAGATTTTATGTTCTGTTGGTCCAACTTTAATTCCATATATTTGTGAATGTAAACGTATCGCTATCGCTAAAGGTTCAATTGCCATAGTAAACAGTAAAGGTGAAAGTGGACAGCCTTGTCGACATCCTCTATTGATTTTTATTGGTTTTGAAATATTGTTATTTGTTAGGATTTCTGCTGTAGCATTATTGTATATTATTTGAACCCATTTTATGAAATTATTTCCAAGTCCAAACCTTTGTAGGACTTCAAAAAGAAAGGGTCATTCAACTCTATCAAAGGCCTTTTCGGCGTCCAGTGATAGGAGAGCTGTATCCGGTGCTTCTTTATTAAAATAAATAATATTAAATAGTCTTCTTACATTATGGAAGCCTTGTCTATCCTTTATAAAGCCATTCTGATCTCGATTAATAATATTTGGTAAAATTTCTTGTATTCGTCTTGCTAAAATTTTACAGATTATCTTAAGGTCGGCATTTAATAGGCTTGTTGGTCTCATATTTTCACATTTATTAGAGGGCTTACCTGGTTTTGGCAGCAGTATAATTAAGGCATTATTTATGTATGATGGTAAATTATTATTTTGAAATGCTTCTAAAACCATTTCCAAAAAAGGTTTTATTAATTTATTCTTAAATTTTTTATAAAGGTCAACTGGAAGACCATCTGGTCCTGCACTTTTTCCTGATTTCATATTATCAATGGCTAGCCCAACTTCTTCTTGACTAATTTTAGACTCCAATATCTCCCTGTTTTCATTTGGAATACACGGTATAGATAGTTCGTTCAAAAACCCATTTAGTTTTGTTAAATCAGGTTCATTTTTGGTATCATATAATTTTTCATAGTAATCTCTAAAGGCTCTATTAATTTCTAAAGGATCTATAACTACCTGTCCATTACTTATAATACTGGTAATTGGTGTTTTAATTTCTAATTGTTTAATCTGCCATGCTAATAATTTTCCTGATTTTTCACCTTGTTCATAAAAAGATTGTTTCAATCTTAGAAGACTCGAGGCAGCTCTATTCGCTGATTTTTTGTCGTATTCAGCTCTCAAAATCAGTAATTCATTCTCCAACCTTGGGTCACTTCCTGCATACACTTTTTCCTGAAGACTTTGTATTTTATGTTCCAATTTAGCTCTCTCCTCTCGAGTCTTCTTAGATTTTGATCCTGTATAACTAATAATATGTCCCCTAATAAAAGCTTTGAAAGCCTCCCACTTTACACATGCTGATGTTTGTGTAGTATTGATGTCAAAGAACTCGTCTATCTGTTTTTCTATATACTTGACAAATTCCTCATCCTGAAGCCATTTATGCTGAAATTGCCATCTACCTGATTCCTTTGTCAATTTTTTATCTACATATATTAGACAACAGGGTGCATGATCAGAGATCACGATGTTATCATAAAAGCAGTTTTGAATCTTGGACCTTAATTCTGTGGAAATCAAAAAATAATCAATACGTGAGAATGTCTTGTAGGTACTGGAATAACAAGAATAGGCTTTAACTTGTGGTTTCATTTCTCTCCATATATCTAACAATCTCAATTCTTTCATAAAATGATTAATAGTCATCCTACATCCAATGTGCGTACAATCCAGTCCTGTTGATCTATCTATACCTGGATTCAATGTACAATTAAAATCCCCTGCTATTATATGTTGCCCTGTAAGTGATGATAAGATAAGAAATAAATTAGCAAAGAACTTCTGATCATCTATATTGGGACCATATAAGTTCACAAGATTTATATTTTCTAATAGCAAAGAACCTTGAATGATTACATATCTTCCAAATTTGTCTCCAATTACATTTTTCACTTGAAAAGGAACTGATTTATGTATGAGAGTCATAACTCCCCTGGCTCGGGATGAAAATGAAGAGGTGAATACACTTCCTTGCCATCTACTCCTAATTCTTTTAACATCCTCCTCTATTAGATGAGTTTCTTGTAAAAACACAATTTTTGAACCCATGTCTTTTATTTTATTCATAACCTGTTTAAGTTTTTTTAAATTTTGTAGACCTCTGCAATTCCATGAAGTTAAATTAAGATTAACACTTTGGTTTATGATCAATAGAGAGTTTGGGATTACCTTGCAGTGTAAACATGCTCATACAGAGAAGCAAAAACATGAGTGGTTGAACATTCATCCTACAAACTACACACAAACAAATTTCCCCTTCCCACACTTGTGGCAAACCCCCCAAAATCAAAAGAAAAATTCTGTCTCCCGATATAGCCATCGACCGTTCCACACCCACGGGGAACAGCCTAAGCCACTCCTTCTTCATCCTCCCAATCACCCTAACTCTACTGCTTTTAATGACGTAACATTAACTCTCCTCTGTAGTTTTCCAACTTAACTCCAAAATTTTTAACAACTTTGTACATCATAGTTTTTTTTTGTTTGTTTTGTTTTTGTTTTGTTTTTTTAATATATAATACAATCTATATTTTGTAAACTTACTATTTACTTCAAGTCAGTCAGATGCCTGTGCAAATGCTTAATTATTCTACCTTATATTTTGTTCATGCTTAGCTCCCACCAGTCTCTTCTTCTTCTTTGATCTTCTTGATGAACTCCTGCGCCTCCTCTGGGGTCTTGAAGATGTGGGTTCTGCCCTCATACGTGGTCAGCAGTCTCGCAGGATAGATTACACCATGACGAATCCCAAGGTTGCGCAGCTCCTTACGTATGGGATCAAACTGCTTCCTCAATTGCTGGATTCCTGTGGCCAAATCTGGGTAGAACCGCACCTGCTGGTCCTGGTGTTTAATCTCTCCTTTAGCTCGTGCAGCGTTGAAGATCTTCATCCTGTCTCTGTTGCTAAGAAACTTCATAATTAAGGTCCTCGGCGGTCCCTTATCTCTCCGTGGGCCAATACGATGTGCATTTTCCAGAACCACTGCTGATTGCAATTCCTCGCTGCCCAGCACCTCCGGAATCCACTTTTCCAGAAAGGAACATACGTCCCGACCTTCTGATTCCTCTGGAAGACCCACCAGCCTCAAGTTATTCTGTCTCGACCGAGATTCCAAATCCAAAATATTATTTTCCAGAGATTTTTTTTTTTTCCAAAGTGCACACCTTTAATTGAAGACGGGTGACGTCATCTTCAGCACTAGCGAGACGGAGCTCCATCTGCGCCGTTCGTTCTACACAGTCACCCAATTCCTTTCTTATTCCTTCCAACGCTGTCATAATCCCATCAAATCTAGAGGAAAAGTCCGCTCTCATTGAACTCATGGCAGCCATCAGCGCATCTGCGCCTCCCCCCGCAGACATCGCACCGTTGCCAGCCTCCTCCGCCATATATGGAGTTTTATTTGCTGCGTCACAGACCTGAAAGTCCGTTAATTTGGACTGTTTCGGCGGCTCGCTTTTTCCTTTTCCTGGTTTTCCAGCCTTAGGCTTCGCCGACATATCCTCGCCCAAACGCTGGGATACATTCTGTCCCAAATGAGAGAGTTATTTGCCAATTTTTTTTCTCCAGGAGCAGAGCAGAGCGAGACACGTCCGTCCTACGTGGCAGCCATAACCGGAACCCAGCATCACCTTTTTACTGTATATACCCATAAAATCCACTATGAAATGTATGTGTATGCTGTATGTGTGTTGAAGATTAAAGTTCCTCCATCATTGCCCCGAACTATTAAAGAAACTGTACCTATATAGTGCTTTTTCTAGTCACAGAAACCACTTGAAGTGCTTAACTAGTAGCTAGGAGGGCTGTTCATGAAAGATTTCCCTTGAATCATTTTGCATGGACTGAGAGAAACAAACTTTGGCACAGTTATCAGTCTTTCTCTACATAGGTACCACCAAGGTTCACACACTTCTCCTATCGCTTTATGCAGCCGTGGAGACCTCACCTGCAGAAGTCTGCAGATTGTGTCGGAAGCCACAACTTGACCTCGGAAATCAGTGTTTCATCATCTTGGAAGTGCTTGTCCTTCAATAGTAACTTCATGGTTGGAAAAAAGGTGTAAGTCAGATGGTGGAGGGGGTCAGGAAGGATTTACTAGCCGCAGGACCGTGCTTCCATCCGGGCAACATGAGAGTTGTGGTCTGGGGTGTTGTCTTTTAGGAGGCCAGCATGACACCTTTGGTCAACATGCTGTGCCTCTTGGTTTTGATGACCTTCCGCAATTTCTGCAGCAATGAAGTGTAGTAAGTCATGCCTTCTCTTTCAAAGAAAATGCTAAAGAAGAGTTGAATTAATTGAGTTCTGGCATTTGACAAGTGTTCCCATACATAAGTTGTTGCACGGATCTACGGAAGTACACTAGCTCTGTAACCTCCACTGCTTACATTATCTGTGTGGTCCAAAGACGTAAAATTAGAGATAAACACCACCCTACGCCCCACATGATGTGGGAAGGACTCACTGTGACGTTGGCTGTCTCAAGTAATGGAAATTACGTATCAATTCATGTTTAGAAGAAGAGAATCCATTAAGGCCCTGCTGTTCATTTCGGCTCAGAGAGAGTAATTACCTTTCCAACTTGCGTCTCTCATGGCATGTTTATGAAAAGATTAGGTGAATGGATTAAATGAACTGGTAGGCACTGAAATTGGATACTACTTCTCCGCCAGGTTCCACATGTTCTCTCACGCACTCGCTCAAATTGCAGAAAATGTTATCGTGTACTGGCAACCTGTTCCCTCTTGTGATGTGAAGAGTGTGAAACAAAAATGCACATGCCATGTGCAGATGAAAATTTATGGCTGTAAAGACTCCCCATGTGACTTCCAGACCCTGATTTTTGGTGAAATTAATCCAGCAGGATTCTTGTATTACTAAAAAGAAGTTGGGAACCCTAAATTAGTATTGCACCATACATTTTGACAGGCCAAGGATTTGATGAATTACTCCTCTTGGACACAGTCAGAATAACACAAAGATATAATTTGCATCTACATCCAATTGCTTTTTGTCTCAAGCTGTGGGTCCAATTACAAGTGCAGGGAGTACATGCTACATATTAATGAACAAATTAATTGCTTGTTTTTCTGCAGCTCAAGTATAAAGTCCATATTGTCATGATTAGTTAGAGCACAGTAGTGGTCCTGATTTGATCTCTTCCTTTTTGTTTTCTCAGCAACTGTTAAAAATGAGGGAGGAATTAAAGCAGCGGGAGGCCGAGCTGGAGAAGAGTTTGGAGGACAAACAACAGCTGAAGAGCCAAGTCCAGAACTTGAAGGAAAGTCTGCAGAAATTACAAAATTCACATGTAATACAGGTAAGCATGAGAGGAAATTCTTCTGTGCTGGGTACTCTAATGGCAAAGAAAGAGAGATGATTTCTTCCCAAGTTTGACTGTAAACAATTTCTAATCTGCACTTTAATAAGAAAGAAATTAGTTCAAGGACTGAATTTTAGTGCGCAGAAGAAATTGATGGTTTAAATCATCAATAAAACAAAGGGTAAAATGTGAATGGTTTATTCTGTAATATGGGGATGGGAAAATAAATTTGAGCTAGTTAAATCCCCATTTCTTAGCTCTTCCAATATCCCAAAATACCTCATTTGGGTGCATGTTTATGAAACATGCATGGAGAAGAAAAAAAAGTGGTGAAAGGGATCATTTCTGTCTTATCTGTGCTCAGTTCTCGATTTTCTCACCAGAGCCTTTTGGGGTCTCTTTTTTATTACATACAGTAATCAGCTCTTTAATTTGTTGTCCAAAATTTAGTATTGAATTTATAATCTTAAGTAATCTTAAGACGACTAAAATAATCCTTTATATGTTCCTATCTTTTAGTTTTATCGTCATCATTTCACATTGATGTGGTCCTATTAAAACAATAGCCATTAATATTTTTAGTAGGGCTGGGATAATTAATGCATTAACCTTTTTGATTAATGTGGGCCAATTAACACATTAAAAAAATTGTTGCTGTCAGGTCGTTCCCTGAGGTGGTGTCGGCAGTAGTGGCTGGTTTGTCTCACCAGCTGGCTCAGCTTAAAAGAAGAGTAGGTCTTGTTTTTCAGGGTTTAAATTTACACCACACTAAACTGATCCTCCAGTACTCGGAGTGACCTCATCCTGCATACACACACCACTTAAAGCATGCATACACACACCTTACCTCGTGTCATTGATTGGGGCTGCTCACTCAAAAGTATGAAAGAGGGGGAGTTTCTGCCACACTCATAGTATACTCGCACACTATAAAGTAATTAAAACTTCTAACTCACCATTAAGGTTGGGACCTCTGGAAATCAACTGAGAATTCCTCTGCCGTACTTCTAAGGGTTGAGCTAATGTCTCGGAAACTTTTTATATACTTGTTAATGTCTTGCAAACGGAGACAAACAAATATTTTTTTAGAACAAGTGTGGCACTAAATGTAGCCCTGAACAACAGCACTGTTTTATTTACTATTTCAAGAAAGGGGCTGAGCTTCATTCACATGGCATACATGGTAAGAAAACCATTATTTAAGTAAAATTTGTTGGCATAAACAGAGATTTGGAAAAAATCCCCTGAAATCATTCCAGTCAGAAAAGTCTCATTCAGCACCACCACCAATCCACTATAGGTTGTAATTTGTTTACCAACATCCAATCACATTGTGCCAGCAGTAGTCCCATCTCACTTTGTGCCGCCGTCTGCTCCAGATAATGCATCACAATGACCCGCATGTTCTCACTGGAACAGCAGTAAAAACACCAAAGAAATCCATTCACTCTTAACCAGGAACACATTGAGCATGGTTGACCGCAGTTAAATTGTTTCCTCACTTTTCCACGGCTGAGACTTTATGTGGCGCTGACCTCAAGCAGCCATTTCATGTGCTCCCATCCCTGAACATTTTGTACTTTTTACATTACCAATGATCTGGTACCACATAAAGCAGAGAATTTTGTTGGGATACCACAGTGTGTTCATACACTATGTGGACAAAAGTATTGGGGTAACCCTCTTAATCATCAAATTCATTTGTTTCATTCCTGAGAAGTCTTAATACTCCATTTTTGTGGGAACAGTTTGGGAATGACCCTTTTCTGTTCCAGTACGACTGTGCAGTTCACATAGCACGGTCCATAAAGGCTGGTTTGGATCAGCGGAATGGTGTACGAGCAGTTAGCCGAATCCCCTCCTCCTGCATTCTTCATCAATCACAACATCACGTCTGGTGAATGCGTTGTTCGCGTTGAGGCGTGTTCTTTCCCAGCAAAACTCCATATAATATTGATTAATGCCGAGCTGCATCACTTCACTGCTTATACACAATCTTCAGTCTTAGAAACGGTTTCAGTTTTTGAGGAGTCATTTTTCTCCGTAAGCCGTGTCATGTTTACTAATGTTTCAGGTGTTCTCTCATATTTCCAGTGTTCCGCCGCTTATGTTTGTTTCTGTTCCTCTTGGATGGGTGTAATGAGAGGAATGCCTGTCATTAAAACAAGCCACGGGTTCAATTGCCTATTAAATTGGATGATAAAACAAATGAAAAGCTCTCAAACCACATGGCTAACCTCTCCATGTATTATCTGTCTACTCTGGAATAACAGGTTTCATGCGACGCACAATGGAGTCCCTTCATCGGACCAACCAGAGTGACAGAGTTGTCAATAACTCGTTAATGGTGATGAGTTTGATTAGAAATGTGCCCCCTCCCCTCACTACTGCAAGCCTTGGGAAATATGCTAATTAAATTCCTGTACATGGGCAAACATGAATCGTGAGAGACAGTCTCATTAAATGGAGAAAGAGAAATCAATTTTGGGGTGTGGGTTTCTGTGAGGATTAGCAGTCATCGTGGAATGATTAGTCATGCCGGAGAGATTGCTTCATGCCATCAGTTCTTCTTCACTGGTTCAATCACCGTTGCTGTCGCCACACATCAATGCAGTCACACCAGTACAGGTCATTGAAGCTATTAACCTTATTATTATGATCACAAGCATCTTTATAATTTTTTTCCATTTATAATGCAGTGCTGCCAGTTTTCATTTTTCATTGTTTTGAAATGAATTAATTATTTGTGACTTTTAGCCTCTATCAGTCACGAGCAAAACTGATGGATCTCTAACCTTTGTAGACATGTACCATCTCCTGATGGTTTTCAGACTTACTGAAGACGCCCTTCACCAAAAGGCAGTATCTCACAGAGCGGTGAGTGCTGAGGAACGTTCAAGAACATTGGGGTTTGAGGGGTTTGTCACTGTTTGTAAAAGGTTGCAAAACGGTTTGCATGGCTTTTAAAGTCTTAAGTGGTTTTATCATGAAGGTTCTTAAACAGTTTCCAGTGTTCATAACTTGGCAAACCAAAAAGAACTTTAGCAACATGTGTTAGCTGTTTTCAGGTGGTTCCAACTATTTTATAATTGTTAGAGGAAAAATATATTTGCCAAAAAAATTTTATAAGAAAAACTGTTTGGGACCTTAAAAACTGTTGGCGAACTGTTGCACAATCCTGATGGAGCCCCAACAACCGTTCGTGACCGTTACTCAGCATTCACAGCTAAGTGAGTTATTCCCCCTTTGCACAGGGGTGGAGATCATTGAGAGATCTGGCCAGTTTTTAATCTACCAATGATCTTTAATGATCTCCACAGTCATCACAACCTCCTCAGAATTTTATCTCAGTTCAGGATCTCCCAAATGATCCCAAAGATCAAAAATTGGCCCAATCTCTCAACGATCTTTGTGCTGTGTAAAGGGGCCCATACTGCCTTGAAATATTCTCTTATGCTTTAGAATATTGTGTGGTGGTTTGTTTGTTTTTTTTCAATATGGCTCCAATTCAACTCACCATGAAATAACTGCTGTCATATTGTACTCATCCACGTCACTTATGATTGTAGAAAATGACAGTTTTCTTTATTTTTGATTACAAATGCAACTGATACCAAGAAATGGAGCGATCACATTCCTAATAAGTAAAAAAAACAAAACAAAAAACTATAAGCAAACTCAGAAATGATGATTCCCAACATAACCCCCAAGGCAGTGGTGACCTAATGGTGAGGGATGTGGACTGGTGAGTGGAGGATCGCTGGTTCAATCCCTGGACCAGCAGGATTAGATCTGGGTGGGACAGATAACATAGCAGTGTTTGCCCAACCCTCCTTCACCCCACTGTGGTGGCCTTGAGCAAGGCCCTTAACCCCAACTGCTCCAGTGGAGCTGCTCAGTGGCCACAGGTCAGTCTGTGGTTGTACTGGGCAGCTTCCTGGTGTGAGTGTGTAACTGTGTGAGTGTGAACAGGACGTCCTTGAAAAACAGAGGTTTCCTCTCAATGGAACTACCCTGTATAAATAAAGGTTAAACTAGAAAAGCACTCAGAGAGCGCAGACCTCCGCCGAGCACCACAGTTCCCCCCCCATAGCGTGTTTGTGTGTAGGTTTTCAGATTCCTTGACCATGAAAACATATGACTAGCAATTGGATTCACAATGATAGGATTAGTGGTTCAGTAGTAAAAGCATTACCTCCTTGGCGGAGGTAATAAACTGAAGTGTTGCTGTTGTGTCCATCTCCTGCATCTGCAAAGTGCCAGGCTGCGACCTGTCAAGGCATACCTCATGCCTCCCTTATTGGGGGGGCTTTCACACCTGTACTGAGTACTTAAAAACTGTATTTATCGGCAGATGAAAGAAAACTGAAGCAAAAACAAACGAACAAAAACTAAGCAAACAGCAACTGCAACATGAACTATTTCAAACATATTTATTCAAATGTACACTTATATGGGCCCAATGTTGAGCCATAACTTTTTGGTAATGTGAAAATAATAAGCCAAGTAGCACAAAAAAATTGAGTGCTCTTGCTGTCAGGAAACAATGTTGGCACCAAATCACTGAAGTGATCTGCCACCAATGGGGGTAGATTGTGCTCTGCCACAAAAAGACAAAACATCACTTCTGCTAGTGATGCATTGGATTTGGAAGGCGTCGGTTCTGTCACTGGCTGAAAATGTGCATCCATCGATCAAATTTGGCTACACAGTTTTTGTGGCGCTGTGTAGCAAAGTGCGACTTCAGGTTGAAAATCCCTGATGCAGTCAGTTTTAGTATTAGAGTCACACATATCAGGCGCAGCATTACTGGCGGTGGGATTCCTCTGTGTTCCGGAGCCGCAGGACAAAAGAAGGTGCGATAATGGTTGCCGTGGGTTTTATTGGGTTTGCGCTCCACGGAAAAAAGAGGATTTGGAAGCCTCCCCCGGCAGAGAGCTGGTTTTTGCGCAGCCCCTATGGCTGGCCGGGGAATTTCTGCCAAATAATCCGGCGCCGGACAGCTGCCCGTCTCAGCTTTTGCAGCGTAGCACAAACACAGGCACTCTGGCGGGCCCTGCCCACCACCGTTTTCCGCGTGCTTTTGTGCCTAAAACTTTGAAGAAGGCGGAGTTTGTGTTCATCAGACACGACGACCAGCGCCCTCTATTGCGCCTGCACACATGTTGAAAATGGCCGTATCTCACAATGTTAAAGAATCATTTAAAAAATTCCTGTATCCAGACGGTGATCCGGATCATCCCCAAAATTTAATCAGTTCTTCCTAGTCCCATTTCCAACAAGGCCTGAAAGTTTCATCGAAATCCGTCCAAAAGTTTTTGAGTTATCTTGCTAACCAACAGACAAACAGACAGACAGACAGACAGACAGACAAACGCTGGCAAAAACATAACCTCCTCCTGGCCTTCGGCCTGGCGGAGGTAATAAAAAAATAAATTAAAAAAAGTCATTCTAATGCAGAAGTTGGCTAACTAATTTTTAGCAGGGTTTTGCAAAAAAAAAATCCTTGAAATGAATGTGAAACAGCTGAGTTGGGATTATCAACTTGGGAACTGGGGAAAATTTTTGTCAATCACTATGTAACCATCCATCCATCCATCCATCCATCCATCTTCTACCGCTTTTCTGGAGGTCCGGGTCGCGGAGGCAGCAGTTCAAGCAGAGAAGCCCAGACTTCCCTCTCCCCAGCCACCTGCTCCAGCTCTTCAGAGGGGATACCAAGGCGTTCCCAGACCAGCTGGGAGACATAGTCTCTCCACCGAGTCCTGGGTCTGCCCCGGGGTCTCCTCCCAGTGGGACGTGCCTGAAACACCTCAAGTGGGAGGCGTCCAGGAGGCATCCTAATCAGATGCCCATACCACCTCAACTGACTCCTTTCAGTGTGGAGGAGCACATCTAAATTGGCTTTTGGTACGTGGAATGTCACTATGTAACCTTCTCAGAAATTTTTAACTGTTATTATTATGGATTAAAACTTTTTTTCAGATTTGTGGAATTTTGTGTAATATTTTTCCTCAAATTAGCAAATGGGAGGGGGCACTAAATTTGGCCTTTTTTTTCTCATGAATTTACATCTTTCATCTTGTAAATTGCCAACTTTCTCCCCTCGGTTCTGGAGTAGCCAGACACTAATGGGTTGCAAATAAATCAGTCCCTCCAGGATTTCGCGATGTTGCGATCATGTCAATTCACGCGAAATCAGCCAATCAGCGCAACTATTGCGCAACCTTGCAACTTTGTCCAATCACCGCAGCTTTCACACAATTTTGGCCAGTCCTCATCAACTTCCGCTTATTTCACCAATCAAATTTGTCTTTTTTTTTTTTCCACAATATCTTTATTGAACCTTTTTTTTTTTTTAACAAACATGATACAAACAATCAAACACTAACACTAAAGTACTACAAAAAAAAAAATGCACTAAAAACACCAACAACCACCAACAAAATCAAGTCTTCAACAATGCTCCTCTGTTTAGTCTAGACAATCCAATACATAAGTATACATATTATGTTCACCAGTTTGGAATTTACAAGGTCCACACACATCATTCACCTTCTTCTTCAAGAGTTATGTTTAAATTTTTTACATAATCAATAAAAGGTCTCCATATATTCTCAAACACAATTTCCTTTGATTTCAGTATATATGTTATTCTTTCTAATGGAAGGTTTGTTAACATCTGTCTTAACCACTGAGTCACATCTGGTCTATGAGTCTTTTTCCATAATAGTGCAATACATTTTTTGGCATTAAGCAAACTGAGGTCTATGAATGTTCTTTCACTTTTATTGAAATTATGCTTTTCTGGGTACAGACCCAACAAAACCAGTTTAGGATTCAATATGATTTGTTTTGAGATTATTTTTTCAATTGTTACCCTCACCTCTTCCCAAAACATTCTTATTAATCTACATTCCCATAAACAATGAAATAGGGTTCCTTTACTTTCCATGCATTTTGTGCATGTATCTGGTATATTTTTGTTATATCTATTTAACTCCTCCGGTGTAACATACATCCGCATTAACCATTTGAAATGTATCAATTTAAGGCGTGCATTTATTGATTTGGTTTGAGCTTCTGTACAAGCCAATTCCCATTGTTCCTCTGAAATTTCAATTTGCAGATCTTCTTTCCAGTAGTTTAATCTTTTCAGTGAATTTTCACTTGAAGATAGTGTCAATGAGTTATAAAACTCTGAAATAATACCCTTTCTTTTACTATCTTTCATCATCATTTTTTCCAAGGATGAATAAATAGGTCGAGTGAGAGCTTTATTTTGATTTGATCGAATAAAGTTTCTAAGTTGAAGATATTTAAAAAAATGTGTTCTATTGAGATTAAATTTGATCCTCAGCTCTTCAAAAGACATTATGTTGTCTGCACATGGCAAATATAAATCCTGAATCTTTTGTATCCCTTTTAAATTCCATACTTTAAATACAGCGTCCGCTCTCCCTGGTTTAAAATATTGATTACCCCATATTGGACTAAATTGTGACAATAACTGTGGTTCTTTTAAATAGTTTTTAGCTTCACACCATATTTTGATCATATGCTTTACAAATGGATTTTTAACTTGTTTTTGTAATTTTTTTGCCGAATCTGAGTATATGAATATGGGAAGAGGTAAAGGTAAATTGTATGATTCCATTTCAGTCCAGTGAGGGAGATCATTTGATGAAAAATAATATGTCATAGACCTCAGTTGTGCCGACCAATAATACAACATAAAATTTGGACATTTCAGACCTCCACGATCAAATGGTAAATATAATAAAGACAGACGTAATCTAGCCCTCCTGTTGTTCCATATAAATTCCACTAACTTTTTTTTTATTCTTGAGAATAGATCTAAAGGTGGTGATAAGGGAATGTATTGAAATAAATAAAGTATTTTAGGTAAAATATTACTTTTAAGTATATTGATTCTCCCGATCATCGACATTGGTAGTGACATCCATCTCTGAGTTAACTCACTGATATCTGACATTAAGGCTTCATAGTTGACACTGGCGACTGATTCTAGCTTAGGCATAATTTGGATTCCTAAATATTTAAACTGATTTACAACATTGAATTGATTTACCTCAGGGGCTGGGTAATTTCTCTGGGTCTCATTTAGCATTAATATTGAAGATTTAGTTTTATTTATTTTATATCCTGATATTTCCCCAAAATTCTTTATTAAATTCAACAAGGTTGGAATTGATTTTTTTAGATTCGACATAAACAAAATTATATCATCGGCGTACAGGGAGATTTTATGTTCTGTTGGTCCAACTTTAATTCCATATATTTGTGAATGTAAACGTATCGCTATCGCTAAAGGTTCAATTGCCATAGTAAACAGTAAAGGTGAGAGTGGACAGCCTTGTCGACATCCTCTATTGATTTTTATTGGTTTTGAAATATTGTTATTTGTTAGGATTTCTGCTGTAGCATTATTGTATATTATTTGAACCCATTTTATGAAATTATTTCCAAGTCCAAACCTTTGTAGGACTTCAAAAAGAAAGGGCCATTCAACTCTATCAAAGGCCTTTTCGGCGTCCAATGATAGGAGAGCTGTATCCGGTGCTTCTTTATTAAAATAGATAATATTAAATAGTCTTCTTACATTATGGAAGCCTTGTCTACCCTTTATAAAGCCATTCTGATCTCGATTAATAATATTTGGTAAAATTTCTTGTATTCGTCTTGCTAAAATTTTACAGATTATCTTAAGGTCGGCGTTTAATAGGCTTATTGGTCTCATATTTTCACATTTATTAGAGGGCTTACCTGGTTTTGGCAGCAGTATAATTAAGGCATTATTTATGTATGATGGTAAATTATTATTTTGAAATGCTTCTAAAACCATTTCCAAAAAAGGTTTTATTAATTTATTCTTAAATTTTTTATAAAGGTCAACTGGAAGACCATCTGGTCCTGCACTTTTTCCTGATTTCATATTATCAATGGCTAGCCCAACTTCTTCTTGACTAATTTTAGACTCCAATATCTCCCTGTTTTCATTTGGAATACACGGTATAGATAGTTCGTTCAAAAACCCATTTAGTTTTGTTAAATCAGGTTCATTTTTGGTATCATATAATTTTTCATAGTAATCTCTAAAGGCTCTGTTAATTTCTAAAGGATCTATAACTACCTGTCCCTTACTTATAATACTGGTAATTGGTGTTTTAATTTCCAATTGTTTAATCTGCCATGCTAATAATTTTCCTGATTTTTCACCTTGTTCATAAAAAGATTGTTTCAATCTTAGAAGACTCGAGGCAGCTCTATTCGCTGATTTTTTGTCGTATTCAGCTCTCAAAATCAGTAATTCATTCTCCAACCTTGGGTCACTTCCTGCATACACTTTTTCCTGAAGATTTTTTATTTTATGTTCCAATTTAGCTCTCTCCTCTCGAGTCTTCTTAGATTTTGATCCTGTATAACTAATAATATGCCCCCTAATAAAAGCTTTGAAAGCCTCCCACTTTACACATGCTGATGTTTGTGTAGTATTGATGTCAAAGAACTCGTCTATCTGTTTTTCTATATACTTGACAAATTCCTCATCCTGAAGCCATTTATGCTGAAATTGCCATCTACCTGATTCCTTTGTCAATTTTTTATCTACATATATTAGACAACAGGGTGCATGATCAGAGATCACGATGTTATCATAAAAGCAGTTTTGAATCTTGGACCTTAATTCTGTGGAAATCAAAAAATAATCAATACGTGAGAATGTCTTGTAGGTACTGGAATAACAAGAATAGGCTTTAACTTGTGGTTTCATTTCTCTCCATATATCTAACAATCTCAATTCTTTCATAAAATGATTAATAGTCATCCTACATCCAATGTGCGTACAATCCAGTCCTGTTGATCTATCCACACCTGGATTCAATGTACAATTAAAATCCCCTGCTATTATATGTTGCCCTGTAAGTGATGATAAGATGAGAAATAAATTAGCAAAGAACTTCTGATCATCTATATTGGAACCATATAAGTTCACAAGATTTATATTTTCTAATAGCAAAGAACCTTGAATGATTACATATCTTCCAAATTTGTCTCCAATTACATTTTTCACTTGAAAAGGAACTGATTTATGTATGAGAGTCATAACTCCCCTGGCTCGGGATGAAAATGAAGAGGTGAATACACTTCCCTGCCATCTACTCCTAATTCTTTTAACATCCTCCTCTATCAGATGAGTTTCTTGTAAAAACACAATTCTTGAACCCATGTCCTTTATTTTATTCATAACTTGTTTAAGTTTTTTTAAATTTTGTAGACCTCTGCAATTCCATGAAGTTAAATTAAGATTAACACTTTGGTCCATGATCAATAGAGAGTTTGGATTACCTTGCAGTGTAAACATGCTCATACAGAGAAGCAAAAACATGAGTGGTTGAACATTCATCCTACAAACTACACACAAACAAATTTCCCCTTCCCACACTTGTGGCAAACCCCCCAAAATCAAAAGAAAAATTCTGTCTCCCGATATAGCCATCGACCGTTCCACACCCACGGGGAACAGCCTAAGCCACTCCTTCTTCATCCTCCCAATCACCCTAACTCTACTGCTTTTAATGACGTAACATTAACTCTCCTCTGTAGTTTTCCAACTTAACTCCAAAATTTTTAACAACTTTGTACATCATAGTTTTTTTTTTTGTTTGTTTTGTTTTTGTTTTGTTTTTTTTTTAATATATAATACAATCTATATTTTGTAAACTTACTATTTACTTCAAGTCAGTCAGATGCCTGTGCAAATGCTTAATTATTCTACCTTATATTTTGTTCATGCTTAGCTCCCACCAGTCTCTTCTTCTTCTTTGATCTTCTTGATGAACTCCTGCGCCTCCTCTGGGGTCTTGAAGATGTGGGTTCTGCCCTCATACGTGGTCAGCAGTCTCGCAGGATAGATTACACCATGACGAATCCCAAGGTTGCGCAGCTCCTTACGTACGGGATCAAACTGCTTCCTCAATTGCTGGATTCCTGTGGCCAAA
The DNA here is from genome assembly GCA_020510985.1 of Pholidichthys leucotaenia. Taxonomy (NCBI): domain Eukaryota; kingdom Metazoa; phylum Chordata; class Actinopteri; order Cichliformes; family Pholidichthyidae; genus Pholidichthys; species Pholidichthys leucotaenia. Next base: position 385,258,487 of record CM035840.1, on the reverse strand, counting down.
TCTGGGTAGAACCGCACCTGCTGGTCCTGGTGTTTAATCTCTCCTTTTTTAGCTCGTGCAGCGTTGAAGATCTTCATCCTGTCTCTGTTGTTAAGAAACTTCATAATTAAGGTCCTCGGCGGTCCCTTATCTCTCCGTGGGCCAATGCGATGTGCTTTTTCCAGAACCACTGCTGATTGCAACTCCTCGCTGCCCAGCACCTCCGGAATCCACTTTTCCAGAAAGGAACATACGTCCCGACCTTCTGATTCCTCTGGAAGACCCACCAGCCTCAAATTATTCTGTCTCGACCGAGATTCCAAATCCAAAATATTATCTTCCAGAGATTTATTTTTTTTTTCCAAAGTGCGCACCTTTAATTGAAGACGGGTGACGTCATCTTCAGCACTAGCGAGACGGAGCTCCATCTGCGCCGTTCGTTCTACACAGTCACCCAATTCCTTTCTTATTCCTTCCAACGCTGTCATAATCCCATCAAATCTAGAGGAAAAGTCCGCTCTCATTGAACTCATGGCAGCCATCAGCGCATCTGCGCCATTCCCCGCAGAAATCGCAGCGTTGCCAGCCTCCTCCGCCATATATGGAGCCCTGTTTGCTGCGTCACAGACCTGAAAGTCCGTTAATTTGGACTGTTTCGGCGGCTCGCTTTTTCCTTTTCCTGGTTTTCCAGCCTTAGGCTTCGCCGACATATCCTCGCCCAAACGCTGGGATACGTTCTGTCCCAAATGAGAGAGTTATTTGCCGATTTTTTTTCTCCAGGAGCAGAGCAGAGCGAGACACGTCCGTCCTACGTGGCAGCCATAACCGGAAGTCATCAAATTTGTCTTTGAGTGGTGCACAAATGTTCAGTCTAACCAATCAAATGCATCACTGCACCGCGTTCACTTCGGTGTTTACAGTGAGTATTAATGAAATACATCAGCAAAAACAGAGTTTGTCATTTAAAAAAAAAACACTCACCTGCAAGGTTTCCAACACGTTCATCCGTCTCTCTTAGCCTGTCGGTGGACATCTCGCCACGTCTCCATCCTGACCACTTGTACGAAGTGCTGGGTTTGTGGTGAAAAACATCTGCCTGCCCCAAAAGCACCCTGTAGCAGGAATGCACGTGAGGACAGACGCCATAAAACCACAAACAAAACAAGCAAATCTAACACTACAGTCAGTGTTTCAACATTTTATACATCTTTAGAGGTACAGACATGGACAAAATTGTTGGTACCCCTCTGTTAATGAAAGAAAAGCCCACAGTGGTCACAGAAATAACTTGAATCTGACAAAAGTGGTAATAAATAAAAATTCTATGAAAATTAACCAATGAAAATCAGACAATGCTTTTGAATTGTGGTTCAACAGAATTATTTTAAAAAACAAACCCATGGAACAGGCCCGGACAAAAATGATGGTACCCTTAACTTAATATTTTGTTGCACAACCTTTTGAGGCAATCACTGCAATCAAACCATTTCTGTAACTGTCAATGAGACTTCTGCACCTCTCAGCAGGTATTTTGGCCCACTCCTCATGAGCAAACTGCTCCAGTTGTCTCAGGTTTGAAGGGTGCCTTCTCCAAACAGCATCTTTCAGCTCCTTCCACAGATCTTCAATAGGATTTAGATCAGGCCTCATAGAAGGCCACTTTAGAATAGTCCAATGTTTCGCTCTTAGCCATTCTTGGGTGTTTTTAGCTGTGTGTTTTGGGTCATTATCCTGTTGCAAGACCCATGACCTGCGACTGAGACCAAGCTGTCTGACACTGGGCAGCACATTTCTCTCTAGAATACCTTGATAGTCTTGAGATTTCATTGTACCCTGCACAGATTCAAGACACCCTGTGCCAAATGCAGCAAAGCAGCCACAGGGCATAACAGAACCTCCTCCATGTTTCACAGTAGGAACGGTGTTCTTTTCTTGGTATGCTTCATTTTTGCGTCTGTGAACACAGCGTTGATGTGCCTTGCCAAAAAGTTGCAGTTTTGTCTCGTCTGTCCATAGGACATTCTCCCAGAAGCTTTGTGGCTTGTCAACATGCAGTTTGGCAAATTCCAGTCCGGCTTTTTTATGATTTGTTTTCAACAGTGGTGTCCTCCTTGGTAGTCTCCCATGAAGTCCACTTTGGCTCAAACTACGACGGATGGTGCGATCTGACACTGATGTACCTTGACCTTGGAGTTCACCATGTTTAGAGGTTGTTCTGGGCTCTTTTGTTACCATTCATATTATCCGTCTCCTCCTGCGGCCACGTCCAGGGAGGTTGGCTACAGTCCCGTGGATCTTAAATTTCTGAATAATATGTGCAACTGTAGTCACAGGAACATAAGCTGCTTGGAGATGGTCTTATAGCCTTTACCTTTAACATGCTTGTCTATAATTTTCTTTCTAATCTCCTGAGACAACTCTCTCCTTTGCTTCCTCTAGTCCATGTTCAGTGTGGTACACACCATGTCACCAAACAGCACAGTGACTACTTGTCACCCTTTAAATAGGCCGACTGACTGATTACAAGTTTGTAGACACCTGTGATGTTAATTAGAGGACACATCTTGGTTGAACATGTCCCTATGGTTACATTATTTTCAATCTTTTCTAGGGGTACCATCATTTTTGTCCAGGCCTGTTTCATGAGTTTGTTTTTTAAAGTAATTCTGTTGAACCACAGTTCAAAAGCATTGTCTGATTTTCATTGGTTAATTTTCATAGAATTTTTATTTATTACAACCTTTGTCAGATTAAAGTTATTTCTGTGACCATTGTGGGTTTTTCTTTCATTAACAGAGGGGTACCAACAATTTTGTCCACGGCTTTAAAATCAGTACTACATCTTGTCACTGAGCTTTAAAGCTGTGAATCTCCGGTCTGGACATGGACAAATGCCCCCCCTCCATCCCGCCGTAAATGAAAGATGTGTGTGTCAAGACGCACAGCAGACAGACCGGTAGGAGTTAGGCACTGAAAGAGAGAGAATATTGTCTGTAATTTTTTTTTTTTTTTCAGAAAAACACAGACTCCAATAGACAATACAGAGCAACAGAATAAATTATTTATTTTTTCCTCTCCGTTCGTTACTGAGTGGTTGGGGACCGTAGGGAGTTTTGAAATGAAGGTGCTGCCAATAATTTCCAAATCTATACTCTTGAACATGCATTCAATGCAGTTTAGTTTTTGTAATGGATATTGTGTTAAAGTCTGTATTTGCTGTTGCACAAAAGAGTTTTTCTGTATAGCAGACGTTTCTGCCTAATTTACAGATCACTGTAATATGAAATTTTTTGACAATCCTGTGCTTTTCTTGTATTGTTATATAGAATATCACTACAGTAAACTAGAAAAACCATCTGCTTTAACTGTCCACATTTCATGGACTGGTCGCGTGCCCCCAGTGGCACAGCGCAGCAACTGCACCTGTCAACTCACTCTGACGTCCCCCGGCTATACTGAGAATTTGTGCTGATCTGTACTGATCTGACAGTTCAGAAGGTGGCAGGCATACGTTGGAGGAATCATGGCTGACACGGAATACAGCAAAGAAGAAGAAATCCTCATTATTATTCTTCCTTTTTCCGCTTTGATCTCACAACACCAATGTGGCCGCCGCCATGATGGTCATGGCAGCGGCAATCCTCACAGAAACTGCATCATACAGGAAAAATAGCTGCGTAATACAAACGAAATTCACGTGGGATAAACATAAGAGTTTGTAGATGTGGTAGAGAGTGTAAATGACCGACCAAACGCAAAACAATGACCACGATGGGCGAAAATGGACCGACCACGCGAGTGAGCGAGCCCCCCCCCACCACACACAGGTAAGTCACGGATTTATGTTTTTTTACATTTAATTGATTTTCTGGTTCAGCTAAAGAGTTAAAAATTTAATTCTTCCCACAGCTTTTAGTGCAAAAAAAACTTTCAAAACATTGCAACTTTTATTGCAACTTTAAAAAAAAAAAAAAAAAAAAAAGCTCCCACGAATCCAGGCTTTTTTGGGCCGCAACAATCATAAAAACATTCATTCATTCATTCATTCATCTTCTTCCGCTTAATCCTTTTCGGGTCGCGGGGGGGCTGGAGCCTATCCCAGCATCTTTGGGCGAGAGGCAGGGTACACCCTGGACAGATCGCCAGTCCATCACAGGGCCAGCACAGAGAGACAGACAACCATTCACTCTCACAGTCATACCTAAGGACAATTTCGAATCCCCAGTTTTGATGCCAGTTAACCTAACTTGCATGTTTTTGGCATGTGGGAGGAAACCGGAGAAATCCCGGAGTAAACCCACGTAGACATCCCACAAAATCCTGGAGGGACTGATAAATGTGAGTCATTTAAGTCCATGGGAATAGAGACAAAACTTTGATTTAAATTGTGAAAATTTATGGATTGAATGTCAAGTAAAATTTGTCCAAAATCTCTTAAAACATCTGCTGTTGTTGCCCAAAAAATTTCTGAAAACCTTTTTTTTTTTTTAATTTTATCCACTCATGCATAAAGGTATGTGATCTCACTGCTTAATTTGCTGCTCCAAAGTGCTGACACAGTCAACATCTGTGCTTTATCCCACCAGAACACTTGAGCAGATGCCATTTTGATTCACATTATGAATACAGGAAGTCACAAAAATGATAAGCGCACTCTACACTTGAATGAGTAGATGCGAGTAGATGTGTGCCACCACACAGTGAAACCTCTACAGCGCTCATGCACCACGTTGAGCTGTTGATTGCCTCTTTTGTGGCCCATCTGTGATGCCAAGTGAATCTTCTAAACATTTCTATTCATATACAGTCGCCTTTTGTAATGTTTATGCCAGTTTCAGTTTGTCCAGTCTAGTGCCATCTCACACGTCAAAGCTTATTACTTCCTTTATGAACGCTGACATGTTTCTGTGATGGTTACGCTCTGGAAAACAAAGATGTCAAACAAATTATGGTACCGTGTTTGCACACCTGAGTCACATTCAGGCAAGGTTTTTTTCTGTTCAGTGTTCTATTGTGTGGCTTTTTTTCCTGACAGAAAATTGTTATGAATTTCCTTAAGTGATAACATTTTTATAACTGGGAAAAATTTAGATCTGTCAGACAACATTCAGCAACTGCTGCTTGTAACAGAGGTTCCGTTAACTGAAAACTGTTCTTCATTAACAGATTTTTTTTTTTCAGCAGTGACAGAAATATCTGAAAGCTGGCTGTCATTTTGACAGATTACACTGAGGGTGATCTAATTAAAATCAATTAAAATGATAGACGATGACAGAATTTTTACATTTCTGTCTGTCAAAATGGTAGATAACAAAAAGGTCTAGCACAGCCTCTGGTTTGTAAGCATAAAGTGTTGGTGTAACTGATTTTTAAAAAAAGCAGTTCTATGCATACAGATGAATGCAGCACTCTAAAATCCTACAAGAAATATGATTTCCGAAGTGTTTCACATTAAAACTATTTGCTTTTCACCTGTTTTAGCAATTACCTTTTAGCTTATTTAGAGCCTGACACGAGAAATTTTCCTCATAACAGGTGTACTGTTCATTGTTATACTGGGTAACTGCCCCTAATGGACTAATCCTAATGTATTTGCATACATTTTTGTTTTCCTGTCCCTGTTGTTTTCCTGTAAATTACAACACATTGAATATATTTTCTAAAATTTGAAGAGAACAAGGCCTCAGAACAACCAGGTTAAAGATGTGATGTCTTTGAATTGCAGAATTTAAATCATCATTGAATGCAAGGGACAGCAAACACTGCTTTAACATGACTACCATTGCTATACCCCAAACATCACAGTGGTCCTCATTTACTAAAAGTGCATAGAAATTGGTGCACATTTGGGTGTAGAAATGATCATATACTAAGGTCCACATGGCATTTATGAAACCATCCATATCTGGTCAGTCTCATCATATGATAACTTAAAGGCTATGGAATTACGGGAAAGTTCCTCACCTGGAGCCGGAGTTTTCTTACAAGAAGGAAACAGTGGGTAATTGTCAATGAGGCAGCATCTGGATAGATGCATGTACTGTCAGGAGTCCCCCAGGGCAGTGTATTAGGCCCCCTGCTTTTTGTCCTCTTTGTGAACAACATGCCAGAGCTGTGCATAACTATATTGCTTTGTTTGCGGACAACACTAAGGTCTTCTCTGTTGTTAACAATGACCATTAACAACAGTTACTTCAGGAGGATCTGGAACAACTGCAGACTTGGGCCGAATGTTGGCAAATTAAGTTTAACCCCTTAACGCCTGAATTTATTTCCAATTATGAAAAAAAAAATTTCACTTGTGTTTTTGCTTTCAAGTAGATGCTAAATTAAGTTGAGAAAGTTAATTTGACTATAGCACATAAAATAGATATAATTTTAGGTATGATGCAAATTAGCGACAACAGGCATCTATGGTAAAAAAAAAGGTAAAAAAGCACCTGTTCCCATCTCAAGTATGAAGAATCTTTTATTTATGCAACAAAGTTATTTTCAGTATTTTCAACTCTCATGACTGCCAAACTATAACCCTAACCCTAGCAATCAGGAAATGGATGGTGCGCCGTCTCTGACTGTTCCTACGAGAAACTAATGCTTGCAAAAGGTTCCTAGGTATGTGTTGGAAGTGCTCCAACCGGAAGTGGAGGAATACAGACGGTATTTTGGTTGCATTTGGAGCGGAAGTGGTTTGATGCGAATTCGCGACGACAGGCGTCAAGGGGTTAATGCCACTAAATGTAAAGTGATGCATCTTGGGAGGAACAATGCCAAATACAAGTACAGATTAGGCAAAGTTACCCTAGAGGAAACTAAGGAAGCGAAAGATTTGGAGGTATGGATGGACAATCAACTCAAGTTTGATATCCATGTGGAGAAGCAAGTGAATAAACCCAGCCGGTAGCTGGGACTCATAAGACGATTGTTTGAATTTTTAGACATAGGGACTTTTAATACACTGTATAAGTCATTTGTCAGGACTCATCTGGAGTACTGTAATCAGTTGTTTTCCCTATATATGTCAGGCAAGAAAAATTCCTGGAGGGCGTTCAAAGATGCGTGGCAAAGCTGGTCCCCGAACTTCAGCATCAAGCATACACTGATAGGCTATGTGAATTGAAGCTTCCAACACTGCAGTATCGACATGCTCGGGGAGACATCATCGCAGTATATAAGTACCTTCATGGCATTTACAGGGTTGATCCCTGTTCCTTGGAGCTGAATGATAGCCCTGTATTTACCAGAGGACATAGTTTGAAGTTAAAAAAATCACGATGTTGCAAGAGCAGGCAGCAGAATTTTTTTTTTCCAATAGAGTGATTAAATCCTGGAATAGATTGCCAGAGGATTTTATGACTGCTCCAACATTGAATACACTGAAGAACAGACTTGATGTCCACTGGTCTGCGCAGCAGTACTCCCTGGAGCACTTTTATTAGCACTTTATTAGTTCTCCATTTCTTGACTGAAAATTTCTCTTTTTTATGTTAGTCAGAGAAATGCAAGAAGTGAAAATCAGTAATAGGTCAATGACCTACGAAGAATGAAAAGGATAAGAATAATCACACACACACTGATAAATCTGGCAGATGGAAATTATCGTAATTTACGGATTACGGCCCTGCCTCTCACCCTAAGATGCTGGGATAGGCTCCAGCCCCCCCACGACCTGAAAAGGATTAAGCGGAAGAAAATGGATGGATGGATGGCCACGCCTTGCCCTCAGCATTTATGACACGGCAGCACATAAGACAGCAAAAAAAGAAACTTTTTCTGAAATAGAAATTGACATTATTTTTCAATTCTCTCGTAATAAAGTAGTGTTGTATGACTAAGTTATTTTAAATACAAAAGAACCACATTTTGGACGTTAGTGTTGCACAGCACCACTGTTTGACTAACTGATCTCCAACTGAGAATTATAATTAAATCTGTATTGTTTGATTTAGATGATTGTTTGACTAAATGTTGTTCATTTTAAAGCATACATGTCAAGGACTTCCGGTCTGGACACCATGGTGATAGCAGCTTAACGCTGAAGCTCCCAGACCCGATCCATGAAAATACCTTGAAAATCAGATTTAACGGATTTTTGGAAGAGTGAAAATCAAAAGACAAAGTCATTATGCCTAAAGGAAAACAGAAGAGATAGACATTTACCAGGCCAAGACACGCATCGGCCGGAGAATCTGACCCGGAGGACATCCATTCAGAAGAGGAGGAGCTGAATGAAGCTAGCAACAAGGTTAACTTAAAAATGGTACTTCAAGAATTAAGACAATTTCGCCGAGAGTGTTGGGCCGAATTTTGTGAAATTAAAGACGAAATAAAAAGGACAAACAGCAGAGTGGACCAGGCTGAGGACCGAATCATGGAAACAGAGGAAAGAATAAAAGGGCTAGAAGAAACCGTGCTGGATTTACTTAAACAACAGTCAAGACTGGAGGATAAGCTAACCGACCAAGAAGGAAGACTAAGAAGAGACAACATAAGAATTCATGGTCTGAAAGAAGGAGTCGAGGACGGTTTCACCACAATGGCTGCATGCATGGAATCCATACTGAGAGAGAAGTTGGAAATTCCCCAATCCACCGACTTGAAGATAGAAAGGGCGCACCGTACATTAGCCCCAAGGCCGTCAGCAGAAGCGCCACCAAGATCGGTGGTGGTGAAGTTCTCCAACTCCAGAATAAAAGAAGAGGTTGTAAGACTGGCTTGGCAGAAAAAAGGATTGATGCACCAAGAGAGAAAAGTTTTTGTGGAGCACGATTATGCCCCGGAGGTCCTTAAAAAGCGTCGGGAATACAACAACGCTAAAAAGGTACTATGAGAGAAGAAACTACGCTTTCAGACTCCATTTCCGGCGAAGCTGAGGGTGTTTTACGGAGATGAGACGTGTCTCTACAACTCGGCGGAAGAAGCAACCACGGATATGGCGAGAAGAGGGTTCCCGGTAACGGTGTATAAACCCGCAGCACACCCGATCGAAAGAATCAAGGCTCAAACATGGTCCACACAGAAACCCTCAAAATCCGCGGACCAGCAGCGGGAAACCCAGCGCCAGGGCTATAAGGAAAAACTGAGCGTTTTCAGGAGGGAATAACGATATTTTTAGTCAATCTGCGCATCCAACCCTCCTCCTACAAGGTAACAAACATTAAAGGAGATGCAGAATCAGCAAATATGAAGTGGTAAAACATTTCATGGAACAGACATAATATTAGAAACAAATAAGTCTTTAAAAAAAAAAAAAAACTTGTTAAAATAGAAATGTGACAATGAACCACATGATCTCTCCACACTAACAAATACTGTATTAACGTGACTGCTGTGTTGGTGGTGGGAGGTTGCGCACAATTTCATAGGGTATAGGCATAAAACAAAAAAAATAAATAAAATAAAATAAAATCATTACAAGTGCGGATTGGGATTTGAAATTCACGTTAAAAACATGGGACAAATAACAGGGGTAAGAGAGGGCCCTCAACACGTAACAGAGTTTGAGGAATTTCCCTCAGAG